>OZ020604.1:194292276-195492276 GCA_963971545.1 Philophylla caesio | reverse complement strand
ATAGAATTTTTGGAAATATAAGAAAGCTTAGTTCTTCAATTAAATTAATACTTGTAAGGTGTTTCGCAGTATCATGAAAATGATTTGATTACCAGAAATAGGTACATGTATCGTAAACAGTATGAACAACATATATTTGGAACTGAGTTTATCAAATTTTCTTCGAAACTTCACGTGGCATTCGCTATGTAAATGTGTAAAACAAAAATATCATTAAATTTACATAAAACGTTTTCAATGTTTTAAATTCATTTATAACTCTCAAAGTACTAATCGTGCTCTTCCAAAATATAATTTTTCCATAAAAAAAGCAAAACCAATCTTCTAAATGTATTTTGGAAATCTTTCACATCACAAATAACACAGCTTTTTTTTTAATTTTGTACAAAACTAAAAAATTTATCAAATTTTCAACAAAATATCAATTTTTTTTTACCACAGTTACTCGTAGTTTACTTTAAGCTTTCACATCATAGTACTAAAACTAAATGGACCATAAAATTCTATACTCGAAAAAATTCAAGAGCATCTGAGAATGTTAGGAATTGCGTTTTCTTGCACATGCTCTGTTTACAAATTATAGCACAACCATTGACAGATTTAGCCACTTGATTTTTCTTCTAACTAATTAAAACTCTTTTTCAAGTAAAATATGGTTCATTCTCTAAGAAAACCTATAAACCCCATTTTTAAACTATTTACAATATGTAAAAAGATTTAACAAAATTTCATAAAAATTTCAAACTTCTTAAAAACAGCTTTTCGAATTTTTTTGAGTATAAAGTTTTTCGGCTCATTAAATTTTAGTTTGAGAAGTGAAAGTTACAAGTTTCTACTTATTTTTGACAATTTTGTTTACTGGCAGTTTCCTCCATACAACGCACCACCGCGATTATTATAAATTGTCGAAAATCATTGAAAATTCTTAGCCACTAGAAACTTGCACTTTGTTGTACTAAAATTAAATGAGATGCCTATCTGCATACCGCAAAATATTCTAAAAAAATTTTTTGAAAATGTTCCAAATTTTAATACATTTTTTTTATAAAATTTAAAAAGTGGTTTTTAAGAGTATTTGTTAGAGAATAAACCAGGTTTTAATTGAAAAATAATTTTAAATATTTGGAGGATAAACAAATTGTGTCAATATGTGTTTGTGATATAATTTGTGAACAGTAGTATGTACATTGTACATATGTATATACATACATACCTAAGGACCAATCAGCCTACTAAACTTTCAGAAAAAAAATTTGAAATTTCGGTTAAGTTTGGTAAAGTTTTGAGGTTTTGTTAACAAATATTATATTTTCATTTTAATATTTTGCTTAACACAAGGTAGAAAGTTAGCCGTAATTTAATTTAAAAATAATACAAATTAGCGAAACCATTTGTCAGATTTTGAAAAATGATTTATGCGCACAGTTAAACATACGAGTAGAAAGCGAGCAAAATCCTTCTTAAAAAAAAAATTTAGGCCTTTTGTAGAAAAATTGTAATCTCGCTGGATCATTAAATTTAGTTTCAAATGTGTATGCTTTTCCACCTTTTTTCGTTTCCGTTTTCTCCCTCATTTAGCAAATCCATTATCACTTTCCATTGCGTCAAGAGAAAATTTTTTTACGAATTTGTAAAAAAAACATTAAAAGCACAACAATAAAGAAACATAAAAATATGCTATGGTTTTAATGGCGACCATTTTAATTTCCTTAATATTTTGAAGTCGCCGCTAACCGCTAGACGCTGCGCTTTGAGCCTCAAGCATGCCATAAGCCAATCGACAGTGCAGTGCTATGCCTGCAAGCAATTAACTTCTAATTAAATTAAGTCATTAACCCAGTCTAAGCAAGTTGAGCACTCTTATGCCAAGTGCATGCAAATACACACGCAAACACATGTTCATTTGTATTTAAATACCTATGCATACATACATACATACATACATATGTTTGTAAATACTTTGGTGCAATTCCGCACAAAGCCAAGTAACCATACTTATGGTCATCGAGTGTGGTCTGTGCAGTGTGGATTAATTAAGTACTCGACAACAACAGCGACATCAACTGTGAAATGCATGCGGCTTCACTGTAACCATAATCAAATGCGGCATCGGCGGCCAACACGCCGGAGAGTCAGTATGCCGCCGCACTTACACATTTTATCGATGTCGGCGCGCACAATTGTATTGACTCAGCACTATGTCCACTTAACTTAAGTTCATTGTATGAAAATAAGTATGTATGTTCGCTTCGCTTTTTCCTTTGTCTTTATGTTTTACATTGTACGCAAATATGTAGGTACTTGCATACATATTAATTAAATTAGGCTATTAAGTAAATGCGCAAGTGCAAAACCAACAATATGTACATTTTCACACAAACATATAAGAAAAAAACATTCTTGCAGTACCCTGCAGCAATTCGGGCTGAACCCAGGTTAGTCCTCAAGTAGTGCATATTGTAACCAGTACTAGTCCTCATCATTCAGCGGTTAATTAGATAATGATCGAAAGTCAACATGTTCGATGCAAACAAATTTCCAATTCTAAACCGTCACATTTTTACTGGTAGATAATGTTTTATTTATTTTTTCAAAAAATTAGTCGTCTATTACCCTACAATTTCCCGGCAGGGCTAAATAGTGTTTAACAAATGCTTATACATAAATTTACACAGGTAATATATGTATCTTTTTCAAGTTCAAAGATAAGAGACAGTTTAAGTGACTGCATGTTTGTAATTATGCTTCTAAGACGAAAATAATTTTCTTGGGATTTTTATGTAAAAAAGCATTGCAATCAGATATTATATCGTAAACAATTAACATTTTTTATTGTTTTTATTTAGTGTTTCCATTTTTTTTAAGTATAGACCCTCATAAGATGGTCTTTCAATATTTTAACAGCTCTTAATTTTCTTTTTTTCCAATCAATAAAGGTTTTTATTTAAAATATGTAATGGCATATTCATAAAAAATAGGTTTTAAACTATATATAAATGTACCTATGCTCCTTTCTATGTATGTATGTACACAACAAAAACAAATTTTTCACAGTTTTGACTGAGTAACTGCCTCCTTTTGCAAAATATCAGAATAGTCGCAAACTGCAATTTATAAATTTTGTTTCTATATCTTTAATTTTCTAAAACACATACACACTTACTATGTATGCTCGTATTTACTAACTTATAGATATACATATGAAATTACATACATATATGTACAATATAACTATGCACACCGACTCGGGAGTTTGCCACAACCACAGCTCTTTGCTTTTCATTGATTTCCACATGTTGCACATGTTACCAATGAGAATATTGCCAGCGCCAACAAACAGTTGCATGCTACTCTTACTAACAATTAATTGCTTTATTTATTGCCTGTGCTATGAATATTTTTGCATTTTTGTGCATGCATGCCTGCACCACAAAGCTACCGACAAATAGTTGTCAATGAAAAATTCTATTTTTTCTTAATCAATGTTTTTTTCTTCATTGCTAAACTCTCAAGCGCACCGATAAACTCACAACAATATCGCACATTGTTAATGATTTGTGCATAATTTTTCCTCACAATCGTTTACTCCAATTTCCACATAATAATTTTTTTTATGTACCAACATACATATGTATGTTCATAAATATGTATGTATGTGCATATTTTTCCGACAATTTCTCATTACTTCATTTTCAATGCATCGCTTTCATTATTCAATTTGTTTGCATCTAATGCCAATTTAATTGTACACATACTTAAACACTTTAAAAGCAATTATGCAATTGAACTTGACGTGCCCCTCTTTTGCACAATTTGTTGCTCATCGAAAATATATGTAAATACATACACGTGCAATAATGGATGCGTGTATTGTAGCTTTCGTGTTTATGTATTTGTGTTATTTATGTAATTGAGTGCCATTAAAATGCAATAAACATAAATATACATACGTCAAGCGTTGAAAGCGATATAAGTAAAAGCAAATAAAAGCCGCATACAGCGTTCAGATACACCTGAAGCGCCTGTTCAACTGCTCATATACTTGCATAAATATGCATGTAAAAATACATACACATGCAGGTATGTGCACATACTTTATTACATATGTACACGCTTTTGTTTACATCGGTGCAAATGGGGTGCTCTATTTTTAACTCATTAAGGCAAAGTCATATTACCTGCTTTGTAAAGAAATCATTTACCTGACTAGATATGTATCACTCCGCTTGGTTATCGACCCTCTGAAATTTTAAAATTTCGATTAGAAAGCTTTGGCATTTCTAAAAATTACGCACAGCTGTACATTTGAATCAAGGCGATAATCTCAATTTACATAAGAAACCTTACTTTTGAGACTGTTGTGATATTTGTTATTTAATATTTATACAGAAATGTTAAAAAGTGAGCCAAGTGAATGGATGTAATTACAGCCCAAGAAGAATCAGTGTCCATTTGTAAATTATATTACTCATAAAGTGCTGCAAACCAATGTAATGTTTACAATTGTAATTTGCGAATGATATCGAAATAATTGTCTTCAACAGCATGAATGTATTAATCCATATTACAAAAAAAAATGCTTTGAACTCGAAAGGTGAGCAAACCCGTAATAAAGCCTCATCGTCAACAAGTCTAATTTTAGTGAAGTTTTTTATGAGTAATAGAAAATAGTGAATTATTTAAATTTAATATACGAATGTATATATAATTGATATTTGTTGGAACGATTTTCCGTCATCCCTTGTCAAGTTTGGTTTGGAGACAATTAATATTATATGATAGTTAAATTGTTTGATCTATTCTGTTTTTTTTTTTAATTGTGATCATGGGAATAAGAAAATATAATAAACAACGCTTCGTAAAACATATATAAATATGTGTTACCGATAACAGTTCTACAAAATGACGACATAAGCCATTTTGTCAACTATTAAATGGATAACAATTTAGTTGTAGACCCCTAAAAAAAAAACTGAGAGATTTTATTTTCTCTTTAATCTTTCTTTTCGACTGTTTTTTCTGTAGTAGTCTATAGTCTATATAGACTTCAAACTGCTATTACAATTCAACCAATGCATGCATGATTTCAATAAAATCTATTGGAAAAAAATTAAATTCAAATGTTAGATAATTCTTGTTTGGAAATTTCTTTACACGAATGTATGTACTTATGAACGCAAACACAATCTAAGATTTTCCAGTTTGTTTTAATTTTAAGTTAATGTATGTACATATGTCTGTACTTTTATGTATACTTGAGGTATTCACAAAGTGTCGTAAAATTCCGCAAAGTTGAAAAGTCATAAAAAATTTCGGTAGCCTAATTTAATTTTTGATTTTTTTTTTTACATTGCATAACATTGTATTTTACAACACTTTACAACACTAAACTGACTCAAACAAGTGTTCATGTGTTGTCTTTCTTGCAATAGCGGAATTTTCGGTAATTTTATATAAAAATAGATTTCATTATGGCACCCAAATCGCTATAGATAGTTAGGAATTAAAAAAAAAGTTGACGACTTCGTATACCTGGGAACCTATATTAACACTAATAATTATGTCAGCAAAAGCGAACGGAGAATCTGTTGAGGTTTCAAAAAAATAAAACTCCAGTCAGTGGCATTATAACCTGGTGGCAAACCTAATTGTAAATGTATAAGGCCAAAAAGCATAATAGATAAGAATATGCTGCGCAGTGACAGCTGACAATGCTTTGAAACAAATTTACAAAAAAAAATTACTTTACTGGAGTGTTGAGTGACAAATATACAATAAGCACTTATCATAATTGATCAAGCTAATTCATTAAAGCTAAACACGAGTGGAAACAAATAAGCAAGCAAACAATAGCTATTATAAGAGGAGAAATAAAAAAACACTTGGCTTGATTCAGCTAAAAAAAAAGGTAGGTACACATAAGCGCATAAATTTAATAAAAACCTAATGCAGACTAATTACAATTACCGACCACACACACATACACTAATAAATGTAGATATGCCTTACAGTGAAATTAAATATTAAAATACATATTTACATCAATCACAAAATAATCAATAACGCTGCTAATGAATTGTTTATAAAAATTTATGATTAATCAGGCACACATTGAAACACGAGTAAACAAATAAACAAACACTCAAAAAAGACAGAAGTCATTGCTAACTAATTTTGTGCATATATTGTTATCCTGTCGTTTAAGCCTGGGCGAATTTACATTTTTTATCGAATAGTTGATTGGCCGCTTGGAGGGAAAAACAATGCGGCCGCAGAATGAATTAATGGCAACACATTTGCGCGGGATTTACATTTTTCGCATAAAAGCGAAATCAAAACGAAACAACTAAAAAATTAAAAGATTTTTTTGAAACATTGTTTATGTAGTATTAAAAAAAATCGGCAAATTTAAAGTCATATTTAATATCGATATGCATTCTGTTGTGATGTTTTGCGCGATTAAATCCAGTTAAATTCATATTTTATTTATGGAAAGTAACAAAAGTGTTGAAATTTGATAGAAAATATTATAATAAATAATGTAATTTTTTCAATGTGTACACGTTTATATTTTTTTAAATTGCTATTACTCGTATACGAGGCATGTTTTTCAAAAAAAACTCACTTGTTGCATACATACCCAGTAGGTATTACTTACATAAGTATATTTATGTATACATGTTCCTAATTGCAGCATCGAAATCCTCATATGCACATGTATGTATGTATATATGTATTAGGATGGTCCTTATATTACGGAAGAGCATTTTTGCAATAGACTTCACAAACCTCCACCCCTTCGTCGATACTATAATGGTCGAAGATATCACGTGTTAATTTTTATTCCAATTGAAAATGAATAAGGCGTGTCGCACGGGGGTCATAGTTAAGATTCCCCTATGGTCACTAAAAGAGTTCAAATTAGAATTTTTCCCATTTAATACCCAAAATCGACACAGTTATGGTTGTATTATTACATAGTAAAAATGTTGGTCCCGATTGGAAACGGTTAAGGCCTGTCGCACAATTTGTGATAAATTTGGCTGTAGTTAGACTGGAAAAAAAATTGGATTTGATTTTAAGGGCCACCCTATCTGGTTTGAATGATTAGAATAAATTAAAAGCATATAAATACGTAGATAACTACGGTCCGCAGAAATACTTACATCACTACCACATAATGATAAATTTGGAAAATAAATTATTTTTTTTACTTTTTATTACTTTGCAATTAAGTTTAGATTTTTTTCAAAACAAATTTTTAAATTTTTGTACAATAATTCAACAAACTTTTATTAACAGGACACATATTTTTTAATTAAAAAAACTTTTCAGAGAATGCAGTTTTACAGGCCTTCAGGCCACAAGTCGCTCAAAATAGCTGTTGATTTTTGAAAATTTTTGGAAAAATGGAATGGAAAAAATGCCGAACATCTAAGAACTTTTCAAAAATTTAAAAAAAGTTTATTGTTGGTTTAAGTTTAATAAACATATGTTTAAGTTTTTTAAACTGTGTACAGAATATAAAGCTTGACATTCTTTCAGCCATTTTTGGACAAGGGAAAACAAAAGTTATTGCCTAATTAAAAAAAAAAAATTCCACTTTTGACATCGTTGCATGATTTGGAATCCATAAAACCCAACTCGAAGGATTTCATCTTGACAGGACAAACAATTTTTATTGCGTTGTATGGTGGTAACTCAAGTTTTGGAAGGCCCTACTTTCCTGCAGAGCAAACCTTTGTACATGCAAACGCAATAATTTTTAGAAGCCTATTCTTTTCCTGGTTTTTTGAAAAAAAAAAAACATTTAAGACATGTTAACCAACTTCTGTTAAAATAACTAGAAGATCAATACCATCGCCAACGATGAAAACTGCATCGCATAAAATTTCGGTGCCAAAAAATCCGCTGTGCGAACGATTTCCGTATCAGCGTCTTCCACGCTTCAAATTTTCTATGAGGTGCACTAAATGAAAGATAATTTAGTTTACTTCAAAAACTCACTGAGGTCATTTAACGCAAAAATGAAATACCGTCAAGTAATTTGCCAAAAAACGAAATGAAAAATTTAAATTTTTAGTTTGCAACCCGATATTTGTTTATGCATTTGTTAAACAAAAAAGCGGTTGAGACAAAAAATGTAGGTAATTTTATAAGAAAAATGATGTTTGACTAACAGTTACCGAGATATTTATAAAAGAAAGCTGTAATAAAAAATGTATTTGCACAACTTTGCAAAAAACATTCCCACAACCCTGCATAATTGAATTTAAGCTTCTCTTATGACCCCTTTTCATATTTTATATTTATCTAAATTTGTGCATACCAACGCAAACTGAGCCCTTTTTTTAACGATTCGACTGGACTATCGTTAAATAAATGCATTTAAGAGAATAAACATAGGTTTTCTTTTAAATATTTTTGAGCTTCGAGGCCAATTGGTTTATTGGAAAATTATTAGGAAAAAAACAACAATACTCAAAGCGGTAGAAGTTATAGTACTATTTCGGAAATCACCACACTTCCTCATCAGACTTCTTTCTTCTTGGCTTCTGCGGGAGTCGAACCCGCAACAACATGTGCAATACTTAAGCAGGCAGCTAAACGCATTCAGCTTACGCTGTGTGAGCTGTTGTTAATTTTCCTGCTTTCCCTTCACAACTTACTCCATTCAAGGGCCGCTATTTCTACTTGACTGTGTAGTTGTTGTTTGTGCAATTTCTATTTTGTTAGAATTTGTTTGTATAAGGCTGGCTCATCCTTTTATACATTTCATTTGTTATTGTTTGGCAATATAACTATATATTTTAAATATTTTTGAGCTTTAAGGCCGCTTGGTTTATTTGGAAATTTATTGGTTTTCGTTTTTTTTTAATTGGAAAAAAATTTTATATTTATCTTTTTTTTTTGTATCAATGACAAAAAACCTCAAGTGTAAATAAGCAACAGTTGTTTGATGAAATCTTAACTAAACCAAAAATAATATCAAGTAAATATCAAGTCAGGGATATCAACAGAAAGCAATTAAAGTACAGTATTTCAACAATTTAAACAAACGATAAATCAAAAAACACATATAGAATTTGAATTGCAAAAAAAATGTATTTCGAAATGAATGCATGTGTGCAGCCACATCTTTTTTTGCATTATTTTACAAAAACTAACTGAAATCGTTTAAAAATATATATTTTTTTTTTCACTTTCAACTATTGTGTGCACTTTGATTTTTATAAAACTAAATTTGTATGTAATAAAATAGCATTGTATCATGCAAAACAAAATTGACAATAGCAGTTGCGTGGAGAAATGTGAATGGCAAATACATATATGTTTTTACATACGATTATAAAGTAAAACCAATATTCCAAACAAAAAAAAGGGAAGCCAAAAACATACTAAATACGCTACATTTGTGTCATGATTGCACTTTAACTGCACGTAGTGAACATATTTGTTCGAAAACTATTTGAGTAATTATAAATTTAACGATTTGCATGCATTCATATGCGGATTGAAAGCTCATAAATTTTAATTGCGCTTTTTATTGTTATTGCATTGCAATAAAATATTTCATGCAAAAAAAAAACAAATTGAATTACCAATTTTACCAATTAAAATACCTAAAATATGAATAGAAATTAAATAATATATTGTTTGCTATGTCAATAATTAGAAGAAATTCATAAATTGTTAAGGTTCTAGCGAAATTATTTATTAACCCAGCGTTTAATTAAATACGAAAATACCCAAACAGTAATTACCTGTATGCATACATGTAAACAAAGTGGCTATTTTCACTTGTTGCACCTCTTCTCTTCTTCATTGTAAACATATGAAACGATGCACAAAAAATCATATTTTTGCTGTTATGATAATGAACCTTATTAATTGGCATTTTAGAGGAAATTATAGCATACTATTTCCTGCAATTAAACTAAGCAATTTTTAAACACATAAGTAAGGGTTTCGATGTAATCAATACCGCGCGATCTATTGTACATATATGTATATGTACGAATATACATGCAAGCATGCAATACACATATAAATACTATCCTAAATCTATTGGGTACACCACGGGTATACGATACCCACTTACACGCAAAATACTCGTTCATTGAAAGCAAACATGCCAAGAGCATTTCAATCAAAACCCTGTCAACAAATAAACTAGTGACTGAAATATTAAGAAGTATTCGGCTATATTTATGCTATGTTATGTCAATCGTATATGTACATATGTATGCACTCTATATGGCTATTTTCTACTCAATCGCAATTTACATTATGATGTCATCGAAACAAAATATTTTGAATAAGGTTTATTTATTTTTTATACATTTTTGTTTAATTTGTTTAGGTCTGTTTTTCTCTTTAACACTTACGAAGTGGTAAAGTCTTAACGAGTTAAAAGACTTAATCGAGTCATTCGACTTCGAACTATTTTCATTTAGCAATTTAGTCTCCGATCTGGATTTAACCATGATTTATAGGTGGAATTTTATTTTTGAATATGACAGGAACTCTGTTAAAGACGACCAACGACCAGACCGATCAATCGACGTGATCACTCCCTACAGTTCAAATATTATACAAAACTTAAAAAATTAATGAAATTTTCAACAAAATTGCAAATTTATTTTCTCCAATGCGCTAGACCATTTCTGCGTACGAGTATACAATTTCAAAAATAATAAACTTCTGTAAACATTTCGCTAATAAATACAACAAAATTAGAATAATTCAGCGGAAGTATTTGTTTATTGAGTATTTAAAAAAAAATAAAAGGACTTATTAAATGATTAGGAGTAATAATTATTTTTTACCTTTTTTTATTATGAAATTTGATTAAGGAAATGAAAAAAAATCATATCAAATCAATTAAATTTGATCTGCAAAATTAAATTTTGTTGGAGTGCAAAAAATTATGTAATAGTATTTTGATATTTACCTTGATATGATTTCTATGAATTAAAAAGCGTGGACTAACAACTCATATTCGTACATACATACATATATACTTATTTATATACATAAGTTATTCATGTGCACTGGGTTGGCCGCACTATCATTTGATAAAGGTAAAATATGTACATACCTATCTTGATGTCCCCTTTAAGCTCTAAACTTATCGCAAAACAAATACTAAAATGTTTTATCTAATTTGTTGCCCAGTTATAAATAAAAGTGGTGGATTTAGAACAATTTGATTACACATGTATCATAATACGCGAATGTATGAACATATGTATGAGAGAGTTTTTCATGTGCGAAAAATCTCCACCATAGCGGCAGTAAAAAAAATATTAAAAATGAACTTACGCCAATTTGCAGCTACTTGGAACTTGCACCTAATTATACTAAAATTTAATAGGCAACAAAACAACATACTCAAAAATTTTGTAGCTTGTTGATTTTTTTTTTTTTTTGGAAATGTTTGAAACTTGCGTTATGTATTTAATTCAATAAAATTTAAAGTGCATTAAAAGAAACTGTAATTGTCGTAGCTCGTACAGCTTTAACTTCGAAATCGGCTCGTTCATAAATTCAATGGAAATGGAATCTAGCTGCTTGTTTTCCGTCCATACAAATTTGTGACAGCTTTCTATTTTTCTCTCCACGTGCAAGTATGTACTTGGAAAAGCAAATAAATTGACATGCCCTCAATCTGTCAAATATTAAACTTAAATGGTTTGTTTATTTATCCAACATTTAAACATTTTTAATTGTTGTTAATGTGGCAGCTATTGCTTAACAATCACTTCAAAAAACCAAATATTGAGTTGCTGTATATTGCAAAAGTATGTAGATAGAAGAAGTGTTAGCTTTGTTTTTATCACTTGGTTTATGTTTACAAACAACACCTAAAATTTCGATAAAACTAAAAAAAATAATCATACACGCACTGTAGGGAAAACCATACATATAAATATTAAAATAGGTGGATGATTTTTGAGTTATGCACGTACATATACTCGTAAACATAAATATTAAGAGATAACGTTTCTAACTTCAAACGAATTTTTTAAGGTTATAAACTTTAGGTGCGAAAAATGTTTGCTGTTTAAAACAACTCATTTAAAATATCAACAGAGTTTCCTACTGAGTATATGTATATGTCTGCATAAAGATAATTAAATTTTAGATAGAATAATAAGTATTCGGTCAGCTGCAAATGTATAGATGTATTTTAATATATATGTATATGCACATACATAAATATATACATATACATACATACATAAACACATGCATGTGTGTAGGTAGCAGTACGATTGACACTCATACGCCCGGTTGAACGCGAGGCTCCAGCCAGAGCTAAGCATCTAGTGAAACATCTGCATATGTGGCCATCGTATATAAACATGTGTGTACGAGTACACATATCTGGTAATCTCTATTAGAATTTATATGAGCAAATGTTTATGTCTTCATTTGTAATTGAATAGATTTCCGCAGAGATAACATTTTTTATTACGACCCAGTCATGGCTACTTTTTAAAAAAAAATCATACCCTACTTATCTCAATATTGAATTTATAAAATAACAACAATTATACTTTATAAATGTGCCACAAGCTGTTCAGACACAAGATTTTTCTCATTATTTTTCTGAAGCTTCCTAACAGCGTTCGTTTGGCGCGACTTCAATCAAATAGTAGAGGCAAAAAAATCAAATGCAATTTATGTTAGTTTGAACTTTGAGGAAACCATAATAAAAATGAAGCTAATGAATTGTAAAGTCAGATAAATGTGACGTGTGGCATCCGTTGATGGTGTGAATGCTAAATAAGAATTGCTCATATTTTGCCTATTAAAGCTTCCGTTTCGCAACCTTGTCTATTTAGCACTATTTTTTTTATTGAAGCACAGTTTCTTCTTTTTGCGATTTACATACATATACATATAAGTAGTTCCAAGCATTGTACAATTTTCAAGCTTCTTGCTACATCCATACCTGTTTCACACTTTCCACTTGATAAAGTATCTGGAATTTTTTATGATGAAAAAGTAGCATGCTAATTAGAGAGTGAGCGGCACATTAAAGATTCGTCAGGGAATGTGTGTCAAATGTGCCGCATAACAAATGGCGCATGCAACTCAAAAACAGCGCCGACTGCGCTACACCGCGCCGCCGCGCAGTTCGACTAACGCAGTGACAAAGTGTATTGCGGCAAATTAGACAAGTCAACTGGTTAGTTGCACGGGTGGCTGGCAGACAATTGCAGATTTGGCTGCCATTGTCTACAAGGCACATATGTATGTACATATATGCACTTAAGTACATTTGCATGTACATATGTATGTATGCAATCACAGCAACACGTCTGCGTTTTGCTAATAAGCAACATTAATAACAACAGCAACATCAATACGTATAGCAACAACAAACCGTAGCAGCTAATGGCGTGCGGAATAATGTGGAACACATTGCTAGAGTAATTGCAATTGCGTTGCGGATAAAAATATATGTTTTTAGCATGCAAAACGTTTTTAAAATTTTTCAGTGAATTTTGCAAGCGTCATTGCTGTAAAATGTAATAAGGTAAGCGAGAGAATGCGATTTTGTAATACATGCAATTATTAAGTTCTTGTAGCTATGTAGCTGATAGTGTGAATGTGTATTCGTAAAAAGAGGCCTACATCAATTTCATTTTTATTACTTGTACTCAAGTGAAAAATGATGCCCATCAAATTCATATTCCCAACACGTTTATTAGAGTCTGTATTCGTTTATTGTTCCTCTGTTCTTTGTCCCTCGTGTGTTAGTGTTAGTTCTGCTCGTAGCTTATGTTTTCATTTTCGTCCAGTCTCATCAAAAGCTATAATTGGTGCATACAATTTTAGTTTTTGGCCAATGTCCAAAATATGCTCACAAAAACGCCAGACAGGCAATCAAAGTAAATGAAACCATTTACGCAATTCAATGAAATTTATGTGACGTACAGTGATTGGCTTTGTAAATAAAAAATTTAATGTATATGGCAAACTAACCTAATCAGTTTGCCATATACACTAAAGTTTAGTTTGTAAAAAACTAAATATATGATGCAGAAAATATAAATAATATTTTTAAAAATTATTTTAAATATCCACGATACGGTCTCTGATGTATCTCCAAAACCCAGCATGCTTTCCTTGTTTAGCACCGTAATATATAAAGAGAAAAAATCTTTTAAAGTTTTCTCTATTTTTTTAATAAAAAAATAAAAATTTGTTCTTATGTAATTGGGAAAGATTACACGTCATCTCATGTGAATTTTGTTTGCAAGTAAGCAGTTTAGTTGACTTGGGCTTTACAAAGGACTTTAAACTTAACTTTAACCTTAACAGTAATGCTGTAGCATTTATAAAGCGATGGACAAAAGAGTTTAGTGAGCGGTATGTAACTAAATCACTTTTCACGACATCAGTGACACCAATCCTGGCGTATGCCTCCAAGCTCATATAGATAAGCTAGAATTAGTACGAAAATAATTCTTACATTTTGCTTTAAGGTTTTTCCAGTGGGATTCGTTTTATAACCCACACTTGTTAGTTGCAGAAAAATACTAGTAAATTTATTTTAGGTTAAATTGCTCGCCCAATCATTTTCTATCCGATACATTCCTTCTAGAGTATCCAGAAATTTTAGACCTGAAATCTTGAAATCATTTCGAGCCTTAACAGCCAAACTAACGTAACCGACACATATTTGTGTTGCTTACGTCATGTTGGCGGTTATGGCTCGATGTAAAACAAATTTTGAATCATTTGAACCGCTTCGGTGTCTGTGTCATGATTTCTACACTCACGGCGGCACTTTTGCCTTTCATGACTCAAAAAAAACTATCCGTGCGTCTTGCGAACTGCGCCCCTCTAGTCGCTATTCGTTCTGAATGGTGTCAATATATCTGCACAAATATTTTGATAATTGTGGTTTAAGTACACAGGTTGGTAGTAAACAGTTATTTCTAATGGCTTTGATATTCGTATTTTGGGTCTTAGTTTCTTTGTTTGTAGTTGTTGTATGTATAAGTTTTGGCTGATTCCGGTAGAGAAGTTTGAGGGGAACAATATGTGAAATGTGGGGTTTTTTTTTGCTAAATTATTATTTTTCAGACGCAACATTTTTTTGTTTATTTCTCAATGTGCTCAAATATGTTTAAGCCAGATGAAGAAGTTTCCAATGCCAAATATTTTGACCTAATGAAAACCAATTATAACATGTATACCTTACAAAAGACGCCAGCGGATATACGATTACAGATCTAAGTGGCGTTACACTCTAACTAAGTTAGTCCTAAGCAAACTGTTCAATCAAAATTACTTTATTTATAATTAATGTTGGTGCCTCAAATGATATTATCTTGAGCCAAGGCACATTAAACAGGTAGCAGCATTAAAAAAAATGTAAACCTGGGGTAAATTTTTTTATTTGTTGTGGTCCATCGCCCGTCAAAATAATAAATCAAACTTGACGAGTTTGATAATTATAAATATAAACAAAATATTCGGGTTTCAACATTTTGCATGAAAAATACATTTATTTCAATGCAAACAGTACAAGACGCATCCTACTTCAACATCCTTAGGAAGCATTGATCCTGGTCACAAAATTCTGGAAGGACTCACGAGGATTGGAAAAGCAAGATCCGACTTTTCCCGTATTTTAGAACACAATGTCTCGTTTCTCAGTATGTATACATGTATGTACATATGTCTTCCAAATCGCCTTAATGAAAAATGTGTGTAAATCAGAACTTATAAATATACAAAATGTAAACAAATATTGTTTTGTAAACAAATTTGTTTTGTTTTTTTTTTTTAAGAAAAAGTTTGTTTTGTAAACAAAGTTTGACTTGTTATGGACCACTTATAAGAAAAAACACCAATCAGCTGTTATCATTATATTACCTGTTTATTGTACCATGCCTTGAGCAAAATGTATTATCAGATCTTTTTTTTCTTAACCTTTGTTGTTTTGTAATAATTTGTTTAGAACAAATAATTTTATTTTTTGGCTTTTTCAGAAATGGTATTATTTTTTTTTTGTATTTTGTATTTAAGTAAGTCTACAAAAACAATCACTGTGCTGATTTTCTAAAATATTTGCCGAATCGTGCGTAAATGTACAACATGAGCTGACAGTAGACGGCTGGCTGACTGGCTGACTGGCTGACTTGTGGCCTAACCGCACACTTGTTGACCGACCCTCGAAGATTTTATAATTGAAAACATTCAAAACATTTCGAAAACAACAGAATGTAGGAAATAGGAAAATTCGCAATTAGAATTACTGGAAATACATAAGCTTGTGTGTATGTTAACATACGAATATGTCTGTAAGAATGTGCTTACTTATCGTTTGCAATTTGCAATTTGAGTTGCTTTTAAATTTTTCTTTTGGTATGAAAAACTAAGCGTGGCACATGAAAATCGATTAAGTCATTGCAATGAGGCATAATCTTAATTTCCGTAAACATTAGAAAATACTTGAGAGATAAACAGAAAAGGTAGCAAGTGTTTTTTTTTTGTTTTTGTTTTTTTTTTTGATTCTCTAATTTTGTTTTGCACATTTTTCTCATTGCACACGTTCAATATGCACATACACATGTATGTATGTATGCATTCCATTGCTCGACTCACACAGCACCTGTCATTAGCATGTTGCCACTCATTCTTTGCGACCTAAAGTCATTAACAAGAAACAATATTGGCCTTTGCCGCTGGCCGTTATTTGATAAAGCTTGCCTTGCTCGCTCTAAATATTTACATTTAGCTTTCATTTATTTATTCGTTTATTTTCAATATCGAAGAACAATGCTCACGTACATATAGTACATATATATGTATGTATGTAGGAGTAAATATGCATGCATGTATGTTTTTCTTTACAAGCAAAACAACAGCAATAACAACACCTAATTTACACACATTTCTACACTTGTCTATTTACAAACAATTGATGCAATTTCAAAGGTTGTTAAACATTGATTATAAGTAATAAAATTGCAATATGTTTTCTTACACATGTTTAACAAGTGTTGAGCCAGAAAAGAGCAATCATGATTTGCACAAAGATAATGAAGGCTTTGAATTCTGTTACAAAAGTTTATAGTGAACTTTTTATGATCTTAGTGAGTTTTTGCAAGATGAATGAGTTGAAAAAGATTTATTTAAGTTTTTTCGAAAATTGTTTCATTGCTAATTATAATTGTCTCAAGAGTTTTTTGTAAATGATCCTGCATTAGATATACTCGTAATTGCAAGACAAGGTTCTTGAAAGCTTTTGAAAACCAGCAGCCACTAACGTAAACGCTCCTAACTCGTTTACTTTCTACTGATTTTTAGCCAACTCAACTAAAGGCCTTAAACTGATCTCCACTACTAATTAATCTTAATCTTCAACCGTTATCTTAATCATTATCTTCGCTGTATTTTTATGTTATCTTAAAGATAATATACAGATAGTGCCATAAATTCAAAATAAAGCGCTAAAAAGGGGTCCTATAAGCGCATGACACTTGTTTGTCGATTTACATGTGCACCACAATCTGTCGCTCAATTCTTAAAGTCATACTTCTGCTTAAAAAACAATATTTATTTTTTGAAGAACAGAGTGAGTGCATGTATGTAATACGTATATATTGGCAGTATCGACAAGTGCTGTCAGCAAACCATTATAGGACAGATTGAGCTCAAGGCCAGTTTATGGAAGATTTTTTTATGAAAAAACAAAGCCTGAGAGAAGTGGTTATGAAAAATTAAATTAAAAATTAATTTAATTTAATAATCAAAAAAAGAAGTCTGATGAGGAAATGTGGTGATTTCCGAAATAGTAGTATAACTTCAACCATTAAAAACTGTTGTTGTTTTTTTCACAAAAAAATCTTCCATAAACTGGCCTTGAGCTCAATAAAATTGTAAAATATTATATACTATGTGCAAAATGTAGAAATATTCATAAAAAAAGTTAACACAAAAATTCCAAATGAATGACATTGCGAATATTGTAAAAAAATCACTTTCATTTGAATATGAGCCAACGTAATGTTTTTTTCTGTTTAATTGAATAATCAATGAATAAATTTTTACTTAGTGAAAAATGGAAATTTATGAATATCCTTATGAATAAAACATTAGCATATAAAAAATTGCTTATCATTGCAAATTAAATTTTACTTCATCAGAACACTTTAGTTTGTGTAGTAATCATCGCCAAACAAAAAGGATATAAGTCCCCCAGTGTAAAAGATTCCTCTTCAAATTTATTCCTAGGTGCTCCTGCAGATATGTCAAACCCTGCAAGAAACATATTGTAAAAATTACTGGTTATTTTACCTGGAGTTGTGACTAATAGTTTAAGTATTTTTCCCATCAAACTCTTAAAGCTAAAAAGGGAACTTTTGTCACCGTTTCATACCATATATTCCTGCTGCTTGATTGTACATCTCTTTTTAACATATTGCTTGTGTGCTTCATCAAAAATATAAATATATAAAAAATAAATCAGCTTGTCTCATTTATGTTGTGCTTATAGGAATCAAAT
This sequence comes from Philophylla caesio, assembly GCA_963971545.1. Lineage (NCBI taxonomy): Eukaryota > Metazoa > Arthropoda > Insecta > Diptera > Tephritidae > Philophylla > Philophylla caesio. The sequence goes on along the minus strand of OZ020604.1, from coordinate 195,473,741 downwards.
GGAAATTTTGACAATGAATTCGAGACTCGGTTAGACAATTTTTTCAGGGTATATTCACAGATACCAATACATGTAAAACCTGCGCATGCGCACAACGTACATTTGTACTAAAACTATCTCCCTTTGATTGCTGAATTCTAACACATTGCGCAGATAGGTTACTGCCAATATATAAGTATTATATACAACGGTGAGCTTAAACTTCTTTGTCATCGCATACCGCAAATTTTTTATTTCTCTTAATATCGCACCTCTGATAATATTAATATGGCTTAAGCTGTTGAGAATTTTATTTTATTACATTTTAGGCCAATGATCTTTGGGATGACGAGCGTCAAAATTTTACATTATTGACCTAATTCATGTACATACATACATATACAAGTATGCTTATATACTACATATGAATGTACATACCGACATATCCCGACCATTCCCAATGAGTAATTAATTTTCTTTATGTAGAACATTAGACTTTCGAACGACTAACTACAGATCTGTTAAGGTCTATAATTACCGCAAGCTACTTAAAAATAGTGAAAGCAGCAGATCACTAATTGCAGCTTTTTGAATAAAAGATAAATACATACCGACCGCCACTAGCTTTCAATTCAGAACGCCAGCTTTCATAAAATTTGCAGGTTATTAAAAAAGTGACGGGCAAAGCAGAAAAATTCAAACAATTTTTTATTAATGTGTTTTGAGTACTTTTTTTTGTGAACTTAACTACTATGTACGAGTATGTATGTAAGTATATTTGTGGTACATTTCTCTGATATGCGCACAAAACTGAAAAAAGCAAATAGTTGCTTGGCTTTGCACTAAAAATACTGTTAAATAGGTAATGAGAAAAGCCACCAGTCAACAAATCGTTAAAGTAAATTGCCGAGTAGCGGAAACAACAGCAGCGCATTGACCCAAAACCAAGTCGGCGACGAAAAATGTTTAAGCTGCAGAAAAAGGTTGGAAAAAAATTGGAAAGAAACGAGCATGAAAACTAAAAAGAGAATTTGATGACGCGTTTTACCGTTATGCAAGACAAAGTAAAATATCATTAAAGTGCATTTATGCGTACGAGTATATAAAGAACCACTGCAACTTCGTGGTTGAAAATAAATGAATTAACCGAAAAGAGGTGACGATATTTTAATTATAATTTCTTCTTTCTTAATACAATGTATTCTCTACATATAGATATATATGTTTGTGTTATTGCTGATTAATATTTTTTCACTTTAAAGAGTACATACATATGTATATTTATTATTATCCCTATGACCAAAAACATGTAATTATAAAGAGCTGTTTAAAAAAAAGCCACTTGTATATATGTATGAACATACTCATTTAGTTCTTCTATGCTATATATCAATGGCAATGAAACTTCTTTAAAATTTTAAAGTAATCAATGATTTTGTATACCTTCGATCCAGCATTAACACCACCAATAATGTCAGCCTTGAGATCAAACGAAGAGTGACGCTTACCCACAGGTGCTCCTTTGGGCTCGATAGACAATTGAAAAACAGACCTCTTTCGCGACGAACAAAAATCTCGCTCTACAAATCCCTCATCATGTCTGTTCTTTTATATGGTGCAGAAACAGAGAAGACTTATGGCCCTGTTCGCGTGGAATGTTGAACTTTACGATCTGTATAATAATATGAACATAGTGAAGCGCATACAAATTTAACGATTGCGATAGCTTGCAAATGTCGTTCGTATGGATGATGATGCTCTTTTTGAAAAGATCTTTTAACTCGACATCCATAGGTCGGCAATAAAGACAAGGGCGCCCATGAATTTGTAAGGACCCAGTGCAGAAGAATCAGTCTTCACTTAGTTTTAGTAAGTGGCGTATACTAACTAAGTAAGGCAGACGGTTGTAGTACCATACAAGAAGCAAATAGAACCTTCTTGGCCACCAAAGCCAACAGTTCACTCCATTAACCATTTTTTTTCCAGGAATAAGGGGATTTTGTTAATATCTTCAATCATTTCTGCCTTATTATTGATTCTATAATCCATTTTAATTAGAACAGTAGAGTGGTGAAAATTTATTTTCAAAAAGGCTTTTAGAAATTCGGTTTAAACTTTTGGATATCCTCATTGGCGGTATTCGTTATAGTGAAAATGCCGGAACCGGATAGACTAAAACCCTAAATTGACATGGAATTATGCATCCAAACCGTGTTGCTTCTTAGAAATAAAAATAGTAGTAACCTGAAAACTTTTTAATACCAAAAACTAACAGGCAACACTTTTTGTTTCTTTTGTCCGCGTAAACGGTAAGTTTAAATCCCGCTTTTAAAGACATCTTGTTTTCTAATTACAAGACTGACCCCGTAAATATGTATAAATGCCGTCTAGGGTTCGTCGTAATATTAAGAATAATCCTGATGTTTATGTTTTGTAAGCGTAGCTATTGTATTTCTTAATTTAATCGAAATTTTTGTTTAAAAAAATCAATAACATTTTACTACTAATTTTTTACTTTTTAAAAAAGGGAAAAAATTCTTACCCGATTTCCATACTACGTAAAACAACCCTTTATAAGGGAGTGTCAAAATTCGAATGTCATTATTTACTTAACCTTTTATAATTGAATCATGGAATTTCGGTACAATATAAATTTGTTTTTATAATTTTTTGTCATTGTCATAATTTTTTCATTTTTTTTTTTGAAAATTTATGTTAAAGCGGTATTTTTTTTTGTTAGTGCCAACATTTTTTAATTTGTTTTTTCTTAGATACATATATGAATTTATAAATATTGTGAATGGTAGACCAACTATGCTGCGTCGAAATTTTAGTGAAATTTTGGTTATACAGGTTTTTATACCGTACAATTTCAGTACAGTTCAAGTTTCAAGTGCCTAAGGTTTACCATTGATTTTGAGCATTTTTTTCGAACAGGTCATTGCGGTTTTGTTTCCCCATAGGTTTTGTTCATATTTTATAGTTATGAAGCTGAATATTATTATAAAATATATGTATATATCAAAAAGAAGTCTGATGAGGAAATGTGGGGATTTCCGAAATAGTACTATAACTTCAACCATTAAAAACTGCTGTTATTTTTTCTCAAACATATCTTCCATAAACTGGCCTAGAGCTCAATAAAATTATAAAATATTATAAAATATATTAATTTTATTACTGTTAATTTTTAAATTTACAAAAAACATTTTGGGCACGAGCTAAATTAATTAAATTATTGCCTAAACAATAACACAATTAAATCCACATATTTTTTTTAAACCCTATTTAGTTATTTTTGCGCATATCAGCACATCAAAGGATGAGTGTTTTTTTTTTAAAGGGAAATTGATAGACGAAAAAAATATATATCTTCCAAAATTGTCCAAAAAAGTTTATAAAAGTAAAAGTTCATGGTGGAATGAAGAAAAAATAATTGTGATGTGGCAATGTATGTAGTGATCTCCGAAATAGATACTATTTGCTACTCAAATATGGACAGAGATCTAAAGATAAAGACGGCCATATTGACAAACGACAAACTTGAGAAAATTGTAACTAAATCTGAGAGTTGTATTTGAAACTAGAATATATGTAGTCCCTAATTTATATATGTATGTATGTAGTTCATTTATGATGTTCAAATGAAATCATCAACAGTTTTCGGAACGATGCTCTCAATATTGAGAACTACTTATAAATAAACGTATACAAACATCTACAAATAGTGAAAAGCGCTGTAGATATTAAGAATTTCTTAGATAAAAGATTACAGTAAAAATTTTCTTTCACAAAACAGCACACAAAAACCCCGAAAGCGTGGCAACCGAAGTGAAAGAAGAGTAGATATGTAGATATGTTGTATATTCAAATGACAGCTGCGTGATAAAGACCGCAACGATCTTAAAATCTAACTGGGCCAAAGTGCTTAAAACGTGCAGAATTTACAAGTACACGGCATTAGAACGTCTGAGCTATAGAAGTATGTAAATATGTAAAACAGCAGCTAGATAAGGTCAAAGCAAGCTAAATAAGTATGCTAAATACGCTTAAAATCTACAAAACACAACAACAAGATAATGCAAATAACAATAAATAGTCAAGCAGCCAAGCCAAGTAAGAGCATTTTGTTTAGCTGCCACTTTTTTTAACAACCCAAATGGGGAAGCAACAGCTCAAACATGGCGACATCTAAATAGTAATTAAATCTTTGCAGATGTGCAGCTTGAAACGGCGCAGCAAAAAAAAACTGATCAGCACAATGGGAAAAGTTGCAAATTTTGGAGCTATGAAAGCAGAGTATTAGCGCTAATGCCGATGTAGGACAGTGTGGCAAACTTGTTATTTAGGCGTGTACATTTTTTTTGCTAACACCCTGTTTCCAACTTCTTGTCAATTCAAATTGTACTTAAAACAAACAAAATTTTAAGCAGGTAAAGCGTGCGTGCTATAATTTGACATGTCTCTGAGTTCGGTAATGAAATCGGTGATTGTGTCTTAAATTGTTAAGAAAATGTTTTTTAAAGCGAGCATGGCTCATTTGAGGTTTGACTTAAGTTAAATGCAGATTTCGAATCGAACACGATCCTATGTTAAATTCCGTAATCCAGCCCCTGATAAAAATATCGATAACCTCAACGAATAAAACAGAAATCGGATCAATGCCTTGGTATGTACGTATGTATGTATCTCTTCTCCTTTGACAGGTTCGATAAGATACGAGCTTTTACATTTTTTACAGAAATCATCTTTTGGTAGTCGATTTAGCCAATGACTTTAAATTCTTATAAAACGTATCGAAATAAGCATTAACTTTCATTAATTTTACTACACTGTTCCTTAACAAAGAGCCATGTTTTTAATAGGAAAATTCGGCTTTTCAAGCTGTTCACAGCCACCGTAGCTGCGGTGGAAAAGTCGGCGAACGTGAATGGCGCAAGCAGAGAAGTGGTTACGCTTGAGGAAATTCAAGTATTTAATTTTCGTCTTTCTCTTGCCGTTTTAATTTTTAATCGTAGGCAACTACTTTTTATTTTGTCTCAGCTGGACTTAAGTGGGTTAGCATATTAGATTTACAGTAACAGTTCTCTTTTCACTTCAGCTATTTGTTTGTTTTAATCGCTAACGCTTATTCCTAAAATATTTGTTGTAGCGCTATTTTATAGACTGCTAAGCGCTGGAATTTACACATACATATATATATTTTTTTTATATTCTATTTGGAGGCATCTAAGCGTGCCGCAAAGTCAAAATAAGCCAAATCTGTTGAAGTGTTCATTTAATTTGTGACTGAAAAGTAGTCAAAACACCTGGGGAAAGCGGTGGACAGAAGCGACCACGACGACGACGACTGGTATGTAGGGAGCGCCGGCGATACGCTCGAATGATCAACGAGCCAACGAAGCGCCTATAGAGGTGACGACCCGCCGGTCTATTTTTGTGTTTTTTTTTTGGTATTTTTTCTCTGGTGATAAAAGCTGCTGGTTGGACGAACGTAGATTGATATTACGCTTGGTTAACTAGCTAAGTACGAAGCTAGTTGGCTGACGGACGTACCATCTGACTAGTTTACTTGTATGGTTGCGAGAGGGGCGTGGGTTAAGCGGTTGTTAGCATTGCGGCAAGAATAGGCAAGCTAAGGCGTACCACAGCGAGTCCAATGCCACGCAATTGCTGGCAGCTGATTGTGTGCCCTTCAAAAAAGCGAAAACACTAACGAAACAAGACAACTACCAACTACCAACCAATCGACCATTTTTTTGTTGTGGGTGTTCGTAATCGTGCCGATGTTTAGAGTACATCAGTTTAGCCTTAGCTAGTCAGAACTGGGTCAACTAGAGTTTGCATTTTTGCCGCTTTACTTTACTAATTATTTTTTTTTAATGCTTGTTAAATGCGTTATTGCCTGCACTTTGCTTACTTCTACTTAAAATATTTCCGTTATACTCGATAAAACAAGTTTTGTTGATTTTAATGAGCATTTGCTTATTTGAATTTTGTGCTTACTATTTTTGTGTAGTCAGCTCAGATACATCTGGTAAATTTGGCTTTCATTTCAATTACAGTACGTATTTAGCGTTTATTGTTTCCGTTTTCACAAAATCAGCAATCGCTGATGAGAAAATAATATAAACTTTATTTAAAAGTAGACAAAAGGCTTTAACAAGCGCCAAATGACAAAAATTAAAAAAAAATTTGTAAATTGTTAAATCATGATATTTCTATATGCATACACGTGTTTAATGAAATTTTTTTAAAAAACTTTTTTAAATTTAATATAATTTTTTTTATTCAAAATTTATTCTCAAAGTATCTTTCGGTAGTTAAAACTTTGAAAAGATTTACAAATTTCGTTCCACATTTAAAAACAAATTATCGTTTTATTAAATATTTATATTCTTTAACTTTCTGCGTAACGTTTTTCTTTACCATGAGAAATTTTTGTCACATTAAAGAATGAAGTCGAGTCTCTGTCTGTGCCTGCTTAGTATTGCAGGCTCTTTGGCCTCTTTATACAATTCGTGTCGTTTTCTTAGCGATACTTACATTAATCCACCAAAAACAACATAATGATTGAATTTAAAACCAGCTTACCTGAAAGCAAAAGAGAAGACAAATGTATAAGTTAAAAACAAGTAATGAAGTTATAAATATAACATAGCACAAATATATGAGTAAATTTTTCTTCTAATTCTGCTCTATTTTTAATCTAAGGTAAATATGAATGCACACATTTTCATTATAAATACAGGTGATCTCCTTTGAACACGATTATTTTTAATGCGGAGTTTTCTATAATCCCGCATTGTTTCTTTTTACACGGTTATACTTTTTTAACGCGGATTTTTTGAACACGGATTATTCCGCAATCCCCGCGCAAGCGCCAATAATGAAGGTTTGGCGAAATTTCGTCCAGATCTTAAAAATGCTATGAAGTGCTACCGTGATTTATATAAAGAAAGATAAATCTCAGCGCTTACTAACAGATTATTTTAAGAACTAAAATATGGATTTATTCGTCGTTTAATATAATTTAAGTTCTAAATTATCTCAATATGATCTTTTGTAAAAATCCTCTAAAACAAAGGGTTTTTAATATTTATCAAAGGTAAGTGAATATGTTTATGTAATAACTTACTTCACTTCCCTAAATATGGGTTTTGGGTGAAAACTTCATTATTTTATCACGGAATTCTTCTTTTGCGCGGATTTTTCGCGAAATAGGTACGAATAAACAAATTTGAACTAAAATGTGGTTATTTTTACGCGGTTTTTTTCGCGAAGAAATTTCTGTCCCAGAGAACTGCGTTAAAAAGAGATCGACTATGTACGAGTATATAAATTTTTTTTAAATATTTATTAAAACAAAACAACAGTAAAAAAAAAACAGTAACTAGACAAAATATATGAAAGAAAAATTTGATATAAAACTTAATAATATTACTCAATTTTAATTATTTTAAAAATAATGTATCAAGTAGTTGATTTAAACTTTTTATATAAAGTTGACAACTGCCATTTTGAAATAGTTTATTGGTTCATTTGCACACCGAATTCCTTTTTAGTACTGTTCAAGACAACTTTGTGTAAAATCGTGTTAAACTGTCAAATAAAAAAATAACTTTTTTATAATGAGTTGCTAACACAAATACCACGTTTTTTTTTAGATATTTAAACGCTTTGTTAACTTTATTTACTTAACTTTTTGCTTCTGTTTTGATTTATTTCCACATAATTTCCTATGTATAATTTTCTTATTATAAATTTTTGTTTAGCTCTTGCAGCACAACTGATAGTTTGAAATTTTTCATCAACTAGCTGGAAAAAGAATTTCGAACTGAAACTCTCAACTTCTAACTGAGAGAGAAAGAAAAAGAGTGTGTGTAAGTTACTCACACAAAAGCACACTCACTTAAAGGTTTTTTCCATCTGAAATGCTTTCGATGAACTTCGGAAAAAACCTGTAAAATTTTAAGTTTAACTTTTCTGAAACCTTGTTTTCTTAACCAATTTTTAAGTTATCAGTTCACTAAACTAGTGATCAAAAGCAATTTTTTGTACATAATCGCATCTGAAATAACTAATGTAAATAATTTTTGGTATAGTCTCTAATTTCGAAATATTTCTGGCCAGAAAATAATCAAATAATTATATAATTCCACAAATATTCATCAAAATTTAATTACTTAAAAGATATAGCAAATTTCAAGAGCTCGAAAACTACCTTTGATTTTCAATTTTTTTTTACCGAGGTTGTTGCACATTTTCTATTATAACGTACATATAACAAAATCTATTCTATCTTAAGTTTGAAAATCAAACATACACGGTATTTGTTATATAATATGATTTATTTTTATAAAAAAAATATAGAATATTATAAAAAAAAAGTTAAAAATGCTCTTAACAATGTGAATAAAAACCTAGTCACGTACTGACTGTTTATGTCTAAAACTGAATATTTTCAGATACAAATTACATGAATAAAAAATATAATGCTTGTTTTATAATACCGTATAATCTAAATACAAATCCCAATAGTTGCAACGAAATCGTGTAGTTTCCAGCCAACCAGTATAACTTAAATAAAGCAAGTAAGAGCTGTCAAGGCACGTGGGTAATTATATACAATTATTAAACGTACTCTCACTTGAATATATGGATACATACAAACATATATGTATTTGTTATGGAAAACAGTTTAAAATAGTAAAAATAACGATGTAATGGTTTACTTTATTGCCTTTTCCCAATAATCTTAATTATACTTGTACATGTGTAGATATGTATGAACAGTATAGATTTGTATTTTCCATTTTTAGTCTGACATGTTGTTGACATGTAAAAAACTATGAATTATTTCCAATACGTAATTTAAATTTCTTACTTTAATTGCTTTTTGCATTTATTAAACGTTGTCAGGTTTAAAAATGATAACTCCATTTAATTTTTTGTTAAGAAATGGTATTTTAAGGTCTTACAAAATGTTCACAATTGTGCAAATGTAAAACGTTAACTGAATTGTTGAGAAATGCGGTTTTGATCAATTTATATAGAACGATGGAAAAAAGGCATCTAGTATTCTGTTAGAGGATGCCCTGAGAATCACAACAGTTTTCCTCTATGAAAATATTTGGTTGTTGCCTTTTTGGGATTTAAATAATACTCTAACTGTTTTTTTCGGTTTGAAAATATTGTAAAAAGTGGAGTTATCATATTTATACCCAATTTGTCATCAGGTAATTGCGAGTAGAACCAAACTGCTGATTTATTTATTTTTATGTAGGCGAATTAATCACACGCATACCATAAAACTTTTTTCAAATCACAAAATTTCAAATTTCGTCTCGTTTCTGCAATTACCTCGTACAATGATAGTCCAATAATTTGTCAGATAATGGAAAAAAGAATTTATTTTCCTTAAATCCTGTGCTATGCACCTTCATCCGAGGCGACAGTCAATCTATGTTTCCACGGCACCACTTATTAAATTTGTAAATTTATCGAAAATAGCTTCCAAAACAAATAAAGCTATCAAAACAAAACCAAAATTAAACAAACAAGAAATAATTAAATGCTAGAATGGATTCAAACATTGAGTTTGTGAAAAAAGTAATTATTTCAGAGAGGTTATTGTCTACAACTAGAGTGAATGAAAACGAAGTGATTCGCCATTCGTAATTCAAATAGCGAAGCCCATGATTCACTTGTCGTGGAAACACCGTATAACATATGTGGTTAACGTAGAAGTGGGACGATTTGTTCATGTACACTGTGCAAAAATAATCGCACAAACAAACTTCTTGTTACTACAGTGGTGTAATTCTTTTAAAAATTTAATTCAGTTGTCTACCATTTATACAAAGTTTATAAGTATGGGCCACGAAAAGTTAAATTTTTTTTTAAATACAAAAAACCAAAATATTTTTAAATAAATTAGTTAAAATAATGATAGCTCAATAAATTATTTATTAACCGAAGAAAAGGTTTTTTCGTGTCATGCATACTCGTATTTATGTTAGTATGTACAATTAGACGAAAATATCTGTTTAAACTTTTACGTCAAATTCTAAATTTAAAAAAGCCGTAGCATATTATCTAGTCCATATTAATTCGTCGTATACAAACTAACTGTTCAAGAGATACAATTTTTTTATTTTAGAAATTTGGTATTTTTGAAAAAGGTATATTTTGCTACATCCATAAAAAGCAATTTACAGGCCAAAGAGTTTTAAATTATTTTTAGCTTTTTGCAATGCTAAAAATACATATTTCATTAGTTTAACACAAATAGACCAAGGAAAGCTTACCAAAATCAACTAGTCAAAGCAAACCTTTTTCTAATTTATTACATTCGCTTAAAACTTTTGAAAAACAAGTAATGTTATTGGTTCTTGATTACTGACCCCAACAACACATAAAACTGTTTTTAAAGTTCGTTTAATATATTATATTAATTATTCCTATGTTTGGAATGCTTATTCCGAATTTCCTATCAACAGCCACAAGACTTCCAGATACTAGATAATTTATTTAAAAACCTTATTAAATAAAAAAAACTCTCCTCACCGGATTTGATAAGCAAAGTTGAATTCTGAATTACTCTGTGTACAAATTCTTTTTGTGTGCACATTGGGAACGCAATTATAAATTATTGTTATTTAGCAGTTTTGAGTCTAGCAATTTTTGCCTTTTCTAAATACCACCTTTAAATGTGGCTATTAAAGTTTATTATCGAAACTCTTAAACAGTTGTTTGCTGTTTTTTTGTTTCTGAAACAGTGCTCTTGGAAACTATTGACTCGATTCTTAATTCACAATTACATACATACATACATATGTTAATGGGTTGCTTCATAAAATTGTAAGCGCTACCTATTAATAAGAACATAGTATTAGATAAAAAAACTTGCGTCAGACATGGCAAGTTTTCTCAAAAACTTTTTATTTTTAATTTTTAACCACCATTTGCTGTTTCTATGCTTATATTCAAGAGTTTTTTCAACTAACTATCAGCTGATTGATTGCAAATTGTATTTTTGCATTCATTTTGCTTAGAGGAGTCATAAAAAATCAATTATAAATGTCTATAGAAACTTCAGCAAAATGCAAATTAGCAACTATAAACTATTAATTGCAAAAAACACGAATAAAAAATTCGTTGTGACGCTTAAGTATTTATTCATTCAATCATACTGTTTACTGTTTTGCAGCTGTTCAAAGCACAATAAGTGCTTCCGAATATTTACTTAATACATGTATGTTTGTAGTATACACTAACACGTAAAAACCACATATGTTTGATGCGCCAGCAATTGAATAACTTTTCAAAATTTTAATTTATTAGATCCTATTTGACTATATTAGAACTTTAACTATAGTAATGTTCATTTTACAATTTTCATTGAGCTCAAGGCCAGTTTATGGAAGATGTTTGTGAAAAAACAACAACAGTTTTTTAATGGTAGAAATTATAGTACTATTTAGGAAATCACCACATTTCCTCATCAGACTTCTTTTTATTAAATTAATTAAATTTATTTTTCATAACCACTTCTCCCAGGCTTTGAACCCGGGAGCTCGGAGTTGCAGAGCCAAAACGCTACATATTGTGCTACGCTAGCCGAGTTGGCTGTTGTGTTTATTTCATCTTCTTAAAATTTGGAACAGCCTACCAGTAAGCTTTGCCGACCCTTGTGCTAGATAATATTTTGAATCTTCTTTCATTAAGAGTTACCTATACATATATGTTATGTATTTTATGAGTTACAGATCAATAATCAGGCGCTAATGCATAGGTCTTGAAACTATTCGATTTTACTATAATTAGCAGTTAGTTTTCGAAAATAAAAATTTAATATACAAATTTAACGCATTTTTCAAAATACGTCTAAAAGATCTACTTCCAGTCAAGAAGTCGACTTCTTAATCAAAATTAATCAATCTTGTATTAGAAACCAACATCTAAATTGCTAATTAGTGCATTTCCCATGAAAAATCTTTTAATAACTTTATATAGTAGGTAAAGCAAATTAGAGTAGCATTTTAATGATATCTCTCCTCTGTTTATGCCTACTCAAAATGTGTTGACGTAAATTTCTAGGTGAAATATTAAAACTAAAAAAAAAAACTAAAATTAATTGACATTTTTTAAATAGTAAATCAAAAAATTGTTTATTACATTAAAAAAAGGTCCGGCGCATGATAATGTCACACTTCAAATAATCCTTGAAATATTTAAAAAAAAATTAAATACATAAACAAACTACTTAGATTTATTAGCACTATTCACACGATGAAGTGTGAAAACCGCGATAAAACGCAGTACCTATTTTTCAATAGTTTGTGACTTTTTTTATTAGTTTGAAGAAATAGTCGCCATTAAATCACACACAAAACAATAAACGTGCCTGTTTTATTTTTACTCGCGCCATATTGAAAAGATTACCACGTACATCTTATCCAAAAAATAATTTAAATGATTATAAAGCAAATATCCAAATAATTTCGAGTCCATTCTATTCGTTATCACTTTATACGCCAATGAAAATACGCAGCAGTTTGTTCATATTCTACAAGTATTTACATACATATGTATGTAAGTAAAGTAAAGGGTGCTTTTTTAGACATGTGGTTTTTAAGAAGAAATAAAACGCATATAATTTAATGCTAAGGCCAAGAATTTAGCTTTACTATAAAGATAACTATTTGCTATTATGTCTTAAAAATGATTTCGGGCAAGTGACCGCTGCGGGTGGCTAGAATAAATTCCAGCCGAGAGGCCCAACTTTCGACCACTTTTTGCAGCAATTGGGGACGTAAGTCAGCAATAACGCGCCGAGTATTATCTTCCAACTCGTCAATCGTCTCGGGCTTATCTGCGTAGATAAGTGAATTCACATAACCCCACAAAAAATAGACCAGCGGTGTTAATCAAAGCTCTATAGCGTTCCCCATTGACTGTAACATTATGGCCATCTTTATTTTTGAAGAAATATGAACCAATAATTCCCTCTGCCCGTTTCAACAATGGGTTGTGGATTATTATAACTCCAAATGCGACAATTTTCTTTATTAACGTATCCATTCAACCGAAAGTGAGCTTCTTCGCTGAACAAAATTTTCCTGTGAAATACGGGATCGGTGGCCATCTCATTTGGGCGAACGTGCGACGCTCTTGATGGTCGTTTGGTTTGTAGCAAAACAAACTGAGAATAAATCAAGTAACAGCTGTCAAAAAGACCAACTCCGAAAAAAGAATTGCCTCACGTCTAATAAAAACACCCTTTATAAAGTTCACTAGCTACTGGTATTGTATAAGCAACTTAAAAGTACTATTTATCATTAGGTTAAAATCCTTAAAGAATTGACAGTATCACTTTTTAAATTGATTTTTGCGTGACTTGGGATATGTCACGCAAAAATCAATTTAAAAAGTGATACGCATTCATACATTTGTAATACGGCGAATAAACAGGTGCGATCAAATGGAAAATATATAAATAAGTTATATTTACTTTGTTTTTGCCTTTTGATGGACTGCTTGTCAAATTCAAATCAGCAAAGCGAAAAAATTCGCCCTGATGTGAACATATTTATGTATGTATAAAGACGACTCCGCTTTTCTCCATTACCCTAATCGGGAACCCATAAAACGAAATATAAATTTTCAAGGTATTTAAAATTTAAATTAAATGGGAATCATTAAGCGCTTTGAACGACCGCTTTATACGAGTATATTTTTTAATTTCATGAAAATCCGAACCGAACAATTACACAAATTGAAAACTGCCTTACCTAAACTAACTATATGTTTTGGTTTTGTGGTCTAGTCCTCTTCATAGTTATGTATGTACGTATTATTTTGATTACAGCTACAAACATATACGAGTATTGTTTGCCGAATGCATCAAAGCATCGCCCAAGATGGCGCAAAACTATTCCACAACTAAAAATTTGTAACCATCTCGTAGAAAAACAAACCGAATTTCGCTACTTTTGATCTGCAAATCAGCAAACATTTGTACTCTTATGTACATATTTACTTAATTGCAAAGGTCAAATCCAAGTTTTTTTCATTCGTACGTTGGTAGCCGTTTAGAAACATGCAGAAATTCGTTTGAAATTCGATAGTTAGGGAATACACAAACGCTGGCTAGGAATTCGTTTTACCTCGTGCTTAGTTTTTATTATCTTGCTACTTTTTTTGGGTCAACTACCGTATTCGGAAGTGATTTCAGTCAATTTAATTCAAATTGCAAGTCTACATTTTCTTATGGGTATTATATATGTAACATGTTCTATATGACTTCACTTATACACCATTAAGATCAGAATTGTTCTAAATGATCTTCGCCTTCGTGATTATACCAAATTACCTCGAATATAGCACAAATTCCAACTTATTTTTTTCATTTGCATATGTTTATGGAGAAACGTGAACTTTTAACATCAATTTATAGTTTTCCATAGTTGTTATTATTTGTTCAAATATATATTTTATGCAACTTATTTTTGTTTTCCCATTTTTTCTCACATATGTAAAGCTAATTCTAATAAGTTTGCAGTTTGTCTGTAAACCGGTTCTCAGCTCGAACACGTCACTTTACCATTTAAATAGGTACATAACTACCATATGTACGCGTGTATGTATATACATATACTCGTTAATTTATCAACATATAAAGATATTCATACAAAAACTTCATGCATTATGCATAATATGTATATGAATAAATTTTTGAGTATTTAACGCTCAAAATGCTGATCACCTGTCATAACTACACAAACATGGGATTAGTGATATGTACGAGTATATTTCACTGAACATAAACAGTTGTTTGTAGCGGTTGATGGAAGAGAGTTGCAATTGGCTTTTTGATAAATTTTATATATGTATGTATTGCTTCAGGCAAACTAAAATAAAAATAAAAGAAATGTTATAGCAAAAACAAGAAGATTTAGCGAATTAAAAAAATACCTTAATATGTATTTGCAATTTGTACTCGTATATGTGATTATATAATAAAATACAATGATTATAGCCAACTAACGACTTTGTTAATGTACTATTTAAAATTTGTCTAAGTTCTCTTCCCCCTTGAAAAAAAAAACGATATGTCTGCAATACTAAAACTGATTGGATGCAAATTTTCGTTTTTAGTTTTTCAACAGCTTGTCAGATTTTAAAGGTTTAAAAAAACCTTATGACCCTTATGTCTATGTCACAAGTATTTATAGCTATATGTTAATGTTTTAAATGTGAGAGTTAAATTTTGAGTTCTTTTAAAAAAAAAAGCTCCATATGAATTCGTTCATTTTTTCGAGGTTCATTTTTATTCATACCTTTTTAAAGCTCATTACGGACTAATTTATACGGAGGGAATTTTAAAAACCATTAAGTACTAACAAGTAACAGTATAAATAAAGATGATTACATCGGTAAATGGATAGTAAGAACTTAATTTTCAAGTCCACTCTTAAGGGAAATAGTTAATGGCCGTTGATAATTTACGAAATTTTTTAATTAAAAAGAAACTTTAAACTCCCTTAGCTTTTTCGTAGACTTATAGATGTTTGTATAAGATTTGTGTAATAATATATTAGAATAAATAATATTAGTTTCAATCTTTCTATGTGTTTTTAAGCCCAATTAATTTTTTATCTATTTACTAAAATATTTTAAAGGACCCAAGTCACAGAAATTAAATGAAAATAATACCACTTTTGTTTACCGCAATGGCGCTTCGACTTAAAAAAAAAAAATACCAGATTTCTTAAACGGTCAACTAAGTATCTGATTTCCAAAGCCACTCAAATTCAAGTTCAGTCAAACACTGAGCTACAATATAGTGTAATCGCTAAAATATCATGATTATTATTAAAAGACCAGACAAAAAATTCCTTATTAATTATAAAGAGAAATGTATGTATGTATTTCCTTAGCAAAAATGAGAAAACAAGCAAACGAATATTTCGAAAAAAAAATGAATGTATGTAGTATGACTCAGTATAAACTTCGACGCTTTTAACGTTAAAATCCGAGATTAACTTTTTTTGCTTTGTCAATCGAGCTTTCAATTTTTCAACGTGCATACTTATGTATGTTTTTTTTCTACGGCTGCATTTTAACTTACGCTCAGCTACCCGAACTTCTTTCTATTTTTTATTAGATGTCAAAATTTTAAAGATATTATCAATCACATCACTCTCAAGTTCAAGGCAAACATTTTTTAAAGCCAATTCCATCATATCACTGCATTAAAAGTGTGAAGTATTGAAATAACTATTTTACATGCATACGAATACATACATACCTACTATAAATGCATATAATGACCGCCGTATGCATTAGGGTGTGCCAGCGATGAATTACTTGGTACGATTGGATGGATTCATTTAACATTTGCAGCACTTAGTAGGCAAGCAATTGGGTATGCAATTATTTACGAAGATATAAAAATATTTAAAATCGCAGGCGATATTAAATATATATACTTTGTTGACTGCAACCATAATTGCAAAGTATTTGAATTTCTCCAGTACGGTGGTTCAATATACACCGTTAAATCTGCCATCCACCGTTTCTTAACAGTTTTTGTAAAATCGTCTTATTTTATTGACTGACTGGGTATTTTTGACATTAAACACTTAGACTGGAAACTGGCAAAAAAATAAAAAAACGTCTTTAAAATATACTCGAAGAATGATCTTCTTTTTTAATTATTTGAATATTTCTGAACGCGACTTTTTGCAAGTTAAACTAATATCAATAATTTATTCAAATCATAATAGTGGCGCTTCTAAGTTGAGCCTGCAGAAATACGTTGCTTCGATGTTACCACGATTTTTCTCGTTTAAATCATCAAATTGACAATTTTACACTTCGTTAGATGACGATATACGATTTTTACATTGTTTACGAAAAAACGCGTTGAAAGATTCATGAAAACACCACTGTGCGCCGTGCTTAATTCAATTTATGGCTTTGCACCTCGAAAAGTATTTAAGATCGGGTTATAATATTTTGCAGACATATTTTACATATAATGTACGACGAAAATATACAATAACAAAAAATCCACTTTGTAACCGTCTAAAGTAGAATGCCCCCTGAATATTTAAATTTAAAAATTTGAATAAAAAATGTTTTCCAGGTTTAAAATATAGAATTTTCAATCATATATGTACATATGTATGTACATTGGTTTCATTCAGTCAATGCATTGTTTTATTAACGCTTCGTTTCAATTTTTTGCAGGAACTAACAAAGCAAAAAACTATGTACATAAATTATATTAAAATAAATTTTACAAAATTCTTACCTTTATGTACATAAATTATACAGCGTAACTTCTAGACTCATGCTGACCAACAAGACTTTTTGGCTCAACCAAAAGCAAAATATTCTTTCTCAAATATAAACAAAATTTTAAAGATTTGTCTGCCCCTAACTAACAAACTCTTATGAATTTTGAATTTTAAAGAAATTTACTAACATTTACTTATTTTATTTAAATTATTTAGTTTAAAATAAAAAAATTTTTTCTATATCTTTAATTTCAGTAATTTTTTGAATATTTTGCATTTTATATCTTTTTTTGTGGAATATTTTTTTTTATAACACTTAAATTAAAATTAATTTCACAAACAATGGACGAGCAACTGGACGATGAGGCAAAAATTAAGTTTTTATTTGTTATGTGTACATTATTTTTTGTCGTTATGTAATTTAAAGATATACCAGTAAAAGGTATGTCCAAGGTAATGAAAAGTATACAAAATGTTTGTTAATTTTATGGTTTTTGTATAAATAAATAGACTCCCTGAAGAAGGCGCAAAAATGCGTCGAAACGCGTAGGAGGAAGAAAGAAAACAAAGTTTTGCTTTTAAACTCAACGGCCAAAAAGCTCCTAAATTAAGAAATAAACAAAATTAATTTCATTCATTGTCGAATGAGGTATTATTCTTTTTTTCCCTCCATACCCGCTCGACCGACGCGAGGAGCGCATCCGCATGACGCACGGACATAATAAAAAAAAAAAATGCAGATACGATTCTTTTAAATTCAAAAAAAATTTATATTTTAGTAAAAATTAAACACCCTAATGTATATTAATGCATATGTATAAAATGCGCTTGTGCAATAGTGAAAAGTAGAAAAGTGAAAATTATTAGAAAACTCACATATGTAACATGCATATATGTATGTATGTATGTATATGAATTGGCGTATGTTTGTATGTATGCATGTATGCAGCATTCATATGTGAAGTGAAATTTCCGAAAGCGGAAATCTTCTGCACTCCAGTTTCAATTGTCTTATGGCAAGTACTCATATATATGATCTCGCACCTGCATACATACATACATACAAACGAACGTACATAAGTGTTGCCGTTTATGGTGATGGTCATGGTAATATGTACATACATACATACATGTTTACGCACAATAAATACTTGAAGACACCACATATGTATATGATGTTGGCACATGCCCAGTACATACTTACATTTAATATAAACAAATGTATGTATATTTTAGCATGATGACTCGAAAGTTTCTTACTCGGCCAACTGTTGCTACTGTTGACTATTCCAATGCTGCTGTCACTATTTTGCTTTTTCTTCTTCTAGAAAAACTTTCTGTTAGAGTAAGTAATACTCGTAAATACTACTCTTCCTCTAGTTTTACTATCACTGTTAACCATTTACTCTCTGTTCTTACTGTAAAATGTGTGGACACCGTTACTCTGTCACTGACTCCGCTACTATTCCAAGTTCTTAACTGTCTGCGTACATTCACTTATAGCCTGGTTTGCGACAAAACACCACTTAAATACCTTTTGTGATTTTAAGTTTGTCTGGCGAAATTTCTTTTATTGCTTTATCTTTTAGCCTAACCAAAATCATGCATGTCTGAAAGTCAACTCGAATCTTAAATTATCTGATGCCCTTTTTCGTATGAAAGAGTAAACTTTACATTTCTTAAGCTTTTTTCGGGTACTTTTTAAGTTTAAGTTCGACTTAATCATCATTATTAAGTTTTTGTTTTATTTTTTTCTTTGATTTAAATTTGGCTGCCCCTCAATCAGTTGGTATTTTAAACCTTCCTGTTTTTGTGTTAGGCCAATGAACTCTTCCGTCGCCGGCTTTAAATACTTTTTTGTGATGATATACGAAGGTTTAATTTTTTGTATTTTTCGGCCTTTTGATTTGTTTCACTCTTAAATAATTGCAAGCGCTGCTTTCTTTTTGTTCACCTTGCGTCTGTCAGCTATTGTCACACCCGATTGCAGCTGCCACTCTTAACTTTTCTCAACCTTATCTTCTGCCGTCAACTCCAAGTTCACCGAATGCCAGCAGTGTTAATGAAAGGTTTTCAACTTAAAGTTGTTTTCTGTGCTGCAGTCATGAACTGAACTGGGTTATTTTTAAACATATCAAAGCATCAATTAATAAAAAAAAATTGTATAAATTTAAATTTTGTTGGTATTTGCTTTGTCTGAATTTCATGAGGAGACTTACTTTAAACTGCTAAGTCTGCACAATGCAAGAAAACGAAGTCGTGAGTCGGAAAACTGCTTTTTTGAATGCAGAAGAGTTGAAATTTTTTTTTACCATTCGAGTAATTTGGATGACGGTTGGAAATGTTTTGTTTTTTATAGTATGATTCGCCGCCAATATCCACATTTGGGTGAAGTTTATAAAATCAAATCAAGCCATTTCAAAAATTCAGTGGGACTGCGCTCCAAACACAAAATTAACCCTTAAAGAACATTTTTTCGAAATAGATAAAATATTTATTAATATACGGTAGCCCATAACCGGCTACTACCGGAACTAAAAGCTTAAGTTAATATCATCCGTTAGGTAAGTAAACGCCGGTTATTTTTAATAAGACATTGTCATTTTAATAGGTGTCGTTTTTAATAATAAACGTCAAATTTTGTTATACTTTGAATGAAATTCGAAACATATGGATAATGATAGGTATGTTTTCGGTTGTGGAAATGTATCGACTATATTCACAGCTTTTATTTAAAAATTCTACCCCGTCTACCACACTAGGCCAGGGTAAATAGACAAATAAAATATAGAATAGAATCAAAAGTCATCGTGATATTTTGTATCCCAACTATTTAAGCCTAGCTCTGACGGCCCAATATTCTATGAACTGTTCTTATGAAAAATTGACCGAGGGATACCTGATACTCTTGGGGTTTTACTGTTGCTGAGTTAAGGCATTTTACTCTTAGTCAGGTTAGTGCCGAAGAGTGGCGTTTAATGTCCTCCGATATTTCCTCACGCTCATGACAAAGGCGGCATTCCATCTCTAGGAGAGGACCAACTATTTAAGTTCGAAAAATAGTATGATCCAACAAGAACAGACGAGGAGCCTTTTCTAGACAGTTAATCACTGTTATTTTGGTGCCGGGTGCATAAACTCTTGCACCTATTCTGTATTTTATCTCTAATACCGTTAAGTTGTGGTGTCTTATAATGAGCACCATCAGATATTTGCAAAGCCCTGGCGACCCTTTATTCGACCTCTTAGTCCTACCGCTGAATCAAACGGCTCATTACTCACTGTCGATCTTTTTTTTCCGGAACTTGAAATCAAATTTACTCATCGCTAAGTAAGTGTGTATTTACAAATTTTAAAAACAAAGAAAATTTATAAAATGCAAATTAGTTTAATAATTCAAATGCACACGTTTGACTTCAATATCGGCGCGATTTTTTTGGTTAACATATTGTTAAAATTTAAATTTTGTTTACTTGCATGTCTTTACATTACTTTGCTTTAATTTTTTGTTTGTTACACATATTAAGGTATGTTCATTAAAAACAAATATTTCTTTACTTTATTCCATATAATTGTAACAAACTCGTTTATAAGAATTTTTCATGACCTTTTGTTCAACTTTAAGCGTTAATTTAAAGTATGCATGCCCAATCTGACACCAGTTCTTACTCATTCAGCGTTTATTAACTCTACAGAATGGTAATTGCAATACATATCTAGATATGTTAGCCGCCCCATATATGAGAACTTATTGTTTTTTTTTTTTCATTTATAAAATAACAGAAATTCTATGAACTCAAATTTAAAATTATGCAAAATTTATAGTCATTCAACAAACTTCTATTTAAAGCACACCGACGCTCCCTCGTAACCCATGTTCGAATTTTTTTTTTATATGGAAGAATTGCCGTACACCTTCAGCAACAAAAATTGTCAAAAATCAATGGTAACTTGTATCCACATGAAACTTGCAATTTTTATACAAAATTTTTTTTTTATTGTTTATTAACTTGGATTGGTTTCTGTCAGAAAATTCGCGGTACCAAAAGTGAAAAATAAAAAAATTTAATTAGTAATAATAGTAAATTTTCATATTTTGAGGCGTTATAAATATGAACCGGATTTGCAAGTATTATTTAGTGTTATTTAGTGTTATATTTTGCGCGTCATTGTTAACATTTTATTGTGCTTATGAAAAAAATGTATGAGCGTGTGATTTGTTACATGTCTGGGGATAAAGTTAATTTTGACATATTTGATTTGATATACATACACAAATAATGCGGCAAAATGCACTTAGCTATGTAAGTTTACAAGCGAAAATAAAATACAAGTGTATTTTTATTGTTGATAAGCATGTGTAGCATCCTTTGATAGCAAATCACACTTAAAAAAAATATTGAGTTTGCAAATTTCAGCTGTTAATTCACATCAAAACAAATACTAGATTTTTTTTGCATTATGGCATTAGCCCATATGATGATTTCCTGTGTTAATAACTGAAATTGAATATAATTGTGTTTTGTATTTAAATATCACAACCTGTATGCTTTATTTTCAAGTCAATAACTTAATAATATCAGGAAACGAATAAAACGCTCATAGTAAAAATATTTTCTGCACCAAAAAATTGATCGCAATCTAAAGTCAAACTCATTAGACTCGGTGAATTAATTGTTCAAAGCATGGCATAAATTGAATATCTATTAATAACCGGATAGAACCACAATATGCATACGAATGCGTATTTTTCAACAGCAGAAAGCTTGCCGAAACGTGAACAGGCTACCTAATAATAGATATGCATACATGATTGGTTTTTTAACGTATAAGAAGAAAAAAAAACGATTTCAAATTCAATGCACAAAATAAGAGTAACTTAACTAGGTTTTTTCCAAAAAAAATTGTATCGCATTAAATTTGGTTACTATTTATTTGCTCATTCTTCAAAGGAAATCATCGCTTGCAAACTTTTATGTTAGTAACGAGCTTTTAATGTCTAGCTCGCAAACACGTTGAATATAATGCGATTTTTTTAATATACCCAATAAATGTTCCATGAGTGTAAGGTCTGGAGATTATGGTGGCCAGTTAAGCGTCGTTATTTATTTATATTGGAGCCAGTTTAAAGTGATCCTAGTTGTATTCACTCCCAAGTTCTCCATAGTGGCCAAAAAAATTATTTTCTCAAATATTAATTTGAGCCTCTGCCGTCATTCGTCCTTTAATTTCTGCCAGCCTACCAACACCCTTAGTTGTCATGTAGCCACATTCCATAAATGACTCCGGACCCACTCGCGCGGCTAATGCTCTTGTTGTGTTTTCCCATGTCTATTAGTGATATCAACACTTTAACAATGAAAATTGCATACTAATTCTGCTTCTTACCTTTGTTGTTTAAATAATTGAATTTATTGAAAAATGTGTATGAACCCCTTTTAGTCTCAGCAAACCGACTTTACCTTTCGAGCCCAAGTCACAGAATTGAACACGCTTTATTTCAAAATGAAAATACCATTTACTACCGCACGGCCGCAAAACACATTATTAACGGTACATTAAACATTAGACAACACAAATTTATAGCTAGTTGGGTTCTTGATTTTACGTAGTAGGAAGTAGGAAGAGATTGGTAATTCGTTCCTTACTGGTAAAAGCGTGATCAATTTTGTGAGTGACTGTACGTACTTGTAACTGGAACTCCCAGATTACTGAGATGATGGCGGAATTAACTTTTCGTGGAATACTGTCTAAGGTCCGAATTTAATCGTTTCTTATACCATTTTGTTGTTCTGTCTTTCCACTCGGAGGTTTCTTTGTGTGTGATTTGGTGTTCGTTGATATCAAGGACCCCAATGTACTTGAATCTAGCCTAATAATACTTTGGAATCACTCATCAACTAGTTTGAAAGATTTTATGTTAGATAGCAGAGCTTTTAAATCAGCCTGGCTTTACGGCATAATGTCATAAGCGCATATGTATGTGTTAGAGCTTTTTCCATCAACACTTCTCAAATATTCCTTTCATCGAACACAAATACTTACAAATGCATATGAATGTATACACTATCAGCAGCTTCTAAATGTAATGTGTGTGTGTGTGTATATATAACTGCAGCTCAAGCTTACAAGGATACCCTGTAGTTGTAATGAAAAGCGCAAGGCGACATCTGCTGTAAAGCTTTAGAAGAGACAACAGCAAAGCAATGCAAATTTTATGATATTCAAATGACTTGCGAAATGTAACGGAAGGTATTACAATGTAAAAATGGGATACACAATTTTAATATATATAAATTTAAGAAAATTAGCCAAAGTTTTATTCGAGTTAAACAGTTTCTGGCATTTTGTAATCTATTAATCTAATAAAACTTTAATACAGTTTTTGTTAAGCGAGTAGTCAGCATAATCCTCATCTTCAATTGACGCCAATGGTGGCTTATAATGCCGGCGCACGTGTAGACATAATGGCGTAAAATAAAGAGTCGAATTAACAATCAGCAATAAACAGGTATTGAATTAAAGATTAACAGTGTAACTTTTTTGATAGAAATATATATATATTTGCACCTCGAATTAAACTTGTTCTAATTGATTGAGCGTTTATATCGAACTAGCGTTTAGTTACAGTGTTTGACTCTGTCTGAAAAGTAATAAAACCGAAGATCTTATTTAACTAAGAAAAGAGGCCTACAAAAAGGGGCACATATAAAAAATATTATTAAAATTTATTTTACTTAAGTTGTGGTATTACATTAAAAAGTTGTTGAATTTTTCAAATTTTTTTATATAAGTAGTTTGCACTTTTTATAACAAAGCTATATTTATCATAGTAAAAAATCACCATACTTCCTATTCCGTGGCTCACTGTATAAACATACACACATATGTATGTAGGATTTTGACGAGTGAATTCATAAATACCTTCCACAACAAACGAATTAATCAAATACGCACCAAAGGCGGAGCACTGCAATGCCCATTCATTCGTAGATCGTCGCGTCGCATCGGAAGAAACGTGTTTGGGCTACGAATTGTGGCATATTCATAGTATGATTTAATGAATATATAATATAAAAAAATATTGGCAGCAGACAGTCAGTCTGACGGCATTACTAACTTACATACTTATGTATGTACATATGTATGTATCTAAATACCTAAATACATAGTAGACTTACGAACCAGAAACTTTGTAAACACTTAGAGGGCCAAGGCAACACAACGAGAACTGCATAATTCACATAGCGGCTCGAATAACCGAATGCCAATGCGCCTCATAAACTTTGTTCAAGCAAAACTAAAAGTGCTTACTTGTACTACTTACATACATAGATAAACGTGCATATTTACACTACATTTCAAATTATAAGTTCACAAGATAATGAAAAATTTGAACAAAATTTTTTATTTAAAAAAAATTATTTTTCTTTACATAATTTTTTGATTTTTATTTAATAAATATATAAATATTCATTTTTCAAATTTCAAAAGTTTTTATTTAATTTTATTTTAATTTAAAATTGCTTCAAATTATCGTTGTTTCGGAAAAACTTTTAACCGACTCTAATCTGGAACTTCTTCCATACAGATCACGCAGGTTTTTTTTAAGATTAAATTGTGAAAGAGCGTATTTAGAAATTGTCAAAAATTGATATATGAAACTACATATTATAACATAATTTTTTTTAATATGAGCTTTTTATAAAAATTTTTATTTTTTAGTTTTTTACAAAGTTGGAAACTCGACTTTAAATTGTCCTTATTAATGATGATCTGTATTTTGATTGAAATGTAATGAAAAAATAAAATAATGAAAAAAAATGTATCAATATGTGGTGACCTATTTATTTCAAACAAAGTATAAGTACTTTATACGCAAATGTACACATGCGCACTTTTCCTTTCTTCGCACCCAGCAATTTACAAAAAACTGTGCATTTATATTCAGCTTTGGTTTTACTTTTGCTGACTTTTGTGTTGTCAATTGAATTTATATCCATTTGCTTTTAGATTTTTCATTTCGCTTTGCTATTTTCTGCTTATTCAATGTTTTTTTTTTGAAGCTTCAACATGCACACATGTGAAATTTGTAAATAAAAACACTCACACTTACAACGTTTGTTGACAGCTTAGACATAAGAAATGCAAACGCCAACAATTTAAAGTACACAAATGCCTAATTAGTGTAAGGTTAATGCTTTTAACGGCATGTCAGCATTATTTTAATCGCCAACCTACACTTGAAAGACACACTGAAAATACATACATACATGCAAACATATGGACATGTCAATGTAACAACATTGCTGTATTGATATACTAGTACTATGTTACTGCACCAAATACTCACTTAGGCGAAAGTACAAAATAGTTCAACAAACGTAAATGGAAGGAGCATAATTAAATAAAAAGATATTTCATTCAGTATAGGACTGTCAAAATTTCATAGGACAATACTTTCATATGTATACATACATACATACATATACAAGATGTCCCACTTCTGTACGGCAATTAGAATGATATCGTAAGACGCAACTCTTGTTATTTCAGGACTTTGGCTATTAGATATCAATTCCGTTCAACTATCTTAGCACTATTTGGCTTTGGATGCGATTCTGAACATTGTGTTTCCAATAAATCGATGGATTCAATTCGTACCATCCAGTTAAAACTATTAAGGTTTTCTTTCGAGTTACTCCATTTCCTTTATTTATTTTTTTCAAAAAATTTGCAGAACCAATTCATATTTTCATTGCTTTTTACAGCGTAGAAAATGAGTATTTGTAATAGAAGATTTTATTTTATTTTGCTAACAAATCTGACGTGAATCTGGGAAACTAGTTCCGGCCACTTCTTGCGGCAGACACATTTAGTGCAGGGTATAAACCACACATGGACATACGATACGTAAGTACTCAAGGCGGATTAAATAAGGTGGCGTTGAGGCGCCAGCTGATTTTCTCGCTTTGGTGAGCATTATGTCAAACTGCTTCGTTCTTATTGGCTGCCAATATAAATGTCTAATGATATTTGACATGATGCTCACCAAAAAGCAAAAACAAAATACATGTTGGTTTTTTACTTATATGCGGTTAACGGCACCTTGTAAGTACTAAAACCATTTTTTTTTTATTAAACAACTTATTATAACATCTTAATTTATACATATTTATGTATGTATGTAAGTTGACCTCAGTGCGAGTGAGCCATTAAGTAAGAAGGCGATTATAATTTTAAAGCCTTGGCTTTTGAACTTTACATAGCATTATGCTTGGTCAAAAATACTTATTTTAAGTACTGCATTTTGAGTACATACATAAGTATATACTTCTAAACATATATACTTACATATTATATTGCATTAGAGACATATACATAAATATAAATACAGATAGTAACATACAACTAATTTATAAGTAACGAGATAATAAGTATGAACTCATCCCTTTGTAAATACCAGATTATTCTGTTTTCAGAGCGAATGAAAATTACGAAAAATGATTGCGTAATAATAATAACCCCAACGGTTTTATCCATATATGCTGCGCCGAGTCATGAAAGGCAGAAGTTTTTTAAGTCCGAGATCTTAAACTGTTTAGCTACAGAACAAATGCTCATCAGCTGATTAAATAATAAAATATATGTATGAATGTACATATGTATGTATGTATCAATTATTGAGAGTATTGAGTAAAGTTTTCTTTAAGTAAAAAGGGATTCTGAAATATTAAAAGAATCGGAGTGAGTGTTAAAATCCTGACATAAACTACGGGGTGGCTCGTTTAATTCAAAATTACTTTTACATGGCTTCAGAAAAAGAGGCCGGAAATGTCTTGAAACTCCTTCCTTCCTCCAAGTATTACTGATATTCCGGATCGCATAGAAATAATTTCTCGGACAATCTTAATTTTATTTATTTATTTTTAAAGTACCAACAATGTATTCTATTAACGATCCTGAACAAGTCCCGCATATTCAATGTTATTTATTTTATATTTGCTCATAAATCAAATGGAAAGGCTTTTTCAGTATATGCTGGTAATAGCTATGCATGATTTTAAGAATAAAAATCTTTAAAAAAATTTCGGACTCATAATTATATGAAAACCATCCAAAAATTTGGATGACTTTTTTTTTAAGTTTCACCAGCAAATAAGTATTCGATATCTCTGGAGTATTTTATCTAGAATTAAGATCACGAATTTAACACAATTCGACAGAGTTATAAGTGTCAGACAAGAGAGTTGTGCAATACGTGGAGCGTCAAGATTTTAGAAGAAAATGAGTTTTAAATAGTTTATAATATGCATTGATTCTAGACTTCTTTAGTTGTGTCTTGCAGGCAACGAAAATAATATATACTCGTATGTGCAAATCATTTTTAAAGTGGTCTTAGTCACAACCTAGCTCTTGTAGCCATGTAGGCCAGGTAGGCTACTTGGAATTTAATGCATCCTTAAATTTGTCTACCGCCACGAGCCATTGACGATACTTATAATCTTAGGTCAATTCAGTTAAACGAAAAATAGATGCACTTATATACAAAATAGGGATCAGTGACGCATAAAAAATATGATGTGACTTCTTACATCAGTCACAAATATATCTACGTACGAGTAAATAAGTGCGAAACACTTAATCACAAAGTTTGATACACCTAAATTAGATCGTACTGGACATTTTACGCCTTCCAAAAATTCATTTTACCATATTTTTTCTCCAAATATTTTTCAAGAATGCTCAATGGCATGACAAAACATTTTCAAAGTCACGTAATAAACACCAGCAGGGAAATAAACCTAGATACATACAAAAATATTACAGTATAAACAGAAGAACTAAAGTGGAATTGCAAACGTCACATAGAAAATATCATTCATACGTAAACAATACTGATGATTTACACAGTAATGAATTAAAATCAAAAAGCTAATAAATATATAAACATATATGTACGTACTATTTACATATATACGTACATAAGAACTAATTTATAACCAAAATTGCGCTCATCGACCACGCCAGCGCACCCAAAAACTGCTAGAAAATTTTAAAAACCGCTACTGATACGCCTCTGAAACATAAAATAAACACAACAGCAAGATATGTATACTCGTAGGCATATTACATATGTACGTAAGTACTTGTGTGTGGAGT
This sequence comes from Philophylla caesio, assembly GCA_963971545.1. NCBI lineage: Eukaryota > Metazoa > Arthropoda > Insecta > Diptera > Tephritidae > Philophylla > Philophylla caesio. Next base: position 195,445,290 of record OZ020604.1, on the reverse strand, counting down.
AAAAATAATCGTCATAACAACACAAATGAAAACCAGAAATTACCCGAAAATGAAAAACCAAAGAGAAAAATTGTGGGCTACGCAACTTTTTTCGGGGGCGTTCATGTGTAGACATCGTTAATAAACATGCCAGCAGCCACAGCAACAAGCAATAGACAGAAAAAAAGTATCTCTCAAACACCAATAGCAACAATAAAAGTAATTCGAAATGCTCTTTCAGCAATCAAACAAAGCGTTAGCAGCTGGTCCTCCAAGTGCCAGCGTTAGTAGCTATTCGACTTTTAGTTTTATTCATACTCTCATATATTTGTGTATGTATGTATATGCATATATGTATGTACACTTAAGTTCATATACCAATACGTATGTATGTATGAATAAATAAAGACGCAGATGCTGCACGACAATTCACCTCCAGACGACCGCGCACTCCTCCCTTTTTTTTTGATGCAAACACCAACGCTTTTACAGCATTGTTACTTTGATTTATTTTGGTTTTTTCTTTTTTTAATTTGCATTTTGCTCTTGCATCACAGCTACGACAACTGATTCATAAACATCGACGACGTCAAATTTCTTTATCCACCAACATCTCCAGCATGATTGGTATAGGTCAGTGCTCAGTGCTCAGTGCCCAGTGCTCTGTGCGGGATGATAATGGATTTATTGGTCTGGTTATAAGCAGCAGAAAGAATTGTTGCATAAACCAAACTGACAGCCATAACAACCTGCAAGTGTGTATTTAACAATGAAAATAAAAGTGGAAAGCGAATGGCAGAGGAAGACGGAAGAGGAGAGGAGAGCTGCGCACGTGGCGTGCGGCACGTTGAAAGAGGTCAAATGGCAAAAAGGCCAGCAATAAAGTGGTAGAAGAAAAAAAGGTAAACGTTACGAAAAGAGCCAATTAAAGTGGCAAACGCAAAAGCGAAGGCGACGCCAAATGCTTGCTGCACTCACTGAGCGCTGGGTGCAAAATACACAAATGTCTAATACGTATAATGTTAACGTCGTTTGCATTGTAAGTGATGATGCAAGAGCTATTCGCGTGAGTCTGGTGGAATTAAATGGAGAAGAAGATAAAGGCATTTGCTGAAATGGGTAAATTAAATCGATAATCCAATAGGAGAGTGATTGTAATTGAGGAATCATTGTTGTGTTGCTGCTGCAATTGAGTCCATATATGTACATACATACATGTGTGTAACAAGTGTGTGAGCGCATGCGTTCGCAGATTGATTGCTATTTGATGTGCGAGCAAAATATTTAAGTATGACTGTGATTAGGTTTTTTAGGCTTTAATGGTTATACTAGTTTCTTAATTCCAATGAATGCATACTACATTCTCATTACGTATGTACATATATTTATTTGAAGCCACCAATGTCTGGCAACGTAAGTTTGATAACCTCAATTTTTTAATGATTTGATAATATTTAGCTCAAAATCAGTAAACCAACCACAGCTTTTATATGCAAAAGTGAGCAGAAAAATAAGCAAATTTTATAATTTTTAAGTACATTTGTACTTATGCATCTTCGACTACGAGTTAATAGTCTGCCCTATCGCTGAGTATGTCGTAGAAAAGTAACCCTCCGCTACAAATACGAAAAATTTGCTTCCGTCTATTCCGTGTGAACTCGCAAAAAGTGCTGCCAAATACAAACATTTTCATCAAATTTAATACTCACAATCTCACTATGTTTCTGTATTATTATAAATTATTGAAATAAAGTGGATATGATTTTCAAAATTTTCTCCGACAACCAAAACACGTCATAACAAATTCATCGAAAAATCTACGATATTGCGCTACGAATGAACTCACCGATGCAACTCTACTAATTTCGAAAATCATACTACGACTTACTCAGCGATAGGGCTGTAAGTAAGAAATAATCTGTTTAAAAAATATCTGGTGTAAATATTGAGCCTTAGCGAGTCAGTTGAAATAGCATCGTATAAAATTGTAAGTAAATTGAGAATTGGTGCTATGAAACTATTTTCAGAGTTCAGATTTATCGTGGCCTTTATCAAATTATTTAAGTATTTTGCCAAGATTTAAATCTAAAATATTGAATCAAGAGCGCTACAACGTAACCCCAAAATCATTGAAAACTTTTCTAATTTTCCCAATTGTTTTTTAGTAATTATATGCCGGCATATTGAGCCAACCATTTTACATCGTAGGAACTCTCTGCAGACGTGATGACTGTGATAATTTGCTTCACAAATTTTTATACTTTAATATTTATTAACAAACATTTTTTAACTTAAATTAAAACACAAATTTTTAGTAATATTTATTCAATTGGTTAGAAGTGCAATATTTATTCAATTGGTTAGAAGGGCACTACTAATTTGTTTACTTTAAAACACATTTCAAACTTAGTAAGCAAACATTTATTTTTATTTTTTTAGGTAAACATAATCAAAAGCTTTCAATTTGACGTTTTTTATTTAATCGGAAGTGCGTAGATAAAATTTTTATTCGTGTTTACCTGCATTACGCTCCTCGGAATGAATTTAAAAGTTTTTCATAGCGTCCTCAACAATTTTTAAAAGTCGAAAACAATTATAGGAGACTAATTTTAAGAGGTTATTTTTAGCTTAATTCAGTTCTGCTTGAACTTTGGATCTAAGTAAGTAGTTAAGTCACACCATCAACGAATAGATTTTTATTTAAATATTTAATTAGTAAAACAAACTGAAACTTTAAAAATAACATTTAATACCACAAATAGAATAAATGCGCTCGTTTCTGCTATAAGAATTGTTAGTGTAAAGTATATCACGTAACAGTTTCTATAAAAATGTGAGCTTAAAATTCAGCAAGCCTTATTTTGGCGTGCCTATTCTCTACACATCATTAAAGAAAATATGCTTACCAAAAAAACGTTAATAAATGTCCTTTTCTTTGTACAGCATAATATTTTTCGATTCAAAACCAATTAATTCTCTTCCAACAACTTAATACAAAACTTATAAAAATTAAATAACATTTTATCACAATTTCGAACTTTTTAAATAAAATTTTTTTTATTTTTTAGAGAATGCAGAAGTATGATATTTAGTAAAATAAAGTGGAATTTTGAAGTCACTACAAATTAGCGATGATTTTTCGATAAGGGTCCAAACCCTATTTTTCATATGTTATAGGGCATATATTTGCCCGTAATTTTTTTTAATGCTGCTGGAACCTTTCTGCTCAAAGGCTCCCTGTCGGTGAGAAAGGGTATACATATGCGAAGCCGATTTCTAGATAATTATGGGCAGGACAACGTCTGCTGCATTTTTTTGGTAAAATATATTTCGTTTAGGTCAAAATATATTGCACCACCCTAATATCTCGTTAACTCGTTATTTTATTTCAAATACATTTAAGTTATTAAAGGGAAACTCAAGGTTAATTCTGTGAAAAATGTTACAGGAGAGCATTCTTGGTAAAAATATAAGTACATCGAACTCTTTTAATAGCTCATCACTTTGCAGCATAAAGTTCTATTGAAATTTCACATTACATATTTTACTGATGCGAAGTGCACTTTGAAAAACCAGTTCGGGTGATTGAAAAACAAATTATTCGAACGGCGATTTAATATCGGTATGTGGTTTGACATACAAAAAATCGTAGAATCTGATTTCAAATGTTGTATTAAATGGGGTATTTGGCGACCGCAGAGTGAAGTGGTAGCTCTTTTTTAACACAAATATGAGTTTAATTCTTTATTTTTTGATCAAAATTAAGAGTTAAATTCGACATGTATTTTTTCGGTGAAAAAACATAACAAATAAAATTTGGTCTTGATTTTTCTATCAAATTTAAAAGTTAATATTTCATTTTTATTTTTTAGGAAAAATAAAATGTATAATCTTATATTTGATACAAAACGTAAAAGTCAAATTTTAACTTTCATCGAAAAAATTCAAGTAAAATTTTTGCTTTTAATTTTGAACAAAAAAGTAAAATCTTAATTTTTGATCGAAAAAATAAATACATACATATGTACATACATATAACATAACAAATATATAATAAGCAAATATTTTTCATGGAAAAAAATCATATTTTGGTATCTCTTAAACGAAAACATATTGATGAAAATAGAGGGACGTTTATGAAAGGGTTGTTACCGTTACTGCTGAGTTACTTTGGCATGTGTAATAAATCCACGATTTTAACTTATTCAAGAAACAAAGCGATGGCTAGTCGCTCATTCTAAAAATATATTGACAACAAAAAACTACACTAAAAAAGTTTATAATTAAAGGTTTATTTTTATGCAATGTGAAACGACCAGCAGCGGCCAGTTTAGAAAACATTTACTGAAATATTTACACAACGACTATGATTCGAAAAAACCAATACAACGCACTTCACTAGCAAAACACTCAAAATTATATGTAATATGGAATCCTTGCCAAAAAGTTGGTGAGTCAACACAGAACTAAAGCAGATACCAAATGTTTGCAAAGTATATACCAAAAATCCAAGAAAGCATCTGCAAAAAGCGAGAAGAGAGCTTAGAAGAAGATAAAAAATTGACAATACAATGACATCAACAAGTTGTCTTCATCATCGTCAGTCACATTACCATTTATGTACTTAATACAATAAATACATATGTAGATTTTGCAAAATTCCGGCCCTTAAGACAAATACGCTGCATATTAATTTGGCGCTATTCCCAAAGGCATACTGTGACCGTACATATTTACCCCCACCTATGCCATCGTTAAACGACAAATTTTGCCTTGAACGCATTTTTTTCGAACTTCTTCCGACTCACTGCCTTCCGTGCATTTGAATTAAAGTTCAAATGTCAAACGATTGAGGGAAGTAATTAGCCTTGAAAGCTCATTGTAGCTTGGTATAGCTATAGAATGTGGTACTTTGTATTTACCTAAGAATGTGCGGATGTGTGTGTGTATGGGCAGCGTGTAAGGACACAGAGAACGCCATGAATGTAACGAAAACGTAATTGAAAAGAGCTTTGAAGAAAAGCTTTTGAAGAAAGTGAAAAATAACAAAATAAAAAAGCATGCAAGGATGAAATTGGGCGAGAGAACAAAAATATTTTACGAAAAGCACAACATAGCACAGAGCGTAGGCTGCAAGCCAAATCAAGAGATAGCTTAGAGAGTACCCGAGAGAGTATTGATACAAAAGGAAAGAGGGATACAGAGAGCCGAAATGTAACGATTTTGACTGAGGCTAGAAAATTAGACAACTCGAAAATTGGTGATACAGCTTCACTAATTTTTCTTTAATTCACTTTGATGTTCAGTTAATTTTCAGAAAATGCACATGATTCTAAAATAAAAAAATTTAAACCATAATGAAACCCAATATCATGTAAATTCGAGGTATAATTTTTATTAGTCTTATAAACAATCAAGTCCATATAAGGGCGCATGCGCGGGAACTGTCAAAAATGGCAAAGATTTTTTATCTGCATTGAATCGTCCCTTTCCACAAGCAATAAAATACCTATACAAATAAATATAAAAGGAGCGGCAACCAAAGTGCTGTTCTGGATTTCAAAGTATCTATTCAATCATAATTACATACAATAACATTAAAAAAAAAGTATTTAACCAAGCAGCGTCTCAAACCATCGCTCTTAGCCTCATTCTAACTTTTTATATTTTTCAAATGTTTATTATTCACTTATTTTAATTACGTTTTCCTTAATTCGAAAATTTACTAACTCATTTTACGTTTGTTGCATTTTGCAATATTTTTATTGAAAATGTAGTAATTAACATTCGTTAATGTTCTTGCTCTTAAATCTCCGAAATATAAAAAAAGAATGTAATTATAATTTATACATATTTACATTTTTACACTTATTTTACAATTTAAGTATCTTATTGATGTACCAGTATGTATTCGTTTGCATCTAATATCTTTAGTGGACTAGCAAAATTCGTATAACAAATTAACTTTAAAACTCAAAGTGGAACAGAAGGTAAATGATTTTTTTTTAAATGAGCTAAAAGTTAATTAAATTTGTAGCCAAACGCGAAGGTAACAGTTTATAAACATGCTCATAAAGTTTTTCATAGCCATAGTCCATAGATTTATGCAAAATTTAACATTAATTAAAAGAAGGTCACAAAAACGGTGGCGATAACAAGAACTACAATATTACAGTAACTATACCCATCCCAATAACGATAAGGATGACATTATATAAAGGTATAATAACTGTACGGATAACGATAATGATAACGATTGCGAATTCGATGGCGATGGCAATAACGATGACGATAATCGTGAGGAAAATAAATTGTAAAAATGTGTTTGAATGAATGGATCGCTGTTATTTATTAAAATGAACACTAGTAACGAAATCTGACAGGAGATATCGAAAATTCGTGCAAAAATACGTCGTAAACAGAAATTAAATACCCCAAAGGGCAAAGTATACATATTTCCATTAAATTTGATCAAATTCAAAGCAAAGCGATAGATATAGATATTTTCTAGACGAACACACTCGTACATATTTACCCAAACAAAATAATTAAAAAATAAATAAATAAAAACATGAAACGTGAATCGTGAATCGTGAATCATTAATCGTGAAACGTGAATCGTTACACTTAAAAATCTTCATTATTCGTGGTCATAAACTAGAAATGTATACATTTCATTCTCTTTGCATACTCACTTAAGTTTCCCTCATTAAGATAGCCCGGCATTAAGCTCCTCTAAGATATTCAAAGCAAGGGCAACAAAGCAAGAACTTAAGACGGCGATATATATGTATGGGTTAAATCGTGTACCCAATATTGTATGTACATATATTTCACGGATGAGCACACCCCATTTAAGCACTAACAACAAAAACACCAGACGCCTAAACACACCTACATTTTACGCTTGCTTGCATTCACATTCAATATTAAATATTTGTACAAAGTATGTAATAGTATTTAGTGTATCACGCCCAGATTGATCAGCGAACCACCCAAACACTTAATCCACCCACTTAACCGACTTTGCTCGCGACTTGAATGTAACGGCAACGTCAAAGAAATGGGCAAAGTTACATTATTTACAAGCATTTCCATCTAAACATTCACATTTTTATGTTTGCGTTTGCATTTGTGTAGCTGCAAAAATCATCATTAGTACGACACAGTTAAATTTTCACTATTACTCCCTATACTTTTTTCTTTTATTACTTTGTACATCCATTCTCACTGACGGGTTAGACAAATAAAATTACTGACAACAAGGAAGAATGTAGTGGAAGTGGTAAGTAGGAATTAAAATCATCAAGCGAACAGTTATTTAATAGAAGTTTGTCTGGAAATGCTATAAATATGTACAAACATACATACATTTTATATATTTTTGTATCTACTATGTACATCCATGCGAAAATAAAATAGTTAGCAGAATAAATAGATGAACTAACCGAGAAGTCAAAAGTAAACATAGGGTGGCAATGAAAGATATAATCGAATAAGCATTATGCTAATTAAAAGCTTGTAAGAGTATTCAGCACGAGACTTGCAAATTAGTCACGAAAGAAAATGTATTTCTTTCAACTGACGAAAGTGTTTATATTCAAAAAGTGTTATGTTGTTAAGTAACAAACCAAAGCGTTGAGAAAAAGCAATAATTAATAGAGAACAATTGAAATTAATATGAAGTATATACCGCAAGTAAAAAAAAAAAAATTTCAAATGAAGGAAGACGCGATTGCGCGATGGCGCTGTTTCAATAATTTTGTATTTTCGGCAAATGTCACGTTTTAAGGCATGTGTGCTGTAACAACAAATAAAGTCAGAGTTCGCAACCGTTTATAAAAATTGTTTAAAAAAAGCCGTCTTGAAGAATAACTACGAGTACTTGAAGCAAAACTTAATTTTCAAATAAGAGACGGCGAACATCTGTCCATCCAATGCATAGTTATCATAGGCAGTAAATTCAAACAAATGCATACATATGTAGATACCTAATAGCGTTATGAAGTTATAATTATACACAACTATGTATGTACGGCAGTATGCAGTGCATTTCCTGACATCTACAAGCCTCTTCATTTAGAGGACAATAGCACAACAACGTATTCACCCGCAGCTCTTGTTCAAAGGAATCTCTCAACAATAGCGCAAACGTGTGTCGAGTAGTAATAAACTGCTTAAGTGTCGAGATCTACTTCAGGTCCCGCGCATGCAGATATAGAGTCAAAGAAGAAGAAGATGCAAGAGAAATCGAGCGTATACGAAGCAAACTTGCAGCATTCTAATCATAATGTGTTGAATAAGTAAATGTAATTAAGCCATTCATAGTAAAGACAAATATGCGCGTTTGTAGCTAAGAGTATCTACATATGTCTGCACACTAGGGTGGTGCATAAGGCTGGAACACACTTTTTGTCATTTACTTTTCATTTCACACAAAAAATTTTGGGAATGTGAAATTTGGAGCACCAAACATGTGATTTCAAGCCGAATCCGCAGGGAAATTTGTGAATGTAAAACTAGGAGCACGGATGTATATGTAAGTGTTTAAAAATGGGCCAAATAAGCTATTTCCTACTATTATTTGAAGTCTACTGAAGATAACTTAGTTTGCCGATTGAAATATATTAATTAAGTTACCACAACACTATCTCTTTTTAATTTCAAAAATTTTAAATATAAAATAAATTGGAACATACCTAATGTACACATAAGTGTGTTGCAACTAAGTCGAAGTACTTATGTAACAACATACACATTTGCACTTAATGAGGCGATGAAAAGCTTTGGCACATATTCAAACATATTACCGATGTGTATGGAAATGCACAAAGTGTTTGCTAAGTAATTAATTAGTATAAGCAATATATTGTTAAGACTTTATGGTGAGTTGTTTTTGAATTCAAAACGTACATACGTTTATATGTAACATATTTAAGCAATAAAACGGAATACAATAATTTTATACATATATTTAGAGTTTCTTAAGCCAAAACTCCATGGCAAGCATTCCCGCTAAATAAAATGCTGAAATTCTAAAAAGCCCCACTGCTGAATTTTCCTATTATATAAACCGGATCGGGATAAATCGATACAAGTGAATACTCGAAACTTTTGTCTTGATTGTTCTCGACACTTTTCACCAAAATTGCGACATACCTTCAAGTGTTCCGGTTTTCATATTTTTATTTATACCGATTAAATGATAATTTTAAGTATTTCTTTAATCCGTTTTATAAAATATATCCTGCGTTCAGACCTAAAAACCATTTTTCGTACAACGACTTATGTATCAGCTTTCCTTATTTCATTGGGCCAACATCACTGACATCAAAAACTATCTGAACTGACGTCAAAATTGCAATACTTTTCAAACTTATATAATATTACAAACATTTTGACAAATGGTGGATATGTTGACACCACACGACAACCGATCTTCATTTAACTGACAGCCTTTATCGTCGAGTTAGAATTAATGAAAACAAGACATGTGAAAAAATTCTGCTGAAGCGGCGGGCAAAGATGAGTTGAAAAATTAAAACATTTCGTTGAAAACTATGTTGAATTTGCAAATATATTTAAAAATAAGAAGAAAGAAGTCTGATGAGGATATGCGGTGATTTCCGAAATAGTACTATAACTTTTACCGCTTTGAGTATTGTTGTTTTTTCCTATTAATTTTTCCAATAAACCGATCGGCCTTAAGCTCAAAAATATTTAAAATATTTTTAACATAGTTAAGTAAAGTTTTTCTCTATCCACATCGAATGCGCTCACAGGAAAATTTTTTTTCTGTAATGAGTTCTCTAACAGAAAAACTGAACTCGAAGTTGCATCAATTTCTATTGAAAAAGAAGAAGGTTTTCTGCAAAAATCAACTTTTTTAAATTATGCATTAATTTTTTGAAATTATTTAAACTGGTATTTTGTTCAACTGTTTTTTTATAATTGTTTTATTTTTAAATGAAATCGAACTAAAAAGAAATTTTTTTTCACAGAGATCTACCAACATCGTAGTTATTTATCGAAGTGATTTATTTTTCATTGTATACAAAGTTTGAAGCTTGTATTCTTATGGCTTTAGATAGAAAACAGTTCATGTAAATATTTTAATTGAAAAATGGTAAAATTTTGATAAATAAAATATAAACTGTCATATTTGAAACGGTTATAGTTATGAGATATGGTATACATACAAGCATCCATATATGTATACTTATACGTTTAATGCATGAAGCGTTCCACGCAAAATAGAATTCATTCTACCGGTAACTAATTATCAACCATTTAACTGCTTTAAAATTATATAATTCATTCATAATAAGTAAGTAAAAAAAAAACCAACTCACCATCAGTAACACAAATATTTTCGATTTTACTCTTACGTCACCAGCTTCCAATTGCAAATTCCGCTGAATCCGATTTGTAACTACTAATTTGATTAGCACTCGTTGAATAATTACAATTTCTATAAATTCTTAAACTGTGTTGACGTTTAAACATTTTTGCAATCACGGATAATTTAGAATGTATATGTATGTACGTACATATGTATGTAATTTATTTATATATTTTTGTTATTATCAATTTTTTTTAGTATAACATATTTATTATTATTCACTTTTTTTGGCACAATCAATTCTCATAAATACTCGTAGTATGCGTTCAAGGTGCACTCATTCACTTTGCTCGTGTGGATGCTGCTAATTTAATTACGACTGCTGAATGCGAATTAAAATCGCAAATAAAGCTGCTGTATCAAATACATATATTTGCATTTATGTATTATGTATGTATGTATGTGCATGCATGTAAATATGTCTGTATATAAATAAGACTATATATTTGCATACACACTTTATCGCAAAAAATATTTCACTTGCTAATTCATCGTATTTCTCGCCTTTAATATACAAGCGTATTGATGTTTTATTTATTATTAACAACAGATAAAACATATGTATCTACGTACTTATGCATACAAGTACATAATTTGTTAACTTATACAATTACTATGTCCTAACCACAGAATATTAAATTGATTCACCACAAATAAGGGAGTGGCATGAACCCGTATTTGAATCTTATTTTTTATATTTTACGTGTGTTGTGTTCGCGAAATCTTCAAAACGAATACGAAGCTATTGAAATTCTTTATTCTTTATTTCTATTTGCCATTATCTCTCATCTCGACCCAAATCCAATGCTCATTTAGTTGTTTCTTGCTTAGACATGCCTTTAGGCTACCACGCCACCGTCAGCCATTGACGGCATGTCGTAAAATCTCAAGTAACTATCTATCATAAAAATGTATTTGATAATGATTTGCCGAACAAAAAATATTCCGATCGCCACAATGAGATTGTATGTACATACTTAACTTATCAAAGAAGCGTTCAAGCAACACTCAGTTGCAAGCGAAGGGACAAGAAATACTTATAGAGGTCAATCTATCGACCACAGCGTATTGATAACAGAATTATTTATACGACCGAGTATCATGCGCAGTAGAAAAATACACAAAATCAAGTTAATCAGGCATTAATTTTATCAAGAAAATAAAATAACTATATACAAGTCTAGTATGTTTATGTATGCAGGTATACATATACATATATGTATATATTTACTTATACAACACATATTGTATGCAAATGGCAGTAACGCAACAACAATGATTACGATGGCAAGCGCGCTAAATTACATTTAATAACAATGCTTACGAGTAAAGCAACAACTACATTGCTACGGTTGTTTGTTTGTGCGTTGACATGTGCAACGACAACAATTGACGATACACAATTCCACTGGCAAGTATTGTGTGAATTTACATATATGTACATAACATATGTACTATGTATTTATGTATGTATGTATTTCTACGTAAAAAGAAAATTTACAGGAAACTACGAACGTATGTATGTATGTATGTAGTACTAAAAGTACGTCCATACATGCAACTACTTATTTGCATATAACTAAAATTATAATATTGTCCTCTAATTCAACACATGATACTATTTATCTTAGAAAACCCACTTATTATCCGACGCTCACATGTACTGTATGCAACTCCGTATACGTATACGCGTATATGTATGTACATGTGTATGTATAAATCTATATGTAGAAAGGTTGTATATGTCTGTTGGCATGTAGTTTATAGATTCGAAAGCTACTGAAGCGATTGAGCTCGAATTCATAGGATGTATTTGCAATGATGTCTATTATGCCTAGAGTACAATTTTTTCTAATAATTTCTCGCCGAAAACATTAGAAACTATTACTCGAGAAGCTTTTTAAAAGTTTCGGTACTTTCACTTTAATGCGCCAGACTGGCAGCAGATTTCCTACGTTGGCACGCTTTAAATCGGCATTCTTCATTAGACTCCGAACTCAGAAAACTATAGAACTACAATATTTTGAATTTTGCAAGAAAATGTATGTGTATAAAAACGATTTAATAAAACGAATAAATGAAATAAAAGTACATTACATTCGTTAACTTGAACAAGTCTTGTTTTCATTAGTTCAAGTTTGCGCGAGTGCACTGTACATATTATTTTCAATTTTATTATAATTTAAGTACATAAATAAATTTTGTAGCAACTTTTTTAAGTACTTATACATACACACATACTTTATATGTATGATGCAGTAGTGTTCTTACAAAATCAGGTTTGAGTAGTATTAAACTTATTTTATGATTAAATGCTAGATTAATCCCAACCATCCTATAAAAATTTTACTGGTCAATGACTCACTTATTCGCTTGAAAGTAAATTTTATTATTTGTAATGAAGTGAGTGCTGAACCTTTTGCGTTCGTCGGGAATGCATCGAAGTAAAAGCAACTTCTAAAAGTAAATCGATTCCAGTCACTTTAACCAGGAAACATAACAAGTTCAATTAATTACAAGCATTTTTCTTATTATGTCAAATAAATTTAAAATAAAATTGTGTTATTTAATACCTTTTTTTATTAAATTTCCAGTTAGCATTGACAAATTTCTGAATACGTAACTAATTATTTTATTACAACAAATCACAAACACCTGTTTGACACAAACAAAAAAAAATATTTGGTGGGATGAAAGCCCGATAAGATCCACACGTTGTGAGATGTCATTAATTTTTTAAGATAATAAATTTCGAGTTTCATATGTCAATTTTTTGCATTATAACTTTATAATTTAATTGTAATTACAATTCTCAATAATTGGTTTTGCTAATAATTTGACGAACACAAATAAAATATATTAATTAAGCCATTTGCATCAGCAGAAAATGGTAAGCGATTGCCATAACCACCAGAAAAGCCTTCATTCATTCATATGCAGTTTTCATATGTTCCAGTTTTGGAGTGAATTTTTTCTACAACTGAGCGAGTTTTAAATTAAAAGTTCGTAAATCATTCAATTAACCTACAAAATAAATTTGATATTATTTTGTAATATTATTGAGTGAATTTTTGTATATCAATCTACAATAAAATTTATTTGTACATATTTTTTATGGTTTCGAATTGGTTTCTTCCCTCATTTTCGCTACGGTGACATTGAACCGTTTTTCGATAGGTAAATATTGTCAGCTAATAGCCTTATCATTAATTATTCAAACATTATGTTCGATTTATTTCTTGCATTTATATTTACATAATTAGTCTTGATTATTATACAAGTCAATGACGATCTCCTCGTTAATGTTTAATGATTATTTGACACCATTGGTTTATAATCTGCTAAGCTTTATTGAAACATATAAACTCAATTTCTTTATCAGCTTATTTTCAAAGATGTAAAGCCGCAAGCGTCCGAAAAATTAACTGATAATTGAGTACTGGTAATAACATGAAGATAATGTAATTGAAGTAAAATTGTATAACCTCTCTTCTGTTTAGTGTTCTTTCCAAATATACATATGTTTGTATTTGATTTTTTTTCTTCCATTGGACGAAATACGAAATTAGTTCAAAATCATATCCCATTTAAAAACGCGAAGGCTAACTTATAAATTAAGGATATTATCTCAAACTTACAAAAAAATTGCTGAAGCTGTATTATGTCGTATTTTTTCCAGCGTTACAACCGTAATAATTTTAAAACGCTTTACTTGCATGTCAATCAGTCAGTCACCTGTCTGTTGTATGCAACTAAATGCAGTCATGAATAGACAAACTCAAATTTTATTATTTTCAACATGAATTCATGCTTATTACATACATATGTATGAATATACAAACACACTTACGAGTATATGTAAACTTACTTACATATGTATGTATATATGTATATAAAGACTTGCATACTCGACGCTGTGTATATTTTGAATGCAAAAAATACTTGTCCGCGGTGGCACTGACATTTATTGGATTGATAAGACGTTGTAGCGAACACGGAATAGCAAAACAAGATTAAGTATGAGCATATTCATGTCAATTACAGGCACCAAAGAAACAAACTACAAATGTATGTATGTGTATGTATGTACATGCATACATTTGAATGTACATACATAAATGCCAATACTTTATTTAATTTTCATACATTTTAGCAGTGATTGAAAAACATATGTATGTACGTACATATATAAAAAAATTGCTAAAAATAGCGCAACCCAATTTTTGTTGTAGCTAAGGCATTAATTCACTTCAGTGATAAAAGGAAATATCTACATGCATACATATGTACATACTTAATACAATATTTTATTTGTGTATTATTTTATATAATTACGTTTTATTTTGCCCTATTTTTTCACACTGAGTGATTATCAAGAATTTCAATTTTACACCATTTTCACTCTTAACCTGTGTTCCTATTTAAATATTTACGGTGAGCACTTTTTAAATTTATATATAAATGTAAAATAAAAACATAATTTTTTCCTTTGCTTCCGCTTTGCTTGTGCAAATTTATAGCCACGATAAAGCATGGCCATCGATTTCTTTGGCAGCAATTAAATATATGAATGGCAAAAAGGCAGAAAACCATAACAACAAAAGTCACACAAACACACACACGCACACCCGCTTAGCAAATAGAAGACAAGTGTGTAGCGTGTTGGCGTCACACTATTGCCATCAAGTTGACAGTGGCAGTGACAGTGGCAGTGGTCGGACACTTTGTGGCAAATGCACACCGCCACAGACACCACATATTTGCCCATTGACTGTGCCACACAGTTTGTACAATATAAACACAATCGAAAAACTATAAGAGATTAAAACGAAACAAAGAAAAACAGAATTGACTAAGCGCTTATGAAAAACCAAATAAAACTCTACAATTGAAAGCAGTTTCTTTTTGAGACTTTTTTGCGTTTTGCTTTCGTCGCGTTCACAAATACGTACATATGTAAATACTTGTAGACAAACTGCTTTCTCTTGTGCTGTGCTTGCTTCTTTGGTTTTTGACTGTCACCAAATGAAATGAAAAATTCTTGCCAAGCAAAAGTTTATTTTTGGTTGATTTCACTAGCTCGTTCGCGGGCTTACTGAAACCAATAAAAACTTGATTGTTACACCTTTGCTTCGTGTGCAAATAAGTTTTTTTTTATTGTTGCAGCATTTTTCATCGATTTCGATTTTATTCTTAAGTATTGCCGAGAATCACTACAGAGCGAAAATTTTCATCAATTCGGCGCATAGCTGCAAAAAACTTTCTCAAAGTAACCATGTCTAGTAAGTTTTTTGGGTCAATACTCGTGGAAACATTCGAAGAATAAAATCGAGTGACAATTGCGGCTGTAGGCAAACCACTACATAATATACTAGCTACAGAAAACAACATACTTACATATGTTTTAATAAAGTCTAAATAACTGATCAAAAAAATAGAGTTGTCTGGTGATGCAGCTGTTTAACCAGCTGAATTTTCGTCATTTTTTTGTTTTTATTTTTACTTAAGTTTTCATTGTTGTTTTCGCTACTGCCATTCTCTGTATTACACATATATATGTACATA
This sequence comes from Philophylla caesio, assembly GCA_963971545.1. NCBI lineage: Eukaryota > Metazoa > Arthropoda > Insecta > Diptera > Tephritidae > Philophylla > Philophylla caesio. Next base: position 195,429,344 of record OZ020604.1, on the reverse strand, counting down.
TGTACATATATACATACATACATACAAATGTACACAGTTTTTGCGAAGACTTCCTCACAACAAACGTTGTGCTAAAAAAATACGATTTTAGTCTAGCGGTTTATGCCACTCACTTTTTTGCCACATACAGCCTTCTACACTTCTTTTTCACCTTTGCCAATGTATTTGTTTTACCAAAATTTTGTATATTTGTCGGTCAAAACGCTTTTCGTCCGTAAATTTTCCTTTTTTCATCACAAGAAAAAATATTTAATTTAATTTTTTTTTGCACCAATCAACGAGTACTTTTGTAGCCCAACTAATAAACTAACTAACCACTCACTAAAAATTCAAGAGAGAAATCGCGCGCGCATCCACTAGTAAATCGTTGTTGTCGCTTCGAGAGTTTGTTACTTGTTGTACTTATAAATCACTCGTGGTTGTTTCGTAGTTGCATACGAAAAAACTTTAAGTAGTTATGCCGACGCGCACTCAACAACCAAACGCCTCCAAGTTCCGATATCAACTGTTTAGCCTACGATTTTGCGCTTGGTCAAAAAGCATCGCAATGTGCCATCAGTAAATATGGAAAGTTGATTGTATTGATGTACATATGTACGAGTATGTGTAAGTTTTTGCCCTCTTGACTGTTCTTTTATGAATGTGTGAATGTATTTGAGCGGAACACATGTATGCCAATTTAGCCCAGGCAGTTGGTGAGCCAACTAACTTGACTACGGAAAATACCGGGCCTGACCCAGCTGAGAGTTCTGCTCTCTGTACGCTCTGTACTCGCGCAGGGAATAGCAGCAGTACTCTGTATCGGCAGTTTTTGTTCTGAATCATTACCATACCAACGTTAAGTACACTGCGAAAAATCGAGACAAAAAAATTGTTTGGCCCAACCAATGGTGTGCGATTTTTAGAGAGTTTTACTCTGAGTATTTCTTTTACACCTTTTGAAAAGGAGAATAAAAGAAAAGAGCAACCGATTGACATCCAAAAATAAATAACTGATAATTTAAGAATGTCTGCATATTAAAAGATATTTTATGATTGCTAAAAAACAGCAAATGTGCAAAAATGTAAGACATTTGGATACAATTCCTTTATTTAAAATAATTTGGTTCATGGAACAATAATAATAATAAAAATGTACGTTTAAAAAAAATTTACAAATTTGGGTATTAATTGTTGCCTTTTTAAATTTAACCTCCGTTAAATGAGAATAATTTCTGATATGGATCTTAACTAACAGAGCCAAATATCAACTGGAAATAAGTAGCTGTAAACTACAAACTAATTTGGGAAATGTAATAGTTATTCACTTAAGAAAATTTGCTTCGCATTCGTTCCAAATAACCAAGCGATTATTTTAGTTGAAAATGTATGTACGTTGAGAATTTCACCATACTCGCGAGGTTTTGCAAATCAATTCTTTTTTCAAGTTGTTTCAATTTCATTACATATTTATTATTTAAAATAACTACATATATGTATATATATACATATATAAAAAATTTAATATGAAGAATGTTGCAAGAACAAACGTTGCATGATTTGCACTAAACATCCAGCGTTCCAATTGCTGGAAAACTAAACCCACACGAACTTTATATGAAAGTATTCCAACTCAACTGATGGCCTTCAAAACCTCTCCTAACTGTCGTTGCGTTCTTGGGCAGTGATTCCAAGGACGCTCAAAAAACGAATACAAATTTATTAAAGATAAATAACAGATGGCAATGGCTGAGCAACTCCATTTTTCTTCAACAGTCATAAGAATAAAATCTTTAAGGCTGAAAATTATTCTCAGTGCAGAGGCATTTATAGTTGCGTACTTACTAAACCGAAGACTTGCTCACATTAGCATTTTTAATGTTGTTGTTTACTTGGTTTTGTGTTTGCGTCCGCTCAATTGACTCTTTCCTGAACTTGATGAATTTTCATTAAGTAAGTATAAGCAGAGATCTTAATTTTATATACTACTTGTAAGTTCTCTACTATTATGCCTCAAAGCTCGTCTCTCCATTTTAATTTCCTCTCGTACAAAAGTGTAATTGAGAGATACATATATTATAAACGAGAAAAGCTTTCTTATCTCAACAATTTTTCCGCGCCGCAAGGTGGTTTTGTGAAAACGGTACTTGTAGAGTACAATAACAAAGGCAGTGAGTAAACATTTTGAGCGGATTAAATACTATTTACTATGTGTGTGTGCGTCTTGTTGTCAATAAATACTTACCGCTGTCTTCTCAGCAACAAGATTCAGCAATTCGAATAAAAATTACATTAGAGATTCTCATACTGTTTCAAATAATTCTGATTTTTTGGACAATTACTTTTAAACAAGGCATTTGAATTAAAAATGTATAGATACAATATTTAATCCATCGTTATTTTGCTGAAAAACTGACCCTTAAATATGTAAACGAGTATAGTAAATATGAATACTCGTGATAACTCTCACACTCTTGCAAGCGCTGTGCATTCTCATTACTTTCACAAATGTATTGAGACGTCAAATATAATCAGCTGATTGAAATGTCATGCGGACGCCCAATAGCACACACATACACACGTATGACCCCATTGTAGCACTAACGCACACTCAGAAACTTGCATATCTACCGATGTACATGTGCATAGATAAGCAAGTAAACAAATAAATAACTGCATGCCACCGCCGGAGTCTTTACTGATAACAAACGCAATGTTATTAAACACAAACACATACACACGTATGTATGTATGTATGTATGACTTTGGAATAGTGTATACAAATGGCAGTGAGAGGCAGAGAGAGTAAATGAAAAGTGTGAGTGTATTTTTTTGTTGCCTGCTCACCTATACAAGTCAACATCGTGTACTCGTAAATGGATTGGAAGAGTGACAATGTAAGCCATGTGCGTTTATCTTGGTCAATAGCCGCATGTAAACAAAGTAAAGCAACAACACGAAACAAAGGTGCCAGTACACTGCCACAGTGGCCCAAAAGGCATTAAGATGCAAAATAATTCAGCACATTTAGCAGTTTTGGCGCATTCATGAGCTATGGGAATAAACATTTGTATGTTTGATATCTTTATAGAAATATGTAAGTATGTATATTCACATATGTATGTATGTACTCGTACATATTTGATTTCTCTCAGCTAAATTTTATGCCACTTTGGAAAATTTTGACAACATATGTACATAGATAATTCTTTTCGTTTATTTAACTTTTGTTATTTCTCATACACAAAAATCCCCAACTTTGTAGAAAATAAAAAGGTTTTTCGCAAATGTACTGCATTTTGATTTAAATGTAATAAAAACTAAATAAATAGAAAAGAAATTGTCAAAATTTTTACATATTTTTGTATGAATATATACAAACATGATTTAAATGTAATAAAAACTAAATAAATAGAAAATAAATTGTCAAAATTTTTACATATTTTTGTATGAATATATAATACATACATACATGTTTATTCTTCTATTTAGTAGTTGTTGAGTAAAATATTGGGCATTTTTCTGAAATTTTTAATAACATTACAGGAATGTTGTAATTATGTTAGAGATATACATAGCTACAAAAATTTTAAATTTTTACTACTTAGAACATACGATTTTGAGAATAAATCACTACATCAGCGATGTCAAGTGTATTGATATCAAATGTATATCTGACAATATGAGATGGTGTTGTCAGCAAGAAGAGAAAAATATTAAGTTAGAACCACAAGTTGTCCAGCGGGAGTGTACTCTCCAATATTAGAAATATTAGTAATTGATTAACACTTTTTCTTACTATGCAAATAAAATAAATAAATAAATAAAAGACAATAATCCTAACATCCACCACAAAAAAGAGAGTTATCGAAGCCTGAACCGACTCTGAGTTTTTGATTAAACGGAACTGCAGCTAATTTTTAATTGAACTTCTAATGGAAAATTAGATAATTTATCTACCTTAATAGTATGTAAAGAAGGAAATAATTAATTAAGCATTACAATTTGCTTTTCTTTCATTCAAAAGTGGTTATTGTTTTTAAGGCGAGTTATTATTGGAAGATTATACTCGTATTTGCTAAGCATATAAGATAAAATCAAAAATGCGTTTATGAAATGCCATATTCAGTTTTATTTTCTAAAGAGATATAAAATCCTCGTTTCAAGCGTACGTTTGGTATACAAATGCATCAAAGCAGAAAACCAAAACAATACAAAATCGAGGACAAACTTAAGAATCTCCTAGGAACAAATAAATAGTACTCGCGTTTTTGGAACCATGCTATTATTGGCAGTTATAACTTTTGAGTAGTGAAGAGCATTGTTTACTCAATTTTCAGCGTAAGTACCAACAAAAATTTCAGTCCCGAGATCGAGCAAAGAATAACCTTCACAATCGGGGGTTAGCCTGGGCTCGTTATGCTTGTTAGAGCCATTTAAGAAGAAGATTAACGAGTATATGTAAACAATATAAGTATGTATGTATGTTGTCAAAAAATACGCATGTATTGGCAAATACGAGTATACACATATTTTGTAAATTTTTTTTCTAATTGCATTCACTTCTACACGAATACAATCAATGGCAAAACCATCCAAACCGCTTCAGCCTTGCCAAGCAGTCTCAATTTTTTAGCAACTGATATACGAGTATGTACACACACACATATATATATCTATGTATGTATGTATGCATGTATGTAGTAAAAAATGTAAGTTCCCACATTTGTTAAATGAAAACTGGAACTTGACGCATCTTGACAGCGAAATCGGTAAAGATATTATGTTGCGGAATATATCGGATGTAAGAAAATTTTAAGCAAGAAAACCCAAAATGCACCGTATTTATAAGTATGCATATTAGAGTGTGTCAAATAACCAATAGCAGTATTGTGACGAAGATTCAGCTCGTTGTCTTCGTTTTTTTCAGTTAGCGTTTACTGCATTTTTAAACATCACAAATAATAAAATTTTTGAGTAAACAGTTAAATATATTATCATCAAGCGCAAATTCTTCTGGAAATGGCATGCTTTGTTTTTATATGGAAAAAACTGCGCAACACCGTCTTTAATAAAAATTATCAAAAATAAGCGATAATTTGTAGTAACTTAATTACACTAAAATTAAATTTACAGCTTTGCAGTATAGCGAAAAAATTTTTTTGTCTTTTTTTTGTAAAAAAAAAACGGAAAGATTTATTTCATTGTATCGCATAAATATACGCTTTTTTGACCCTGCCTAATCTTCACGAGTATTTACATACAAAAACGTCTCCACATCTATATACATATATGTAAGTATAAATATTTGCTTCCGATCGCAAATAAAAATGTGGTCCTAAACAAACACGAAAATCAACCCAGTAGGTGGCCGCTTCAACTGTAGACAAACTTAAATCAAAGTATTACCAATATGAAAGTCATTGCCATAATTATGAAATTATTAACTCCATACATTTAGTACGGACATATACATACATACGTATGTACATATGTATCGTTTCGTATATTAAATATCAACTACAAAACTTATGAAAATCACAAAGCAATAAACCGAAACTACACACAACCTGTTCCCTTTTCTAACTTACAAACGTTCAATGAATGCTTTATTGACAGGTAACCGTACGAAATGTGTAAAATTCAAAGGTTTTCCCGACCATTTAACTTTAGCAAGTTGACTGTCGCATATTAAATAATCCGTATTCATCATTGTCATGCCTTTTTAATTGCGCAGTTTTTTTTTTATAATGCTGCAGGTAACCGTATCTACATAGTTAGATATGAATATGAAAATGCATGTAAGTATTTGAGTACTTACTCGTACAAAAAATTACTTCACTTAAGAGAAAATGTAATTAATAGTTGGTTTCCTTAATTATCAATGGCAATAATCAATATTCATTTAAACTTAAAAATATTTAAATATACTAGCTTGCTAGTATGTATGTATGTATGTACATATGTTGACATGTTTCGCTTATACATATACTTTTATTTTTCTATGAAAATTTATAGTCCAGTCTTCTTATTCCTAACAAGGGGTCAACCTCGAAATCTAATGGAAGAAGCTCAATTTTTGTACAAACATTTATTTTAGAATTACAAATGTTGTGTCAAAAGTCACATATGTCAACATGTGAGCGCCCTTAGATACATATTCTACACCTCTTTCAGTTTAAGTTCAGAAAGTTCCAATTCAAATTCAGAAAGTCACAATTCAAATTCAGAAAGTTACAATTCAAGTTCAGAATTTCCAATTTAAATTCAGAAAGTAGCAATTCAGAAATTTACCAGTCGCTTCGCGAAGATCGGATTTTCGCAAATAAATAAAAAAAAACGTATGGGATTTACAGTTTACCTTGCGCTAGGCGACGTATGGCTGAGCGCTCCAAACTCTGCGCCCTCTATCTCAAAAACGGCTATACGTTAAAAAAAAGGTTTCAAAATAAGTTTCTTTAATATAACTTTCATAATAAATTCAAATGCGATAGGAAGCAGATAAAACGAGATATTCGCAAAAAAAAATTTTGTGACCTTTGACCTTGAAGATCTAAGGACGCTGACACGTTGGCATACGTGACTATTGAGACAACATTTGTAATGTTTAAATACAAGTTTGTACAAAAATTCAGCTTATTCCGTTAGATTCCGAAGTGAAGAGCTAAGATGACTACTACTAGCCCAAAATTCTCAGACAAACATCATTAAAACCCAAAGTTGCCACGCCCACTTATGAAACATTTTCTGTATCTCAATTAGAGATGAAACGGATAGCAGTTTGGCCGGATACCGGATACCGGATATTCGGCCGACCAAGTGGCCGGATAGCCGAATATCCGGCCGCCGACTATCCGGCGAAACTTAGCCGTTTGCGTAGGCGTCGCGCGAACGATCGGGTGGACTCGGTAGGATTCGGGCCTTTTCGTTGATGAGTGAAGTTAACAATTGTATCATTCATTTTATTATTGTGTCGATTGCATGCAGTGCAGACACGTGCGTGATTGTTTTTAGGTTATAAATTATAACGCATAATTTTATTTGTGCTCTTATTATTTGAAGTACATACAACATATACACATAAGTCTAAAAGATTTAGCAACATATATACATATGTAAGTCTAAGAGAAATGGCATCGGTGAAGAAAAGATCGCCTTTATGGGAATACTTTAACCCTTATTTTTGGTGGGCAGCTAATGGCAAACAATACCCAAATTTAACAAAGTTTGTCAAAATCTACCTTTCTGCTCCTTGCACCAGTGTGTATAGCGAAAGACAGAAAAATTAGTGTTTATTCACCATAATTTGCCCTTAGTGCTCATACTGCATACTAAATGTACTAATTCATTCATTTTCCTTGTATTACATTAACTTACTATTGTGTAATTAAAAATTTAATACTTAATCTAATTATATTTAAGTAATGTGATTCTTACTAAATAAAGCAGATAATTACTCAAAAATTTGTTTCTTTTATCCAGCTTTTTTTTTAATCGGCCGGATGTCTATCCGGCCGAATGGTAGCTATCCGGTATTCGGCCGGATAGTATTATGGGGGCCGGATAGGCCGGATACCGGATAGTTACCGGATATCCGTTTCATCTCTAATCTCAATAACAGTATTAGGTATCATCACAAAATTTTGTCAGCAAATTTTTCTCAATATCGCTGTCATCATCGTTAAATTTTTTTGAATCGGACCATAACCTCGCCCACCTCTCATATAACGGAAATTTTAAAAAAAGCAAAAATTTCGTTTGTTCTTTATCTATTGGAACATATTAATTAAAATTTGATATTAAGGGAGATAGTTAATTAATAAACTTGATTTTTATGAAATTTTGTAAAATGGGCGTTACCACGCCCACTAATAAAAAAACGTCTGTAAGTATCTCAATAACGATGTTAGGTATTGTCACAAAATTTGGTGAACATATTGTCCTTGATATCTCTATCATCACCGTCTATAATTTTTAAAATAACCAGACCCAACTTCCATATAGATAACGGAAATTTTTAAAATGCAAAAAACTTCGTTTTTCAGTATTTATTGGAAGAAATATTGTAAAGTTTAATACTAGCTGCGATTTGAAACAAAGAAGCGGAAATTGTATGAAATCAGGGTCACCAACCTTACAAAAATATATCGCGAGGGTATATAAAAATGGGTTGCGCCCGAATTTAGCTTTTCTTACTTGTTTTAAATTTGAAATGTATTTATTTTACTCGATAATTTTACGTATTTTTTTCTGCGAACCTTAGAGATCTTTAAGAGGCAAAGAACTGAACAGTTTCGCTAAAGTATTTCCATAATAAAATGTCAATTGATACTTAACAAAAATATTATAATAGTTTGACAGACGCACGTATAATCTGTATTTAAAAATAAATAATGTATAATTAAATCGCTCTATACATCTTTTGAGTTCTCTAATAATGTTCTGAAAACGTGTCAATTGATTATGTACTTGCTGGCAAAAATTGTAAAGTAAAAAGTAATGACGTGTTTATCTTTATTTTGACTATTTTGGCATCTGCAAATAATCACTAAAAATTTACTTATTTAAATATAACAAATTTTCGCAGAAACCGCACCTTTAAAAGTTAATAAATGAACAAATAATTCAAAGATACTCTTACATTTGTGTGTACACATTGAAGCAATTCCATCATAACCGTATTTGTTAATTAAAGTTTACACATTTTATGGCTGAAGCAGCTGAAATTAGGAACGTTCGTTTAAAATCTTCAACAGAAAATATCCAACAGCAAAATTCCAGGCAAATGTTTTATGTTCTCTCACAAGAGAAAAATATCCAACATAGTACGCGATCGCAAAATTTTCAGAAACTTGCAAGTTCAACAAACAGCTGATTGAATTTATGTCCACATCAAGATATTTAAAATGAAACATTCTACAAGGGAAACTTATCCAAATTAACAATTACTTGTTTCTTGTATGTTTAACACTCATATTTTATAATTTTCACTTTTATCAATTCTTAAACAAAAACTTCTAATTTATCCAAATTGCAATCATTTGTTTTTGACCAGCTGTTTTATTGTTGGCAAACTTCTGCTGGCAAAAATTTTTCCAGCAGAAAATAACAGCTTGCTCTCAAAATTAAATGTGTCTTTGCTCTCTCATCGCTAAAAGCTGATGGTTTCCGAAAACTTTTAATAATTATCCGTACGCGAACTAACCTAGTATGAACTTATCTGTAAACATATAAACATGTTTGTGCGAGTATATTTAAATTTCGACACTAATCCATTGTTTGCTCGGTTCTGATTTCTTAAGCAAATAGAGAAATTAATTGTTTGTACAGTTTTTGGCAGAAACGATTTTAATTCTTTGGAAAAATACCGAAAACCGAATATTAGATTCTCTGAAAATATATATTCATAAAATTTTTTAGCGATTATTTACTTGTTAAATGTTAAAGTACTGAAAATTGACTTTGACGAAAATCGAGAACTTATTTTAGGCAAACACAAAACTTATCGGTCGTAAAGTTGGAAAAATCAGATTCGATCAGAAGCAACACGTCGAATTGAAGGAAAAGATAAAATGCTTAAACTCCTATAAAACATATTTGCACACAACAAATGAAAAAATCTTGCACTAGTTTTTCTTTATAAAAATAAGACACTTATATCATAATTGATAAACGCTGTCAGGATTAGATAAACTTTTAGGTATGCGAGTAAGTCAATAGACGTACATACATTTTTACATACTACATATGCATACATACTCGTATCTGCAATCATAGCAGACTTAGTTGAAATACTGATTGCTACCGAAGTGCTCACGTGCGTGGTTAATCGGTAAACGAATAGCTCAACACTTGCAACATACCATAGCCAAATAGAGAAGAACTTGTATTAAAATATATAGTGCGAATGTATATACACACATATGTGTTTGTTTTTGTTTACATTGATGGTGTGTATTTTTAGAGGTGCGCTCTGTGCGCAACAGCCTTACAAGTACCTTCCGCAAGGAAAGCAGTTTAATAACCAGTGGCAATAACCGTCAACACACATGCAAACATACACAATAGTATCTACAACTTAATGAGTCACGTTTAAAGGTTAGTGTGTGTGTGTGTATGTGTACGTTCATCGGCTGTCAGCAAGCCAAGTCTATTCGGCCACATTTTCACAGCCCACAGAGACCGGATAAACGACATAAATCCATATCTGAACTGCATATAAACAACGCTTATGAAAAAAAAATACACAAACAATTATTTATACACTACAAACATAGGCTAAGATATTGTAAATAAGTATGCGTGAATGAGCGCGTCTGTGTATAGTTTTGTTTGCACACAGCCACAAGGCCACATCCCTTGAATTTTACATACATACATCATAGTCGAAGGCGATAATAACTTTGAACTTGCGAAGACACTCAAGTAAACAATACGCACAAACTTTAAATATAAGTACATTTTCTAGCTTTATTTATGATGAGCAGATAAAACGGTAAATAGTATATATAACATTTTATTTTTGTAACGGCACCTTCTACTTATCTTCTTGCATCAGTAACAGTGACGACAATCTAAGCTAAATAGCATTTTTATCATTGTCAACAATTTTGTAGAGTGTTAATAATTCGGTACACACTTCATATATATTATATACAATTATACACACATACATATGCATCCTCAGTAATATATATGTAGTTCTACCCAGCCGGCAAAAGAAGAAGTAAAATAGAATTAAAGCATGCTGTCAAGGACTTCGGTTTGACCTAAAAGGACCCTCAAATTAGCTATTCGAAAAAATCGTTCGTTAGCACTCGAATCTCAAGTTCTACCTGTGTCAGCGTGTGTTGGTGTGATAATTGGGCGGTGGGGTCGTATGAGTAATATGGGGCTTATCAGAATGTTTGGAAGAACATAAATCTTCTTATGTAATTAAAACAAAAATAGGAGTCCAATTTGAAGAAGAAATGTTGCACAGAGAGTTGTAATATTTTTTAAAGAAACAAGATGCAATGTTAAATATATCAGATATAGAAATTATAAAAATCTAGTAGCACTTCGTTCCGCTTCAAATGTGTCAACATAAAAATTATGTTTTCTTTTACATCGTAGGCAACTTTATAAAACTACTTTATTCTTAGTAACTGAATTCCACTTTGTTTCGCTTCGCTCACGTTTGCGAATATGTTGAGAATTTAATGTTTATCAATTTGAAAAGAAAGGAGATTCCTTATTAAAAAAGTTACTTTTTGTTCCAGGGCGAAATCAACGATTTTGTGAAATGTATTTCAAATGTACCTCAAGTTGAGATTTAAAAAAAAATTGTATAGGGCCAGTTTCGAAATAACATAATAATTATAATTTAAATGTTTTATAGTTTGAAGATGACTGTAGAAACTTATGAAGTAATGTTCACATAACATCAGTGTAAATTTTTGACAAGTGAGTTAGTGGTTATATTTTTTAAATAATAAGGATTTTTCTTTTCTGTGTTACACGGGATTTTGCATGTCTAATTCGTAAATAGGTACAAATATCAGCAGAGTGGTGTTCACTGTTATCTAGCTGCACTTAGACTAAATACACTGAATATATATAATATATTTGATTGTATATAAGTAAATAGCAAAATTTCTATAAAGTTGAAATTTTTGAGTCCAATTTTTGGAAATATTTTTAATAATTGCCATAATATTTTGTTGATAGGTTTACTATTTCTGTGGCGTTTTTTAAAGACCTTATCTGAATAAGGCAAATTGCTCTTTTAATTAATTTTTTTTTTAAGTTCCTATCATTATTATCTATTATTAGTAATTTTATTATTATTATTAATTTGGCGCTCACACTATTAAGCTCAGTGTTTGGCCGATATTCTCCTTCCATTTATGGTATGCGTCTTTTATTTTGTACCACAAAATGGAGAACTTTCAGTTTTATGCCGACTCCGAACGGCAGATGTATTTTATGAGAAGCATTTTCATATTAGAAAAAAAACAATGTTTCTATGATAAAGATTTTAACAGGAAAACAGTACGAAAGCTAATTTAACTGACAGATTTATTTATAAATTTGCTAACACCCCTTTCTGTTAAATATCGTTATACACCAATTGCTGGTTACACGAGATCTACCACTAAATTGATTGAATCCTAAAAATGTGTAGACATTACCACCATCGCTAATGACCATTGCAATATGTGTTGTGCCGCTACAACAACAACAACCATTGCAATACCGTGGCTAACCTTATGTCATACGAATTTATTAAACTGTCCAGTAATAAATAAAAAACAAATAAAACTCGAAATTTAGACTTTTTCTTCTTTTCAATGCTATTTTCTTCCATAAATATGTGTGTGACAAATGCACATTGCAATGAAGCTCCATTAATTGGATTGGACACATTTGTTGTCACAGATTCGTGTACCATATTCCAATTGCAATTAGGCATGTACATATGTACATTTCTTCGACATACCTTCTGTTTTCTGCCTTTTTCTTAGTCACTTAATGTGTACTTTACCTACTTTTCCAAGTTATAATTGTCTGAACATCTAGAGCACTAACGACATATGTATGTATATACATATGTAACAAATATTATTTGCAATTTTAAAAAGAATTAGTGCTGCATATTCCTATGTACTCGTACATATGGATGAAAAATTATACCTTTGTACTTTTAGTTTAAAAGACTGCTCTGTTAAAATGATGAAATGTGGCTTTGTCATTTGTTGAACACAAATGTTCTGGTATTTTTACCAAAACCATTCAACAATTTTTTTAAACCATATATTCTATATATGAATATGCATACATACATATGTGCGTATGTTTGTATTTATTTATTGCTACGCTTTGCTTATTTTTGAAGTGAAACTTCTATTCGTTCGTTGAGTGAAATTAATCGAAAAATCGGCATGACTGTTTCTGTTTTTAATAAAAATTGTAGCATAAGTATTTAATTTTATTGCATAAGAACTTCATTTTATTAATCTAAGACTTAAGTAGCATAATGCAACTCTGTAATTGTAAACCATTAACTTATGTTCCAATCATATGTGAAGTTGTAATCCACAAAAGCTTATATATTTTTGAGCTGTAAGCAAAAGCTCCGCTCTTGCCACTATAAAAGGACGAACCTGAGAGTGATCGTCTTCTTTTGCGACAGACGTTCACTCGAGAGGTAAGTCTTCTTAGATATACATATATGTACATTTTCCTATACTATTGTCCTTACCTAATATACATATACATATATTAGATGAACAGCGACAAGCTGGTCTCTAATAGTATATTATCACTAAATAATTAGTTGAACAGTGTCAAACTGGTCGCTAATTCTACTAACATTTTCCGACGTAGTTGAACAGTGTCAAACTGGTCGCTACTTTAACTAACATAATTTAACTAACTTAATTCTTATAAATAATTTAATCCTTTTAAGGTTTTTGATATTTTCTGTATAAAAAAATCCACGACCAACATTTTCTAAAATAAATTTACGGAATAAATAATTCGTTATAATTGGCGCCCAACGTGGGGCCAAACCTCTCGAGTTTTTTATTTCCATATCGCCGAAGCGAAAGATTAGCAAACGCAAACATGGCTCAATTTACTTCCGAGCAGTTCGAGCGACTTATGCAAGCAGTCGGCCATTGTAATACACGAATGGGCTCGTTTAGTAATTGCACTGCTCGCTATAGTGGCGAACGCGATTCCACAAAAGTTGAGGAGTTTATTGCTGCTGTGTCGACATTTAAAGCCGTTGAAAAAATAAATGACGCCGACGCAATAACAGGTATGCCGATGATCCTAGAAGGTGACGCCGCAGAATGGTGGCGCGGTGTCCAAGAAAAAGCTCAAGTTTTTAACGACGTTGTACGAATGCTACGTGAAGCTTTTTCCCCTTCGAAGCCATCGTGGCGAATATATGTTGACATTTTTGATATGAAGCAACAAAAAAATGAACCGACAGACACCTTTGTACGGAAAAAGCGTGCACTATTTTCACAACTTGCAAATGTGCCAGCCGAAGCTGACCAAATAGACATTTTGTTTGGAATGTTGCACCTGCAAATTAGAGACAGGGTGAGTCGTAAGCGAATTAATACATTCGATGATTTATTGAGCGAAGCTCGCGAAGCTGAGTTGACCCTGCGAGAACATAAAACGCCAACTGTGAACAATGAAAAAGATGTTGCTAGCATCTATGGTCCAGTACGCTGCGGTTTTTGTCGCAAAAAAGGTCATAATGCTGACGTGTGTTTTAAGAAGAAGAATGAAGAAGCAAAACAGGCACATACACAAGCGATTGCAAATGCAATGGTGACGAAGCCTACGTTTGCATGTTATGGTTGCAATGCACCAGGCGTTACGCGCGCAAATTGTCCAAAATGTTCGAATAAGCCATCCACAAGTCATGCGATTAGTTTTAACTCCTTAACAATTCCAATTGGAAGAAACATTCCAATCGCTAACGTTCAGTTGTTTGGTATGCCTGGACAGGTTTATTTTGATTCTGGAGCTCGAACCAGTGTAGCCAGTGCGAACTTAAAGCGCATTATGGACTTCAAAGGCTGCAAATACCGAAATGTTGAGTGCGAAATTACACTTGCTGACGGCAGCTCGTCACTCCAAATATGCCTCTCTACTAACTGCGATATAGTAATAGGTGGAAGATGTTTCACGATACAGTTCATGGTATTGCCTAATGCGACTGGTAATCGAACATTGATAGGCGCAGATTTCTTGGAGCGAGCAGAAATCGTAATGAACATGGGTCAAAGGTATTGGTACTTTGAAGGAAACCCAACAGAGCATTTTGACTTCGTCGAACCAATGCCACTGGAGTTAAATATTGTAGAAAGGGTGAAAGTATGCGGAACTTTACCAAAACGCAAACCGGAAAAAGAAGCTTTCAAAGAGATTGATAATCAAAAAGTATATATGTCTGAGTTTGAATACTACGGTCCTGATCTGCCAAACGATTACTCACCACATACGATTCAAAGTATTTTTAAAGATGCTATCCCACCAAACATGGTTACACCCGAACGACGAAAAGGTCCTAGCTTGTTTAGCGGTGTTGTTTTTAATAAAACTGCGACAGATTATATTGATCTATTTTCAATAGACTTTCGGTTTGTTAAAGACAGTGATGCCTTTGGGTTGGAAGTTGCCGAGAAAATCCAGCTCGACAAGATTCTCCAATCGCATGCAAATGTTTTTAGTGTGTCGCGTGAGCCAACGCCATATGTACAGCATTTCATTGATACAGGCGAACATGAGCCAATTGCTACACCAGCGTACCGATTGTCGTTCTCAAAACTAAAGGAACTAAAAAGCGAAATTTTCAAAATGCTTGAAAGCGAAGTTATTGAAGAATGCGAGTCAGCGTGGTCATCACCTGTTGTTATGGTTCCTAAAAAAGATGGAGGAACTCGTGTCTGCGTAGACTACCGCAAGATAAATGCGATCACAAAACCAGACCGGTACCCATTGCCTCGAATGGATGACCTCTTACACGCTGCAAAAAGCACAAAATTTATGACGACTTTAGATCTACAAAGTGGATATTTTCAAGTTGCGGTTGCAGAAAAAGACCAAGACAAAACTTGCCTTATTACGCCTTTTGGTACATTTCGGTTTAAGAGAATGCCGTTTGGACTTCGCAATGCACCTGCAACATTTCAGCGATTGATGGATCGATTCAAGACCGCTTTACCAAATATCCACATTTTAGCATATCTTGATGATATAATTATTTGCTCAAACTCGTTTACTGAACACTTAAGCGACTTGAACGATGTGTTCATAAAGCTACAAAAGTTCAAACTGCGTGTTAATTCCGCCAAATGCCGATTTTGTTGTGCCAGTGTTAAGTATCTAGGCCACGTTATAACAACCGAAGGTATTCAAGTTGATCCAGAAAAGACTCTGGCGATAACACATCGAAGAGAACCACGTAACACCAAAGAACTGGTATCATTTATACAAACATGCTCGTGGTACCGCCGTTTCATTGACCGTTTTGCTGAAATTGTTAAACCGCTTACCGACTTAATGAAGAAAAACGCTGAATGGCAGTGGGGTGATCCTCAAATTGAAGCATTCAACAAGCTAAAAAAACTACTTGTTTGCCCTCCCATTTTAAAGCAAGCTGAAGATAACGTACCGTTCGTTATTAAAGTAGATGCAAGCGCTTACGCCTTGGGAGCAGTTCTTATCCAGGGGGAGAAGGAACTTGAGCATCCCATCGAATACGCAAGCAGACTGTTGACATCAGCAGAGAGAAATTATTCGACTACCGAACGCGAAGCACTCGCTATTGTTTGGGCATGCGCGAAGTTCAGAGGATACATCGAAGGAGGTGAGATATTATTAATGTCCGATCACCAACCGCTAAAATGGCTATTAACATTAAAATCACCATCAGGCCGCCTTGCCAGATGGGCATTGCAAATACAGCAATACAACCTGAAGATTGATTACACGCCAGGGAGAACAAATTCAGTTGCTGATATGCTATCGCGACCGCCCTGCAATGAGAAAGATATTTCCAAGAATTGCATTTGTGCTTTCCAAGCCGACTTGCCACGTAAAAAAGAAAATGAGTTACGGGAAGAGCAACAAAAAGACAACTATTTGAAAAATATAATAAACTCTATTGAAAACGCTGACGAAAATGCCACCCTATGGTGTAATCGTGGCTATGTTCTTAACAACGGCGTATTATATTGTTACGCAAACGACGACTTAGATGATGCACAACTCGTAGTACCTAGCCATGAACGTATGGTAATTCTGAGAATGTATCACGACGACAGCACTGCTGGTCATTACGGAACGGAAAGAACAACAGCACGTATTCTTAGTCGCTACTATTGGCCAGGGATGCGCGCCGAAATCGCCAAGTATATAAGAAATTGCATTGAATGCCAACGATACAAAGCAAGTAATATGAAACCGATGGGGCTGCTTCAAACAACAAGTAGCAAACAGCGATTCGAAGTTGTTGCAGTAGACCTATTTGGACCTTTGCCAAAAACCGAAGAAGGCTACCAATGGATTCTGATTGTAGAAGATGTTGCCAGTCGATGGGTTGAGCTATTTCCCATGAAAGAAGCAACTGCCGAAAAATGCGCTAAACTATTGGTTGATGAGATTTTCCTACGATATGGTGTTCCCCGACGTCTTAAGTCAGACAATGGAGTACAATTCATATCAGCCATTATGCAACAAGTTGTTTACTGCATGGACATTCATCAAATTTTTACACCGGTTTACCACCCCGAAAGCAACCCAGTCGAACGAAAGAACAGAGATCTTAAGATTCAGTTGGCAATTATCGTACAAAATCAACATAACAAGTGGGATATCGGTTTACCATCAATACGATTTGCAATGAACTCAGCAAAATGTCAATCTACCGGCTATACAGCAGCTTATCTCACTTTTGGAAGAGAGTTGCGCACTTTTGATGACGTAGAACGCGATATAAGAGCAATTGCAGAAAATGAGAATTTTATACCACAAATTACTCCGTATCTGAAGAGCATAGCAGACAATTTCAAGAACGCTCGAGAGGTAGAACAGAAGATGCAAGACCGTAATAAAATGTATGCTGACAAACGCAGGCGACCACAGGTTGAAATCGAAGTAGGAGACGAAGTCCTAGTTACTACTCACGTATTGAGTCAGGCGGCGAAGGGTATCACATCCAAATTCGTACCAAAACGTGATGGTCCTTATATTGTCATACGTAAAATTGGTTCAGCTACATATGAAATCGCATCGAAGGCCGATCCTGGAATACCACTCGGAGCATACCATGCATCTGCCTTAACCTTGTACAGAGGAACCAACGACAACGAAGACCCAGATCCAGTCCAACCCATACGAAAGAGAGGAAGACCAAGGAAAGGCCGATAAGTGTGATGACCGATCCGTTTACTCCACGCTCATCAAGGGGGAGACTGTAGCATAAGTATTTAATTTTATTGCATAAGAACTTCATTTTATTAATCTAAGACTTAAGTAGCATAATGCAACTCTGTAATTGTAAACCATTAACTTATGTTCCAATCATATGTGAAGTTGTAATCCACAAAAGCTTATATATTTTTGAGCTGTAAGCAAAAGCTCCGCTCTTGCCACTATAAAAGGACGAACCTGAGAGTGATCGTCTTCTTTTGCGACAGACGTTCACTCGAGAGGTAAGTCTTCTTAGATATACATATATGTACATTTTCCTATACTATTGTCCTTACCTAATATACATATACATATATTAGATGAACAGCGACAAGCTGGTCTCTAATAGTATATTATCACTAAATAATTAGTTGAACAGTGTCAAACTGGTCGCTAATTCTACTAACATTTTCCGACGTAGTTGAACAGTGTCAAACTGGTCGCTACTTTAACTAACATAATTTAACTAACTTAATTCTTATAAATAATTTAATCCTTTTAAGGTTTTTGATATTTTCTGTATAAAAAAATCCACGACCAACATTTTCTAAAATAAATTTACGGAATAAATAATTCGTTATAAAATCTTATTCATAGTCCGACTCGTTGGTATTTATGTTATATCATATTATATGTTATGTTATGTGATGTGATATGATCTGTTGATGTGATGTCAAGCGAGCAGACATGATGATGTAATGTATGCTGTGGTGTGATGTTATAAGATGTGATTTGGCGTAATGTGATGTACCACGATGTGACTGATATATTTAACATATGTGCTCAAAGATGATTTTCTGGAAAAGGACAAATGTAAATTTTGAATCCTTAATTTTAACTTAATATTTTAATGAAACATTAACAGAAAAAAAATGTGTTTTCATAAAAACGCTCACTTTATAAATGGCATTCGTTCAAGTGCATTTTAGTGTTATCCAACCTACATTGGGTTTAAACGCATCTTCAGCAGCATTCAAAGTGCGAAGTGATTTGGAACCAACATTACGAAACTCGTGTCTATGTGAGCTCAAAACTGTTTGTTTTATTTGCACGAAAGTAGAATTGATATATTCCTATATGGGCGATGCGTATTAATGTCGCTGCCTGGAAGACTCATAATTGTAATCACCTTATTAGCAACTTGTTACATCATGGCCATCGCCAGCTACACGGTGCTCCTAATTATTGTGCTCAATAATACGATGATTTTATGCTCCACAATGCTAATAGAATAAACAAGAATCTGGTCAAGTACGATTTTGTAACATATTGGCATGAATATAAGAATTTATGAACATACATATGTATGTAGTAGTATTCGCTTAGTATTTTATGTGTCTTTCTTTTGAATTACACTTCCGTTTAGTGTAATGCTATTAGAATATATAGCATATACATACATACATACATACATATACCCAGTGGCCAAAATAAGCAATGACGTGGGGTAGTTATTTTCGAATTAGCAAATTATTTTGTTTTTTTATGCATTTATATTGCAATTTATTTGTCTTTGTGACAAATTTATATAAATTATTGTATGGAAATTGTGTACTACATTGATATAAAATTTACTAGCAGCTTTAATGGAGTGATCTTTTGTTGACCATCTATTAAATCAAATGAAATTATTTGAGAATGTTCATACTTGTTGAAATGATTTCATAAAAAACGACTAAATATTGATTTTTCGAAGGGCGCTCATAATTTCAAAAAAGGAAATATTGTTGTAGCACATTTTTGTAAATTGATGTTTTGAAAATTTACTCACAAAATTTTAGTTCAATCATATGATTGTTAAAGAAAATATAATCTTATCTACCCCGAAAATTTTTAAATGCGTGTTTGACGAACCTACTCGTGTGTATGTTTTTTAAGTGGGCGATTGTTATAATTCAAAATATGTCGATAGTTCTTCTGTACCTTTTTATAATTAATTGAACTTAATATTTGTTTGCTCAAAAAGCTAAAGGTCAGATACATATAACAATAATGAGATAATAATAACCATGCAGAAATGAGCGTGTGAATTACACACATATTTACAATAGTAATTGTAGGTTGCTACTGCACAATGCATTGAAAACAGTCGCATAAACTAAATTTATATTACAGCCATACGTATGTACATACATATGTACATATGTACTACAAAGTGGTGCACACTAATTTGCCTAAGATTTAGACATATGTACATATGCATGTATAAATATTATTCTGAAAGATTGCGTTGGCAAGCAAATTCGATTTAAATAGATTTTCACTTCAGAACTCCAAAAATTTCGACCTCGACCCCAACATACGTAACCACTTATGTACGTACTAGGGATTCCAATTTTTAACATTTTATTGACCACGGGATTTTCGGAATCTAATAAAACAAAATCCCGCGGCCCGTCCCTAGTGTTATTAACACTGTTTTCACAGTAAGACTGATTTTAAACATCAAGAAGGATAGCTCCTTTCTAATGGCAGTAAAATTAGAAGCTTCCGAAAAGTCATATTTAAGATCGAATATATTATTTGGATTAATTAAAAAGTGTACACATCTGTCAGAATTGTCCTCCGTTGCTTGATCCTTGCAACGAGCTTATAAAAAAGTTATTACTATCTTTTTTCAACAGTAACTTTGACTGGGTGGAGCTGTTTTATCAAACATGTATGTACATTTGTTGGTGTTGATAAAAAATTTAAAAATTTAAAGGGCTATTAGGTTAATTGTTTTCAGCAATATCTGAAATGAAATAGACTAATCCCACGATATTCGGGAGTTTAAAAACACCAGAATCACGGGATCCCGAGATTGACATTCCTAGTACGTGCATAAGTGCATATGTATGTATCTATGTACTTATTAACAACATAACTAACAAGACCTTCTTTCCAATTACTCATCACTGTTGCATTGTTCCATTGCAATTGCATCAGTTGCAACAAGTGTGGTAACTTCCTGCACTCAATTAAAAGAGTTTTAAAAAGCTTTAGCTAGTTGGCTTCACCACATCAATAGTTTTACAGTCACTTTTGGGCTCGGCGCCTCGAGCTAAACAAATTTGAGTTCTGTAAATAAATGCCCTACATACTACTGTATAACAACATGTATAGGCTACATACATTCATATATGTATATACATATGTATATGTATATGAATTTAAGAAACATATACACACATAAACAAATACACAATCGATATATGTTTGTATGTATGTACATATATGTATATATACCACAAGTGGGTCTAGGTCGGCTGACGAGCCAAAAACAGCACCAACAGCGGAACACCCACGAGCAATAGCAACAAAATGACAGTGTTGCCAACAATCAACACACTGACTTGCAGCGAATTTAATGCGATTTGTTGTAGCTATGTACACTGCTGCTGGCTGATTTGTTTTAGTCATACTAACCAATTTTGATTGCTTCACTAAAAATACTCGCCATTGCAAGCTGTTGTGTGCTTCGCTGCTCAAATTGTTCGAAATGCTCATCCGGCGTGAAGCTGTTGCTGGCTGTGTGTCACTTCACTTGCAGCAACAGCTACCACGCTGACGGCAATAAACACAAATCCCCCCGCTGCTCTATTGCAATTTGTTAAATGCGTCCATCCGACCAACCGCAACAAACAAAACATTGTCGAAGCGCATGCCACTCCCATTCAGTTGCATAAAATTAAGGCTTTAGGCTGTGTGACGCCTTCTCTGTTGCACCGTGACGTACAATGGTTCGAGGAGCGGTCAAAATTAGTCATTGCTGTGCAACAATGATCATTTAACTGTGAAAACGTAATACCGTAAAAAGCAATAAATATAATATTGCAGCATCGCTTTACATCAAATTTTTGACAAATCAATTTTGCGGTTTGCTTGCAAGTTCTCGTATCTAACTTTTTGTAGTTATGCATTGGAAATTATTGTTAACAATTGAGTTTTGATTTCAACAAAATGATTTACAAATTGATCGAAAAAAATTACAGATACGTATGTATCTAATATGGTTGTGAGATTGAATTTCAATTTTTCGATACCTGATGCCTGGGCTGTGATTCCAAGGGCTAAAGTTAAAGTTAAACTTTTTTTACGCCATTTCTGAAGTGTTGTACTGTAATACATATTGGACACGACGGGCCCAGGACCATAGTCGGACGAAGTCTTTATCTTTATTATCCAAAATATTTGTCGATGGAGAAACGAATTTTTTGAACGTGCAGCGACTCATATTGTATGAATTTTACATAAAAGAAGGGAAGACACTTTTACGAAAAACTTTCGTTAGATTTCAGACCAAGGCGGATTCATTAAAGATGGTGTTAATCAATCAGCTGATTGGGGGTTGGTTGTCAAGATCAATTGTTTGGTTGCAAATAATCAATTGTTCCCTTTAACTACAGGAAATTTCAACATATGGTTCACTATAACTTTTTGCGGTGACCATAATAGTTTAAAAATTAGTACAATAGCTATGAAATAAAATATAATTAGAGTAAAAAATATGTCCATGATTTTTCTTTAAAAATATAGTAGTGTAGTACTTCGACTACATTTGTGGACACACATCACAAATCGTGGAAGAAGCTCGAGCTATGTGACGTTAGCGTCCAAAGCCGTAAAACACCAAGTTTCAAACTTTATAGAAAAAAAAATGTTTGCGAATATAAATATTTAATAAAACATGTTACACACCGAACTTTTCAGGCTTTGTGGTTTGCCTGATTCAGTAAATGTATATGAAAAATAATTGCCAATTTTTTACGAAAAGTATAAACGATAATAAATAGCTATTAAAGTAGTTAACGTAAATACTAAGAAGGTTCGACGTTGTTGTTAAGGTAAGTTGCAAGTTAACCCTTTTTTTTGTTTAAATAAGAGAGAGAAACAATGTCTTAACGTTTATTTTTTTTTTTTGTTGCTTCACGCTATGTTTAAGAATGAGATGATAAAACAAGAGCAATTTTCAACTTTATCTACTAAGTGATTTTTTTCGCTCCCGAATGAATCTATTTTCTTATGGATAAGACATAAAAATATTGGGTCTTTCTAAGACACGCCTTCGTTTCGGGACAAGCTACAAGTTAAAACGGTGCACGTTCCGAGGAATTTCGAATGTGTTCGGAACATTTAGGTTTCATTGGCTGTGAAATTAATCACAGAATGTAGCCTTAAAATATCTGCAGTCGGTACAAAAAATACTCTATATATATGCACATATTTACAGATGTATGTAAGTATGTTAACTATTTTTTTCTGGTCTACGAAAAGCATTGTTAATGAAAATAAGGGCACTGCGTAATTGCTTGAAATTAAAAACGCTTAGTGAAAGCTTTGATTTTGTGTAAACTCATACAATGTGTCGGCGCAAAAACCATACATTAAAATAATAAATTTCTTAGATTTACTACTAGCACTTTTGATAAACATAAATAGTGTGTAGATATTTACATGTGTTTGTAGAGAAGCACATACTCATTTTAAATAGTGTGGTGAAAGCAAAAAGATAAACGATAAGTGCGAATGAAGTAAAGATAGCGCAATAAAAATGAATAATCAGGGACGGAAGTACATATTTAAATAAATTTGTAACATATGCAGTAGATACAAGTAGTTATGTGCACAGATTACCATGAACGTGTAATGTAACACGAATGCATTGCTTTAGAAAGAAGTTGAATACTTTCGGCATGGTTTTTGGTAACATGTTTTTGATATCAAATTGGACAAAAATGTTAGAAAAATAGAAGAGAGTTAGCAACTTTCCAACCAAGATTGGTTATGCGAGTACTGAATTAAGTTGGCGGGCCAGAGCCATTGTTTAAGATTTTTTGGGATGAAATAATTACTTAGCTTTATTTCAAAAGATTTCATCAATTTGTTTTGCGATACCAAATTTTGTAAAGATTTGATTATCTCATAATTGGGGGTGGATTACGGCAATTTTTCAAAATAAAAATCTAGTTTCCCTGTGAAAAATCAATATTAATATAAATTTGTACATACATATTTATCATTTAGATAGATGCTGAGATAGCGAAGTTTTTGCATATAATTACATGGGAAATGGGAGTAGGTAATCAATCTACATACTTGAAGTGAATAGCAATTTATGCACAAATATTATATTAGTTACCTGAAATTTTACTACTCAAGTTATCGTATGCACTACCTGGCAGACAGACAGACAAGGCAAATCCAATTTATCTTTTTCATTCTGGGGTTTTGGTCTAAGTATGTAGATGTACAATCATATATGTTTATATATCTTTCTGTATTCTTTTAAGTTGTTGCAAACAACTGTTATGCGAATAAAGTATATATAGCCTTGGTCACAAATGTAAACGGGTATAAAAAAGAATTAATAGCTTGAAGTAATACTATATACGTTGAATCAGTTGAATGCTCAATAGTAAAATCAACTCGCTTAATCTGTAATTTCTTCGATTTTTCATAATGCTTGGCATTCTTAATAAGAACTAATCTGCGGTATTTTCCATTTCAATTACAACAATTCTCACTACTCGAAGATTATAAAAGGCAATTTCAAGTCGATGCAACTAACACATGTCTACATACCTTAATACATATATACATATGTATGTGCATATGGACGTTCGAAAGCAGACGATGCAATTTATTGCCAAGAAAATTGTATTCGTAATTGCAGGCGTACATATGTACATACATATGTATGTATATAGTAATTTATGTGACCGGCCGGCGCTCATACGCTGTGCTGCGGTCATTGTCTGCAATGCTCATAGAATGCAATTACAATTGTAATAGCAAATAAACAATAGCAAAAATACCAAAGGCAACATCTTAAAGCCATTATCACATCTAACTGACTGACTGTTTCCTATGAACTTCAAAGATTTGCGCAGGTATCATTAAATAGTACGAGTAGGTACTACGCTCGAGCTAAAAACAATACGAGTAACGTTGAGATTTAAGCGTGCTGCCAATCTATAGTCATAGATATTGTACATAGTGTTAGACTTTTTCGCTGTAATTCGTATTGTAGCTAGCTGGATTTTCTTTATATTTAAATTTCAACGCCTCTAAAAACCAGTTTCGATTTTCTTCAGCATTGAAACGTGCTGCGGCGACGATATGCGATTAGGCACTCAGCCAACCAGCCTGCCAGCGACACGCCAAATGCCAAAGTATAATTTACACTGGCGCTTCAACGTCGCTGATTTTGTCGGTGTCGCGTGAGAACTTTATGATATTAAGTAATTCCCGTAGACATAAGCGGTACATAGTATATACATATATATGTATGCATATAACGGTGTATATGTATGTTTTGCATGAGGGTGGCTCATTTCGATATTGCCAGTGGAATAGTTGAAGTTGAGCCTGTAGGAGGTTTGTTAAGGTAGCTTAAAGAGTGTTTTCATACATATTAACTAATATATATATCTATATATATATTTATATATCTATATATACATATATATATATGTTAAAATTACCAAAAGTTCTAAGTATCAATTTTGGAAATATTTAATACTCTGTAAATTGCTGTGAGATTGCTTGAAAGATTGTACTCTTCTATTTCTTCTTATGTGGCATTAAAATCGTTTGTCATTTTGGGCTGATACAAAAAAACCTTCTTGTTTTGTTTACTTTGTTAAGGTCCACAAAAGTACCGGCAAATATTAAAGAATATTAAAAAAAAATATTAAAAACGAAAATATTTACGCATTAAATCACTTTTTGCTATTTACTTTTAAATTCACAGATGTGTATGTGAATATGAAAGAGAGGGCATTTAGTACCGAATTTCCGACGCTGAATTTGACAGTAACAAACTAAATTCGTGAACAAAATTCAGAAAGGGTGTACATCCAGAACTCCATAAAAGGCGTTAGCGGCTTTTTAGGATTTCAACTTATAAGAAATATGCTCGTACATACATATGTATGTATGTACTACTTAGGTAGCTTATCAAAGATGGTACACCCTATTTTATTGTCTATTAAATATTTACTAACGCAGATACTGTCTGTATTTTTACACAAGTATTATTATTGTAGGTGTTTAGCTATTCACTAAACGCCGCACTATGCATAAACATGTGCCGCGACTACTATACATAGATTGTAGATACATACATACCTACATGCTTATTTTTGTATATATAATTTTGTTTTTAATTTTTGCACGGCTGCATGGATTTGCATGTCACTGCAATCTGAGAAGTGTCGTCTCAGCGAATAAACATGAGTACCGACCGCTTCATTATGTGCATATATACATACATATGTATAGCTGTGGTTAAAATAATAGTAGTGATTTTTATTTAAAAATTTTGATAATTAATTATTACTGATTTTTGGAACGTTTAAAACCAAACTTGACAAGGGATGACGGAAAATCGTCTTAAAATTCAGTAGATTTCTACCCTGTCGGAAACTTCAACAACAACAAAAAAGAAAAAAATAGTTATTACCTTATTCAATTTTGATTATTTTTAAATTGAAATAAAAATAATGAACAGTCTAAACAAAAACCTTTAAGATTTAAAAGAATGCAACCCAAATTCCTAACTTTTGAGTGAGAGTTTTTAAAATTTTTTTGAGTATGCAGTTTTCCATTCTAATATGTGTAACGCAGTTTTTTTCAAATAAAAAAAATTATTTACATATGTATGTTTGTATGTGTTATATGGAAGAAAATACCCGACAAAAAATAAATAAAAACCACTACTATTATTGCATCCGGCACTGTATATGAATAATAAATGACTACCTCGGTCTATCTAATCATGTCTCATTTTTTTAACATATTTACCATATAGTAAAAGATGAAATAACATCAATTTATACTCTCCTGCCCGGGCAGCCGCCAATTGTTACTTTTAAAAGGCATATCAATGTTGTACATTTTGACGCACAAGAATTTCCAACAACGTTGTCGGTTATACTTTATGTAAGCCCAATTTAACCAACATTTTGAAATGTGAAAGTATGCGCACAGTATGCCACCTCAAAATTAAATTATATGGCTATTTTTTTTTATGTAACCCTTTTATCAAACAAAAATATTCCAATTTGCGTCAATGTCTAAGCACCCGTATGCCCTCAGACAATCGTTAGGAGTTAAATACAATTAACAAATTTTAGAATTAGGTCAATAACAGCGTTTCATTATAAACTTGGTTATCTTTTTTTTTTTTTTTTTTTTATGTTGAATTAAATATAATATTTACTAGAGATGTAGAAAACGACCTTGGAGTAGCGCACAGATCTACTTTAGAAGCCATAACGGAAGGAATGCAAACATTATTACCATCATAGTCATATAATATATCACCATGTGAATTTTTGGTTTTTACCACAAGAAGACTCTTATCGACTTCACGAAGGGCGAGGATTCAATGAGGGAGCAAACATATGAATTGAAAGTTATTTTACATTCAACACAGACCGGATTCAATAAGCGAAAAATATGCTTTAAAAATTGGAAAAATTACAAAAAGTACGGGAACGCAAAATAAATCCATTTTGTGTAAAGAATTTGAGAAAGTTATTCAATGTGTTTTGTTGTTTAGACTCAATATGCAAGCAACAAAGTTGAAAGCTTGCTCAGTAAACAATTTATGTAGGTTAGATTAAAAATAAGTTCTATGTAACACTCTTTTAAATACCGAATTACCCATCTCATTGTTCTTCTAAAGATTTCTGGTAAATGTTCTGTGTGTTTCCTAAAGGTGAGTTGACAATTTTAACCGAAACTCCTACATTCCATTTGATTCTTGCCCAAGCAATTTACGATGTATGCAAAATATATGTACATATGTTTAACCTAATTACTCATGGTAGTACTACCGGTGATGTCACAGAAGAAATACAAAAAACCAAGAATGATAACTTAGAAGACTGCAACAGTTTAAAGTCATAGCGAACTGAACATGAGTTTGATGCAAAATGAAAATACCAATATATTAAAAAAACAGTTTCTCGTCGGGAATAGTCGCAATTTCGTCAATATACCGATTGCTTGGTACCTGGAAGTATGTAAAATTGTGATATACAAGTCATCAATTGTGAATAAGGAACATTTAATTAATTAAAAAAAAACTTTTTTTTTGATAAATTTAATATCAAAAAATATTGAAAATGTAGTGGTTTCATTATGTCGTTACTTCAATTTGCTAGCGTACACTTCATATTAAAAAAACCACTTTAATGCTTGTTTAATTGTTTTGCATTAGAATGCGAATTTCTATTTATTTTTCCATTTTGACTCCCTATTCTAGTACCCTATGACATCACCAGCTGTCAAACCGAAACCAAAAAAGATAACGGAACGAAAATGTCGTAATCTTCTAATTTATCATTCTTGAGCCAAAACATATCCGGGAATCGATAAAATTCCCGGACTGTTTCAGGCAAAAACAAGAAGATACTTTTGATCTAATACGCTCTAATTTCTAATCTCTATTACCCATTTTTTAGTGAGAGAAATGTTTTCTGGGCCCTTTAGTTTATATGATAAATATTAAATAGCTTTTTCTTTCTAGAAGTTATTGCAAGTCTTGTATTAATTTTTTTTGACATTATTCACTTTGGATTCTGGCTAGACGTTTATTGCCAGCTGGTGATGACAAGTTTAGTTGACGAATATGACGAGAACTATAAACTCTATGTACTCATTGTACGGAGGTAGTACTTGGAAAGCGCTGAATAACTCAGCAGGCAGTTAAGTGAAAATTAAGAATAAAAACTTACTCGAAAACCAGCCTGTTAAGACTACAGTGAGTGTCAGCTTATTTGATGCAGTCACCAAAATAATCTTTAGAGACCAATAACATCTCAATGAAAAAAGATATTCCAAAAAATCAAAAGCCATTATGAACAGCGTTATTTTCTTTTAAAAACCCATGTTTCACGTATTTTAAATAACATTCTAAGTTTTTACAAAACTTAAAATAATGGGAAAATAGTGCTATTAAAACGAGCAGCTTATTTGATGCAGCCAACATTAAACGGTACTTGTCCCGTTATGTTGAAAATTTCGAGCGCCGTGCATTGCGCTAGTTAAGTTTATTGAATTAGTACTTGTTTTGGCGTGAAATTACTCGAAGAATGGTCTAAAATTTCACCGGAGGTAACCAAAAAACTTGTAAATTTCATGGAAAGCCGTCTAAAAGCAGTTATATCGCAAAAAGGTTACCAAACGAAATACTGAAATACTTTAAAAATTAAATAATTAGATGTTAAACATATTTTTTATTGCCGCATCAAATAAGCTGCTCATTTTAAGGGTATTATTTTCTCATTATTTTATGATTTGTAAGAACTTTGTATAAAATTTGAAATACATGAAATATTTGTTTTTAAAAGAAAATAACGCTATTCATAATGGCTTTTGATTTTTTGGAATATCTTTTTTCATTGAGATGTTATTGGTCTCTAAAGATTATTTTGGTGACTGCATCAAATAAGCTGACACTCACTGTATATCAGTAACTGAAAAATATAATGATGATATAAAGACAGGTACGGTACAACGATCGCAGACAAACGTTAAATTTACATACATATATGTATGCATATATGTATTCATATACCTTACATGTACATACATAACATGTGTGCACATTAACGGGTAAATTCAACAAAATAAGAGCCCGTACGTAAAATTTCCGGTTCGGTGAATGACGATACTGAAGCACAGTGGTTTAAAGCTTTAAATATATTGCAAACTAATGAAATAGTTAATATAATAACAAGTTTTTATAAAATTATATGTAAACGAAAGACCCTTTTAAATTATTAAAAATATTTTGGAGCCTACATCCTTAAGTTGTTCGTTGCTTAGTTGTGATTTTCCAATAAATTGTGGTGTACGTCTTTACATTTGTTGTACGACAAATGGTTGATCCAGGGAAAGGAAGTGAATCGTATTCATCACACGGCCCTGGGTTGATCTACAGATTTATGCAACTCCGAACGGCAGATAAATAATGTAACTTTTACAACTTTTTTGGCGTAGAATACGTCTTACCTTACGGTATGGGCACCCATGTCAGGTTTTTATTGTTGTAATCTCTATTTCTTTAATTATAAGGAAACGGCACGGTAACTTTTTTTAAAAATTTTTTTGTAGTCAATTGAAGATGTTAGCTTTCGTTTGACATACATTTCATGTTGGTTGATATCTTCCTAATATTTAAATTTCTCAAATGAAAATTGTATAAACACATGCACACAAATATATGTGTGGTGTTTGGTTGAGTGTTTGCTGTTGGGCGATTTAAATGTACTCGTGCAGCCCTTTCTTTGTATTGCATAATTTTAGGCGGGCAAGTTAAAGTAGAGTAAAGGCAGAGAAAGCGCTGCCAACTACTGCTTATTGGTGGTGATTTTAACACAGAAATCACTTCAAATACTAGATTGGCGAAATTTATGAGCGAAACGTTTAATTTGGATTATATTCGAAATGATGCTCCCACAACTATTGATAACACAACCATTGACTTAGTTTTTGCGAGAAATTTAAATGTTAATTTAAAAACCTATTTATCCTATTTTTCCCATCATAAGCCTATATTCTCAAAAGTAACTTTCAAATAATCAAATAGATTTGGGTCTATTATTTATCATTTATCTTTACTATTGATAACTACCATTGACTTCGTTTTTGCGAGAAATTTAATTGATAATTTAAAAACATTTTTATCCTATTTTCCTATCATAAGCTTATGTATATCATCAAAAGTAACTATCAAATAAAGAAATTCATTTGCTTGCGTTATTTATCATTATAAATTATCATTATACATATATTTTCTGTCTTATCGGATGGCGTATTCTACGTTAAACTTAATGGCCGTGTCTCTGACACAGCCTCCTTCTTTTTTTTTATGTTAGAAATACCGTAGGGTTTTTTTATTATCACAGATAGATGGTTAATATGTACAAATGGTATATGCAAATACGTATGTGTCGTATGTGGCATGCATAAACCAAAGGAGCGTTTCATACAAATCTACGATCATACATACAAACATATTCCCTTTGCATTCCTACATACTATATTTATACAAACATACATACAGATGTATGTTTGTATGGGAATTGATATGTATGTATGTATGTATGCACATACTTATTTACCTAAGATAATGTTCCTTTTTTTTAAATCTATATAAACATGTGTCTTTCAGCAGCTATTGTGCCCCCAACAATAGCAACAATTCACATGAGCCCCGCTTAGCTGAGTTTCAGTTTACAGTTGGCGCAGCGGAAGTACTTAATTTGAAAGTGTTTAGATTTTTATACAAAAAAGCTGCTGAAATTGAATTTGTGAATGAAAAAATTAATGATTTGATGTTTATGCATATGGGTGCATGTACATATGTATATACATGTGTATGTATGTACATATGTATGTGGTATGCATGTCATGTTGTCGCCCCACGCGACCACTGACGTTAAGCACCCATGCAGGAACGAATATGTGTGTATATGTAATCTGGATTCCAATTTGGGCATTTTATTGATTCCGGGATTTTCGAGATTTGAAGAAAAAAACCCGGATCAATTCCGGGATCCCGAATTTTACGAAGTTTCTTTTCGTAATTTTTAATTTGTCAAAAAATGTAAATTCATGTATATATTTATTGCTATTTTCAAGAACAAAACAGGACTAAATGTAAAATTTGACACACATACAAAATAATGTATATTTACTTCAAGTATAAATATACATACATATTTGGTACAGAAGCAAATGCACCTACAATAAAGTAAAATTATTTTAATCACTTTTTGAGACCAATATTAAATATTAACATATTACCATTCAGTAAAAAAAGAAATAAACCAGGGCTGCTCAACAAACGAAACGATACCATTTTGTTTTGTTAACGAGCAAAATTAACTTAACAAAATGAGTTTGTTGCGTTTCGGCGCAACGTTATAAAATTTCCGTTTGCGTTAATTTTAATGTGCCTAAAAGTATGCAGTGCTTCTGTTTGCGACGAGTGAATCTCCAGCGTTTTTCTTAACGTTTTAACGTTAACGCCAGCATTTCGTTTCGGTTAAAAACGTAATGAAATTTATTATGATAATTGCTTTAACGATAATATTTTGAAATGTTTCAACCGAAACAAGAGAAAACATTTCGGAACGGTTAAATTTAACGTTAAAATGCATCCTTGAACTAAACCAAGTAAAAATTAAATACATCACCCATCCAAGCGAGGCAGAATTATTCCTTATTTTAATTAAAATGCGATCTTAAAGAAATAAAAGCCTAAAGTGTGTTATGCTCCAACCTGGACCTTAATTTGTTGTATTTAAAATCTGGAGTGGAGAAGCACTGCTGCGCTTTGACACTTGTTGATTGGATTGTCGACAAAAAGTTAAACGATCTCTGTATAGCCTTTTTATCGGCTCTTTACAAAAACTAGCGATTTATTTTAACAGGCCTTCTGATGAATTTTTTACCTTTCGATTATTGCACAATGGCGAGCTTTCAGCATTATCCACTTCAAGAACATCGTCGTTAGTTTTATTATCATCGCTTTCATAGTAAGGGCAAAACAAAGCCTTTAGGAAGATAACAGCCGTGTTATTTGTCGTATTGTGCTATCGCAATACAACGGTTGTAAACTTGTTGTTTTTGTTTCACATGTTAAATTTTTTTATTTTAATACAATTCTGAAATGTATGTTCAGTGTGTTATTTGTGTTTTTTATTCTGTTTTTAATCATTTGAGGTTTATTTTTGTTTCAAAAAATGTAAATTAAAATTAAATGGAAATGCGCGATTGTGAACTTACTAAAGGCTTTGTTTTGCCCTTGAAAGGAAAATTTGTATGAATGGTACAAAATTTAAAAAATAAATGGCTATTAAATTCGCTGTTTTCTGCAATTCCGGGATGTGAATAGACTGATCCCGGGATACCGGGATTGACATGCCTAGTGTATCTGTATGCGCACACATATGTACATACATACTTATGTTTGTCTGAATGTGCGTATTATTGCTTATATTGATTGAATTTTATAAACAGACAGACTTTTGCGCAGTTAGACACTTTTGAAAAGCAATTACTATGTAAGTCACATTTTCGCACAATAAATCAAACGTACTCATGCATTTTGCAACACTTGCCTTCTTTATTTTTTGCAATTGCCTTTTCTATTGTTTACAAAATCACTTATTAGGATGGAATTGCATTTTTTTTTTTATAAAAAACTTAAACGTAGAAAAATTACGGAAAGGCAAGATGTAGTCGTTGTATGGGAGTGAGCTAGAACTCAGTGCCGCTAAGTATACTGGGTTCAAAACCCAGTTTCAGAACTCAACCAGGGAATGATAGATCTGAAATGGTGGAAAAGTTTCCTTTTTTCTAGCGATCGCCTCGATCCGTATTGGCGGTTGAAACATCCTAGTTTCCGATCCGCACGATAATTTAGTTGCTAGAATTCAGGATGAGCAGCTTCTCGTAGTGAATGAGGTTCAGAACCGCAACCGTTGCACTTTTCAAATAGGTTCTCGTTTAATATTTCCAACTGAAACGACCCAGGTTGCTGGATTTCCTATTGAAAAATGACTAAACTCTGATTTATTCTTTATGACTATTAATATTTCATAACTTATCACTAGTTTTTACACATGTATGTATGTACATAAGTACGATAATAACAATATTGACAAACGTATTTGCAATAATGCAAGACCATTAACACATGATTGTGAAAAACTATTATAATTAACATGTTCTTATTTTAAAACTTAAACCACTGTAAACACATATTTAATGAACAGTTGCACTGGTAAAAAAAGATAAGTCACCTGGCTCCTTAACACCACCTTGAATAAAATCTTATGTAACATAAGTGACAAACAATTTTTTAATGCGCTATTTGGGAAGTGTGAATATCTAAAACATAATTTTGAATTCGCTTGTAAATGATAATACGACTACCGTATATGAAATGAACATATGTATTTTCCTAAGTATTCCTTTTATTAGATTTGTTTAGAGTTGTTTCTTTTATTAGGTTAACTTCAATATTCTTATGATAATTAATGCGCCTAAAATTTGATTGATGTTATATTAAAAAATTAATTTAAAGCTTTTGTACATTTATTACTTGCTGAAATCATTTATTTCCAGCGTGGTTAATCACAATAATGTAATAACTATATTATATATATGAGTTCATCTTCGCTCTCTATCTAAATGTACATATCTTAAATCTATATGTATTTACTTTATCTAAGGAATTATGCCGATCTACCCTAATTTCTTGTAAAATCAGCCTTTTAACTAGCATTGAGTAATAAAGAACCTGATTTAAAGTGTTACAAACTTTACTATATTTTTCCACGAACTTAACTTATGTACATACATAGTTTTGACGAAATTATGATAGTCGTAAGAATCTATACCCCTATTATGTATGGATACTAGCAGGAGACTAGTAGCCGCTAGGCAACTATACTAAAACTTTCATTACGCACGGCAACCCGCTCCTGGCTTTCGGCTACTGAAACTATGTAAGTGGTTCCCTTTTAAAACGATCTTTATATTTTTTCATTCTTTCTTCAAAATGTACTTCTCAAAAAAGTAAAATCAGAGATGTCTTCTGCTCTTTTCTGTATACTGAGATCAATCTCTATAAATAATACGAAGAACGGTTTTAGTAGCCGTGGCTAGTAGACCGGTAACTATACTCTAATAAATGTTTGGCATATCAAGCGGCCTTGAACATCGACGTATTTGTTAGTTTCATTTCCGCATTGAATATGTACATATGTACATACATATCTATACATATGTATACATAAGTATATATGTTTTACACTCGCATGTATGTAGATATATTGATTGGAGAAATCCTTAAATGTAAATCAATATTAACTGGAAAAACATGATATGTTCGGAATGCACGCATACTAATGCTACTCTTAAAAATCCCAACCGCTAACTCCTTTAATGACAACGACTCTTACTTATTTCATTGCAGAAATAAAGAGTGGCAATAAATTTATACGCCTTCATCAGCGAATTCATTTAATTGATGTAATTTCTAGTTATTTAAACTCCACACAACAACATCGGCAAACGTGAATTGTGGCATTGCAAATAGCTGGAACCGCTATCAATTGATTGCAGCTGACAGTGAACGTGACGCACTCACCTTGACAATGGACGCAATCACCAGATTTGAGCGTAATTAAAAGCGTTTTGTGAATTGTACAGAGTGTGAGTTGCATTCAACGGATACAATCAAACTAAAACAAGTAGTAGACAAACAAAATCTTGGGCTTATAACAAACATGTATGTATGTATGTATATGTACATGTTTGTATGATTGCACATTAATACATGTCGAGTCCGTAAAGTCGTATGGCTGTCCATTGGTTGCCGCAGGTTTTACACCATGTCGGGCGCGCCGGCTGCCAACATACATATTTACATACCCAAATAAGTATTTGCAAGTGGATGCACAAGTGAAGTTGGCATGCGAAATGGGCACAGTTAGACGATTAAATTGAGTTATGTGCGTACGTACAAATACGGAAAAGTGGTGCAAGTGGTGGCGGCTGAGAATGTGTGTCCACAAAGCCGGTTTGACACCGGCAGCACCATAACAAAATATTTAAGTCTTACAACTTTACATTTCAGTTGATTTACCTGAACGGTGATGACGATGACGGCGCTGCTGTTGAACAAGACTCGAACGATCAATTGCGGCTTATATCAGAGCAATGAACTTAATTTTGATTTCTTATTTCAATTCGGCGGCTTTCGTACGGTGAATGGACAATTGTGTGCAATATATGTATGTACGCGCATACATACATAGCATATTTCGCGTGTGATGTTAAGCGGAAAGTAGGCCAACTTGTCGTGTCTCTTCCTCGATAAGTTGTCGCGGATAGAATTCGCGGACATATTTTTTTTTGGACGTTATAAAATCAACGACAATATTTTTAATTTCTCACACATTTGCCTTCATGAAAGTTTATTTTTCTTTTTTGACCAAAAACTAGCGGTTGTTGCTATCACATTATATCCGTTTCCTTGACTATTTGAAAGAGGTGTTGCCATATGTGTTGAACACATGAAGTTGACGATACTGGCCCAATCATATTTTTTTATGAATATAATGTTATATGTGTGAATGAATGTTAAGATGAATATTACAAATGTGCTTTTGAGGCTTGCCCCATCATTCCATTAGTTCGTAAATACATCCAACGGTCCGAAGAGCGTGGACTGATAGATAAAAGTATTATCTTCTTGACTAATAACTTGCTTTCTCATCCCAACAGGAACTGTATTTAACTCTAGCTAACATACCAAAGAGAGTATTAATAACAATTCCACACTACCACTGTATAACTCAATGCTTGGCCCAGTTTATCCTACGTGTACGTCTTAACATCAGCTGTTGGCGAATCTAGATAAAGAAAACATACAGTAATGCCATACAAAATGGCCAATTTTTACAACGGCCTTAAACTCTTGGGGTCTGTTTTTCAGTTCAAGTTGAACTTTGTTTGTCGTTTAACTAAGTTCGCAGCTTTTCAGTCAACTTTAAACGGAGTTTAAACTAAGTTTAAACGGCCGTTCGGGCACGGAGTTTAACTTATCAGCTCCTTGCTGACTACTTCGTTTTGGTTGCAGCAAATTTAATTGAGCGTAAGGAAACGAAGTTTAAATTTTAAATGATCCAGTTTAAACTTAATTATAGTTTAAATTAAAATTGAGTTTTACTAAATTTGTTTAAATGTATTTAAACCACCACTATAAAGCTGGCCCTTAGATGGGTAAATGTACATTCAGGGATTCTTTATACGGCGTTAATGATAAACGATTAATGCGCATTGTAATTCTAAATGAACATTTAACAATACAAAATTCTCTACCTTGATACAACTACTATACAAAAACATGCTGACAGAATTACCATACACTCTCATTTATAAAATCAGCACTGACAGTCAGCTTACAGGTAAAACGACGTCCACTCGCGACTCGCTACGCTTACTAAGGTTGCATATATGCAAGACTGAGAAAACGAAGTTGTGTTTTTCTTTACTGACCGTCTGATTTCCGGTAAAACGGCTGTCATTTATATTTGCACAAAAGAGATAATCACCATTAAGGCTAATTTCGTATATACGGGAGAGAAACAGACAATAAATTCGTAGGAGATTTGCAAATTGCACATACTATTCGGAAAACTATGAAGTGTAAAGTTGAGGAAACAATTAAATCGTCGTGTTTTATTAAAGATAAGTTTTAAAATATAAAATGGCCTTTCTAAATGCTAATTATAAATAAAAGAACATTTCTGATTTCAATAAAAAACATGAAAGGAGCTCTACGCAAAAATAATGATGGGGTAGCCGGAGTTTGTCCGGCCGAGGATATTTTTAGCAGGACGGCCGAAGGATACTTACGCAGAGAGCAGTTCTGCGCAGAAACTAGTTCATCAAAAATATTTTTCATTTTTTACCATGATTAAGGTTATAAGCTTGTAGCAAGGCTTGTAGTAAAACAATAAATTTTAATTGGAAAAATAAATAAAAACAAAAAAGGAAATATCATTTGATCTAGGTATAACTGAATATTTTCAGTGCTGATGGTTTTATAGGGAGCACTGACCCAGTAAATAGAACGAGAGTGAGCAGTAGAGGCTATATGCTTGTCTATTCGGTAATGCTAATGAATGAAATACAATATCACACGTACACAATTGTTGACATCAGGTTTTAAATAGTGTCCTTAAGAAAATTATAAAAACTTTGTTCTAAGTGCTGACAAAATTGTCTAAGGGCCAGTTTTTAGTGCAAGTTGAACTCTGTTTGTCGTTTAAACTAAGTTTAAACTCAGTATGCAGTTTTTCAGTCAACTTTAAACGGAGTTTAAACGGCCGATTGCGCACAGTTAAACTTAGTTTAACTTATCAGCTGCGTGCTAACTATTTCGTTTTGGTTGCAACAAATTTAATTGAGCGCAAGAAAACTAAGTTTAAATTTAAACTGAGTTTAACTAAACTTAGTTAAAACTGAGTTTAAACCAGCACTGAAAAACTGGCCCTAAGTCACATACCATCAGATGTACGGTAAATTGACCGGCGCTGTTCTTGTAGGGTAAATGCTAAAAATTGTTCGTAAATAAAAAAAATTGTTAAAAGCACTTTATTTATTTCGCTCAGATATGGTAACATTAATTACTGCTTAAATGCTTGACTGAACATACCCCATAGTGTGAGTGTCAAGTCTATGATAGAAGCCAACCAATTTGACAGAGGTGATTTGCAGTTTTAGATATTTCGGTAGGATTTATATGCTAGTCTGGGTGAAAAACGCTGAATAATTAAAATATATTCCACAAAAATTTCAAAATCAAGTGTATTTAGATATAAATAAGTGTGTAAGTGGAAATTTTGTTCTCGAAAGCTGTTGAGGTACGTATACACATAATCCGCAAAAAAAAATGTTTGTATAAAGAATTGCGGTCCATTAGTGCTATTGCCGCTGATGTGCCAATGGTGCATAAGAAAAACATTGCATTTATGAAAAATCTGACCAAATAAAACAGCATCTTGTTATTTTTTAAATCAATGTATAAAATAATGTTAAGGTTTATCAACAATGTTTCGCTGTCGACATAACCATAGTCTTTTGTATTATTTATATGGCATTCTCAATTTCAGTGACCAATAACCACAATGACGCTTACGTCCGCTGCTGGTATCATCTCTTTGTTAGATGAGCCTATGCCTGATTTGAAGGTATTCGCTCTGAAGAAACTCGATAACATCGTTGACGAGTTTTGGCCAGAGATATCCGAATCTATAGAAAAAATTGAAATGTTACACGAGGATCGTTCATTTCCCGAAAACAAATTGGCTGGCATGGTTGCATCGAAAGTATTTTATCATTTGGGATCCTTTGAAGACGCGTTAACGTACGCATTAGGCGCTGGCGATTTATTCGACGTAAATGCGCGCAATGAATATACCGAAACAATAATAGCTAAGTGTATTGACTTTTATATTGCGCAACGTATAGCTTTCATTGAAAATCCAAAAGAAGCTAAAGCAGTTGACACACGTTTAGAAGCGATAGTCAACCGCATGATCCAGCGGTGTTTGGATGACGGCCAATATCGTCAGGCGTTGGGCATCGCTTTGGAAACGCGTCGCATGGATATATTTGAGCAGTCCATTATGAAATCCGATGATGTTGGTGGTATGTTGGCTTATGCCTACAATGTGACTATGTCTTTAATTCAGAACCGTGGCTTCCGCAATGAAGTGTTGCGCTGTTTGGTGGGCTTGTACCGAGACTTGGGTGTACCAGACTACGTAAACATGTGCCAATGCTTGATATTTTTGGAAGACCCACTTGCAGTGGCAGAAGTCCTCGACAAGCTTACTCGATCCTCAATTGAGGGAAATAATTTGATGGCATATCAAATCGCTTTCGATTTGTATGAATCGGCCACACAAGAATTTTTGGGAAAAGTTCTTCAAGCACTCAAAGAGACAGCACCTATTCCCACCGCATTGCCGTCTACCTTTAAGCCTCAAGGCACAAATGCTACTGACAGCGACGATGCATCGAAATCATCTACTGAAGACAATCCCAAACCAACTGAAGATTCAGCCGGTGATGCTGAGGGTAAGTTTAACGATATCTAATTTTGTAAATTAATTAAATTTACCGGTTTCCCTTCAAAGACGATGCCAAAATCGAGAGGACGATCGATTCGTTGAACGACTCTGAAAAGGCACATCAGAAAAATATTGAAAAACTCATTTCTATTTTATCTGGCGAGGTGACTATTGACCTGCAACTGCAATTCTTGATTCGGAGCAATCATGCTGATCTGCAAATTCTACGAGGCACAAAAGAAGCTGTACGCGTTTCCATTTGTCACACTGCTACTGTTATTGCTAATGCATTCATGCATGCTGGTACAACTTCCGATCAATTCTTACGCGATAACTTGGATTGGTTAGCACGGGCCACAAACTGGGCAAAATTGACTGCCACTGCTTCTTTAGGTGTCATCCATCGTGGTCACGAGAAGGATTCTTTAGGTCTAATGCAAAGTTACTTGCCAAAAGAGACCGGTCCCAGCTCTGGATATTCTGAGGGTGGTGGTCTATATGCCTTGGGTCTTATTCATGCCAATCATGGTGCCAACATTATCGATTACCTTTTGCAACAGTTGAAAGATGCTCAAAACGAAAATGTGCGTCACGGTGGCTGTTTAGGATTGGGTCTTGCGGCAATGGGAACGCATCGTCAAGATTTGTATGAGCAGCTGAAATTCAATTTGTACCAAGATGATGCTGTCACCGGCGAGGCGGCTGGCATTGCAATGGGAATGGTAATGCTGGGCTCCAAAAATGCACAAGCAATCGAAGATATGGTATCCTATGCCCAGGAAACACAGCACGAGAAGATCTTACGTGGACTGGCTGTTGGCATTTCATTGACTATGTTTGCCCGTCTAGAAGAGGCTGACCCTCTGGTCACCAGCTTGTCTACTGACAAAGATCCTGTGCTGCGACGTTCCGGCATGTACACTATTGCAATGGCCTACAATGGCACGGGCAGCAATAAAGCAATCCGTAGACTTTTGCACGTCGCTGTCTCGGACGTAAACGATGATGTACGCCGGGCTGCAGTTACTGCAATCGGTTTCATTCTATTCCGTACACCTGAGCAATGTCCCTCTGTTGTAAGCTTACTTGCTGAGTCTTACAATCCTCACGTGCGTTACGGGGCAGCTATGGCTTTGGGTATTGCTTGTGCTGGCACAGGTTTACGCGAGGCGATTGCACTCTTGGAACCAATGGTTAAATTTGATCCTGTAAACTTTGTACGTCAAGGCGCTCTTATTGCCTCTGCAATGATTCTTATTCAGCATACTGACCAGACTTGTCCGAAGACAACCTTCTTCCGTCAACTCTACGCCGAAGTGATCAGCAATAAACACGAAGATGTTATGGCCAAGTTTGGTGCTATCCTCGCTCAGGGTAAGTGTAAACATACTCGATAGCTTTCAACATTAATGCTTATGTAATAAAAAAAATCTCGATTCATTCCAGGTATAATTGATGGAGGTGGTCGTAATGGCACCCTCTCTCTACAGTCGCGCACTGGCCATACGAATTTGCAAGCCGTGGTGGGAATGCTCGTATTCACCCAATACTGGTATTGGTTTCCATTGGCCCATTCATTATCGTTGGCATTTACTCCAACCTGCGTTATTGGTTTGAATTCCGATCTGAAGATGCCGAAGATGGAATTCAAATCCGCAGCGAAACCATCTCTATATGCCTACCCGGCACCCTTGGAAGAAAAGAAATCAGAGGAACGTGAAAAAGTGGCCACAGCCGTGCTTTCCATAGCTGCACGACAAAAGCGCCGTGAAGTTGCTGATAAGAAGGAGGAAGATAATAAGATGGATGTGGACGAGGATAGCAAGGACTCGAAGAAAGATGAGAAGAAAATGGATGTCGATGAGAAAGTGGAGAAAAAAGAAGACAAGAAAAAGGAGGACAAAGAAAAGAAAAAAGATGATGATAAGAAAGAAAAGGACAAGGATGCCAGCGAAAAGAAGAAAGAAGATAAAGAAAAGGAAAAGAAAGATAAGAAAGAACCCGAGCCAAACTTTGAAATCCTGCAGAATCCCGCCCGTGTTGTGCGGCAACAGCTCAAAGTTGTAAGTGTTGCTGAAGCACAAGCATTCATACCCCTGAAAGACGTCACCATTGGTGGCATAATCGTACTTCAACACACTGGAAAAACTGTTGAACAAGAGTTAGTTGAACCCGTAGCTGCTTACGGACCGAAGAACGATGATGCTAAAGAACCAGAGCCTCCAGAGCCGTTCGAATACATAGAAGACTAAATGGGAATGCTTTTTATCATTTTGTAATTTTGTTGTAATGTTTGCATAATAATCAATCCATTATATTTAACGTTTCTCATTTAAAGGCTAATAAAGTTCTATTAAACTGTCCATCCCATTTTTAATTTTTTTTTTTTTTTATAATTTTTTTTTTAAATAAATATTTACGATGTCATCATTTCATTCAAGTACCTTACAAAGTTTTGCATATTATTTCTCTTTTCAT
This sequence comes from Philophylla caesio, assembly GCA_963971545.1. Taxonomy (NCBI): domain Eukaryota; kingdom Metazoa; phylum Arthropoda; class Insecta; order Diptera; family Tephritidae; genus Philophylla; species Philophylla caesio. The sequence goes on along the minus strand of OZ020604.1, from coordinate 195,387,255 downwards.
ATGGCCTTAACGTTGCTATGTTTGCTTGTTCTATTGTTTTGGCCAAACCTTGCAAGTTGGAATAATGAAGGTAGCCTTCTTTACTCAGCTGTTGCGCCAGCTCCGTTTGATGATTATCCATTAGCCTGTCATTTACCACGATAATACCGGGTCGGTTGTGATTTAATATATCCATGCAAGTACCAGCACCCGCATGACCTATTACCAAGTCTGCATCCAATAAATCTTTTCTTGGAGTTTCGAGCTTAAAATTATATTGTTCAATAGTTATACCATATTTCTGAACAATGCTATCTAAATTTCGCACTGGTCTACCATGACCGTGCTGGATAATCAGCTTTTTGCATCCTCGCTGCCGAAGAGAGTGCAAGATCCGGTCAGAAACAATTTCTTCAATGAGTTCATTGAATTTAGTTGTACCAACGGTGACATAAATTGTTTCTAAATCCATATTTTATAATTTTTTTATACATCAAAGCGCTAGCACAGTATACACAGTAGAAAAGCTTAGGTGAAGTTATTCTCAGCGATACGATTTTTCACTGTGGATATTGAAAAGAAACTATAGCAGAGTTGCATGCAATGATATATCATAATAAACTTTGAAAATCACATACAAAATTTTTGCGGAATGTAAAATATTTGCATTAACCAGTCAAGTTACACTAAACAATTATTACTTAAAGAGAAAAATATGTTACGACTGTTGTTATTTGCATATTTGAATAATTATTCAACGGCTCATCAGAATTCTCTTACAGCCAACGTGTACAATAAAAAAAGCAACCCTGGGTAGTAACTTTTCTGTGGTGAGTTTTCTTCTTCATTTCGGTCATGGTACAATAATAATAATTTTGGCGCTTACACTATATAGCTCAGTGTTTGGCCGAGCTTCTTTTACCATTTGTGGTGTGCGCCTTTATATTATACCAGAAATGGAGGGACCTACAGTTTTGTGCCGACTCCGAACGGCAGATGTATTTAATGAGAAAATTTTTCATGTCAGAAATACCCTCGGAGGTTTGCCATTGCTTGCCGAGGGGTGACTGCTATTAGAAAAAAAACGTTTAAATGGAGTAACACGAAACCCAAGTCCTTTTGGGAGGTGAATTTTTCCGATAAATTATCGAAAAGGTTGTCTACTGGTTATACTGTGGGTTGAACAACAAGAACAATTACAAAAGCGCAAGGGACATCAATGGAGGTGTTTTTATGAAGATACCATAAAATCAATTAGATAAAAACTTCACACAGAAAAGTAACTATATGTATTTTTAATATTCTTACATGGGTATTTTGAGAGATATACTGGCGCATTTTCCTCGTGGCGGCATATCGTATGCATTTGCCTATGGTAGCGGAGTGAAACAGCAAATTGGTTATGAAGAAGTTGCTAAACAAAAGAACAACATTATTGACTTGATATTTTGTGTGCGTGACCCACTGGGCTGGCATGCTGAGAATATCAATCGCCAGGAAAGCCACTATTCTTTGCTCCGCTTACTAGGCCCTCGTTTCATCATGAATTATCAGGAGCGTTTGGGAGCGCGTGTATATTTCAACACATTGGTGCCGTTGCACGATATACAAGTAACCATAAAATATGGTGTCATATCCCGCGAACACTTGCTGGACGACTTATTGAATTGGCGTTATTTGTATCTTGCTGGCAGGTTACAAAAACCCATATGCGAAATGGTTCCTACAAACGGAGATGTTGAGTTAAAACAAGCTCTATCGCAAAACTTGTCCAGCGCATTTCAAGTAGCACTTTTATTGCTACCAGAACGTTTTACATCCTACGAACTATTTCATACAATTTCCAGCCTAAGCTATAAAGGTGACTTTCGAATGATATTCGGCGAAAATAAAGAAAAGGTGCGCAATATAGTTTTGGGTCAGGAGAGGGATTTTTTAAAACTCTATTCGCCAGTGTTGCAAAATCTTACTGACTATGTTGCTGTAGATTTCAATGCCAAAGAATTTGGAACTGGTAAAACTATTATTCAGTTTGAGCAGGACAAGTCTTTGCTTGCTAAAATATATCACCTGCGCAATACACCTAGTGAATTACAAAAACGACTCGTTCGGAATTCAGCTTTCAAGGGTGATTATATGAAAATTATTCCACATCTGGCGGATGCCCATAATCTTATTGAACTTGTCCAAACTTCAGTAAATGATATTGTGTGGCGTAGCAGCATAACGCAGTCCATAAAAAATATAGCCAGTGCCGGCCTATTCAAATCTTTAATTTATAGCTATCGAAAAGCCCTGAAGACGTTTTCCTAGTAAGATAAAAACGATTTAGATTTATGATTATCAAAGTAAAAGAATCATGTCCATTATAAAAATTATTTTGTTTAGCTGAACTACATATCTAGGGCCTAAAGAACTTCATCGATTATACATGCCATAATCTTTAAATTATTGTATCAATGAATGTAAATCTTGACAACTTTTGATTATGCAAACTTTGTATTTAAGTTTTGTTAACTATTTTTAACATTCTTAACTACATATTTAATGCAATAAAGTGCACAGAACATCACACATAGAAATGCTGTTTTACTTACACTTTTTTTCTTTGGCAGCTAAAAATAATTTTCCAGGAAAAAAATTTATCTACATAAATGGCAAGCGACACTAATTCGTCTAAATCTTCTTCATCATCTGAGAAATGCAAAAAAAGGAAAAAACTCAAACGCAAATCTGAGAAAAAGAAACGCACAAAAATGGCAAAAAAAGAGAAACGACACAAGGACAAGAGGCATGACCGTCGAGAAAAGCACCGAGATAGGCATGATGATATACCTATAATTATTGGCAATCAAAATGAAAAAGTGCAAAGTGAGGACACTTTTGGCCCAGCGCTGCCACCACATTTGCTCAAAAATATATCTAAAGTAGACCATGCATTGATAGGTCCTGTGCTGCCTAGTAATTTATTAAACCAAACGGAGAATTTGGTAGCTCTTAAATCTAAGTGCAACGAAAATTCGAACATATGCAGTGATGATCGAGAAGATGATGTCATGGACTTTGCATTCGGACCACTGCCGGTCCCCGTTGACGCTGAGGGAAAAGCAAAAATGAACGCTACACAGATTGAATTGGAGCAGCGTGCGCTGGAGATAAAATTAGCCGCCATTGAAGGTGGGGTAGGACAATCAATAGAAGCCAAAGCTAGAGAAGAGTGGATGTTAGAATTGCCAGCAGTTGGACTGAAGGGTGGACTGGCGGCACTTTCGAACATGAAGCGCACTTTTCATCATGGCAAGGAAAGACCGGACTTTAGTGACCGGTGAGTGAATGTTAAACTAAAATAATCACTTTTGTATTTGCATGTATAAATTCCAATATAGCTCTTCTTGGACAAAAACACCACAGGATGCAACCAACCCAACTGCCAGTACTTCAAAGAGTGCCAATACCGCAGATGCATTGAAACTGAGCGCCGAGGCTGCTTATGAACGGCAGCGTGATCAGGAGCAAGACCGACTCGCAAAGAAACACATACGCGACGAATCGTTGGTTGCTATTCACCAAAAAAAGTTGCGTAAGGAGCAAAGGAAAAGGGCAAGTTTAAAATACAATCCAAACTTTTGTAATACAATCTTATTTTTTGATTACCTGCTGTTTTTTTTTTGTAGGAGAAGGAATTAGCAGCCACTGGCGCCAAACCCGAGCGGCGCCCATTTAGTCGCGATGTTGATTTAAAATTGAATAAAATAGATAAGAATCAAACAAAACAAATAGTTGATAAAGCAAAAATTTTGAATACAAAGTTTGCAAGTGGTAAAACTAAATATCTTTAATTATTACTTTATAGTCGATATTAAAGTTTCTTATAAGGGAATATATATAATAGAATATAAAAACTTGAATGCAGTTTTTTATTTATGTATTATTACTATAATTGACAGTCGTTGTACCTACTTAACGCTGGGGCGCCGGTTTTGGTTTTGGAATTTTACTTAACAACATTTGTATTTCATCCTTCTCCTTCCAGTCTTTCCACAGTTCGTAAAGGTTTACAATTGCCCTAACAATTTCTTGCACTTTATCAAGGTCAACATTTAGTTCAGCGAACCAAGTTTTCATGGAATCCTTCTGCAGTATTACGCAAGCGATTTGCAAGCACGCAATCGCAATCTGTAAACCAAGCCATTGTAAAAACCAATAGAGATATTATTTAAAAGCCCGTCTTAAAACTTGCCTGATAAGGTGGATAGAGAAGACAGACATCGGTGCGCAGTGAATCATTAACTATGCGCCAACTCAGAGTTAGCAACTGTTCTTCTTGTCCCATGTCCTGCACAAGCTGCAATAGCGGTCTATATGGTTGATAGACAATTAAACAGCAGTCTAAATTTTCAAGCAAGTAGAATTCACACTCCAAAACATGATTGGTGCGATAGGGAAATTCCTGTGTGTAGGCGTAACTGAATTTCGATTTAATGACGGATTGGCAAATGGTGATTAGGCGGGAATTAGATATCACACCGAACTCCTCTACTTTAGATGCTAGTAATATGCAGGTTGGAGCCAATAGGAGGGGGTCGATGTTCTTAAGCGAATTGCGCGCATAGAAACGTTTAAAGTATACTGTGGCTGTAGCTATGACCTGTTGACGCAGTTTCAATTGTTCTCCGAGCACTTGTATGACATTAGCAAAAAAAATAAAAATCTTATGATACTCATCTTCACTAAGCACCTGAAGATCATATTGTCTCTCTCGTATGAGGTCCTGTCGGTCTAGAATCCATTGTTGAGAGTGAGAACTTTGCCAGAAATTTCCTGCCATTTCAGGATTACGAGTATATGCAGTTTTAATAGTTAGATTCCAAATTAACCTGGCCGTTTTAGAAACAAAAAAATATTTACAGCATATATGAATATAAAGAACTCTCAGCGAATATACAAAAATGCTCCACAACTTACGCTTATCCATAAAGTCAATTTTGTTTTGTATTGGCAGAGCAATAATTAACATCGTTCGAGAGCACCTTTTCACCATTGGCGCTAGAAATCTCACCACTAAGCAACATGTTCGAAGCCTGATTTCACTGCTCACCACTTACCTCTTACCGAAGCGATGTCCCAGATGTATCAATTACAGGTGATATCGACAAAAGACGTGTTTACTTTTATTCCACATGGATAAAAACTTTATGTCAAACTATCAGGTGTGTTACTTTTGTTTATGTTTTAATGTTTACAATTTTTGTTTGCGGCATGATTGTGTTTTGTGACTACGCGTTATTTCTGTGAAAAATTTTGCTTCACTGTGCTCCTTAACTGTTAAAAGTGTTACCACATGTTGTTGAAGTTTACTACAAATATAAATAATTCGTTTAATTAGCAATATGTATGTAAATTTCTATAGTTTTTACCTTTTTTAAACGTTTCCATTGATTACATTAGCTGCTTGTATCACGAAAATATATACATAAACAAAGCAAAGCAGCCGTTTCTGACATAAGGTAAAACAGTCGTCAAATGGGAAATTTTGTTGTTGCCTGATTAACACAACCTTAAGGCGATGTCGTTGAATTTGGCATACATGCTATTAACCTTTGACGACAGCACTTTACCAGAGAACGTAAAGAAATATCAGAGAACGTATAATTTATATATATATTTATTATTATATATATATTCATTATAATTTTATTCCTGGTGAGAGTTTCTTTATAATTAATAGTTCAATTTGCATTGTTATTAAATGCGCCCTATATGCAATTGGCGCTTAACAGCAGATGGTTATATTTTTATACCAAAGTATTAATTTATAAGTTAATTTCTCGATTAGAAGGGCGTGGGGATATATTTTTATGACGCTTGTAAGAGGGAAATACTGTAAACACAGATATGTATGGCAGAGAACAAAGTACATACATATGTAAATATTATTTTTTGCAGAGACAAACGCGAGAAATCAATTAAAATATGAAATTAAATTGTTATTTCAAACTTTTAAAAAGTTGAACTTAAACACTGTCTCAAAAACTTCAGAAATTTATTTGAAAATAAATACAAGGGCATTATATGGAAACTTTTCGCGAATTTGCATTTTGACAAACCGAATACAAATTCTCACAAAATAATTTCAAATTTTCGGGAAACAAGTGTGAAGAACAGTAATTTTACATTAAATTATTACATAATTCATATTTAAAAGTAAAATAGGGAAACGAGCATGAGCACAAATTTACGAATTTGCATTGTGACTAACCCAATACAAATCAAATAAATTCAATCTCTTAGTAATTTTTTTTTCAATACCTTAAAAGTACCAATGAGGTTCATAACTCTTAAAAATGTATATAAAATAATATCAATTGCCTTTAATTAGAAATTGTCAATATTTATTTATAACACGCATGCGTAATGCCGTCGGCAAAACCACACATTTTTGTAAACATATTTGTGCAACTTGAGCAGAAAAATGACGAGTTTATAGAAATTTAATGAAATTCTTCTGCTAAATCTCTGTGCAATAACATTCTGGATTCCCTAGCGCGCGCGTTTCACAAATTTATTTTTATCATGTACGAAATGCACCATCTCATTATTATACGTTCTCTAAAAAAACCTAATCTTCTAATTTATCATATTTAGTTCTTTTAGGTCAAAGATAATCGGCCCTTTAGATTTGTATTTTATTCGGGAGTTGCATTGAACGTACTATATTTTGACATAAAGTTTTTGTCACCTCTAAGAGCATCCAACTTATCACCCAATTGCCTGTCTGGTTCGTGTTCGATCGTCTAGAGCAAATTGTTTAAAATATTTTAAGTCAATTCTTCTAAAAACAAATTTAAACAATGGCGTTGAGAGTGCTCTCTGTTTCTCAAAATTTACGCCACCTCACTAAAGGAGCTGAGGTTTTAAAAGTAAGTGCTATCTCGAAAAAATTGAGCTGTGTAAAAAAGGGGGTTGATAATTACAACATCCTATCCTTTTTCTATTACGTAATGTGCAAAACTAAATTAATATGCGCTCCTTAAATTGATTGATTTAACTTCAATAATTTGTATATAGAGTTATTTGTGGGTCACATATTTGCTAAATATTTATATTTTAATTTATACCAAAGATCTATTCCTAAAATTTTGAGGTTAAATTCTGAACAATCAAAACATACATATTTTTAAAATTTTTTAATAGCGCTATAAGGCAACCGCAAGCCTTAAAAAGACCCTCGTTAATATACCAGCCACTCAGGTTACTCGTTTGGATAATGGGCTGCGCGTAGCAAGCGAAGATTCCGGAGCCGCCACTGCAACTGTTGGTCTGTGGATTGATGCTGGTTCCCGCTCGGAAACAGAGAAGAACAATGGTGTAGCACATTTTTTGGAACATATGGCTTTCAAGGTTAAATAAAAAATAAACGACATAAATAACATTTAAAAAAATACATTTCATATTTAGGGAACCGCAAAACGCTCTCAAACCGATTTGGAATTAGAAGTTGAGAATTTGGGTGCTCATTTGAATGCTTACACCTCTCGCGAGCAGACCGTATTTTACGCTAAATGCTTGTCGAAAGATGTACCGAAAGCTGTGGAAATTTTGTCTGACATCATTCAAAACTCCAAACTGGGTGAAGCCGAAATTGAACGCGAACGATCTGTGATCCTGCGTGAAATGCAAGAAGTTGAAAGTAACTTGCAGGAAGTTGTGTTCGACCACTTGCATGCAACCGCATACCAAGGCACACCTTTGGGTCAGACAATTCTTGGGCCCACCAAGAATATAAAGTAAGTTTTAATAGGTAAGAGTAAGTTAAAATAAGTACATTTTTTATCCTCAGATGTATAGGCAAGCAGGATCTCTGCGATTATATCTCAACTCACTACAAGGCCGCACGTATAGTACTCGCTGGTGCTGGGGGTGTAAAGCATAACGAGCTGGTAAAATTGGCTCAAGAAAACCTACGTGGCTTGGAAAACACATACGATGGCAAACCACCCGTAGTGACGCCATGCCGCTTTACCGGATCAGAAGTTCGTGTTCGTGACGATTCATTGCCACTGGCACATGTTGCAATTGCTGTTGAAGGTTGCGGCTGGACTGATCAGGATAATATCCCTTTGATGGTTGCCAATACCTTGATTGGCGCTTGGGATCGCTCACAAGGTGGAGGTGTAAATAATGCGTCGAACTTGGCACGTGCCAGCGCTGAAGACAGTTAGTTTATCAATACTTATCATCTCCCTAATATTAATTTAATAATTAAATTTCAGACTTGTGCCACAGTTTTCAATCCTTTAACACCTGCTATAAGGATACTGGCTTGTGGGGAATTTACTTCGTTTGCGATCCATTACAGTGCGAGGTACTGTAGCATTAATTTAAGACTATATATTGACTAATTATGTTTGCATAAATAGGATATGTTATTCAATGTACAAACCGAATGGATGCGTCTCTGCACAATGGTCACCGAGGCTGAAGTAGAGCGTGCAAAGAATTTATTGAAGACAAATATGCTGCTCCAACTTGATGGCACCACACCTATTTGTGAAGATATCGGTCGACAAATTCTCTGCTACAACCGTCGTATTCCATTGCACGAATTGGAGCAACGAATTGATGCCGTTTCTGTAAGCAATGTACGCGATGTAGCCATGAAATATATTTACGACAGATGTCCCGCTGTTGCTGCAGTTGGGCCCGTGGAGAACCTCCCTGAATATAACAGAATTCGCTCTTCGATGTACTGGTTGAGAGTTTAATTGGATTGTGAAGAAGTGTAAAATTACTCCGAGTAAAAAGTTCAATTGGGAAAGAGCAAAAATAATTATCGAAGCTAAACGGTCACTTAAGTGTAGATATCAAAATTAAATGGAACTACTGCAAAACGATGTTTCTAATGTGCTGTTGCAATTATTAAAAAATGTATTATCAGTCGTATAATCAAGTTTCGATGATGAAATAAAATAAATTTAATTATTTAATTTATTGAGACCCATTATTCTAGCAGTTTATATATCATGTGATTGTATTTATATACTAGTCATGTGTATAATTAGTTGGTATTCCACTCAGACCCTTTTCTAATTTGGACGGCTCCGTGCAACCCAATGCAGGATCCAAGCCTTTCCAAGTACGATCCTCAAAAGTTAGACCGGTATTGTTAGTCATCATTTCCATTTTTGTTTTCCCTGCAACAACTTGCTGTTGTGAACTTAATGCAGCAGCGCCTTCATCTTCCAGGTCATTTTCAGCATTATTGGATCGAACCCGACCACTTACCAAACTAACATCTTGCTCCTGTACATCTGCAGAATTAAATGCAAGAAATTTTTCCCCCTCTGGAAGTAGTTTCTTAAAATCAGTCACGTAAGATTCGGGGTATTTCATATGCCAAGCGGGATTAAGTGCCATTTCAGCTTCGAATACCGATACGATGGGTTTATAGTAATCTTTTGAGTTGTACAGGTTATTAAAAGGGCATCCTATGAGTACAAAGCAATCGATTTCTAAAAAATTTGCTAATTTGGCTGGGTTTATGCGCCCGACTGATATAATTTGTGTCCTCATACCCCGAGCTATTGCCATGTCCTGCAAATGCGATACGATTTTTAAATAACCGTCGGCTGTAAGTGTGGCCACAATTAATCCTAATGTTTGAGCATCTTTACATTTTTCTATGTAATAATAACGACGACGGATATATTGGGCAGTAAGTGGGTTTCTCTCACACAAATTATTAATAGTAGGTTCATATATAAACCACTGTGAAGCTGGTAAAAGTAAATAAAACATTTTATATAAATTTTATAGCGAAGTCTACTTATAAATACCTTGCGTTGTGATCGATAGGTTGGAAAATCTTGCGTTCTCTACACCTAAAAAAATGCTAATGCGCTCTTTTGGTTGCTTTTGTTCCACTGGTGCATCCTCTGGTGGAGGATATGCTTCAATAAATAGTTCATTGCAAGGTAGAATCTCCTTCAATTTATCTAATTGTTTAAAATTATTTTTACATATAAATATATTTTTTAACCAAAATATACACTTACAACACAGAGAATCTTCTTCGGCTTCGTTTACGCGTTTGTCCAACAAATGGTGATAGCCTATGTCAAGGTATATGTAAACAACTTTGCCTTTGACAGTCTCACTTATTGCACGTAACTTTTCCATGAAAAGTGCCAAGTTAAACGGATAAATGGGATACATATATAAAACGGGCATACGTGAAGCTCTGCTCCGACATGCGTTACCAAAATGAATTAAACTATCAGCTTCTACGTGTCCCGCGGCGATCTGTGGTAAATAAGCCTCTGTTATTGGTACACAATTTGCCTATTTATCGAAAAACTTACCTCATCAACACAACAACTCCCATAGGAAGTATCAGCAAGAACAAAGAATTTGATGTCACATGACCCATCTTCTTGGGTAAATAGAGCCTTGAGGCTATCGCTAATCTCATTGCTATGTGACAAATAGTGATCAGGAAATTGTAAGCAAACCTGATAAGGAGACACCAAATGGATTTCACAAAAAAATCGTTAATCACTATAAACAAATTACTCGGTTGTAGCCATTTTGTCGTATCCAGCCCCAACAAATTTTTAATAGCGTTGCATTCCAAACCTGCTCGAGCGGTGGTGTGACTTCATCCTGTCCCAAGTCAGCTTGGCGCTCTATTGCATCTTCAGCGGGTGTAAAAAAAGCTGAGGCGCTCATTATAATTTTGTTTTGGTTTTGATTTTAATGGCTTAAGCTTTATGTCTTCCGGTTGTTGTAAATTATAAATATAATATAAATTATAATTATTCCGTAATCTGGATAAATGATTAATCAAACTTATGGAATGTATACAACTTTTCCACTTTCATAAGTACCTTACAGGGTTGCTAAGCTATTGTTTCACACCAAATTTGGTCACGATGCTTTCCAGCATTTTACATGCGTACTGTTTGTCAATATGATTTGACATGAAAGCTGTGACGTAGGCATCACGCAACTTGATCAGTTTTATTTACAAGACACCTTCGTCAAGGAAACAACTTAAAATATTCAAAGTATTTTACTATTTTTTTAATATATTTTATCTATATTTTAATAGTGGCATTAACTTTTGTGTTACTTAATATTATTTGCACTTGGGCGTTAAGTTGACATAGAGCTTGAAAGGAAAATTGAATTCAAGTTGTTGTTAGGATTGAAAATTGTGAGTATTGGTAAATTAAAAAAAAAATTTTCAAATATTGATCGTGTAAAATTGCTGGTACAATCGAACTATGTCAAACTCATATATATCTTTACATTTATAAAATAAACAGACTAAAATACTGCCCACATATAAAAATTTACAAAACATTTTTAATTAATGACAAATGATAGAACATTAGCTATTTTCTGTGGAGATGTTAGGTTACCTAATTAGATTTATCGCTACTTCTTGCATCAGCAAATTGAATAAAGTTGACAATAAGTCCCGATTGGCAATTTGCTTCCAAATGCGGTACCTCGGAATGTGCCATATTTGGTTCCTTGCATCGTGATTTCTTTCAACTTCTGTATCAATTTGACCGCCAGCTGTTTAAATATTGTCCAAATACTTCGTTTCACAAAATTTTTTATCACAACTAAGCGATGCACGGTGGAGTATTGGACCCTAAAATATGGCCATAAATCGAAAACCCCATTGTTTAGATATACTAATAAAAATAGTCCCCCAGCCAGTTAATTGAATTCCGCATCGAATTACAGTCACAGTACCTGCAAAGCGTTGACTGAGTCACAGCAGGGCCAGCCGAAACATAGCATTCTTATTATACGGCCGTCATAGTTATCGGCAGCGTATTTTTTCTTTTTATTTCGAAGTGAGTTTTTGATATTTTAAAAATCATTTCGTGGAAAAAATTGTGATGGATCTTGAAAATCAAGGTATGTACTATATACAGAATACATTTTTAGCTCTCATTACTTTATTATTTGCCCAGTATTTCATTTCAAAAATCATACTGAATTATGACGATTTTTTTTTACATAATTCAACATGACTAGTATTTTTGAAATAGTTGTACTAACTTGTACAGTACCAATATTATATTTTATTAATCTGTAGACTCTCTGCTTTAAATTCAATCAAGTAAAGTTTTCCCAAACAGTCCACTGTAAGTTAAAAAAAAATAAAATGTTAAGTGGCTTTATTTGAATGAAAATATTGTATCTGTTGTTTTAGGGTCTGGAAATACAATCAAAGGTTTCACGCGAAAGTTTCTGCATGACATTGTCAGGGCAAGCACTCAGAAACATTTTGATCGTAAACTATCGGACTTGGAAGATAAATTGTTGGCTCTGACAAAGTGCCCACCTTCGAAAACTGAAGAATTTCATACAGTTATAAACAGCTTCAAAATCGTGTACAAACGTCACTGGCAGGCATGTAAGAGTACAGAAAGTAGATTCATAGAAAACAACAGTGAATGGCTACAGGAAACAATAGAGCTACCTTGTGCACCGCAAGCGGCAACTTCAAAGGGTCGACCAAGTAAAGAGTTTGTTGATTGCAGTGATAGGACAAAACGGCGCAAAACAATGGAGATTAGATACAACGTACCGTTTGATCAGCTCACCTATGCCGCGGAAATGAGCAATCGTGCCGTAGGAAATATTGATGCAGCGAAATTAATACATGACATGCAGCAGTCACCAACCAGAGCGATTAAGTTCCGTAAAGCAGTTTATGAGCAAACAATGACCAAGAAACACTTTCCAGAAGAAGCACTGAGGATATTCATTGAGGCCAATTTGTCAAAAGCCCAATACGAAATAATACAAAAAGCGAATAAGGATGTATGTATATCCATGCTATTCTCAATTGCAGCGAGCCAAAAAAGATACGTATCCTACCAAAAGTGTTAGCGAAACCGAAGCTGAAGTGAAACTTCAAGATTTACTCGATAACACTGCTTCCAGACTTTGTTACAGAGCTTCAAGCTACTACAGTTGCGGGTCGAGTGAAGATAAGCCATATTTTAGTACCGACAATGATTGGCGGCAAAGTTTGTAATGCGGCAACAAATACTACATTAACAATGAGATGTTACATATGTGACAGAACGCAGAAAACGTTTAACGATCTAAATACCACTAACACAGAAAATGCCGATACCTTCAAATTTGGCTTGTCCACATTGCATGCTCGGATCAGATTTTTTGAATTTCTGCTTCATTTATCGTATAAATTAAAAGGCAATATCCATAAAGCTCGCCTACACAAAGAAGACCATACCAAAATCCAGGGTGCAAAAGAAATGATCCAGAAGGAATTCGAGCAGAGAATGGGACTACTTGTTGATATACCTAAAGCTGGATACGGTAACACTAATGACGGAAATACTTCGCGCCGGTTTTTTAGTGATATTGAAGTAGCAGCTGATATCACTAGAATCAACATAAATTTGATACAGAGATTCAAACTGATTTTGGAGGTGCTTTCATCAGGTTTCGATGTTGAAACGGATAAATTTGGTGAATATACATTTGATACTGCAAAGTATTATGTGGAACTTTACGATTTTCAGCCGATTTCTCCTACTGTCCACAAAATATTAATGCACTCTACAAGTGTTGCTTCTTCTGAAAGCAAGCGACATGTCGCACGTGAAGACCGCAAAATGTTGAAAGTATGCTTCGTCTCGCAAACCGATCGGTAAGCGAGCGCTCGCTTGCTTTCAACTGTCATTTTTGTAGTTTGACAGTCATTTTCGCATTTCGTAGCATCTTTCATTGTGGCAACATCATTTTTAATAGGCTCTTCGAGCACAAAAAAGCCTTTTAATATGATATATTGATAAAATCGAGTGTCGTGTTACTGATCTTTATAAATTAATTAATTTATACCGACAATATGAGTGGGTTTGGAGTTTGAATAGCACGCAGGACACGAACTTTCTTGCTCTACGACATGTTGCAAATGAAAAAGTATGCTTTCAAAATGCCCAGTGAACAAATCTCTCTCGCGCTTGCGACGACAAGAAGCAGAAAGCAAGCGACAATTGGAAGCAGGGGAAGACCGCACGTTAAGGAAGACTTTTTGGAAACGTTCAATTCTATTTATTAAATTAGCATGGTATGGTCTCCAAATAATCGTTGCATATTCTAAGTTAGAGCGTACAAAAGACGTATATAATAATTTAAGCGTGTAGGGATCAACAAATTTCGTGCTTTTACGCCTCACAAAACCTAACATCCAGTTTTTTAGTAAGTTGTAAGTTTTTGATATTGTAACTGCAGGGTAACTTGAGAAAAGTATCGAGTATGTATTTGTATCGATTTTTATCTATGGGCAAATGTCAGTTAAGAGAAAGCAAAAGTGAAGGAAAAGCTAAAAAAAAATTTATAAACTCTGATTTCTGGAATCGTACTAATTTCGCAATTAATATTCACGCAATTTCTAAATAATATATATTGCGATCAATATCCCAAGTAAATTTTTTTAAAACATAAAATGGATGAAGCACGTGATGAAAGCCAATTTATTGTGGACGACGTCAGCAAAATAATTAAGGACGCAATTGAGAACACCATCGGTGGCAACGCCTACCAACATGACAAAGTAAACAACTGGACCGGACAAGTAGTCGAAAATTGTCTAAGTGTGCTTACCAAGGAGCAGAAACCTTACAAATACATAGTTACTTCGATGATTATGCAGAAGAACGGCGCCGGTCTGCATACAGCCAGCTCATGCTATTGGAATAATGACACAGATGGCAGCTGCACTGTTCGCTGGGAAAATAAAACCATGTATTGTATTGTTTCGGTGTTTGGCCTGGCTGTTTAAGATTAAACGATGATGGACGAAGCCAGGGGAGGAAATAGACTTTTAAGAGTGTTTTCAGCGAAATACAAGATAAAGAATAGAAGTACCAGTAACTAAACATGAATAACAGCGTTAACGATTTTTCAATATAATAATATAATATAAATTGAATTAGCAAAACAATTAGCATAAGCGTTTCCGCCCGGATAGCTTGTATCCACAACAACTTCGTTGATTGTCTCTTTAGTTAGCTTTCAAGTTACATACAAAATTTTTAAACTATCAGTAGGGCCTTATCCGCTAAACATAAATACTAAAAATTAATAATAAAAAACAAACACTTGATTTGATATGCGAATTAATTGGGGAGCTATTAACATACGCATTAAAATACTCTAAATGATTTCGGAAATTAAAAACAGAGAATGTTTTTTTTTATGAAAGTTCCTTGTAATTAGGTACATACATATATGTATGCGAATTCGTCTTTACATTAATGCAGAATGTTTACGAAACGAAATTTTTGTTCAAAAATCAAATTTTCAGTGCTTTGGATTTTGCCATTTATTTCTATTTATATATGTATGTACATACATACATGAATAAGTAAAGCTTTGCGTTAATAAATTAAAATAATACACTAATAACAATTTTTTTTTAATTTACTAGAATGCATTCTAAGGGCAAGGTTGCGTGTCAACGTTTCTAAATTGGCACTTTTTACTTCGACGTATTAGCCAATTGAATTATGTACCTACATTTGTTGAAGATAGGTTAGTTTGTACATACATATGTACATCCATTCATATGCGTATTAAGCAAGTTGAGGCCTATGAATCATGCAAAGGTAGGTGACTGTCATTCAAAGCAAACATAAATATTGCAAGGTTATCTTTTGTTTTATAATATTACATACTTTTTTTTTGGTTTTATGCAATGCGAATTCAATAAGGTGATGAGATAAATTCATTTTTTTTTTTTTCGCTAAAATGCATTGTTTTGCTTTTGCGGCGTCGAATGTCAAAACGCCAGAAGCAAATTGAATTTCCTTCGTATATAATTCATAGTTGGCCTTCAAGATTAATATAGATTATTATATGTGATCATGGTACAATAAACAGATAATATAATGTTAGCAGCTGATTTGAGTTTTTTCTTATAAGTGGTCCATAACCATGATTCAATTATTAAAGGTTTGGTAACTAAGCAGCTAGCTCCCTCACTTTTTGTTAAACGGCTCCCTAAGCATCTAAACCGTGTCGCTTCTTAAAAATAAAAATAACAGGCAACACTTTGTTTATTTTGTCCGCGTAAACGGTAAGTTCAAATCCGGCTTATAATTTCTAATTTATAAAAATTTTTCATTAACGCGATTTAGAAAACATATGTATGTACATACTCAGAAAGGAGACATTGTGTTCTAAAAGACGGGAAAAGGTCGGATGTTGCTTTTCATATCCAATTGGAAAAGAACTTCGGCATGCCGCTTTCTTCAAATGATTGGGGGCGTTCCGACCATTTTTTGCATATTTGAAGGTATATAACGAGAGACTTTTCCAAATTTTGTGACCAAGAGCAATGTTTTCTGAAGATCCGTTGTAGTATGAATTATCAAACCCGTCAAATTTGAAATATGTATCTATTTTGAAGGGTGATGGACCACAACAATTCGAAAAATATAACCCAGGGTTGCATTTTCTTTAATGATGCTACCTGTTTAATGTGCGTTGTATGTGATTGATTATTCATCAATCTTGGTTCGCCTTGATTTAAATGTCAATGGCAATCAAATCGGAAAAGAGAAGAAGAACCGCCAAAACAATTCCTTCGTTCAGTTTTTTTGGTTCGCATCCAAAAGTTTGACCAGTATTTGCAAGTGCTGTGTGGAATAGAATTAAGTTATTAAATGTGTGCCCTATTTTTGTTAATAGCAAATTATGTACGTAGGTATTCGTATTCTTTTAATGTTCTTGGACTTCTAGGGAGAAGAGTAATAACGTGAAAGCAACTATAGAGAAAAAAGGTCTGATTTTCATTTTAAAATTTCATAATTTTATTCAAACAAGAAATCTTGCCAAGGAATTGTAATTAAAAAAAAGTTATGCTTTTATGTAATAAAAAATAAAATATTTATGTATGTATGTGCGAAATCACTTTGTCTTCCTTCCAGCTCCTCCAGGCATGGCTTTCATTTTGCTAGGTAATCGCAAAGTCAACATATCTGTTTTTGCTACCCGACATAGATTCACAATGTGTGCAAACTTTAGGAGTTTTTGTTTTGAAACACCTAACTCTTGCGTCAGTAAATTCAAGTCCACTTTAAAGTTTTCGTTAATAATCGCAGCGAGTACTATGAAGTAGCACAATGCCTTTTCTGTGGTATGCGATGTGCGCGAACTAAAAATTAAAAAAAATAAGAGTCTATAATTTACATTAATTTATAAATCTTAAAAGCTTACAATGGTTTGGAGTGTGGATCAGAAAAACGTGTGCGCACATCGTTTTCTGCCTTTTCAGTTATGCCAGAAAGTTCAACGGATTTGATTGAACTTGAACGCGTTCGAAGCAAATTTAGTAAGCAATCCATATAAATAATTAGTTTTAAATGCAAAAAACCTTCCGAAGTTGGGGTGCTATCTTGTATACGTTTGACGCATTGACATAAGTACTCTGAATGTAATCTGTAAAATAAAGCAAAGGTAGAATTTAATAATAAAGCTTGATTTAATAATAAAGCTTCGTAACTTACGGCAACTTCTCAACAGGCGTCGAATATACTACTTTTGATTCCTCATTTAGTCGATCAAGCAGTTCACCGGGCACAATATCGCGTACATCATAGATTTCGTCCAACTTCTGGGCGTTTTTGTTGAACTTCGGACGCAAAATATCAAAGTTATGTTCAGTATTCGGTTTCTTTTCCATTTCATCTTTGAATTCAGTCTCAAGAACAGTATTATCCAAGTCATCCTTCAGTATATCGACATTAATTTTATTACTTTCTTGATTGGTTGCATACCGCGACGCTTTTCGTCCTCCAAACTGTTTCAATAGAACTGACTTAGTGTGCTCAGCAGTCAAGGTTGGCAAAGGTTTCTGCTTTAGAATGTTGTAGATGTCATTACCGAGCGTAGCTTGTTCGACGGGAATAATACGCACCTAAAGTAAGTTAATACAATTTATATACTGAAACAATCTTCAGGAACTAAACTACTGCACACTACTTTATTTGTATTTTTATTGCGCACGCAGATATAAGTATCTGTGAGTGCTGCCGCTTCACTGGCGTCCACTAAACCATGATAGATTTGATCCCTTATAGTGACCATAGCAACTCTCGCAGGGGGTTCCCTACCGCGTTTTTGCGAAAGCCGACAAAAATGTGTGGTATCTCTACTGACGGCGGCCAAATGGCCATTCTGAAAGTTCACTAAAATATTGGGAAGATACGATAACACCCAGTTATCACAAAAATATTGCCAATTCTTACGCAATGTCGGCAAGGATCCAGAGCGCGAACGCGTATAAACTTTTTCGATGGTGGCCTTTTCTTTCATAACTTAATATAAATAAATTTATTACTGTATAAAAACTGAACAAATGCAAAATGTAAGCTCCGTTTAGCAACCAAAAATTTAACGTCAACACGTGAATCCATTGACATTAGTGACCTTTAAATTATATCGATGATTTGTAACTATTCGATGTTTGTCATTCGATACATGTGGATACAATTTTTGAGAAAGATTTTTTTCTTAAAAACATCAAATCAGAACTAAATAATTTTTTTTATTTTTCACGGTCTACTGACCTAAAATTTCACAAATTTACATGCATAACATATAAAGGGTGTTTTTAAGACATGTGGTTTTTAAGAAGAAATAACGCATATAATTTAATGCCATGGCCAAGAATTAAGCTTTATTATAAAGATAAAGGTTTGCCATTATGTTTTAAAAATGATTTCGGGCAAGTGACCGCCGCGGATGGTTCGAATTAATTCCAGCCGAGAGGCCCACTTTTCGACCACTTTTTACAGCAATTTCGGCAGTATGTCCGCAATAATGCGCCGAATATTCTTTTTCAAGGCGTCTTGAAATGGCAAACAAAACTGAGTATAAGTCAAGTAACAAAAGGACCAACTCCGAAAAAAGTATTGTCTCATTTAAAACCACACATACTTACATATGTATTAAAAAATTAACATATAACATTCAATATTTACAATAAAAACTAAAACGTATTATTAGTAGAGAAGCGTATTTTTACAATCACATATTCGTTGGGATACTACACATTACATTCTTGAGTTCCAGAGAAGGTTCTATACAAATTATACGTCGGTACGGTGTAATTCGTGCGATGGATGGAGTCACCTTAAGGCCTGCTCAAAGTGTATTTAAAATAAATACTAAAATTATTTACCTCAATATTTTCTATTACTATTTTTTAAAGATAAAATTCTTACTTTATAATTTTTTAAGTTTTGACCACAGTAGCTTGCACTTTTGATTTTATTTTTTCAATTTTATACATATTTGTGTAAATAAAATTATAAAAATTTTAACACTTGTGTGAAAAAGTCATTAACTTTGAAACAAAATGTATTTTGGATAATTTGAATCCAATGAAATTAATTATTTAACTAATGGGGTACAGTGGTGCAATCCCTACTCTTACGTCCACGTTCGTGCACCCTGGGCAACGTGAGCAACCCATGTGCGAGATACGGTAAATAACCCGTGTGGAGCCATGGGTCACGGCTAATAGAGAGGGAGCTTTAGTGGAGCGACTCCGACATATTCGGTTTAAGGGTCCACTAAAGTCGCTGCGTCTGTTCACCAGGAGGTGCGGCTGCAAGCGGGCGTCTGTCTTGGAGCAATCGGCTCGCTATACAAACGAACTTAAAATTTTCACTCGGATGAGACCCCCCATTTTTGATGACGACCACGGCAAACGTATTAAGGACAATGCTTTGAGGGCATGCACCTGGAATGTCCGTACCCTTAATTGGGAAGGTGCCTCTGCCCGGCTGGTTGATGTTCTCAGCAGAGCGAAGGCTGACATCACCGCCATCCAAGAGATGCGATGGACGGGGCACGGGAAAAAATCTATAGGCCCTTGCGACATCTACTACAGCTGCCATGTAAAGGAGCGCAAATTTGGTGTCGGATTTGTGGTGGGAAAGAGACTGCGCCGTGAAGTACTGTCGTTCACTCCGGTGGATGAACGTCTCGCCACAATCCGCATCAAGGGGAGATTCTTCAACATCTCCCTGATTTGCGCCCACGCCCCGACGGAAGAGAAGGACGATGGGACCAAAGATCGCTTCTACGATCTCCTTGGCCGCACGTATGAACGGTGCCCCCACCACGATATAAAAATCGTGCTTGGTGATTTCAATGCCAAGGTGGGCAAGGAGGGCATCTTTGGTTCCACAGTCGGAAAATTGAGTCTCCGCGATGAAACGTCTGATACCGTATTGAGACTGATCGACTTCGCCGGAGCCCGAAACATGGTAGTCTGTAGTACCAGGTTCCAGCATAGGAGAATACATCAGGCTACCTGGCTGTCTCCAGATGGTAAGACACGAAACCAAATCGACCATGTTGTGATAGACGGAAGGTACGCTTCCAGTGTCCTTGATGTGCGCACGATCCGAGGAGCCAACATCGACTCGGATCATTTTCTTGTGGCAGCTAAGATCCGCACGCGCCTCTGTGCAGCAAAAAGCGAACACAAATGGACACAAGAAAAGCTCGACGTCGGAAAGCTGCAATCACAACAAACAGCCACTCACTTCGCCACTCGACTTGCACTCCTGCTCTCTGAGAGCAATAATCAACAAAACGATATTTCCGAGCAGTGGAGCCATATTTCTCGCTGTCTACATACCGCCGCTGAAGAATCCATCGGATTTCAGCGAGCCCGAAAGAACAACTGGTATGACGAGGAATGTCGCGCCGCTACGGAACGTAAAAACGCTGCCCACAGGCCAAACCGCGATCGGGGGCAACGCGAGCTGTGCGGGAGCGTTATCGTGAGTTGAAAAAGGAAGCAAGACGCATTTTTCGTGAGAAAAAGAGAGAGGCCGAAATGCGTGAGTGCGAAGAGCTTGAGATGCTGGCCGACAGGAATAGCGCCCGAAATTTTTTTTTAGAAAGTACGGCGGCTAACAGAAGGTTTCAAGACCGGGGCGAATTCCTGTAAGAATGAAAACGGCGACCTGGTGACTGATGTCCACAGCATACTTAAATTATGGAGGGAGCACAAGTGGAAAAAGGCTTGGCTATACTAGGGATTTCCAATTGGCCCCAGTTAGCACGAGATAGGGACAGCTGGCGTGCTTTGTTTACCTCGGCCAAAATCGCTTAGGCGGTTTAATGCGCCAATTAAGTATGTAAGTAATTAATTTCACCAAGAAAATTATTAGAAGCATTAACTTAATAACTAAAGTTTACTATAAACAAATCTGAAAATAATAATTTGAGTCATAAGTTATATGTAAATTACAGGCGTAAGCCACAAAAATATTAACATAAAATATTAAATAAAAATTAAATAGCTAATATTTATTTAAAAAATACTTGAAAGAAATGCAGAATCCAATTCTTATTCCAAAATTGGTAACATATTTTCTTGCACATCAAAAAGGTTTGCAAAATTTTGGTGAGTAAAATCGCATACATATTTACTATTTTGACAACAAGTTTTAATTTCACATTTAATATTTATGTAAATGTGGCCATGTTATCGCCAGGACTGAAACCCAATCCACTAAAGGTATAGTGCTTGCTTTTAATGATATGCACCACTTGCTATAAAAAATTAAAAAAAAAAATTATAAGAAATTTTTCCAAATTTTAAAATGTAGCTATACTCACTAGAACAAGTTTAATTAAAAAAACCGCAAAAGTTAAAAAGTTGATGCTTATTAAGGCAGCCTCTGGCGGAAAGTTTAGATTCGATTCTTCTAGTAAACCACGCTTGCGACGCATATATACCTTTGGTGCCCAAATCATATTGAATCGGTCTTCTGAAAATTAAATTAAAAAATATATGTACATACATATGTATGTATCTATACGAAATACTGACAAGAAAAATTAAAGTGCCTCGTGCCTATTAGCTTTCTTTTTGGGTAAAAATCAAGGTGAACGTTTTTGCGATTTTACCTAAAGTACGTAAAATGACTCATCCTTTAATAAGTTCGCACGAAAGTTCATCAAGAAATTTAAGTCTTTTAAAGTCTCACAATATTATGTTATAATATTAAAAAACGGCAAGAAAGTCATAAAATCAAGTCGATTATTTCTTAGAATTGTTTTTAATATTTTAGCATCGGTGATATTTCAGAATCATATCGGACAAATTAAATAAGTTGACACAAACAACATCACGTTCATATCTTCTCGATATATTCGGAGAAATCTTAAAGAAAAGAGCAAATTCCTGAAAGTTGTACTCCCCGGGACTGCCATCTAATTTCATCAATATGTATACACTCGTATATTTATGTATAAATGTATAAATACTTATATACAAATATACATACATACATATGAACGAATTTTACCTTAATATAAATAAATTTGCCATTTTTAATTACTTTTTGCTTAATGTTCAAACTAATTTTGAAGGAAAAAATTGGTTTCTATATTATTGTATGTATGTATGTATATGTATATGTAGATCATTTTTTTTTCATTAACTAAATTTTCAATACAGAATTTTTACCAATTAAATGCATCATTTTGTTTTTCAATCGCTTCAATTTATGAATTTTTTGTTCGATGCTCAATCTCGATTGTTTGACCCATTTACGCTTTGCCGATTTAAGAAAATTGATAAATCCCCGCCACGATGGATACTGCACGCCCTCAATGATATACGAAAAAATATTAATATTTTCTTCATTCGACCTCATTTGATCATCATTATTATTTTCTTTGTCATCATTATTAAGCTCTACTTGCTTATTTGATTCATCTTTTTTTTGTAATTTTTCAATTGATGTCTCAGCGTGTGCTTCATCCTTTTGTGATGTTGTTGCACTCTGCTTCTTTTCGTTCTGACTTACAGTCCTCGAGATTGGATCGATTGTTTGAGCATTATCTTTAAGCAACTGCGAAGCGGGATCAAGCAGTTTTTTTAGACTCTCAATGTCCTTCGTATTTCCAAAGCGTTCACGTTGATATTTCAGCCATTCTGGACTAGGTGTTGTCATACCTTCGGTAGCGTAGTGGTGATTACTTTGCTTGGTGGATTCGTGAACAGAGGACACAACTAGAGTAATCTGAATTTGTATTGATATTAAAAAAAAGAAAGCGCTTAAGTTTAGAATTAACATTTTCGTGTATCCACAATCGCTGAAGAACTGAAAGAAATATTTATTCTGCTGAATGAGATGTTAAATTTGGAGCACAAAATTGTTTATGTTATTATTGTTGCTAGCAGCAGTGATTCGTGTATTTCACGCCTTTTGATTTTACTACATACATATATTACTTGCGTTTTTATGAATGTCAACCGTTGCGAGCGAATGCACCAGTATCAAGTAATTATATTTGTCATTATTATTTCTTTTATTTTTATTTAACACTCATCGCAATACGCATTACGAACTATTCTGATGGAGTTGGAGTTGATGATCATCATCATTTAAAATAGCCGTAGTAGTTTTTCGGAAATATTTTATACTATATTCAGGTTCCTGTTAAATCACCTAAAAAATGTTGTATATGGATTCTTTTAACCCTTGTATTTTTAAGAATTACTATTGCAAATATTAGCTGGAGGGAAGATTTATCAAATAAAAAGCCAAAGTTTATTCAGGAGAGCTTCAGTCTTTCGCACAACACGCTCGATATACCTATACAAGCTGATTTCACGATAGTTAACGCCGATTGTTGGATAACTCACTTATAGTATCTTGTTGCCGAGCTTTAATAGTTCCGCTTTTTTAGAGTGAAAATTCTAATGGGAGTTCCGAGATGGTTGCGTTAAATGTTTAACTCTATTTTGGGCGGGGTAATGACAGCACGCTTATTGAAAAGCTGTATCAGATTTTTTTATGATCTATTGTGCTATAGTAAAATGTTGATCTGATGCGATAATGTGACGATATGGTGTGATGGGATGTAATGTGACGATGTGATTAAATCAACGGTTCCAACGTTATTGATATTTCTTTCATATCATGAAATTTCACTATTATCGCCTTGTTCTTTTGGCTTACAGATCTTTTTTTCGCTTCACATCCTTTCCTGCTGTCGCAATTAACAGCTCTAGCACGCTCAGTGGTAAGAAATTCTACACCATACCAGTTACTTTTTGTGGATCAATGAATTCTTCAGGAGTAATAACCAGATGGCAAAGGTGTTAGTTTGTTGGTTGAGATCGCAGATTTTTCGACATCGAACAATGCCCTGGAAAATATACATGTATTTCCCTTGGAATAGTTTGGTGGATTTTTGTTTAAGTTGCTGAAATTGCATTTCTAATATTAACACTGATTTGCAAGGCGGCGTTAAAGTATGTACATAAATAATTATGCACGGAAACAGTGAGTCCCAGAACAACATCAGTTTCCAAAGTAATAAAAAAAGGCATTAATTTTTAGATTAGCTTAGTGTTGGAAATTACCTACATATGTTTCATTTCACACTTTAGAGGCACAAATCTTAAATAATGATGGTATATTATCTGATTTTGCCTGCACATACATGTAAATAACTTACAGATAGATAAAGATTATGGAAGGATTATGAAATTAATCAATAGAAATTTGGCACACGTTGCTCGGCCCAGACGTACTCACTTTGTTTTTGAGTATCCAGTCTATTTTTTCTTGAAATCCGTCATGTTTTGAATTCGTCTGTCCATGCCTTGGATTCGTAGTTTTGCTAAAATTTACTCTTATTATATAAATAATAGCTTTGCAAAGCAGAAAAATCTGGTTACACCTAATTTAAATAAAATGGAAATATTCTTCGCAAGATAAACCTCACTCCT
This sequence comes from Philophylla caesio, assembly GCA_963971545.1. Classification (NCBI taxonomy): domain Eukaryota; kingdom Metazoa; phylum Arthropoda; class Insecta; order Diptera; family Tephritidae; genus Philophylla; species Philophylla caesio. The sequence goes on along the minus strand of OZ020604.1, from coordinate 195,362,444 downwards.
AGTTTTTTCACCAGCGCTGGTGTAAACAAACAGTGCAATTGGCACTACTATTTTCACCTGAAAAAAGTTTTTTTCGTTTTTAATGCATTTGAATTTTTTTTGACAATATTATATATTTCCTCGTCTTGTAATTATATACATTAAGAAAAAATCAACTAAATTGATTTCAAATTACAGGCGGCAGAGAGAGGCACGAGACACGTTTCGCCACATTGCTTTTTTATCATTAAGCGAACACTTTTGGACTTAAAGTCGCATTCCATTTTTTACAAAGTCAAACGCTTATCCTTTGCATAAGCAAAATTTCTAATATGTACATATGTATTTATTTCGAAAAATAAAGATGAGCATCGCAATAGTAACATTTTATTTCATAAGACTGATCTTAAGGTTCTTAAAAGATTCACATAGAATATATGTATGTATGTGGTTATGTATAGCACAGAATCAATGTTGTTAAATTATGTATATATGTACATATGTATGTAAATTTACAATTTGTATATCCTTTATTAATTGTTTGTTTTATGGAACTAGTGCTGATTACAATATTGCAGAGAAAAAATTTAGCACAATCGTTCTGTTACTTTAAGCTTCTGGAATTTGTTCGCTTTTTCTTGGTCTATTATGTTTTTATGCACCTACATGTATATTTGTATGTATACTTGTTAATTATTTTATTTTGTTTAACTTGATTTATTTTTTATACTCATATCATATTTGTTATGTATATGTGTAATGTATTGTTAATAAGAATTCCATACGAAAATTGTGAAGGTTTGGCTTAGAGGAAAATTCAAACTTCTCAATAAATCATCAAAGTACACGTAAAAGCAACATTCACACACCCAGATGTACATATAATTCGATTCTGCGTGTCCTTACTCACTTTGGAATAGAAAATTTATTACAGAAATTGGCTACTTTATAGGGGCTTAATATTTAGTATATTATTCACGTAGGATAGGTGTAGTTAGATTACTTAAAGGTTCATACATTTTTACTTAAACTTTGCTTGAGATAAGGTTTATTCCTATTTCGATTTATATCTATATATACTTATGCATATATACATACATATGTATATATGTTTGTGTATCTATACGTGTTTGTTTATTAGTTTGCTTTACTTATTCGAACTTCATTTTACATTACGGCACAAATGACCGCGCATCCATTTTATGGCTTTATCGCCGATGGCTTCCGCTTTTGGTGTACCAGGCAAACTACGACAACCACAAGCCTCTGTATCGATATGCTGATGATGTGATTGCTGTTTTATATATAACTTCTGATGTTGTCGTGGACGCAGTTCCTCATTGGCTGACAGTTGTGGTAAGGATTGCTGTTGTTGCTCCTTCCTTTGTTCTTCATTCTCTTGTGTATTGGCATTATTCTCTTTTTTATCAGGTCAAATGTCGCCGCTGCTGGCCCATCGTATGTCGTCCGCTTCATGCGTTAGATAACGTGTGCCCACTTGGCCTTCCAAATTTCTCAAATCCCGATAGGTTTGCTTATCCTGCAGCCAATAATGTTGCACACTTTTATCGACAGTATAACGTTTCCGTTGCTTTACTTGCAGTAGATTGTTGATGAGGTCGATGGCTGAATAGATAAAATACACTTATGAATGAGATAATTTCAATACGTCGTATTGTCTTACCATTAGAGGATATCTCTTTCCATGGATTGGGTGGATACATAAAAGCGGCATTTTGTATCTGATCATTAATGTCCTCCTCTTCGTTGAAGGGGAACGTGCCGCTGAGGCTGACGTAAATGATAACACCAACGCTCCACATATCAAGTGAACGGTTGTAGCCCTTGTTACGTAAAACTTCAGGTGCTACAAATGTCAAATAAATTTATTCAGATTAGCAATAAAACACAATCAAAGTTCCAACAAAATATGGAGCTAAGTTTTTGAGTATATGAGCTTGTATTTCTACTTACCCAAGTACGCCGGTGTTCCGACAACCGATCGCCTAAAGGACTTTTCACCAATAATTCTGGCATAACCAAAATCGCATAGCTTAACTTGTGGAAATTCATTATCGGATGACAGCAATACATTTTCTGGTTTTAAGTCACAATGTACAATATTTTTGCTATGTAAATGCTTAAGCGCAATGAGTATTTGTGTGATGAGGAATTTCGTTACTCGTTCACTAAGCCGCCCTCGCTCGTGAGAAAGTATCATCTCTAACATATCACCCTTAAGCTTTTCCATCACAACAAATATACGTTCTGGAGTTTCGAACATACGCTCGAGATTCACAACACCGAAATGTGAAATGTTCTGTTGAAAAGAGAGAAATTGACTCTATTTCATAAAAGTAGATCTATGGATAATACTTATTTTAAGAATTAAAGAGGTAGTCGCAAGGACTTTACAACAAGAAGTATCTTCTTTAAGTGTATGTCTAAAATATATAGAAGTAGACAATATATTCGGAGTAAGGGGATATGGCTATTAGACCTTGCGTCTACTACAGCTGTCGCATTTGTAGTGGGAAATTTACAGACACACTTCATCGTCTAATACTATTATCCATCATCTCGACGAAATTCCACTCATATGTCTTTCCATGTCTCTGATTTGGACCTACTTCCTGGAGGAAGCGAATTCATTCCTTGTTACATTTTGTTTGGAGACAACCAGGTTTCGGCTTTCTGTGTCGCTGGTATCGATGAACAGCATAAAATGATTATCAGGAAATGTGGTTGTATCCCGAAGGTTAAATTTACTTACAGTGTTTGGAATTAAATAAAACCAAACTGCTTTTATTATCAGCAATGCTCATAAAAATTCTTTAAATATTTTGTAAATTGGATGATCTATTCATAACTAGTTGAGGATCATTTTACATACATGCCAAATAATTTATTTTGCCTCGAATTAATATTCGTTTTAAGGAAGAGACTCTAGATAGCGATACTTTTACTTTCTTAATCAACATTATCATTAGAACTGACTCCGAAGTATAAGAAGAGGGATGCGTATACGGCCCTCGGGACCCTAGGAGTGAAAAAGAATTGACATCCAATTTCTGTAATTTAAACGAAAACTGAATTAAATCAGATTTTTAGAGGAATCAATTGCGAAAAAAGTAAAAATCACGGAAGCTTTAAGACTCTCGCAGAAAGTACAATCCTGATCAAAAGCTTATTTTCTTCGGATAAAACCGGTAGTAAGGAATTCCTAACTCACAATCTCAACAAATTCGTGTTACTTATGAATAGTAACTAATTTAAAATTGGCGACCTTGGTTCTCGGCTGATTTTATATAAGCTTACCTGCAATATGGCAACTTCATTTTTGAGCTGTGCCTCCTGTTTGGTGGGAAATCGCAGCTTATCAATAACTTTAATGGCAACTTCACGTTTGGTTTTCTTATGTACACCTCCGTAGACGACACCAAATTGACCGGATCCAAGCACTTCATCTGGGAATATTTGGTACAACTGACCCATATCTTGAACGTTTTCTTCTGATTCGCAGCATTCTGTAAAGAAGACGTAGTGCGCACTTAAAATCACTTTCTCTATTTAATATTCTAGGGAAATACTTACGTGTATTTGTGACATGCATATAGGCCTGCTTGATGATTGTCTCCCAGCTTTTGGCAATATCCGAGCCAATGCCGCTATCTGGTGGAGGCAGCCTTACTGGCTGCTCTTCACGTACACCAACCAATGGATCCTGCCCCACATAGTAGCTTATGTTAGCCGTTCTAAGTTCGAAGCAATAATTGTTGTCTACACGCAAATCACGATTCATATCGATTCCCTGTATCTCAGATAGCGGTATATCTTTGTGATACTTGCTGCCCTGCTCGGAGAGAAACAGCGTTAGCGTGAGTGTTTTCGAATCCAAACGCCAATAATGACGCTTCACTGTCTTATCTAAGCTGGTAAAATGCACTAGCCAACCCTCTTTGATCGCTTGACCGCCACGCTTCTTTGTATGTTTTACAGATTGTACGATACGCATTAAAGGTATATTGGCACTGGGAGACGAGGAGGAGCTCGATTGTTCCGATTGTCTATCAATTGTCTGACCCTCGCCGGCATTACGTGCATCACCAGCGCCCCCCACTAATCCATTCACAAGCTCGGGCGGTGAATTGTGTGCATTTGTTGTTGTCCTTGGTATGCCGGTACGCGGAGGTTTTGAGCCAGCCATCGTGCCATACTTATGTGCCAAACCACCCTGGTAGCCACCACCGCTGGGGGGTGGATTATCTTCGAAATCGCTATCATCGAATTCCTCGCGGAAGAAGTTGTCTACCGCTTTCGGCGCATGTGTAGGCGTGTTGTCCGCATAGTCGTTGGCTTGCGATTGTCGCTCGCCAGTACAGTCGTGTGGCACCTTATCCAAGCATTTCTTGTGCGCATTATATTGACAATCTTTACATTGTAGACCTTGCTTGAATAAACCCTTCAGCAGTTTCTTACAATATTGACATACGGTTGGAATACCATAGGTGTGCACCATGAATGTATGTGGAATGCGAATTTTCTCGGCATAGGCGGGCATGGATGTGTACATGGAAATATTGGCACCGAGACAATGGCTGCTACCATGAGAGCCGTTGCGGCTACTGGAGGAGGGCGAGCGACTGTGACTACGATAGTGCGGGACATTCTAATTAGAAAAAGATAATAGAGCGCATGGGAGAGATAATATACGAAAATATTAAGGAATGAGAAGCGATGTCGAGAGAAACAAATCTGCGTTTTGTGTTAGCAATTAAATTTTTTGTTCAAGCGATCTGGCGTAGAGTTTTACAACAAAGAGAAGAAAACAACAAAGGAAAAGGCAACATAAAATTTCAAGTTTAAATCTTTATTAGTTGTTTTTAAAAATTCAGTTTAAAGTATTAAACAAAATAAAAATACAAACTAACGAATATTGATAAATTTTGTAAACGCTCTAAACCAGATCGCAAATAAGTACGAGTAGTCTCGACATTTCTTTGTCTATTCCCGAATTTACATGTTATCGAACTACCCATCACCAATGACAAACTAAGAGTATTTAGAAATTTAAAAGTCTTAAAATGTGTGCAAATTTCAAATATTAACTATTTTTTCTTAAGTTATGTCTTTATGTTCACGTTTCTGTACTTATTTCGCTTCACAACGCTAAGCTTCAGTAATGCTTTAGTTCTTAATTATATCACTCATCAGATCCGACATTCGCTTTACCAGTGAGCTACCGCCATCGCTGCGCGTCTGATCATCATTTGATATCAGCGATTGTGTTGAACCACCTGAGGGACTGCGGGGAGGTTGTAATGCTGATGAGCGTCTCGTGCTAGGGTCATTGTGACGATTGCAATTGTTGGGGATTTTCACAACACAACGTTTATGATAATTCTGACCGCAACCTGTAAAGAGAGACACAAACGTCATGAACTATATGTATGTATGTACAAGTTATCATAATGACAAGTAACAAACACTCATACCATCACATTTGAGTCCTTGGCGTACCAAACCGAACAACATTTCACCACAGAAATCGCAAAATGTGGGTGCTTTGTACGAATGTACATTGAGCGTATGTGGCTTTAGTGTTGGCATTTCCGATGTAGGATACAAAATAGCTGTGTGAGAAGGAAAAGAGAAACACATGTCAATCAATTAAGTGAGAGAAGTCAATAGTTTTGGTATATTCAAATGAGCTATGGCTAAACTTACGACTGGCTGTCAGTACAATCTCCACCAAAGTCTCATCGACCACTTCCGCAGCTGAGTTGATGATGTGCAATACATTTGGACTGTTGTAGTCATGCCGGAATATTAGTATACGTTCTGGAAGATGTGTCAAGCCGCTGTCGGGTATCTAAAAACATAAAAACAGTTTGATAGCTAAAACTTCAACAGTTACAATGAAATCATCTTAAGTGTATGATAAAATATACGGATTTCTGTCGAATCGGACTCAAAATTTAATAATACAATGGATGAAAGAAAATCGTTTCTCGAACACAACAAACATTTTTTTACTAAAACTCAATCAGTGTTATCCCGATTTCCATGCCAACAAATGTTTCTATAAGTTACAATTCAATACAAAATCAATTTTCCTAATACTTTTTTGTATCATCTGTTAATTAACGGATCTATTAAGACTTGTGAAACGATAGACGTTGAAGAAATAAATGACATAAATGAATGAGTTGTTCGCATGGAAGAACATACTCAATTATAGGATTTTTAAACTTGAGATGTTAGTATTACTGGATTAAAATCTACACCTATAGCAGAGCTGGAAATCAATGGGAATGGTACATACTCGTACGATTATTTGATACTCATTGCAAATCTTTCTAGACAAGTATAGTAAGAATGAGTTTTTTTGTGATTTATGTAACTACAAGCGAGGTAAGCTCATTCTATGACCTCTCACTAAGACACACTTTTCCGAATGTCACTGGCAAAGGTGTCAAGAGGCAGCCTTTCATTCTTTGTTTTCTTTACTCCATTCAAAAAACGTGGCAATATATTAGTGCCGTAATACTTTACTGACTTTTGCTAATATTTTAACCGATTACTGATAATAAAATGTCTTCAGATTTTGAGTGGAGCGGACAGCTGTAAGTGGGTTGGATTTATCTAAAGATTCTTAAAGAATCATAGAAGAGGGAGAATTGGTCTTGCTATTCTCATCTTAAACTACAACACTCTCATTTCAATCCGTTGCATACTTATGGCGTAATATGTATAATCTTCTCTTAAAAAAATATAAAGCGTCCATTAAATTAAGCGTTCGCATTAATTTTTCACTAGAACTCACTCGTAAATGATTCCATACTTGTAACATTGCGAGTACATAATTCACTGAACATATGGCATTGTAACAAAAAATTCGCCCACATGATTCATGTTAATAAATGTTATTACGATAAAAGTGGGTTCTATGATGGGAACAAAGGCGAGATGAACATAAAATGGGAAATAACCATACAAGCTGACTTATTAACACTAACCATTTGCATATGTATGTACGAGTATGTGCGTATGTGTGTATATTTACATTAATTCCCAAATACTAATATTTTTTCAAACGCTTCTATTTACTCTGTATGTTTGTAAGTGCTTAGAATCTATGGTCGCCATAAATAATTGAATATGAAGCAAGGCGTATTAAACACTAGTAGGAATGACCATCGTAATATTGTAAAAGTCTATGACGATGCGGAGACGTGCGGAAGAGCAGTATACAATAAAATTAAGTAATTAATGTGCCACGATAAATGCGAGTAAAGCACGTGACTCCCTTGATAATACAATGAGCGTGGAGCATGGCGCCGGCAACAATGGATCCAACAGTTTGCTTGCGTACTCGTACATAGATATGCATGTATGTTCATAGGCTGGAGAAAGATGGGCTATACGTAGGCGAGGACCCACAAGGCTAAAGTTCCACCTTCGTCTTAAGTGAACAAATACTTTCCATTAATGGAAATGCCCAGCGAAGGTTTAAAGATGTGGCTAGTTTCAATCTTAACCTGCTGTTACATAAGCTCAACATTCAGATATAAGCAAAAGTTACTAGGGAATTTATCAGTCGCCTCATACAACGTATTGTAAGGTTTTGCGAGGGAACAAAAAGTCATAAAAATTGAAGCTGGGAGCTGCAATAGCATTGCGATCTGAAAATTGAATTGGGTGTTCAGATGCCATCTGTCATCAGGACACTCACACAATGTGATAAACATATATTATATCCGGTAATTAATAATAAAAATAGTAGTAATTTGGCGCTAACACTTTAGCTTTGACTGAGCTTCTCCTACCATTGCCGGAGTGCGTCTTTAGATTTTACCACCGTGGAGGGACCTACAGTTTTGTGCCGACTCCGAACGGAAAATTTATTTGATGAGAACCTTTTTCATGGCAGAAATGCCCTCGGAGGTTTGCCCATGCCTGCCGAGGGGTGACCGCTATTGGGAAAAAACTTTTTCTTTGATTACAATTTTACTTGCCCCGGCTGAGATTCGAACCTCGAACTCAGTGGCGTATCGAGTTATAGCTCGCATCGCTACCCACTCGATCACAGCGGTAATTAATACTTTACATAAAAAACTTTGAACATATTCACCTCCGAATTCTAGCGCTTAAAGGTCTTCTTTGTGTTGAGTTGAAACTTGGTGCAGTGCAACAATGTTTAAAAAAAAGTTGAAGGCCGACATTGAAGTAAAACCAAAAGCATTATACGTACATATTTTTTAATAACAAAATCAATGACATGAAAGTACAGAGAAAGTTTGAATGAAACTTTCAATAATACAGTTTGAGAGGTGTTAGTTTCAGTAGAGCTATATACATATATTAAATGTGTGGCGATAATAGCTCTAAATGGTAGAACATATCATTAACGGAACTCTGGCCCAATATGACTTCTAAGAGCTTTTTGAACTTCCCCATAAGTAATATTTAGCTTAAATAAGCCATTAAAAATGGACAGTATAACGCTGACATCGCATATTTTCCATGCTCTTAGCCTTTTTTTACCCTTTGATTTATGCACAAACAAACATACATACATATGTATCTTAAAAAAACACTCACTTTACACTTGATTGAAAATGCGAAAATGCATTAAAAAGATACATCTTTCTGTAAATAGGTACGTACTCGTATTTATGGTCGCCCATCAGCATTTGCTGCAGCACGTGAGATGCGAGCACGTACCGAAAAATTTATTTACCACCCATAAAGTTTGTATAAAAAGCAATTTAACGTATTTTCCTTCCTTTGGAAATTACATTTTTTTTTTCAAATACTGCGTCAGCAGATTTCTAAGTCGAAAAGTAAACGAAAAATGATGTCAAGAAGGAAATATGTAGTAACGAATCATGAAAATTGTGTGAATGACATTGGGAAAGGCTAAATCGATAAAACGATATTACAGTATTTATTTACTAATATACCTGCATACATTATTATATAAGTTTAATTCTAGAATACGCCAAGACCTACAGAATGAAAGAATATTTGTCATATTTGTGTGGTTTTAGCGTTAAATGCGCATGAAAGTCAGCAGGCGACAGTTAATATCCTTACGTAAACAGAACATATACTACAATCAGTTACTAAAAGCGCAACAATAAAAATAAGTAATCCATCAACATTTCCCAAATGAACTAAGCTTCTTACTCACAATACAGCCCAGCAATTTATGCCGTTGAGTATTTTATTTCTATGCACATACCATATGTATGCATGTATGTATGTATAAAAAAGGCTCAAATTATAATTTTAAAATACATACCTTTGTGTTGATGAATTCACAGGCTAAATCCTTGAGAGATTTCAGCGTCAAACTGCTGGCCGGTACTGAAATAGCATCACGCAAGCTACCGAATTGAAAGAGGAATGTCACCTCGGTGCCTTCCATAATAATGGGTACGGTAGCTTTAACACCACCACCACCACCACCTCCACCGCCACTGCTACTATTTCCGGCTACGAAATTGGTGGCGCTGTTGTGGTTGTTGGTGTTATTGAAGTGCTGTCTGTAGTTCGCCAGTGCAGCTGTTTGTATTGTCAACGCAAAAGTTTTCGGGTTGATTTGCCTAACGATCCAACGCTTAGTCACTTAAACAGTTAGTAGGTGGGAGTGTTGTGTAGCGAGCCTCTTTGGGTGGTTGTCACCGTTTTGAGCAGCTAAGTGTATGGTACAGTGTAATGGCTCCAATGAACAGACGTTTGTTGGAAGGTTATGCAGTGATGAGTTTCTTCTTTTCCCTTCCGATCGCCAGTACAGTAAAATTTTCTCGTTTTGTGTGAATATATATTGCTGGCTTATTTAACATTTACTTACATAGCTTGATTTGTAAAATTCACTAAAAAGAAAAAAAAAAATATTGTTTTTGCATTAGTTAAACGGCTGAACAAAAAGGTAACGAGTTCATAAGAAGAGGTAATAATTTATAGAGTTTCAAGGCGTATCAATGCCACAATGCCTAAGCATGTTCTCCAAACTGCTGTATCGCAAGAACAACGCAGCACTCGCCTAATTTGTAGGAGAAACATTTCAAGCTTAATTACTGTATACGTATGTACATACTCGTAGGTAGCATATAATTCCTTACATATGTTATTTATGTACTTTCTGCGACATATAATTCATAACTTAACAAAGTTTTCAGATAAGTTGATTATTTATATTATTTGTACCTTCATACTGCTATTGCTTAGAATACGTCTTAGAGATAATTGCATTCTATGTTTCTCTATTATTTCTAGAAATTGTTTTTTTTTCAATAAGCATGTTTAAACCGACGACACTCTTCGGCTAAAACCAATCAGTTCAGCAACCAGACCACGTGGCAGGATAGTATCTAAGTCAGGGGCTGGATATTATCAGCAGAGTGTAGTTCTATAAAAAGGCTAATAACTGAACTGAGTCGAAAAAGTTGTTCGCTAGGTTTATTTGAAACGTATAAGATAAACTAAATGATATCAGAGCTTAAGGTCTAAATGATATAGATTTTAACAACATTATATAGTGTCCAAGATTTATGTTATAAGCCGATTTTTTATAAATAAATAAAACAAAATTTGGCACACTGATCATACAGTAACAGAAGAAGGTACCAGGATAGCCTGATTCAACTAGGGAAGAATAGGAATTGCTCAGTAATTGCACTGCAACAACTAATCAAGACTGGAACATTTCAAATTGCTTTTATGATTCCAAAATAACAAAAGCTTTCGAAAACGTAGGGATCACATGTTCAAACTGCAATACAAAAATTCCTCTTGGAAAGAATTTTAAAGGGAATTCTTAAACAAATGATAATAATAATAACAACCTAAATCATGTGTCTGAACTTAAGATAAAATACATAACAATGTTGAACTAGTTTTAGGGTAAATATATTAAGTCCCTGGCGACTTTTCACCGCCTTATCATTCATGCCAATGCTCAAACTACAACAGGGTTTTGTATTGGTTGAATGTAGGCAGTTGGCCCCTCCGTGTTATCAATTCATAAAAATAGACTTACGGTGGGTAACCGCTACAAATTGGGGATAAGTATTGTTGGAGTTGTAAACATAAATGTTGTGACAAATGAGTTAACGGATAAAGACTTTAGCTTAACTTATATATATGTATATGTATAATTAACCGTTAACACTATATAGCTCAGTGTGTGGTATACGTCTTTATGTTGTACCACAAATATATTTTAGAAGAAGATATTTCATGGCAGAAATATCCTCGTTTGCTAAGTGATTATGATTTCGATTTTACTAGTTTGGCGGAAATTCGATTCCCGAACTCAGTGGCACACCGAGTTACAGCACACAACACTAAACACTTGATTACAGTTAGGTTTTTATTTTTTTCATTTAAATAAAATTTACGTTTAAGAATGGACCGGAGAGGCTCCCCTAAAAAGTCCCACTAAGTAACTTTGAACAACTTTAAGATAATTCTCTCCTTCATTGTAAATGGATTATGCGCATATTGTCCCTAAATCACTAACAACTTACACTAGCCGTATTAAGTTCTGATGATTGTATTTTCCTACAAAATGAGGAAGTAGGCAAGGGCGAGTGCAATTGTTTCTAAGAACCGAATCCGATCTGCATTCACAAAGCGGCTTCGAATAGCAATCAAATTGATCTGGAAGTTTTTAGAAAATCGCGTTGAAAAACCATTTAATGGGAATACTAACATATCGACCGTACTGCATTTTATTGAATGCGCTACAGATTTATAGTGAATATTTTGGAAGTCTAGGCACAGTCTCCGTTCTCTTAAAGCTGTATACTTATACTAACCTACCATTGAAGAAAAAATTAAAGCATCAAATAAATTTAAAAGATCTCCAGTTAACGGAAATTAATTACAAATAATGTATGAACATATACTTGTACATATGTATATGCATACATATTATTGTAATTTTGTTACAACCCACTATTTTAAATAATTTGCGGACACAAAATGTTTCCAGTTCAATTCCGGTATTTTATACATACATACTTATGTATGTATTTCAATTGCACGTCTTTAACCATAAAAGCTTAAATTCTATCATTCAAATTTAAAGCAAATGCGTTTTCATGGACCAGAGCTTATTGAAGCTTGCTCTCGCGTATACTCTCAGCGCTATTTTAAAAATCCGCCAAGCGCATGAAAGGCGTGAATTCCGCTAGCTGGCTGACTGTCTAATTAAATAATTGCCGGTGAGCAGATTGAGAGACGAAGCATTAGTCATACAAATACATTGGTGTACATACATACATACATTCAAATATATATGTTTTTGTTACAGCCCGACTTAGATATAATGGGAACCGATTTTTTACGTGCATATAATTTAGTTTTGAAAATATTACGGGTAAGTTGTGTTATTGAAAATGCAAGCTACTTTGCTAAAAGTATGCCTTCATATCTATACAAATGTATGTATGTAAGTATTTTAACGCAGGCCATGCGTGGTAATATGTTTATGATTCATTCTTGGACAATTCATCAGAATTTGTGAACAGCAAAACTAATAATATTTATATGCAAAGAGCACAATCATATATCTACATATGTAGTAAAAATGCTAGAAACTTATTCCCGGTTAAAGTTAAATTTAGCAACCGGAATAAATACTTAATAGGCACTTAGCAAAAAAATTTAAATAAACAGTCGAGAAAAAATGTCTTGGTCATTCCGCTTTTATCTACTCCTTTATTATGTTCACCCTTATCGTGAGTTTCGCCCGAAAAAAATTCACCCGAAATTTTTCATTCGCCCGGATTTATTCCGCCTATTGTGAGTTTCACTCGGAATAAATTTCGCTTCGCAAATTCGAACATGGATATTACAACTCTGAAATGTGTATACTTGAAGTTTATAATGAGCAAATAATTGAAATTCAATAGTAATTTTACAAAAGTTATAATTTTCCCAGATCTTTTAAATATAGCAGTAAAAAAAGAATCGTTCATGTATTTATTAGATCTGTGTTAAACTCTTCGCGTGCCTGCGATTTTTCGCTGAAGCTGGATACTAAACAGCTGTAGGTAACAGTTTTGAATAAACGAGTCCATATTATTCCCGAAGTGGGAAATATGGTCTACGCCTGAAGACATACCGCTTTTGGCGAACTAATTCAATTAATCCGCCAACTATTTCCGCCCGAAACTAGTGCTGCCTAAGAGGAAACAATGTTTGAAAGCGGAAAATATCCGCCCGAAATTTATAATAAGCGAACAGTGAAAAGTGAGCTATTTTTTACGAAAAAGGAACTCACAATAATGAGCACCCTTATATATGTATGTTCCTATCACTGTTAACTATTTTTCATATATTCAATTTACATTGTTTTCAACTTAAATACAGACAAACTTGCGTTTAATGTTTGCAGGAAATTTAAAAAAAAATCAAGAAATTTTCACAAATACTACTCATTCTCTAACAAAAAACTTAAGTATGTTTCAAAGTTCAAGTTTCAAAGTTCACAGCAAAATTTAAGAAGTAGGCAAATTTTCAAAAATTAAGATTTTTACAAAATATTTTTATACAGAAAAATTTCAGGTCGGATAAAAAGTTCTACGGGAATTTTGTTATTTGCATCTAGTGGAAATTAATAAAAACCCAGAAGTGCTGGACTATAACTTTGATTACAAAAATGTTATATACGATGCCCCGTTTCATAAAAATACCATATTTCGAAAAAAAATTCACCTGACTTACTAATTCCATCTGCTTTGACCGGTCACAACATTTTTAATGCTTTGATATTCAGAGCAAATTATACATACAAAAAAGTTTGTTGGAGCGAAACCAGCTAAAAAAAATCCTTTCGGATTCTAAAAAGTACTTTGGTTAAATCAGATTGGCAGGTTTTATCAATAGGCATCTTAAACGAGAAAAATGGAACAACGGGAAAGGGCTTAACTCTTTAAATAAGGTTTTACAAATGATTGGAATTTAATAAATATTTGTTTTTCATATCAGTATTTAACTAAGAAATTCTAAGCTACTTCGGAAACTTTGGGCCTTTGTCCTGCTTGCATCGAGCTTAAAATAAACTACTGATTAGAGAAACCATGCTTTCAGTACTTAAAATACTCGTATACCTGTTTTATTTTTTTCTACTAATTTATGTCATATTTTGAAGAAGATTTATCTGAAAAGTTAAATGAAATACAATTGCAAATACAAAATGGTTGTTACTTCAAACACTTTATAGGAAAATTTGCAAATGAGATATTTTTAAATCCGATTTTTTTTTTCAATTAACTGTATTAGTAATTGCTTTTAAATATTGGCATTCAAATTCACATAAATATACTTTAAATAGAATTAACCATTGTGTTGCAAGTAATGTGCTGAACTGAAGGAAATAGTTTGATTGCTTTTATACGTACCAAGTGGATTCGCTTTTCACTTACTCGCAGCGCCTGACGTTTAAACAGCAGACTAGAAACTAAGCCTAAGAGGCAATTATGCAAATAGACATATTTGCTAAAACAAAAAAAACCAGGCAAAAAAATAAATAATCTTTGTACATTTGACATCGAGGGGTTGCTAAATTGTGGTATATTAATTCCGAAATATTTCATTTCCTTTATATCGCAGCAGGAAAAGGGTAATTTTCATAAAATTCGTTCTCAGGAGATATGAATTTTGCGAATTCCGAGCGCTTGACAAAAAGCGACGTATTTGAACAACTGGTATTTCTAAACCAAAACGGCTAAGACACAAAGGACAAAGATACTTACATACATACATAAGTCAGCAATTTATCTAATTCCATGAAAGTTTAATGTTATTCTCACACCGAAACCGGTATTCAATATCACATGCTATTCAACCATTTTGCATGACCTTGGCTACAAACTCTTTGCACCCAGTTCAAGTGCTAAAAATATCAAACGGAATATTTCACACCAACTTAACACTAAAGTAACAAAAAAAAAAGATTATGCCCAGAATAAGGTAGTTCACAGCATACCACACAAAAATAAATTAATTGAAAAAGTGAACAAATAAAATCAAGCGAACAAAGACATAGACTGTTAAGCAATCAGTTGTAGCGCGGAGAAGCGATCATAAGGAAAACCCACAGAATAATAAAGTAGTAATAGCAGTAAGAAAAGCAAGTAAACGAAAAAAATCCATGGTCCATAGAAGAAACTTTCTAAATTTTTAAGTAGGTGTATCGATGGATAATGCAAAGCTGTTTGCTGATGCTGCTCTTGAAAGGTAAAACCAGAGCAACAAGATTGCTCCAATAATTACACCAGCATACAAACTAAGTGTTTATGCGAGTACGGCATTTCAGTTTTCAATTGAATGGCTGCTGCCTCAATACCCAGACGGGCACTTTGTGGATTCAACGAATACTACAACAGCAGCAGACAACCTGACAAAGTTTGTTGCTGCGGTTTTGTGTTTGCGGGTAGCAAACGGTTGGTTTCATGGCAGTGAAGCTAAAGTAAAGCTAAGAGTCTCAAGAAGAATTTATATACTAGGTACATATGTACATACATACATACATACATACATAATTACCCGTGTAAAATAATATGAACATATATATGAACATTTGTATGTACTAGGTATGCTTTTAAAATGGGAAAAAATTCATTTACGACAACTGCAATTGCAATTAAAATACCTTCAAGTGTTGTATTACCATGTTTTTGTTTTGCCTGAATGTTTGTAACTCTTCTCTTTCCCATCCGATTGTCTACGTTTGGCGATTGTAGGCTTAATGTGGAACGTACAAAAATTCCAGAGAGTTTAAAAACCGTGAAAAATTCTCACAAAAATAGCGAAAATGAGAGCTTTAAAGTAAAGAAATTTATTAAAAAATTTAACAATTAATATATATAATAATTTTGGCGCGTACACTATATAGCTCAGTGTTTGGCCGAGCTTCTCCTACCATTTGTGGTGTGCGTCTTTTTATTATACCACAAATGGAGGGACCTACAGTTTTGTGCCGACTCCGAACGGCAGATGTATTTAATGAGAAGCTTTTTCATGGCAGAAATACCCTCGGAGGTTTGCCATTGCCTGCCGAGGGGTGGCCGCTATTAGAAAAAACTTTTTCTATTATTAAGATTTTGCTTGCCCTGACTGAGATGCGAACCTCGAACTCACCGGCATATCAAGTTGCAGCACGCACCGCTACCAACTCGACCACAGCGGCAGTTAGGAAGCAAAAAAAGTTAATATCGCCCCAAGAATTCTTACAGAAACGCATATATTATCTGAAGGGGCTAATTTCTAATATTTTTAAACTCAAATACGGTTCATCTACCAATATAAACATATAATATAAGCCCAAGGTGTCAAGCTTTTTAATCAAAAATTATAATATGTCAACAAGTTTTCTTCTTAATTTCGCAACATTTTAAAATTTAATGGTTTCGTGCAAGGCGAATTCATAGAAGGTGGTATATTCGCCTTGCGCTATTTTATTTACACTTTCAGTTTCTATTTACGTTCGTGATGGAAAATTCTATGCGTTGCTCACCTTTGAATACTATTATAAAGACATAAAATTACATATTTTTACTATAAATCCTCAGTACTTTTCCTCTTGTTTTATTAAGTTCGAATTTTTGACGAAAAATTTACAAGCCGTGGTTTTAAAAATTTGCAGTCAAAGTGAATTTTTGTGCTCCCAATTTCACTTTTGATGTAGGATTTTTTAAGGTATCATCGACAAAACATTTAAAACATCTTTTTTATTGTTTGGCCACACACTATTTATTGTTTAATCGTTTTTGAGCTTCAGAAATGTCATGTATATCAGCTACAATTACACAATTAAACTTCAATAACAAAAAATCATTCGAATTCAATTCCGAGTAATTTGTGAATGTCAAATTAAGAGAGTGAATTGTATTAGAAATTAAATTCAAAAGGGATTGACAAACTCTTCAACAAGTGGATGTGATATTGTTTTGAAACTGCCTGATAGCGAAAATAACTATCTACTAATTAGAATAAAAATAAATATAATATTTTAGCGCTTACACTATATAGCTCAGTGTTTGGCCAAGCTTCGCGTACCATTTGCTGTGTGCGTCTTTATATTATACCACAAACGGAGGGACCTACAGTTTTGTGCAGACTCCGAACGGCAGATGTATTTTATGAGAAGCTTTTATGGCATAAATACCCTCGGAGGTTTGCCATTGCCTGCCGAGGGGTGACCGCTATTAGAAAAATAATTTTTCTATGATTAAGATTTTACTTGCCCTGGCTGAGATTCAAACCACGAACCCAGCGGCATATCAAGTTTTAGCACGCACCGCTACCAACTCGACCACAGCGGTCACTAATTAGAATATATTATAGTAAATTCCAGCAATGCAATAAACCGCAGATTTTTAGCCGTATAAGTGTTTTCACAAATTCATCTGAAAAGAAAACACATTCGCAAAAAATTCAAACAAACAAACTTTTCTGAAATAGCATACAGTAATAATCGAGTTTTGAAAACCACTAATTAGTTAAAAGGCTTCAAGATAAGACAATCTCTGAAAAACAATATTACCAAAAAATGAATACTTAATTGATGAAAGATGCTTTCGAACATTACATTACAGGAACAACCTTTTGATTTGAATATTTCGTCAAATATCAAGCATTTTTAAAAACTTTTTAATATGAACATTTCAATAAAATTTTGAAAAACTCTTCCATAAAGGCAGCACAGGGGTGACATTGCCTAAACATATTAAAAACATTGAAATTTACAAAAATGAAAATGCAAGAAGGAAAGAAAACGCAGAAAAATAATAATTTGGAGCTTCTCCTATCATTTGTATTGTGCGTCTTTATATTCTACCACAAATGGAGGGTCCCTAATTTTGTGCCGACTACAACGGCAGATGTATTTTATGAGAAGCTTTTTCATGGCAGAAATGTTCTCGAAGGTTTGCCATTGTCTGCCGAGGGGTGACAGCCATTAGAAAAATAACTTTTTTTATTTAGATTTTACTAGTCTTTCAGCAGAGAAAGATCCTAAATAACGAAATCGGAAAAGAATCAACAACAAAAGTGTCAGAGTAACCATGAAAGTTAGAAACCATATGCTTGCTTGGACCACACGAGCTGCAAACTTGAATACATTACGGACATACCTGCCAAGTTTGAAACACCTACGTGAATGTAAATAAGAATAGGCGAGCATATATATGTACATACATATGTACATACGATAATATTAATAATAACTAATAATTTGGCGTTTACACTTTATAGCTCAGTGTTTGGCCGAGCTTCATCTACCATTCGTGGTGTGCGCCTTTATATTATACCACAAATGGAGGGACCTACAGTTTTGTGCCGACTCCGAACGGCAGATGTATTTTATGAGAAGCTTTTCCATGGCAGAAATACCCTCGGAGGTTCGCCATTGCCTGCCGAGGGGTGACCGCTATTAGAAAAAAACTTTTTCTATGATTCAGATTTTACTTGCCCTGGCCGAGATTCGAACCTTGAACTCTGCGGCGTATCGAGTTATAACACGCATTGCTACCCATTCGACCACAACGGCCCACATCATACGATAGGACACGTAATAATCAGAGCGAAAAAAAGGGGGTTTGAAGTAGGGCACGATTTTACTTGTGCTCGTATTATGTGTGAGGGATTCTCTGAGTGTTGCAAGACCCTTGCACAGTGAATGGATTGCAAGGATTGCAAAGATTTACAGTAGAAAAACCAGTTTTTACCGTGCACCCTGAAAATGTTTTACAAGACTTAGAAAATCCCGGAACTGTGTTAATCAGATTGCAACGTCCGTAAAAGGAGTATCATACTACATATTGTATAACTTGACGTTCGCAAATAAAGCAAGATCCTTCGTGCTAAGTAAACTCCGTTTCTTAAAATTAGTGGTGCTTTCAAACAAATTTATTTGCAATTTGGAAGAACATTCAAAATAAAACTGCACAGTTATTCATAACTAGTGGAATCTAACACTAGCTCCTTTCTCTACAGGAACTAATAAGAAGTTCATATTTACTCAATGTATTTAGTATTTTTCAATCCCTTTGTACGGCAGGCAATGGCAAACCTCCGATGGTATTTCTGCCATGAAAAAGCTTCTCATTAAATACATCTGCCGTTCGGAGATTTTGTGCGCCATTGGAACGGATAGCATGTGCTAAATAGCTATAATATTTTTTAAAATCGAATCTATACATTTTTCGTTTAATAACAGTTATATTCATAGACACTTCGTGATTTACGGAAATGATAGAAATAGAAAATTGATGGTGTGAGGTAGATCAAACTTAAAATAACTTGTTAATTGTTGATTGTTGAATGCTCTTGTTACTGGTGCTTTTGACTTCGGTGTTATTCTAACATAGCGAACTTTTGTTATTGCCTTTTCCGCTGCCTTTCTCTTATTGGCGGACTAATCTTTTCACTGTTGTCGGTTCTGCTTCTTTTTTGCCTTGCAGTTTTATTATTTTTACCACTACCCCTACTTAGTCACTGATTTTTTTATTTTAATACTCGTACACTTTATACAACACAACGCGCCGTGTCTTCATGAGTGGATCCAATGGCTAACTTCCTCGATTATTTTGCTGCTCTTGGCCTTTAGCAAGGTTTTATGCCGCTTCCACCATTTTTATAGCATTTCCCACTTTTTTTTTGCCTCACTGATTTATTTTAGCTTAACTTTTCACTTTGTTCATTAAAAAAATTGTTAGTGCATTACATATTTATTTCCAAACCGTACATGTGCGTAAATATTTACATTCTATTCCTGGTGTATGCGGCGAAGTGCTGTCAGCTAGTAGCTGTGGCGTCTGGAAGTGCATTCAAATATAGAGATAGTTAGTTAAGTGTGCGCAAACACAAATACACAACTAACATACATACATATATATTTACATAAGTACGTACACATGTGTATGTGTGTGTCCATAGCAATAGAGTGTTTGAGTGCGCTAATACGCAGTTATTTTTGAGTTTCCACAATTCATGGGCTGTTCTAAGATTTCACTTTTTTTATTTATTTTGTATTGAAATTTTCATTGAAAAATTGATTTTTTGTATAACTGGTATTTTTATCTTATATTAAATAACATGACACTTCTTTAATATTATTTTCAGTAAATTCTGTATGCATACTCTCACATACATATATTAAATACTTTACTGCCAAACCACAATTGAGAAGCCAAGTTAAGTGTTATTAACGCCAAGCTTAGTTACATACTCGTATGTCTAAAAGCAACCGTACAGCTCAGCGACGTTCGAATGTATGATGAGTGCCTCACTGCTTGGCTGGATGGTTGGTTGCCTGTTTGGCTTGCAGTTTACTCTAGCAGCCAACCGCCAGCTATAAAACCAATATGTAGTAAGCCCATCGGTATGTTGGTGAATGCAGACGAGAGAAGCAGACAAGACAAGTTAAGAAAGCATAATAAATACATATGTACATATGTACATACATATATGTAAATACCAAAAAAAAAAAAAAGAAATAAACTAACAGCTTGAAAACTCGTTTTGCCACGAAAAGAATAAAAATCTACTAGTTTAAAACAAAATGTGAGCGAGAAAAAGCAGAAGCCGAAGAAAACTTTTGGAATTGTATAGTAAAATATATATGTATATATACATATATTTTATATACACACATATGTTTGAGTGTCTGCGTGTGATTTTTGATTTAGTATATTTTTTTAGAAATATTTACAAAATTTGGAGAATAAGAGCTTTGTAATATAAGCATAGTTATTTCTGCATTTGTTGCTTTACCACAATTGGTTGAACGAAAACTCAGAATAAATACATAAATAGTATATGTACATATGTATGTATGTACCAAGGCACATCATATAGGTAGCCGCAGCAAACTTTTTTTGAACTTTTTTCATATTTTATTTTAATTTGAATTGTCAAATTTTGGATTTCGTTGAGATAAGAATGCTTTCAGTACAATTCATGGTAGTTGATAAAATATTTTTGAAATTTTAGCTTTTAAAAGCAAAAACAAAATATACAGAGCTCAAATTTTTCTCAATATGTACATAGTAATTATATTAGTTTGGCGTCTATTGTTACTGGATCGAAGGAAACTTCAGAATTAAATGATATTTACGGATTTTTTTTTTCAAATCAGAAATTATATCGATGGTATGTTTTTCACTCTTTTAAAATATAAAACCTTTGATCTTTGATATACATTTAATCCTTTTTAACGAATATTTTAATGGATTGTGCAAGTTTCAAGTCGCTGACCTTTACTTGTTGACTTTTGTAAATTTGATTAAATATTTGCAAATTATGTTTTGATGAAGTTTTCATAATTAGTTATTATAAATTTTGGTTAACATAGTTTTTATAAGAAAGAGAACTGTATTTGAATTGAAATTAACTTAGTGCAATAAATATTTGCCGCAGTTTTGACAAATATTCAAATCGGTCAGTAGACATAAAGAAAATCAAATATATTATTTTATTACTTTTACTAGAGCTTAACGATTGCGGAACCTTAATAAGCACTTTCTCAGCATTTAACTTTGCAAAACAGGCATTTAACTTACTTGGAAAACCGGTTTATATTTTTGCAATTTTGGTTGATTTAGCCTTACTTAGCAAATAATTTTTATTTGCAATCTCAATAAGCATCAATTTTTAATCAACTATCTATGTAATTGTGCAACTATGCATGTGTTTATAAGTATTTATTGAAAAAACTTTTATCAATACTTCGACGTTCAAAATTTGTAGCGAAGCCTCGAGCCACCACCTTCTGTTAGCAAATAAATAATAAAATAAAATATATATGAGTTTAGCAGAATTGATTGTATGGAAAAAGAACTTACACATGCATATATACACTTAAATATATATGTACATATATACATGTGTATTTATATATGTACACATCCCCACAAACAGATATGTGTGTACATATACTCGTATGTACTTATATTATTCCTTCCAACAGTTTGGAAGGGAAATGAATCGAATGAGTTGCAATGACGCCAACTTGTTAAAAATTTCTATAAGCATTTGCTACTTGTGGCTCCCACTTTGCATTACATTTATTTAAGCCGCTAACTTGTTTCCATACTTATCATACGTGTGTTGGTGAGACAATGTGGATCAAAACTTAGGCGGTTTTTAGTCATCGTTAGATGTAAATTAAACCGCAAACTCTGTGTGCTGCATATAGAAGTAACTTTGTTGGCTCGTCTACCGGTCGCCTGGTAGCGTACAACCGCATTTGTGTGTTTTTGCTTCTTACTTAGTTTCTCAACTCTCTTTCGTTCAAGACACCTACATAAGTCAGTGCTATGACGCTCTTATGATAGCTGTGTAGTGCCATAACCACTACCAGTTGAACGTTTTAGTGTTGCCAACCACATGTAAGAACTTGCTGAAATTTGCGTATATTATTAATGTTAAAGGGTGTGGCAATAAAGGTGAACTCTATACCATTAATGTCCATATTTTACCCAGCAGAAAACAAGATTACTACAGAAGCAAAAGTGGAATCGAAATAAAGAGTAGGAAGCCCCTCCCGGACGCTTCTGTTATTTATTACTTTAAAATGGGCATGTAAGCTCCTTTTTACTATATTCTAATGTTTTGTTGTTGTTGCTTCCGACAGAGTGTGAAATGATTGGTTTTGTAACGAATTTTCGTCATCCCTTGACAAGTGTGGTTTTAAGACAAACCGGTTTCGGCGTTGTGCCATCTTCAGTGTCATTTTTCGTTCTGGTTAATTTGATTTCTTCGTCGCTAATTATACTTTCGTTACGATGGATTTCATTGCCTATGTTCGTGTAGGTTAGGTTAGTTGTGGGTCGTTTTTTACCTTTTTTATCTTACTTACCTTCTGCTATGTATTAGCAGCAATGCGTAAAAGATGTGAAACCATTACAAGACATTCTAAGGCAATGCCTTCTGGAACACATTGCTTATGAAAGCGATTACCGATTTTTTGCTGGGTAGTATGTATGTTTACCTGAATTCAATTTAATTTCAGCGGCTGAATTTAATAAATTTCGGTAATGTAAATTTTTTTTCATTTGTTTCAATTTCTTCAATTAAAATAAAGTTTATTCTCTTATAAGAAATATATAAACCATGGTACGTATACAATAAACAGGTAGTATAATGTTAGCAGCTGATTGGACCACTTATAAGTGGTCCATCACAAGTCAACTTTGTTTACAAAACAAACTTTTTTCTTAAAAAAAAAAACAAAACAACTTTGTTTACAAAACAATATTTGTTTACATTTTGTATATTTATAATTTTTAATGTATACAAATTTTTCATTAACGCAATTTGGAAAACATATGTACATACTCAGAAACAAGACATTGTGTTCTAAAAGATGGGAAAAGGCCGGGACTTGCTTTTCATATCCAATTGTAACCGAACTTCGGCATGCCGCTTTCTGCAAAGGTATACCACGAGTGTCTTTTCCAAATTTTGTGACCAGGAGCAATGTTTCCTGAAGATCCGTTATAGTATGAATTATCAAACCCGTCAAATTTGAAATATGTATCTATTTTGAAGAGTGATGGACCACAACAAATCAAAAAATATACCTCAGGGTTGCATTTTCTTTAATGGTGCTACCTGTTTAATGTGCCTTGATATAAACCAAAATATTGAAATTTTATTTTTGAATTGAATTTTATTAAAATTTTTAATAATTTCAAGATGTTTTGTCAAATTTAAAAATTTTTTTCTCGAGAATATATTCATATGCAGTTTTATAGTGTACATAGTTGTTTTTATAATTTTTTTCTACCGCATTTGCTTCCATATAACATTTGATCAAAATAAAAAAATGCAAAACGCCCGACAAAAACGAATAATCTTCAATAAAGCAAAGCTTTCCTCCTACAATTTAGTTTAAATTGACTTCAAATTGCCGTTAATTTTTCACAGTTTTTTGAAAATAGAATGTCGAAATTTTTACAACAAAGTTTTCATATCAGACCAAATACGGAAAATATTCGTTTTTTCATACTTAAATGTTGGTAAAAACGTAAAATTTTTATTTTTCCAAATTGAAATAATTTTTTTGTAAATTCGGACACGAGCAGACAATTATTCAATTTGGTCAAAAACTGACTGTTTGAGCCATTTTTGAACAATAAAACTTTCCACTGTGCGTTTCTGAAGGGCGAATGGTGGTCGTAAAGAATTTATTATGAGTAAGTACAAAAATAAATTGCAATCAATTTTTCATTTAATCGATTGCATAGAAATGAGATAATGGAGAGTCAATACTTGTATACTGTTCATTCAAGTGACTAGTATTATATTTCTATTTTATTTATGTATGAACTAGGTATTTACAGGGATGTACAATATACATATGTACATATATATATTTTCATATGTATGTATGTTTATAAATGTTTGCACATATACACGTGCTCTTTTAAATATTAAAAACGAAGTAAAAAAAGTACATCTAAACGATTTAAATATATCTTTTTTATTGTATAGTTAATAGGATATTTATCATCAATTAATTTACACTATTTTGCCGTAAGATAAACGTATCAATATACATAAAAAAACCTACCAAATAACTTTACTTCAACTACTCTGGCTAACAATTTCCTTATCATTATTATTATTGTAATTATTATCGATACAATTATCCTTATTGTCGTTTTATCGATAAAGCTACCGATATGGCAAAGCAAAAGTCGTTTATGATTATTTTCACGGTAAAAGTATCTCTTGAAACAATTTTTGTCACTTGAGGATGACATTGAAAGCCTGGCGATTGTCAAACATTGTAGGAGAAACAAAGAAAAACATACCGATATTAAAAAATAAAGTTCTTATATAAACATATCTCTGCCACTGACGAATTCATACTGATGAAAAAGGGGAAATATGTATAACTCACTCATATTTAGCACTTAGAGCTGCTAAAAATGATTGAAGATTCTGCTAACTCCAAAAACATAATTTTTTTCTAATTCTTTTTTTATTTGTGGCGACGATTTGTTTAATTTCTTTTACTTCATTGAATAAATACTTTTAAATTAGGAAATATAAAGAATATATTTTTGTATCACATTTTAAATTTTGAAGCTCACTAGCCTTTATTGGAAAACCTAATTTAGTGAAACCGAGGAATTTCATAGTGTTTACAGTCGCGTCGCTTTCCTTGCGAAAGTCTGATGGCACCAAAAAAGTTAAAATTTAAATTTTAAATAAATACTCAAATAAATTAATACACATATACATTCGCACATGCCAGACTCTTTTATATTCCCATCATAGCCTACAGCACAATTATACATTGAAACCACCAAGGTCAACTATGTACGAGTATCTACAACAATATGCAAAATAGTTATAAAAAGCATATTTTATTTAAAGCCACTATTTATACGAGTACACGGCCATGCGCTGACAAACGCTTTTATAACCAATAATAACTCTGAGAGCTCGTAAAATCAAATTTGTACATAGTGCTAGAAAATTTTGTAGTTGAAGGTTGGCTGGATGAAATGTGCGTGTAAAATAGTCAAATCGTACGCGCGTGCAGCTGAACGCTTAAAGTTCTGCGAGTGTCAGAGGTCAACAGCAGCCCAAGGATTGGTGGCATATTAAATAAGGAATGAATGTAGGTGGTTATTCGGTTTAGCATGGTACTCTACGTCTTAGAGTTATCGAATACAAGTGGCTGGAAGAACAATATGGCAACTAGCAATTTTTGTTTTAACAAATAGAAGCAATGATTACTTCAACAATATTTAATAATGCTTTTTCTTAAGCAGATAGTTTTAATATATTCGTGTCTGCCGTGGCTTGTGAGAGAGTATAGTAATATGATTTTGTAATGACAAATATAATAAATCAGTTTTCTATATCCATAATTTATGATGTGCAGGAGTCAAGCCAAAAGGCATATGAAATGAGAAATTGTTACAGGCAGATAAAGTTTTACGAAAGTTGCACAACTTTAATCAGATGTTAGTTATGTGCAATTATGTGCAATTATTACATTTTTTATATTATTTGTATCGATCAGAGATAGTCACCCCTATCGTGAGTTCCGCCCGAAAAACAAAATTCTCCCCAAATTTATACTAAGCACACAGTAAAAAGTAAACGATTTTGGGCGTAAACGAAACTAACGATGAGAGTGAAAAGTTTTTTTTTAATGTTAATTCTTATGTATATATAATTATTATGATTTGTTTATATAAAGTCGATATTAATACAATAAAAAATAACGGTTTAAATTTTACTTATTTGTTGGTCATAAATTAAAGTTATTTAGTTACTGAATTTTGGAACGTTTTTCCGTTATCCCTTGTCAATATTGGTATAGTTACTTTTATTTTTCGGTTAAAAAAAACAGTTAAAATTTGGGTTTGTTATTGCGGTTAAGAATAAGATTTAAATGTTTATTTTTATTTTTTAGGAAAAATTATAAAGTTGAAACTTCAATTAAAAAAGTGTTTCAACTAAATTATCTGACGTGGTTTTGAAAATATAAATATAATTATCAATAGGTTACTTTTGAACAAAAAAATAAAAGTAAAATATGATGGTTTAATTTTCATTGACAAACAGACATGAAAAAATATTTATAATTTATTAATTTTTATTTTTTAAGTGGAAATGCGTTGTAATGCGGATGACTAGAAAAATTACAGATTTAAAGTCTACTAGTGTCAGACTTCTGCGAGAATATTTTTCGTATTATAAAGACTCTAATAACGAAACCTACTCTTATCGACTCTGTAAAATATTTTGTGGTGTCACATTTATTTTTACCTCAAAGTCGCCCTGTTTATACTTAACCCAGCTCTTTGTTATGACATACTCTGACATACCACAACTACAATAACAAGGAATGAAGTTCCATTTAACTCAATTGAACCGTATCTATGCATTTTATTTTTATTATAGAATATAAAGAATATTCAAATAATTTCTAATGGTATTTTACGAGACCTCTTCTTGCATACTGAATGCGCAAAGAAACATTGCAAAAATTGACAGTGACATCGGACGAGGTTATTAGCTGAATCGACCTACATGTGTATGTACGCACGCAACGCAATTGGAAAAAGCGCCATTCACGCCCACATCGCAACGTGCAATGCGAGACCTTCGATCGCAACGCCAAAGAAAATGTCACCCAATGGCATTGTGCGAATGATGCATAGTTTTGTTGCTGTATATTTATCTCCTTCTCCTATGCTGTTATCTGCTTCCTTGACTTTTCTTTTATATCATTACTGCTTTCTTCTGTTTCTGTGTACTTTTCTTATTTTTGTTTATGCTAGTACTCGCACTCATGATTTCAAAAACGTATTCGCCTTTCCGTTTACGTTCCACTAGTGACTAGTCAATCAGGAAGTTTTATGTTAAGTATACGCCGTGGCAGCTCGCAATGTGACAACAATTTGCTCTTGCACGCGCGCAAACAAAAAATACGAGTACATTCAATATATATCGACAGTGCAAACACAACTTTCTAAGCCAGGCGATTTTCGCACTTCATCTGCTTTGCTTTTCAGTAGCGCAATGCATCGTGGTAGCGGTTGTTGTTATGGTTTTTTGCTTTGGACATTGTTAAGCCTCCTTCTTGACACTTATCGCTTTCGATTGCCATTTTACTCATCATCCTGTAATTCTTTTGTTGCGAACATATGAATATATTATGAACATACAAACAAATACATATGTACATATGTATAACATGTAGATATATAACGAACTAGTGGGTCAAATATCTGGTATAGAAATGCGTAGTAATTTGCCACCATTTTGCTGCTATTATGGAGCATTGTAGTGAGTGCTACATAACTATTAGCAAATTGATTAAACATTACGAAATAGAATACACCATTTAGTAGTCTCTAGAAGCATTAAAATACGACATCGTTTATTTCAAGGATCAACGAAACTGATTCGCTTGTAGTTGAAGCCTGACAGGCAGAAGCATTCGGGATTAAGTGAGCAGTATATGTTTGTTCATTTGATTGCTTGGCCAGATTTATGTGATTTAATATATACATAAAAGTATAAAACAAGCCATCAATTTCAAATACATATGTAGCTATTTTTGACGATTTCTCATGCTCCACACTGCAGGAAATTTTTGATAATTTTTGTTCAAAAATGCAGGAGGTGTAAATTTTTGAAAAATCCGTAAATTTTTGTATTAAAATACTTAGAATGTATCAAAGAAAATATGTTGTACGCATGAATTAAAAAAAAAACCTATTTATTAGCATATGTTTATTAAAAATTCAGAAAAAAACAAACTATACTAGATTATATTTTATTTTTTGACAAACTTCCGATTTTAAAGGTGGTAAAAACGTTTTTGAACTCCACAGTTTTATTATGAGAAAGAAGTTTACCGATTGCAAAAATCCCCTTACAAATATTTTCGCCACCAAAGTGCATACAATTTGAGATTTGGATATCAGCTGCTAAGCTGACAGGCTTGATCTAGAGCCCATCTCTTCTTGGCGAAATTAAATTAAACGTTCCCTCCAGAATTTCAAGACATTTCCGATAGAATATGGTGCGAAAAAGGGTGGTAAAGGTTAAAATAACTTAGAGCAGTACAGCGGAATCTCGATAGCTGATTTTCAATTAATCAAGGTGTAGTGTAGTCTGTGACAAAAAAATATTAAGAGTAAAACTACTGCAGACCTATTCAAAAATATGTTCCATTGTTTAAAAGCGGTTAAGCAAACCTATTTCGATTTAAAAATATATACTCTGGGTTTGTGGAGATGTCTCTGCAGGAAGAGCCAAATTGAAAAATTTCGCATATTCCCAAATTTGCGTGAGCTGAACAGAATTAAATGTCTTTAAAAAGTAAAATAATAAAATTTATATTGCGAAGTTTATTTTTATAATTGTTCTCAGTTTCTTAACCCTGACCTGACTAAAGGTGGTTTTATGATAACTTTATGTTATCTTGCACAGCTTTTCTTCTAATTTCTTCTAATTTTCTCAGGGTTTTTAAAACCCTACCAAATATTGTCTCTTTATTCTATTCTGGTTCAAATATGCGACTAATTTATTTTGTTTTAGTTTTTCTTGTGCAATCTGTGTAAAAATTTACCCTCTCGTTGTGTCGGATCTCAATTTCCAAATGAAGAACGAGCTAATTTCAATTGTTTGTTATGAAATGAATTGACAAAAAATTTATAAGACAAAAGAAAATTATTTCATCTTTCAAGAAATGAAACACACTGCTAGGTACAAAATTAGTCAGCCAGCTCATAGATGGGCACTTTACGTTACCAGTAAAAATGCAGTAACCCGAAAATTAGTACTGATAATGAAATCTTCTTTGCATTACCAATAAACTTATACTGATTACTGAAAAAAATTGCAGTAAGCAGTACACTTTTACTGATTGCTGATAAATAGCAGTTTTTCATATTAATCTTTAAAGCTGGTAAAAATTTCGGATGGAAATGCGTCCTTTTTGCATAAAACCAAATAGGTGAATAAAAATTTGTATCACATGTTTCTCTTATAAAATCATATTTTATTTAAATATTGAAATGTATTAGAGATGACGTACGTATAAAAAAACGCATGATCACACGAAATACAATTTAACAAATCGTACATATGTTATTATAATAAAGAATATAATCGAATCACTACAAGGCTATTTGCAAATAATGAGAGAAAAATAATTCAATGCAAAGAGCAAAACAATTTATTGTTTATGCACTGACTAAATAACTTTCCGCTATTTTCGTTTGCTATTTGTAATATAGTTCACTTATATAAATTCTGTTTTATTCTAGAAAGGAATTTTTAGAATATTACATATTTTGATGTTTTTTTTAGGAAGCGCCTTTAAGATTTCAATTTGCTCAAACGTATGAATATTTCAGCATAATTTTTACGATTTTCCGTCATCCCTTGGCGACAACTCCGAAACCGGCATGTCACAAAACCAAATTTGACAAGGGATGACGGAAAATCGTTCCAACATACATCAAATTTCCAACCTGTCGGAAAATCGAAGGAAATCAAAATATAATTTTTACATATTTTTGTTAGACATTATATCAGTTGTATTTCTGCATTATTAGCTCTAAAGTCTCATTTTTAAGTTGCAACAATCGTTTAGCAAATATTAAATGCAATATTATGATACCTTAGTACCATGTCGTTAATTCTAATAGTGATTCATAGTTTCGCGGGTGTAATGGTAATAGCTTTTTCAACAATTTTATATTACAACTTTCAGTAAATATAAATATAGTTTAAAAAAAACTAAAAAACACGCTTGTAAATATTTCTAAAGCTTCCCCAATAAATAATGCAAGGCACTAAAATAAGTAAGATGAGCGCTTAAATCGTTTTGTACCGGATCAGGTTACACGGTCGGGGCTTACATTTAAGTGACATGAGTGAAATTTCTGCTTACTGATATTTAAATAAAATATTATTTTATGAGGTTATAAGCGAAAAACAAGATACACATTTTTATTTAACGAATTATTAAACCGCTTTGAGCAATAATATGGAAAACTGGTATTTTTCAGTAATCAGTAAAACTGTACTGCTTGTTGGAATTTTTTTCAGTAATCAGTAAAATTTTACTGGTAATGCAAAGAATATTTTATTATCAGTACAAATTGACTGATCACTGCTATTTTCAATGCACTTAATACATATATATTGCAGTGTGCCCATCTATGCGCACGCTGATAATCCGAGAATTATTAACAGATAGATAGGTGAATGATGATAAGATGTGTTTTCGCTGTTCAAGTAGCGTAATAATTTGATGAGTAGATTTGTAGGTATTTATACATATATTAGACTAATCGTAAAAAATAAACAAACATACATTCATAGAAATTTATACATATACATACTCATAGTCTCCATTAATACATTTAAATAGTCAAAAACCCACACACATGCCCTGTGGGGAGAAGATATCCTAATTTGCAGAAGTTTTAGTTCGTAAAATAGTTATTTAAGGAAATATGCCGTATGAATTCCGTAAAAATTCATCAGGTAAAAATTTCAGTTCGTAAACCGGTATTAATAAGGAAGCCAACATGTTCGATAACTTTTAAAATAAAAGCTATGTTGTTTAAGTTGAGTACTAAATAATTTTTGATTAAGCATCTAATTTTTTTTAATCTTAAATATGCCAAATTTCTTTTGGAAATGATGAATTCGTTTATTTGCTGTTGAAAACTCTATAACGTGAAATTCATTAAAGTGAACTGTTCATTTGGAATTTGTTTATTTTTATTTTTTTTATTAATGCAACGGTCCATAAATGACGACTATATACTATAAATGACATCTTTTTTAACTCAAATAACACCACAAATGTGAGACAATGCGTAAATTTGTGTATAAATTTGTACTGACATTATCCTTTTGATGCGAATCAGCCTTCGAAATTTCGCACTCTGACATTTTTTCTATATTTTTATATAAGTAATATTTCCTGTCTCTCATTTTAATGAGTTTATGTATGTACACACCTATAACTTCAAGTTTATAAAAAGATTCTACAAGTTTGCATTTGCTGATATACGAGTTAAGTATGTACACATAATAATAATATAACAATAATAATTTGGCGCTTACACTATATAGCTAAGTGTTTGGCCGAGCTTCTCCAATCATTTGTGGTGTGCGTCCTTATATTATACCATAAATGAAGAGCACTACTGCTTTGTGCCGACGCCGAACGGCAGATGTATTTTATGAGAAGCATTTTCATAGCAGAAATATCCTCAGAGGTTTGCCATTGCCTGTCGCTATTTAAAAAAAATTTTCTTTGATTACGATTTTATTTGCCCCGGCTGAGATTCAAACCTCGAACTCATTGGCGTATCGAGTTATAGTACGCACCGTTACCCACTCGATACATAATCACAAATTATTTAACTACGCACTTTCGCGGTTAGTCAGATTGTACGCGAACATTGTGCGTGCGGTTTTTGTGGTAGACAATAAATTTGATTGACATAATTTCTTTACATGAAAAGCAAAATAGCAAAAGAGATAAGTGGTCTATTATTTCTATTGTGATTATATTTCGTGGTTGGTATCGCCTGCAGCAGTACAAAAGTAGATGACTATGATAAACGTATCTCTAATATGTTGCCGTTGTCAATTCACTCGTTAAGTTTTTGATAATGATGCACCAATATTTTGTGAGTTCAATGAAATATTATCTGACGCGAACGATAGAATATTAATTTTCCATTGTGAGACAGATTCTCGTTAATTTTTATTATTTTCGTCAATAGTAGTAACCTACGCAAATACGGGTAGTAATTATTAATAAAATCAATCATAAGGAGTGGTAAATTGGTAAAACCCCCCAGCCTTCATATGAAACCTAATGCTTTGATTTTGATTTGAGATTAAAACTAATTTATTGAATTACTTAAATTGATGTTACATACATTACATATATATGTATTAGGGATCTCAATTTTGGGCATTTTATTGATCCCGGGATTTTGAGATCTGAAAACAAAATCCCGGCACAATCCCAGGATCCCGAATTTCACGAAATTTTGATTCGTAATTTGTAATTTGTCAAAAAATTTAATACGTCAGTATTCATTGTATTATAGAAGTATACAAAATAACATTAATATAACAAAGAAGAACGATTTGTTGTAATTCACGTATGTATTTTTTGGTTCTTTTAAGAGCAAAAAAGAAATAAACGTTAAGTTTGCCACACATACAAAATAACTTATAAATACTTAAAGTCCAAATAAACATATTTGGTACAGAAGCAAATGCACCTATATAAAGTAAAATTATTTTTAATCACTGTTTGAGACCGATAATAAATATTAATATATAACCCTTTAGTATAAAAAGTAAAAATTAATTACATGACCTATTTCATTTTGAGGGAGGCAGAATTATTCCTTATTTGAACAAAATGCAATCGTTTAGAAATTAAAGCCTTAAGTGTGTTTTCCTCCAACCTGGACCTAAATTTGTTGCATATAAAACCTGCAGTGGAGAAGCACTGCTGCGCCTCAACACTTGTTGGTTGGATGGTCGACAAAAAGTTAAATGCTCTCTGTAAGACAAAGGCAAAATTGCTTCATAACAAAAACTACCAATTTCTTTTACCAAGCCTTCTGATAAATTGTATGCTTTTCTATTATTGGACATTGCGAGCTGCTCGTTAAAATTTGATGCAATTTATCTTTGAGACTTTCTGCCTTATCCACTTCAAGCATCTCGTCGTTTGTTCTATTAACATCGCTTTCATAGTAAGACTAATTTTCTACTCGAGGAGGATATTCTCCAGCTCATTTATAATGGGAAAAATAGCCTTTAGGGAGTTAACAAGCCTTGTTATTTATCGTATTTCTATGTCCGCTATTAAAATAATAGTGGAACGTAGTGCATCTAGTGCAGTTTCAGACAATTTTACACTTAAAAGGGAAATTTTTATGAATGATAAAAAATTAAAAAACGAATGGTTATTAAATTCACTGTTTTCCGCAATTCCGGGATTTGAATAGACTTATTCCGGGATATTCGGGAGTTAAAAAAGACCGTGATCCCGGGATTGTCATGCCTAATATGTATATATTAAAACGCAAGAATTATACTTTCAAATTTTGTATATAAAGTGCAAAACATTATTTTCAGGCACACTTAAAATGTGGGTTAAATCATCTTTATGGCTCCATTGTACCTAGTAAATAAAATCAGAAAGCAAAACCAAAATTTGAAAAGTGGAATTATTGGGTTTTGTTTCAAAACGTCTTATATGAAAAGACATATGTACAATTTCATGCATTTCTATTATATCAGAGGGGTTTCGAGGAAATTGCTTTTGCGTTGGTGTTCTTTATCTACTTATAGACGAATCTTAAAACTAAAATGTTATGTACGTATAGTATACAGTTCACTAAATCATTGTATCAAGGCAACAACGGCTTGGCCTCTGTGATTTTTAATTACAGCCTCGTGTTATAGAGCCGGTGTAGATGTTCTTTTATTAATCAGCTTTTTGAAGGGATGGACTTTTCAGTATTTGCTTCATTTGGCTAATTGAGGATGGAGAGGATTGCGATCCTGCAGGGGTTGAATATGCTTGACAAATGAGATGATAAAAAACCCTTAGGTTTGTGAGATGCTGCCAAAATGCGCATCGTACATCATTCGACCTAATAATTGTTTTAAAAAAGATAAGAAAAACATTTTAAAAGTACATAAGTAAGTAGTTCCTACTTTCAGAACCAGTTCAAAGTAAGTGTTATTATTTGATAAATCTACAAAGGCCAATCAGAGCGTTATTTTCTAAATTTATAAAATAAATGTTAGAGCCAATATTACTTAAGAGTTTTAATGAATATTTTTTTAAGAACTTCACGAGCAATTTTGTTCGTTCTTACCGGAACGTAAGAAATATAAATGTTTAACCAAATTCAGACAAAAATATACTCGTATATGTATGTTATGTACTTCAATTTCCTACAGTTGTTGTAGGCCCTCGGGAGTTCGGGGTATAGGAAGCGTTTACGCACTAATTCACATGATTACCAAGTATGTTTGGCACTTATATCAGCATACCTAAGTATGTACACACATACATATGCTATATACATATGTATATAGACATAGTAGTATAGACTTTTGCGCGCATATAATATTTCTACACACATACATATGTATACGCAAATACGTAAATGCTGCAGCGCACACTTGAGCGCTGAAGTCGCGCGATTGTATTTAGCGTATTCGTATGTAGTATGTATAAGTATATAGTCGAAAGCACAAATATCAATTCACATTTGTATATTTGTAAATATTTAATTCAAAAGTGTTTATTTATTAAGATTTGTATTTGCACTTAAGTAAAAATTCTATTTGCTGTTTTTGTGTGTTTGAACTGTTTTTATTTTTTGTTTTTTTTTTTACTTTCGGCCTTTGCTTTGCTTAACAAAATATTTACACAACAACATCAGTAATTAAATTCTAAATATGCAGGCATTCACAGGTAATTATTTACTGTTTAAAATCGTAACTGTGAATACATACCTATGTACATACATATGTATGAGTGCTTAGATTCAAATAAATGTATACACATACATACATTCATAGAACATATGTATGTGTGTCTACACAACAACACTTTTGTTATTGCACTCAAAAGGTGAAAATTAACTCATTTTATTGCACCAATTGTTAGATAATTTTCCAGTTATGGCGGTTTACGGGTTAAAAGCTTTAAATCGCATGCTTCAAAATGTTGTTTACTCGTTAATACATTTTTGTTAATTAAGTTTTTTTTTTGATATTTGTTTGTCTCACTCATCGTTCTGCAGCACGAGAAAATCAATTGATTTTCTCAATTTTTTGTATAACAAATACGATTTGGTTAGTTTGTCAATTAATGCGCACTCAAAGCTCAACGGTTATCAAACTTGATAATCAAAAACGTTGACAAATATTTAAAACTATTTTAAAGGAACCAAAAAAAAAAAAAAGAGTATAAATTGTGTACGCTTTGCGAAATCACTAATTCAAGCTCACTTATTATTTCGTTGAGGTTGTCGCGCAAACACGTTCGCACGATAATTCGCTCGCCGGAATACTAAATACACGAATTCCATTCTGTCTAAGTCAAAATTCAACTCGGCTTTATATGAAAATACATACAAATATATATGTAAATGTAAATTTGCAAAAATACAATTTTTATTTGTCTGCGTACACTGAACACACTAACCGCTTGCCCAGCTGGCTGACTCAACATCACTTTGCTGTCTCCGCAAAGCGAAGTGCTGAGAGCTCCTTGAAAGCGGTAACGGTAACGAGCAGCAGCGACAGTAGCAGCAACTTTATCCTACACCCACCTACCCTAAAAATTGCTCTTTACCACCCTTGTAACAATGCAACAACAATTTATATAGACTGACTTGACTGCTGCCAGCAAAGATAATCAACAAAAGCTATTGTCGACCACAATTGTTTGGCGTTTGATACTTGAATGAAACACTCATACGCTCCATCAGCTCTCATTTGCTCATTTAATACAAACATATATACATGCACACTCACCTACATATTTTAGTGAGTTGTGAGCGCGCCACCATTTGGGGATGCGCGCCGCTCAGCTAAATTAACTACTACAACGGCTCGAAATCGCCAGCTGCCTCTCATGTTTCCCCACAATTTAGCCCCCTTGTGACCCTATTGGCATCTTATCATTTTTCCATTTCCGTTCTCTTCTCACTCAATTTACAGCATTTGTTTTCTGCTATATTGCCAGCTTACATTCGCATTAATTTCGCGTGCCACCGGCGGCGCTACTGACGCCATTGCATTGCCACCACTTGCTGATTCTAATCAAATGCATCAGTCTGCCAGTTTAATATGCAAGTTGTCTTTTTGTTTGTTTATTATCATTTCAGTTCTCTTTAGTGAGCATCGTACGAAGCTTTTTTGCAATTTTATTGTTGCTAAATTTTGTTTGAATTTTAGTGTTCATATGCTTTCTTCATTGAGCTTATTGCTGCAGTTCAAACAGTAACAGTTGCATTAATAAAAATAGAAGCCTTGTACGAGTTTCAATAACAGGGATTGAATGGATTAATATCCTTGTAACATTTTTCATTTAATTTTCCTTAATTTTTCGTAATTTTGTCTAGGCGTGTTTTTGCAGCACTTGTAGTGTTTCTGGTGAAAATGATGTCATCCAAAAATAGCATAAAGTTGGGTTTAAGACCGTGCTAAACAATTTTTTTTTTGATAAATTACTAAACCTTTTCGCTTGATGAGCCAAACATTGGTTTCTAATAATTTGGTTGAGGCTGCCCGAAGTTCACTGAAAAAGCTTTCAGCTACATCAGCAACATCAAATTCAGAGCACAGAAAAGCTTCAAGCAACTCTCTGTGTTAAAAGTTCAAAATGGGTTTTAGATAATAGATGTTCCACACATCGGAAGAAATAAGAGGACATACTTAAATATGAAAATGAAATTGATGATAATGAATTTCAAAAACATTTTTAAATTAAATCTAAGCTTTAACTAACGAGTTTAATTTTTTGTAAACTACATATGTATATGTATAAATTTACAACAATACTTACAATAATTACACTGAAAAAAACAAAGGTTCCCCCAGTATTTTAATGAATACAAAATTTAAATCAAAATTAAGTAGCAAACTATTTAAGATATAGAAAAATTTACGTTAGTAAAACTTTAACCTTCAAACATATTATAAAGACTATTGTGATGCCCTTTTTAAATTGCAAAGTAATTTTTCACATTTTCTAGCGTGGCAATTGTAATCGTATTCCTCGGTTATAATTTCTTTGTCGGAGTCTACGAAATTTCATGTTTTTGCTTTATATTAATTAATTATTAACATATTTTTGTTTGTAAATTTGTAAGTTGGTCAGATATTGTAAATCTCCAATTAGCTAGCAACGTAATCGGTTTAAATTTATAAAACAAAGAAAATGACAATGCAACATACATATGTATGTAAGCTCTACACACACACATACGTACATACATAACTTATATTATTAGTAAAAGCTTTTTACAGAAGCTTTCATCATGAGCACAGTGTATTATTTTAGTTAATGCGTGTGTATTCTTTAAGTGAAGCTCTCTATATCATATGTCTAATAGTATTGTATTCAGAAAACTCTCCTAGAATATATTTATATTACGATTTGATTACATTCTGATTAGTCTAGCATTAACTTTATTTACTGTAAAAAGTTAGAAAAGTCTCTCACAACTCACAATTGACATAAATTCTTAACTTAAGAAGTCGAGTTTTTACGTTTTGTTGTTACAACTTCCGACAAGGTAATCTGCGACATTTTTTGGTATGAGTTTCAGTCATCTTTGTAAATTTTTTTATTGGCGACAAACATGGTTCGACCGAGATGACACTGGAGAAAGCTACTTTAACTTTTTACATTAGTTTAAAATTTAACAAACCACTGCCATTGTTTTTCATATTAAATTAAGTTGGATAGTAGTAGTTCAAATCGATAGTAAATTCGTTTGTTTTCGAACGATTGTAAATATACCCTTTAATTCCGTTTCATCGCTTGATGGAATAAATCAGATTAGAGTCCATCATGTTGAAAACTCTCTTAGTATCAAACGCCTTTCAAATATTTTGCCCTGGGATTTAGCTATTGCCACTTTTAATTGCAGTTAAAGTGGTGTAGGACCGAAAATGAGTCTCTAAAATATAAAAAGAGATATAAATATGTATGTCTATGTATACGGGCATGAAGGTGAACACTTTAAGTGCTTAGTGGAAATATAAGGTAAACGTGTGAGACATACATTTCCATAAACCAGGAAAAAAGGCGGTAAAAGCTTTTTAAAATATGCTTAAGCATATTTGTAAAGCTTTCATATCCACATATGTATGTATGTACATCCCCATATTTTTATTATGCGTAGCTGACCGGGCAATGACTCGATTACATGCTTATTCGCATAACTTGACCATAGAAGGAAATACTGTTGGAAATGGTTGCTATCCTTACATTAAAAGCAGGCAAACTCTTAAAGGGAACATGACTTAATATATATTTTTGTAATATGAACAAGAAATTAGGGCAATGGCTGTGCTTTACTGGGCAGGCAGCCAAAAAACATAAAGGAAAACATATACTCGTATGACTTTACTCGTATTCGCAATATTTTTTGTAAAAAAGTGAAAGCCATATTAACAGCGAAGTGTATCACTTTTGCTGTTGATTTTTTTTTTTTTTTATCTTAAGGCCAAATTAACAAACATTTCTGGAGTTCTGATATCTACATATGTATGTATGCTGTGCAAGTAAATTTCACTTTAATGCTGAGTACAAAAGTGAGTACATACATATGTAACGCCTTTTTCTCGCTATTGCTCTGATTTGTTTGTTTGGCTAGTAAAAAAAGAGGAAATTATAAGAGTCAGCAACAGTTTGCCGCTTTCTTTGAGATTTCGGCTCCCAAATTTGCTAACTTTTGGGCGAGTGGATGTTTTGGTGACTTAAATGCGAATGCTCGAAATTGGTTTTTGAAAAGAAAATGAAAAAAAGATAGGAAGAAGACGAAGAAACGAGAAAACAAGTTGTTGGTAATACGTGAGCTATTTTTCTTTCGAAGATTGAAACTAATGTGGCGATTTAAATTAGGTATTCCATTTGAAATCAATTTCGCATATCGTAAGAGTTTCTTAATTAAGTAGTTTATTGAAGGAATGAAAGTATGTATGTACATATATAATGACAACCGATAAATAATTTAAGTAATGGTAAAAATGAAATAACTTAGTGAGAAAATATAACTTGGAGATGGTCGAATATATATTTACATTTATGTACCTATGTACATATATTATATTATGGTTACTTTTCACGATACAGAGAAATAAAAGTGATGCAAAAACAATTTCACTACTTTCGGCAAGAGAATTTTGTAAAACTTTTAATATGGTCTGTCGGCGAAAAACTACATATGACGACAGGCGACACTTTTCTCTTATTTAATGAAATTTTTCATAAAATCGAAACGGAGGTGACAAATGTTTTTATGAAACCAAACACCCATCAGTCTGTCGAAATTTCAGTGGCATTAAAGTAAATGCCAGTCCTAACAAAATTGAGTAAGTAACGACCTTGCTCTGTTTGAGTCGAATTAAATGGAAACGGATGAATTTAGAAATTATATGATTTTAATAAATTTAATTTTATAATGCTGATGAGGCTATAATATTTTTGAATGATGTCTACACCTTATAATTTAGTAACAAAATTTCACTTGCAGCTTAATTTCAATTCTGACGGCCGGCCATTGACCAGAAACAATACTTGTATTTTAAGTCTTTTGTTGCTTCCCATGTTGTTGCTTCCTCTTATGTTTCTCGTTTTGCTGTGGCTTGTCACGATTTGGTTGCATGTCAACATCTTCTGTAAGCTCCTGATCCATTTGCAAGGCTAATATTTCGACACCATTGTCCTTTTCAATAACCAATTTCGTAACCTTTTCCAGTTCTTTGATTGTCTGCATGTATAATTTTTTCGCCAAAGCTATATCACGGCCCTGCAAAGACGATTGTGCTACTTCACAGTTGCTAAAAGAAAAAAATGCAACAAAAGGAAATAATATCATATTCGAACCAATTGAAACTTCTCGCTTTTTGGCTTAAAAAATACGCGATTATGTAGGCGAGGATTGGTGAAGGATATTGAAGACAAGTTTGGATTAATGAAATATTCAGAGGAACTGCAGTAAGAAAATTTATGTGCGTGTGTTTGTATGAGTAGAACAACATGTTGGTGTGTGGAAAGAGGTACCCAGCAGAAAATATGTTTACCACAGAAGCATAAGTGGAATCGAAATAAACAGTGGAAAGCGCTTACCCTTTTGCTTCTGTAATTCATTACTTTAACATGAACATGTCATTGGGCGTAAGCTCTTTTTTACATTTTTTACCTTACTTATCTTCTGCTATGCATTACCAGCAATGTATAAAATAAGTGAAACCATTACAAGACATTCTAAGGCAATGCCTTCTGGAACACATTGCTTATGAAAGCGATTACCGATTTTTTGCCAGGTAATGCACTGCTTTCAATTCAACTATGATCATTTGTACATACATAAGTCGCTCTATGGCTTTCCTAAATTCTAAATTACGGTGTATAACTAAGTAACGTCGTTTTTTTTAACACGTTTAATTCAAGAGTTAAAGGAAGAATCGTTTATTCATAGTATGCTCCCTCGCTTTACACACATTTTTCCTATCATTCAGGCAAGTCGTGAATTCCACGCCAGTAGAAGTCTTTGGCTTTTTCGGCAAATCAAGCCAAAATTTCACATTTTCGTAAGAATCGAAGCGCTGCTCAGCGTGCGCGTGTCCCATCGATGCGAACAAGTGGTAATCGGACGGGGCCAGGTCAGTTGAGTAGGCCGTATGCGCGAGCACTTCCCAGTTGAGTGCTGCCAACATGTCCATCTGCCTGTCGTTCAACTCATGTGGTGCCCATCTACCGACCTTTTAAATCTTACCCATGCCTCGTAAACGTTTGGAAAGGCCAGGCTGGCTCATATTTAACTGCTCTGCGAGTTTTTTCTGCGTTTGGGAATCATCTTCGTCTAATATGGCTTGCATTTTGGAATCTTCGTACTTTTTTTAAGGTCCAGAGCGTTCTTTGTCCTTGACATCGAAATCACCACTTTTGAATCGTTGAAACCATATTTCACAGGTTCTAACAGTTGCCATTTGTTCACCAAACGCTTCAATAAGCATTCGGTGCGATTCCGCTGCTGTTTTCTTCAAATGAAAACACAGAATTAACATTGTCCGCGATTGCTCTTTATTCGGCACGATACTTGACATGTTGACTGCGCTGAGAGTAACACGATAATGACGCTCGATAAGCCCGTAACTTTGGTGGTATGACAGTTGACGCTCGACACTTTCAAAGTTTCATGACATTCGATAAATATTCAGACTTGGGCGACATCTAAATGTTCGAACCGACCTTACTTAGTTATACACCTGGTAAGTCGATTTCAAATTTTAGAATTTCAGAACAGATTTGGACTTATATAAAAATATATATTTTTTTTAATATTTTTATTTTATTTCCATTTATTTAACGCGCACAGTTTGGTTCAAACCAAAAAAAAAAGTTGCCAAGACTTTCTTCCACCACTCAAACATACAACTGCCTACATACACGCCTCCACTCAAAGTCGGCCCTTTGCAATGAACTGAACTGTATTAGAGGCGTGCATTTGTCACAAACATACATATACACACTAACACGAATAGTGTAATAGGTACTCACTTGAAATATTCTCCGCTCACGTTCTTCAGCTTCGGATCGGTGGCTAGACGTATGGCGCATTGTGCTCCTTCGAATGGATTTTTCATGAACAGCCACATCCATGGAAAGGTCATTAATTTTACACTAATGGCGGACATTAGTGGTGAACTGCAAGGAAACGAGATTAGACGAAATGAAATAAAATGAACGTGCAAAAGTTCGAATAAATGAAAATGACAAATACACATAGATACATACTCTGAATATGAAAATATCTAACTTTACAGCATTATATTATGGTATTATGCACGTGTGAAATTTACGGCTACTTGAAAATGGCAATGCTTTTGCTAAAGCCGCTTTCAAGTTTTTGTCGCCTAGTGATATGGAATACGTAAATGTATGTAAGTGTACGTGCGTATATGTAGTTATGAATTGGTTTATGATTACTACCAAAGCCATTGGCTCTCTATCCAGCCCGAAGTTTGGCTAATTAAATTTCAGTTTCGGCAACTAATTAAAATGAGTTAATCACTTAAGTGCTTTGATCTGGCGCTGCAGCGAAAGCACTTGCTAAAAAATATATACATACATACTTACATATATATTCATAAAGCTAAGTGGTGCATACGCACAAACATACTAACGTTGGTTGACCTTACCCTCATAGCAGCCTTTATAAATTGCTTATCAAATACCTAATCCTTCCATAACGCAGATTTTGCATTAAACGCATATTAAATTAATCTGTTTTGATATCCAGGAAGGCTGGCCACGGGCATTGCTATGTTACTTAATAATCAAAGTTTTGGACCGAGTTTTCGATGTAGATGCTGATTAGATATGGCGACTGTTTTAATTTTTTCTAAATTTATTTTCAAAGTCATTGCTAAGTTGAGCGATAATATTTTTAGTTTTATACTCACGCCTCATAATAAATCTCCCCGATCCAAAAAAAAAATCAATGTATCCTTGTTCACCAACGTCATTTTGCCTTGTTAATTAAAGTAGTTCGAAACTATTTAGGTCTTTACAATTTGAGAAATGGCAACAAAAAGCATGAGCAAACTAACCGAAAATGCAACACAATTTCTATGTGTTTCTTGGGCACGCACATACTCGTATGTAGGAACAAGTTAAAAGATACGGTGATTCAAACTCTGATTGAATAGCCTAGTTTTGGTAGTCAATGCGTTTACGACAAACGGCTCAACTCAGAACACTGAGACAAGCAATGAAAGGGAAATAATGCAAAATTTGCTCGCTTCACAAAGTCTATGAATAAGTTAAATTGTCAATGGTGCGGTCGAGGCTAAAATGTTGCACAAGCAATCAGAGCAGACTTCAAGAAGAGACTCAAAACAAACAATTACATAAACTTGCTGCGAAGGATATGTAGAAAAAGTAGCAAATCGAAATGGAATGGAAAAGAATATACAAAATGCTGCAGTGAATGCTAATTAAATTTTAAAATGCGTAAACGAGTGTTCTTTTGTTTTACAGTGACAATAAAAGCTTACATATGAAGACCGTACTTAGAGGGGCGTTAGGAGGGTTCCAACCTTCCCCCGAAATGTTGACACAACTACAGGAATTGTTGCACTTTTTTAGTAGAATTGCCAACTGTTCAACCTATTTTATTTTTTACCATGATACTATTATTTTGGTTGCATACTTTTTCAAAAATTCCAGTAAAACACCAATAATTTTGACTGAAAAAATTAAAACCTTGTTTCTGGAAGCTAAACCTAGACAATTAATTTAACTCTGTGCTTTCTGCGATTGTTGCATTTCCCTTCCTTGAATTTACCAAAAGCAATTGAGCATATCGAAGCGAGATATTACGATTTTCGCAGTTACATAAATAAAAAGTTCAGCGAAATATTTCAAGAAACTTGCAAACTTTTAACGTCGATGAATGGTGAAATAAAGCTACCACGTATCGCCTGAACGAAAAAGGAAAGAACTGGCACAAGACGTCCTGAAACTTACTTTTGCCGATAATATTTCTATAAAATTGCGAGCCAAAATTGTTCAAGACAAATCAATTATGAAAAAATTTAGTTTCTTTATCCCTTCGATTTACTCTTAAAAAGACTTGCTCTTATTTGACACGGCAACAATTGGAAGAAACTTGTAAGCAACCAACATCTGCAATTGAAGGTTTCATTCAATGCAATAAGGTATTTTCCTCGTAATTTTGTAATGTCGGTCACTACATGAAAAGATTAAAAACATTTTTGCAAAGTTCGACCAGAGAGAAACGTCTTAAAGGCTTGACCATAATGAGTACTCATCGTTCATTTGATATTGAAACAGACTTTTCAGCTAAAAAGTCCCGAAAAAAAATTTCTAATAAAATGGCTGTTTATAAATTTGATAAATGATAAATGTTTGATAATTTATCAAGAACACAGAATCAGGCATAAACAAATTTACAATAATAAAATTTTTTTAAATTTAAAAACTCCGTTAAATTTTTGTTTCATTCAAAATTATATACGAAAAAGTGCCTCGCAGGCTACACTATTGGTAACTTAATTTAAAAGCAAATATACGTATTTGTGTTGCCAATGTAAAATATCTTTTAGCGCTTTGGCAAGATTTTTGTTTTTGCTTATATCGATCCATAGATCCTCAAACGCACTTCTGTCGATGTATTTTATGCGACTACTGGCTCTGAGTAATTTTATGAAAGACTGATCTGTTTTCTTTATTTTGTGTATATTTGAAAATACTCGTAC
Organism: Philophylla caesio; assembly: GCA_963971545.1. Lineage (NCBI taxonomy): Eukaryota > Metazoa > Arthropoda > Insecta > Diptera > Tephritidae > Philophylla > Philophylla caesio. Next base: position 195,317,870 of record OZ020604.1, on the reverse strand, counting down.
ATACCGTTTATATTTTAATTCATAGTTGAATGGGAAAGCTCTATAGTCTCACGACCTATCGTTACATCTAAGCAAATATACGTACTCGTACATGTACATGTACACAATTATTTTTATGAAAGAAATATTTTGAAAATAAAATCTAGTTTAATGCCCGATTTCTGTAAGAAGTATCATTCTCTTAAATACAAAAGTCACAGTTTTAAAGCAGTTGTCATTAATTGGTCTCAAAATAAAGCCTCTAGTCTCAAAAGAAAGTCTCTCAATTGTGATCAAGTGATAGGCAGGTCACAAAAATTAAGACAACACACAAAAAATAAAAACGTAAAAGCGAGGAATCTTCAACTCATACAATGTCTCAAATTTACTCAATTTCACATTGATCAAATTGAGCGAGCTAGAAGGACTTATTGTCAGTATTGTCTTATGACATTGCTGCGTTTTTTCTGCAAATAATTTGGATTTCGAATATATATCTTATCTAAGTGATAGGCAGTTTATAACATTGGTCGATGTGCTACCGTATTGCTGTTATTTATCAAAGGCTATATCTTCAAATCTTACAAATACGTAAAAAATGGTTTTGGGGATTAAAAACCGATTTATTCGATATTCGAAAAATCAAGATTTCAAAAAAACCGAACAATAATTTATGAAAAAACTGGTTTAAAAAAATCGTCCTAATGTATACATAGTGTGTTCTTGACAGGTTTTAATCCTGCTCGTCAGATACCTAGTGTCTACTATAGCTTTACAAATGTAGTGCGGTGGAATTGTGTAAAATGCCACACGCCACAAGCCGCACGCAACACGCAACACACCACATGCTCATTGTCATTATTATTTGCAACAGTTGCTGTTGCCAATGCTGTTATTGGTGTCCCTTGCTCTTGCCATTAGCATATACTTACATACAAACATTTGGTTTAGAACACACACACACAGTTGAGCTCCCTCTATGGCACCTTAACCATCCTTAATATTTAAGTTCAGTAAGTGCCATACTAGGGTTCAGCAACATTTTGATCACCACATTATTTATAAGTAAATAGTTACTACTTTTATCTATTTGTCATTTAATCTTTTCCATGACTTTCATTTAACAGCTTGTTTGTAAGCATGTTTGTGCACCACTAATATTTAGAAATTCTTTCCAGTAGTCAAAGTAAATATCCGCTTCCGCTCTTTTGAGACACTTGCGATGGTTTTTTATTTTACTCGTAATTTAATTTTTTTCTCCACTTATAATAATCACCATAAAAAGCGCTAAGCTTCGCATCTGTTTTTCGCATTCCCTTCGCTTATTCACCTACACTTTATTAGCATTCTTCGCCTATTCATTACACGACAGTCGCTGCTGTTGCCTTTCTAAATAATTTTTTTAATTTCTTTTTTTTTTATTCTTGAGGTGCTGAGGCTAAGTAAAGTTCATGCAACTCAAGTGAGGTGGCATCTGCTGTTACGTTACGTGTCACTGTAATTATGTATGTGTGTGTGTTGCTTATGAATTTCTCTCGCTACTGAATGACTTCGTTAAACAACAAATAAATACATGCAAAAACATTTTGTTAGTAAGCGAAAACAAAAGAGGATAATGAATGCATCTAAGTATGTTATGTACTTGTATACAACTAAATAATAAAGAGCAAAATCATTATTGTGTTGAAAAACTAAGTCAACAAGACTGTGAAGAGAGCTATACGAGATCATTTTTATTGAATGCTTTTGAGAAGGCAGCGTCAAGGAATTAATTTCCGTACGTTTGTATTTGAAGGTACATACAGGAGCATTTACAAATAAATACTTAGTTTATAGAGAAAAAGTCAAGCAGTAAGTGTTAAGGTGAAATATAAAAACATAATAGTATTTTTGTATACTTAATTAAACTACTCAGTAGGAGACCGAAACGGAAGCAGCAAGCACATATTTCTAAATTTGTTCATTTAAAGCTCTCACATTCTTAGGCGATACTCGTAGATAATGACAAGTATTCGATAGGGTATTGAATTCTCAGTGAAAGCATTTTATCACTAGTTTGTCGCTATTTTTTAAAATTCCGATGCTTTTTGCCTTTATTCCTAGTACGAGTATAGTTGAACAAGAAAGAAAAAAAATGATAAAACAATGCAGGATGTAGAAATGATGGTGAGATAAGGGAACACACTTAATCAGTAATCGTAAACAATTTTATCCATCAAGCACTTTTTAGCATATTTAAATCCCAGAAGAAAGTAGTACAATTCACTTCTATTTAAACGGGAAAAAATTAAGAAAAAATAAGAGAAATCAGTTTTTACAACTACTGGAGAAAATATTGGTAGAGCTAAATTTACCACGATAAGACTCGAATTTATAAAAGAAAAGCTGAGGAAAATTAGGGACCTGTTTTAGAGACGACTTCATAGATTAGAATGAGTAAATAATTCCTGCCTCGCCTCCTTATTGAAAGTATGCGTAAATGCATTAAGGATTTATGTTTTATTTATTTTTAGCTCAATAGCGTTCTATAATACTCGTAGTTGTTGTTTTAGACGTTATAGTTGTGCAAAGCAACGCCGGCTACAACCCACTTTAAATAATCAGCAATAAGCGGTATACAAAATAGTACTGACAACAAATCCCAGATAAGTTCTTAAGTAAGAGAAGTTAAATGTAGAAACAAAGACAAAACCAGGAATATTACTTGGACACATCAATGCGCACAATAACCCACACAAAAGGTTAATTTGAATGCCTTTGAATACAACATTTTTTTTTTACCTCTTTTGTACCTTTTCACGAAACGTGCTGCAACGCCAAATATATTCCGCACAGTGCTGAAGTATCCTTCAGCAAAGTCACGTGCGACGATGTCTTTTGTGGCTGTGTTCTTGGAATAACCTTTTTTTCTGTTTAAAACTTAAGTGAGTAAAATTGCAATGTGGTGGTTCGCAGCGAATATCAAAGTGATTGTGAGGGATAAAGTGAGTACAAAAATTTAATTATAGATAAATATATGAATATCGAATCTTGTGTTACCCCTAAAAGTTAACTTATAAATACTTTATTATTATTAAATTTTGAATTCGAATTTTCGAACTAAAAAAAATGTTTTGTACTTATTATCTACTTTTTGCAAGAATTAAAAATGGATGAATATAATTAAGATTTAAAAATGTATGGATACCAATTATGTAGATAGTCGTTGTTTTTAACATTCTTAAAAGATATTAGCGTGAAAAGTTCCAAATTCCAGGCAAAGCTCGATAGTGAGGATTTTATTTGCTGTTAAAAGATCTGTAAAACTCAAAAATCTTGGTTCAAGGAGTATTAATGCTGCTGTTAGGCACGAACTAAGAAAATCTGTCGCATACTTGATATGTAATTTTTGCAATATTCAAAATATAACTAACATAACTTTATCTTTCATTACATAAGAATGTCAATGTACACAACATATATATATTTTCGTGAATATGTTTGTATTGGCACGTTATGCCTTTCCCAGGTGCCAGGTGAGTACGTTGGTGCCTATGTTAATATATTCCTTATGCTCTACATTTTGTTTTATGTCCATTTACAGTGACGTTAGATGCAGGAATGATTTATTTCTAGCAGAAACGAAGCATGAGTTGCTAACTAACATACACTTGAGAATAGATAAAGGGTAACAGCAACGTAATTTACATATTTGTCAAAATGATAACAAAAAAACTCAATACGTATTTTTTCAAATATCACTTATTTTACTCTCGATTTTAACGTTGATTGACGATGTAATTTTTTCGATTTATACAATACTGGGATTTTTGAGTTTTCGTAATTCCGAGGTTTTTTTTTAAATATAGATACGAACAACGAACATACAAGACCCTACTAATTTCTACCACAACAGTGTTGTAAACGTAAACAGCTTTTCAGTGGTCCTATTATTGTGGCCACTGTGGTCAAGTATGTAGCGGTGCATGCTATAACTTCATATGTCGGTGAGTTCGAGGTTCGTATTTCAGCCAGGGCAAGTAAAATCGAAATCATAGAAAAGTTTTTTCTAATAGCGGTCACCCTCCGGCAGGCAATGGCAAACTTCCGAGGGTATTTATGCAATGACAAAGCTTCTCATAAATACTTCTGCCTTTCGGAGTCGGCACAAAACTGTATGTCCCTCCATTTGTGGTACAACATAAAGACGCACACCACAAACGGTAGGAGAAACTCGGCCATATAGTGTAAGCGCCAAATTATTATTATTATTAGCTATGAAAGGGAATTTTTTTTTGCATTCATTTCCCGGGCTTGCGACATTTTGTGGACTTAAAAAATACCGGAACCTAGAAAAATTTAAATTAAATGAAATTTATGTCCACATTTCTAAATGATCGCAGAAAACATCGGTATGTTATTTACTGACAGAATATTGTACTAAAATTTTTTTGCTGGTTACCACCATCTTCCAACTATTGTATTCCAACACATTTACGCATGTACCTATGTACAATATTGTGTAGGCTCTTAAAGAAATATGTATGCTTGTACGGCCATATTGAAGGTTCTTTCAGCACAAGTGGAAGCGAATACGAAAACTGCCTCCAATTTCATTTCCTCGCGGAAGTGTGTGTATTTTGTGTGCTTGATAGTTGTGTTGCAAATTATAATGACGCATGTTAACACTTCTCGCATTTTTTTTTCTTGCAGCATGATAAATTGCTTACTTACAAGTAGCGACATGCATGGATTGCAAATTTTGAGTTGCACTTAATCTTATCTGCTACTAGAAGAATTTTTCATCAATATTTTGTAAAACATTCTTAGGTACTGAGGAAGTAAGATAAAAATTGAATCAAACAAAACGAATTTCATGTGGAGGATTTTGATGAATTTTGTGATACGTACATACTTCTATGGTATATGCTAAATACATACATATATCCATCTATATATATATATACTTACAAACGTATATATGTAAATGTATACGTATATGTGTTTGCTTGATTGTGAATAGACCTATTTGTTTGATCGTGCTTTTTCTTTTACCATTGAGCAGTAAGAAATATAAATATTGCAGTGAATCAAGACCCAGCAGCGACGCCGTCTATAACATGTCGTGCAAATGGATGCAAAACCTTGCAGTTTTCGACACGGTGCGCTAGCGGTGACAGAGCAAGATATCTCCAAAATTGGACAAAATAATCGAGAAAGGACTTGGATACACTTGGTGCTTCTATTTGGTGCCAATTACTAAAAGAAAGGAGCGGTTGGCACACTATATTGTGCTCACCCAAATTCGTTTAAGTGGCGGTTATAGTGCTATTTATTTAAATAAGTAGGAAATCACACATTACATCAATTGTACTCTTTATAGTTTTGATTTTCTTAACCCAGCAAATAATTTTTTTTTTTATCAAATATAAGTTTCATTTTCTAGTGTGAAGATTTTAAGTGCAAAATTGGAATATGTATGAAGGAAATGAAAATGTCATAAATATACCGGCCGGAAAAGGTAAAGGCTGCACCACATACACATTCAATTGCATCATCCCCTTTGTGTATTGGAACAATAGGACGGATAGGTCTCCAAACAAAAAATAAAAATAATAAATGACCAAAATATCTATAAAACTACATATATCTTGGCATTTATTGAGCGATACTTAAAAATATTAAATTCCAATTGCATTAATGAATGATCAATAAAATGACCTTATTAGACTTAAGATATATATTATTAAATATTTAGGTTAAGTCTACCACTATTGTAAAGAATTAGGCTCTTAAGAGCTGTAAGAAATAAATAATAATAATAATAATTTCTACTTATTTCCGAAAATGTTCAGGTAATAGTACTTTGGAATTAAATTTCGTAGTTTTGGTTTCGAAAATGGCTTAGAATTTCTTCAATAATACTGTAGGGATAACCAAAATTCGTTCCAATTAACATAACCTTTTACTTCTTGGGCAAGAACTTTCTGAGTCTAAAATTTAAGAAATTCGCTAGTAAATAGAATGTCGGATGAAAAATTTTCAGCATGAATAATACCTTTAAAAAGTTTGTAACAGACGAGCAGCAAATTAATCGCAAAAAAATCACTTTAACTGTTTTAGGATGTGTAAAAGTTTCTTCAATTTCGATGGCTTTGCGAAAAAGTTCTCGATCCACACTAATGAATTCAAGATGCATATGCGTGTAAGGTCAAACAAAAGGGCTTGTTGGCAAGAATTCAACCAGTAGAATATATTACAACCAGCAAAATAGATTTAAATAAATATGTATGTAGTTATTTATTCATAACATTTGTGTGTGCACCGGACAAACAAGTTATTTATGTGGGCAATTGATAAATTTTTCACGACCCCAAATTGTATGTGCTTTACTTTTCAACACTAAAAAATTTATTGAAGACAGATAATTGAGTAAATAAATCGCTAGCGATAAAGTTTTTTCAGCTAAATGACTTAGTGACTTATTTTTGTAAATATGTCTTTACAAGGTATGGAAATATTTGATTTACTATTTTAGATGTGTGTAAATCAATGAAAATGATATTACAGCCGCTAAAAAAATGTTCAATTAAAAAAACCCTACATGACATAGTATGGAATAATGTAACATAACATAAGAAACATAAATCATAATAAAACAAAATATAACATAACATAGCTTAAAAAAAGCCAACGAATTATGGAATAATTTTTAAAACTAAAAAATGGCATAAAATATAACTTTTGTATATCCGAATCCGAATTTGTATGTTAGAGTTTAGATTTGGTTTACGGACAAAACTGTATATAAATATATTAGCTGCTATTATTTTTACAACGAGAAGTCGTTCAATTTGTTTGTATCTATGTATGTTAATTTAAAACTAAAAGTACATGGCAATCGCTAGCGCATGTGATAGAATTATTTTGTAAGCAATTTTAGTCATAAACAAAAAATGCCAAGTGATAAAGTGAAGTACATAGTGTGCATGTGCATGCCCTTGCGCCAAACATGCGGCACTTGTAACCATCTCAAGCAGTGTGCGTGGGCGCATCAGCCGCATCGCGAATGTGAGCTAAGTGCGCTTACTTATGTACACATGACATACACAAAGAACGCACATGCACAAGCATTCGTGCACACACATGCACATTCACAGTGAGCCCAGTGAGAGTGCAAATGCGAATTTTCGGTGCATTTCTCAGAATTTTAATTACTGCGATTCGTAGCGTTCGTCGGTGGAATCAAACCCGTGCACAGTTTGCTGGAATGGCACAATAACCAGCTCGTTGATGAACCAACATAAAAACCACAAACAAGCAACAACTACACCAACAGCTACATCAGCACTAGCAGCGGCAGCAGCAGCGACGGCGGAAGAATATGCCAAAAGCAATTTGCTGTTGCGTCACTTGACGCCCTAAACTATGCTATAACACACCAAACGTCATTATATATGTAGTATACAAACACATCAATGCGAAAATGTGTTGTGGTGTAAGTGAGGAAATGTTAAGAGGCATCTTCGGTACAAATTGTTTGCTACCACGCGACTAGCGCCCTTCACTTTCCGTCATCCAACATTCAACATCCGAAGTTCTCCCCCTTTAACTCTGTCGCATTGCATTTATCGTTGTTTTGGCAAAAAGATTTATGCGCTGTCGGTCGTTTAATAAATGTGCGTTTGTCGGCGCAGGAACAGCGAAACCAGCAGTACCAACAACATTAACAGCTATAGCAACAACAAAAAAAGTAGTGCATCTCTGCAAAAGTTGCCATTTGAAGTGCACAGGCAATTAAATGCAAATGCTATAACGCAATCACACATACACACACACACACTCAGTTTTAGTTATTTCATATTTAGAACGCAATTGTTAATCCTTTTTGCTGTTTTGCACTCAATTTATGATTTTCAGTTGTAGCGCATATGGTGCTTTGCTTCAGTTGCTTCAGTTGCTGCTGGCGTTCAATTGTTATTTACATAAAATCAAGAGAATCGCAAGATTAAAGTGAAAACTTATTGGAGTGTAATATATTGCTTTTCATGTGTGAGAGATGTTGTTGGGGCGGAGCAAGCGGCTATGGTAGTGGTATTTTCAGTGCGTAATTATGCACATATTTATGTTTTAATATATGTAGATATATGCGCATTTATACGGAATATATGTACATACTTATGCATATTTACACTTTAATGCCATGCCATCATCTATCGCTTCTCAAAACACGTCCGTCCTTTGCTGGGCACTAAGCATTTCATCAGATTTAAATTTGTTGGTATTATTTGTTCTTACTTTTTGTTGCTTTAAGAAAAGTGTTCAATTAGTCTAATTCGTATATGAATTCTAAAAGAGTTTTGAATCCTCATACTATTGCGATCTGCATCAGATGGCTAGTGTTAAAGCTGACGAAGAAGAACGTAAATTTGCTTATGTTGAATATATGACCAGAATTTAAGAAACCTTTGTAAATTATTTGTTTCAGAATAAATGTAGCATGTAGGTACACTGGTGCGCATGAGTAACATTATTACTTAACGAGCAACATTTTAATTTAATTGAAGACAATTCAGTTGTATGTTATTAGCAGAAATTCTCATTATTTACGAGGCGGTTGTGAGTGACATAACCAAGATAAACCTTTCTTAAGTGCATTTTTTTAAATTCTTTTTAGGAAAAGGATAAAAATTACCCCTTTGAGAGAGCTAAAATGTGCCACACAAATGTTCTGCGTGAATTTGGACATAGAGCTGGTAAACACATTGAATGTCTTAACTGCCATGACCGCCAGGTTTCTATGACTATCTAATTTCCATCACATTTTGATAAAAATCATGAGTTCATTCTTCGAAAAAATTCATATAAACCAAGTTTCAAACTTGACACAATAATTATATTAACTTAACAAAATTTCGTCACAATTTCACACAACATATGTTTTGAGTTAGTATTTCTGTAGCCCAGAAAATATACGGTCAGCGAAAGAATTATAGCACTTCCACATATTGACATATTTTAAAATGTTGATGAAATTTTGTTAAATTATTGTTAATTTTGTATTATACTAAATAAATGGGTTTTTATGGGTTTTGTTAGAGGATTAACTGTATTTTAAATGAAAAATATTTTACAAAAATTGGAAGAAAAATAAATTGTACAAATGTGTCAATATGTGGAAGTGCTAAAATTCTTTTGCTGACTGCATTTATGGCATAATGAACTGCTAGGGTCCGTCGCTGAATTTTGAAAATTCCTTCCACATTGAAAATCTCGACCATGCATTGTATCGAATAAATAACGGAATAGCGTCAGTTTAAAAAATGTCAAAAATTAACGGTGATACGAGTAAGAAGCCATAAAAATTGCACAGTATTTCACTAAATTAAATGGGGCACCTGTTTTTTTTAATTTTTTTAAATAGTTCAACGTTTTAATGAGATGTTTTTAATTATCATTAGTAATGTACACATTTGAAAAATCTGGTTTATATCAGTTTTGTTATATAATGAACTGTTTTTTTTTAATTAAAATATAAAAAATTAACTACAATTGAAATGAATTAACAAAATTTTCCAATTTATGGTTGTCGTAGAAAAAGTACATGTTTATCACTCCTTTTATACACCGATCGCAATGTGCTCAATATTCCTTTCTCCACTCAATTTATCTTCTTATTATTTGTATATAACCGACTGGACTTAGAAAAAACTGTCTATGATTTAGATTTTTCTTGTACTGGCTGACATTACATCCTCGACTATCATTGTTATTCAAATTGATTTCGTGTTTGAAATCCAATACATAAAAAAGTCTAAATTGTTAGAAACATGTGGCCGATTAGAAGTGCCCATTTACTTGTTACAAAAACCCTGGCCTTTGACCAATACCCAGAGATAGACCCCGCAGTAATAACGCGGTCAAATTGTCTAAAATAATATCGCCATTAACCCGCATACATACTTGAACTTTGTACCATTGTTTTACAAATTTTATTTTTTAAATAAATAATTAAAAACAAAACTTCAACGACATTTTAATTACTAAAGCCAACATGCACACAACAATTACGTGATTTGATCTAAAAATTGCACTTAAAAAATCAATAAGCTATTAAAAAAAATGTATAATTAATTCATGCGCTCGACTTACTTGCGTAAATGACCGGTGCCACGCACGAGTCCAGGTGTGCAACAATTAACCGTCAGAGGAGTGCCTGCGAAAACCACATCAAAATAAAGCGTATGAACAACAAACACAGCAGCAGCACAAAATGAAAGCAAACAAATAAAGTGAAATAAAAATATGAAAAGCGCAAAAACGATTTAAACTCAATTAAAATCACTTTGGCAAAACGTGCTGAAGTTGCCAGCAAGGGCAACAAGCACCACGCCCAGCCTAAACAACAAGCAAACAAAAGCACAAAAGCAATAAAGTACAGCAGCAGCCTGAAAAAGGCTACAAGCGCGTGCAAGAGCTAAGCTAACAAAGTAACGGACTATACAAGTTGGGTAGAGGTCGTCGCGCCTACTACTCAAATACCAAGCAAAAGAGAAATGTATATAAAGGGTGGCGGGCGCGTCGGTAGCCATTTGGTTACTGTTGTGACGGCGTGGCTGTGAGGCATTTTGCCAAATTTTTGCGAACCAACAATGTGTTACACAATATTGCGCTAATATTTCGATGCCGTATTGCCATTTTACCTATGTATATATGTACTTGTGTATTCATACTCTCGTACAACCCTACAAACATTGATATGTATGCCAAAATTTCTTTTGAGTACATTTCTTTTGTCCTACTTTCAAAAAACAAATAAAAAATAAACTTTGCCCACCCTTCCCCAATTGGGCACTTACATACCTTTCAGTTGGCGCGCCAGCCAGCGCGTTGCCAGCACTACCGCCAATTTAGAGTGAGAGAAGGCGTCACGTGCATGGAAGTTCACCGCCCAAGTGCCGACATTGAGTGGATCATCGAAATCGATTTTGGCCGCAGCATGAGCATGTGCCGTCACATTCACCACCCGTCCGCCGCTCGGTGAACGTCGCAAGTGCGGCAACAGCAGCTGTGTCAACAGAAAATGCGATAGATAATTCACCTGCAGATGTTCATCGAAACCGTCGACTGTGCGCGCCCCGCCAAGTTGTCCAAATATAATGCCCGCATTGTTTATCAACACATCGATGCGCTCGAATTCGCCGGTGATGCAACGCGCAAAGTGATGTACGCTGTCAAAGGAACGCAAGTCCAGGTAGCGCGCTTCCACAAAGACATCGCCCGCTGTGCCGTCTGCGCCAATACGTTGGCAAGCAAGTTCGCGCTTGATAATGGCTGCTGCGCGTTCTCCAGCGGCCATGTTGCGGCAGGCCAACACTATGCGGCCGCTACGCGCCGCCAACGCTTTAGCAATCTCATAGCCAATGCCACTATTTGCGCCAGTTACAACGACGATTTGATCACGTATTTGATTGTCATTGGGACAGCGTTGACCGCTCATCATTGTCCTGCAAAGAGAGAGAAGTGAGGAGGTGGAAATCCATGTGACTAAGTTGTTGTAAGCGGTTGGAGAGGTATGAGAGCTGGTGTTAATGTGGCGAATAGTTGCAAAAACAACAAATTAATTTGGCTTCACTGCTGTTACAGCAAATATGGTTAAGCGGTTAGTCGCTTGAACACATTCACTGCGCCAGCCGTGCGTTGCGCGTGTCAAATGGCCTACATAAACATTCACTTACAGCTATCTCATGTATGTATACACATAGGAAATGTTCGCGTTGCGCTCAGGTGATAGCGCGTGAAATCGCTAATTAATGAATACTTAGGACAAGTGATGTGACATTTAAAAAAAATGGGTGTTGGCGCCACCTCCCATTACAACCGCTACATTGTACACATATATGCATAAGTATGTGTGTATGTGTATAAGTAGGTAAGCGTACATATATGTGAGCAAATGATAGCTTGCATGTAAGTTGCATGTTGCGGTGCTGCAATTACAATGCCACGCAGTCAGCTTAGTGTCGATACTTTGAGTTGCTGCAATGCTCGTTGTTTATTTTTTGAGGGTTAAGTACAATTAGCGTTGTAATTTCTAAATTCCTGTGCCTGTTTATCGATGGAAACTTGAATTTATCTGAGGAAATGTGTATCCCTTTTTTTAACTTTCGTCTGAACGCACTCCAATTGTAATCCACTTGAATTTGTAAATCAAAGCGGATAAATCCTTACTTCTTTTTAAAAATTATTTTAAATGGTTCTCTGCGCCGCGGCCTAATTTTCCTATTCTCTTCAGAGTCTATTGGTGGCAAATTTTGAAGAGGTGAAATAAAGCGCCATATTGCTGAATTTTAAAGAGCTATGCAATTTACGCAAAATCAATTGACCCGGATTTATTAAGTTTTTTTTTTATTTAAATTCAGGTAACAAGATATCTTGAAACGAAGTTTTTCATTCCAATCCGTTGAGCCGTTTTAGAGCTAAGGAGTAACAAACACCCACGTTTATAACAATACTTATTAGGGATAAGTATAAAAAACCGAAAAGGTACTTTAAAGAAAATCAAAGGATAAACTAAATCCTCCGAATCCTGTTGCATCTTTTAAAATAAATATAAAAACGAGATTCCTAAACGAATAAAACTAACTTGACTACGGTAGATTGATCCTAATAACCATTTTCAATAGTTTAAATTTTCATTTCGATTGGTTAATTCGAAAGAGCAAAAAATTCCCTTGATTTATTGTATATGGATACAAGTCCATGGCTTAAATTTACAGCCACACAAAATTTTTGAAGCGTTCATCTTTGGCCGTGTTTCCGAGCCCCACATGCGTCAGTTTTACTTGTTTACATAGCCATTGAGATGGAAATGCGTATTGTTAGAAAATATGAGCAAAACCATTGTCCAATGCGATCCGATCTCAAATAGGCATTTGATCAAAATTTCTCAATTAAAGACCTAAACGAACTTAAATCTTAAATTCTTAATCATGAAATTAGTTCTTAATTGAATCTTTATTGAGTATAATATAAATACAACCCTGCGCTACTTTGATTTAAAACCTTTTCCACAAACAAATGGCAGTGAACCTTTCTATGGATTTTATTTAGTGTGCTCGCAAACATACAATCAAGCAAAATTTGCAAAATAAAAGAGAAAACAAGGCTCAAAGAGTAGCGCAAAATGGTTGCCGTTGGCTTTTTCTAAATTTTCAATTTGATAAAACGATAGAAATCAATAAAGTGGTCCAGTTCATGCTAAACTTTGATTGCAGGTCAATTGTGGACAAAATGTCAACTTGTGTAGATTTAGAAAATATCGGAAAGACCAAAAGGAATGAGGCCTCATTGCATGAATCGCATCGTAGTAACTAGCAACTGTGGCCGCTTTATGCATTATTTAATTTATAAAATTCAATAACCAACAGCATATACTCTGATGTCCAATTATTTTAGAAGATTCTTTTGGCGCGAAGATGTCCATTAACATCGCTTTTTATATGATGAAGAGATTTCAGTTGATTCTATCAATATTTAAATTCCTTTTCGTTTTTTGGTATTTCGTAAAGCTTTTGTGATAAGCAAACATTAAGGGGACTCAGTCGAATTCACGTATCAACAAATGTACTTGAAATACTTAATGTAGTTATAACTAAAATAAATCTTGACAATCACATGTGTTTTTAAGTATTAAAGTTTTTTTTCTTCTTCAAAGCGGTACGAGTATTCGCTTAAATACACATTAACAATACAAAAATGACACAAAGTTTTTTAATATAAATTTTGAATAATTACTTTTTACAAAAAGCCAAAGTTCATGAAAATATATTTATAGAAAGTTCCAAGTTATGAATTATATATAGATTTATTTTTTATATAAGATATCACCTCAAAATTTTAAAGCGTAATAAGAAAATTTTGCATGATCTCAGAAAAATTAAGATATCCATCAGGAGGCCAAAATAAGTCGAATACATTTTTCGAACCAAAAAAGTAAGAAAATAAAAATACGAACTACACTGAATATCTTAAATTTTTTTGGGATGATAAATTACTGAAGTAAGAGAATACGTCACTATTACCTAATTTGGTGCGAGGAATTTAGAATATATTTGCTAAAATTTTTCAGTTGGTTTTATTAATGCTGTAATGAAATTTTGCTATAAAGAAAATTAAGAAGCAGATACTAAACTATTTTTTGCCATACATTGGTGGACCAAAAAGGAACTCAATTCGCTGACAATCAGCTAAGTAATAAAAAGGCGAACTGTAAGCTTTTACATAGTTTGGGCACATACCCTGTACATACACACGTGCAACGGCGTAGACGTAGTTGCGAGGTTCGGCTCCTCACCTACACACATGTAATTTGTGGCATTAATATGCATTAAAAATATTTAAAATAAATTAAATACATATACATAGTACGTACATATAATAAATGAATGAATTTTTCCAGTCATCGAGGTAATTTTGGTTTTTAGTAGTTGTAAAAATTTGGATAATATTAGTGACATGCATACATTTTCACACACTTACCGCACCATTATAGCAACACCGACAACGACCGCGGCAATGGTTGGCCACAAGGTTTTGAATGGGTCAGCATTTTCGAAAAGCGACATCAGTTTTTCCATTTTTGCTATGCTGTCACTTTTGCCGCACTGATGGTTTTAAGCGTATGCACGAAATAAAAATTCGAGTAAAGCAACAAACAAAACGAAAAACAAAAACACTTTAATTCGTTTACGTTTCGGCGCAACGTTATTGCGTTACTAAATTGCCTTTCTAAAGGAATATTTGTTTACTTGTATGTATGCACGTTTGTATGGGATGCTTTCAGGACACGTCGTGAATAAAATACGCGCACGTATGCCTGCACGCACAAAATATTATTAAAAAAATAATGCTACTGCCTTGGTTTGACAAGAAGGCGCGCGATAAGCACAATACGCAATGAAATGTTATGAAATATTCACGTTTTTTTTGTTTTATTCCCCGCTTATTGCTAGATCGATACGCTTCGTTTCGAATCACTGGCACGCAACGAATGTGAGCATAAACGTGAGAGTCAATTGTGTAGCTGGGCGCCACAAACCGATTGCCCAGTTGGGCATACTCTTTCGTGAAATTATGAATATACATACACTCAGTTATGAATTGTGTGGTTTAAGAATGCTATATCCATCGCCACTTAGCTGCCTAAACTGCGGTTACAGTGGAATTATGTAGAACAGTTGGTAATATCAAAAATAAATATATTATCTTTGTTTGAAACTTTAAATACAAAGCCTTAGATTTCTTCATAGTCTTATGAAATATATAAAATTGTTTTTCTCGCTGATAAAATATATAATTTTAACCGAAATATCAAAAAAACGGTACTAAGTATGTATATTTGGAGATGGATTCTGGAACGAATTTTTTTTATCCCTGGTTTGTCGTAAAACCTAACATGACAAGGGATGACGAAAATTCGTTCAAAAATCCATCATTTCACACCCTGTCGGAAGCAACCACAACAACAGATCAGAATATTTAGAGATCTCTAAATCCATTTTGGTGGGACCAACGAGATGAAAGTTCAGATCTGCCAGATTTGCATGAGAATCAACTTCAAAATATAAAGGCAGCCATGAACCCAGCAAACTCCTCATAGTGGAACTCTACAAGTAGCTCTTTGACTGTTAGCACCACTCGTGGACGCAAGCACGCACGTCCACCCGAAATTGATTTGCGTGCTTTCACTTTACAGAGTTGCATGGCTGTCGAATTCGTTTGAAAAAAATACATGGGGGAAGTTTTCCGGGTTGGTTCAATTTATTTATTTGATATTAATTTTTATTTAAACATTAAATATAAACTTGCTTTATATGCAGAGCTTCATCACAGGAACTTATTAACAAGTTTGGCAATTGACTTGTTTCCTCTTTTATATTATAGAAACAATAATAATCATAAAACTCATAATCCCAAGTTTCAAACAATGTACAAATTTACAAAAAGTTTTAATTCAAAGCTGTATGATAATTTGTTTGCTAATCCAAACCAAAAAAAATCAGTATTCGTTATATTGCAGACAATGCGCATCACCCTCAACGGTGGGATAAACGTCATGCAAAACGAAAATTGGAAGTTGAGTTAGCTTTTGGAGCAGGCCGTTCATTATCGGATGCTCGCATACAAGTTTTATGAGCATGAGAAACTTTTGACAGAAAATTGGCAGAGTGCGTTTATATTAAGTTAGGCTGTATCACCCGAAGTACGATCACTACCTCTAGGAGCTCTCGCCTTATGAATGTCATTATTGGGATCGAACCTCCGCACGTAGAAGAGAAGCTTCAGCTATATTGTGAGTGGAGTATTTTTACCATCTGCAGCGCAATCCAGTTGACAAATTTTAACATAATATTGCGTTTTAATCGAGATCTGATAAATGTTAAAAGTTTAAACTTTGAAACCAGTGTTTTTTTTAGTAAATACATATTCCACAACCCACTGTGCATTTAATTTACTTGTACATACCTCCATACAATTCCATCGAATCTCATTCCACGCCGGATAGAACAACGAGTAACCGGCAAATTTTACATTTACAATCACAAACAATCATTTCGATTTTATGCAGTCCATTCTCTGCTTTCCAAATTTGCTCACCCGCATTTCGTTCTTGATTCAACCATTTTACCACGACAATTTCGTTTCAAATTAACATTCCCGCAACAACTGAGCAACAAGCTACACACAATAATCGTATGTATGTACGAGTATATGTCACTAGAGATTCAAAGAGCGGGCGAGCGTGAGCGTAGCGGAAGTGTGGCTAAAGTGCTCAACTGGAGGTGCACCCATGCGCTATCACTGAGCTGACACAGAGTTTTAAAAGGAAAGAAAGATGCAGCAGCTACTGGCAATTGAATTTAAATTGAGTGCATAGCAAAGCAACTATCCAAAACGAGTCAAACAGACAGACAGACAGACCTATGAAAAAACTGATGGAAATATAGATAGGAAGAAGAAGAGAAGGCATTCACTCTCGTTTCAGTGTTCTTATGCGACGACACGCAATGCCATACCACTATTTAAGCTAGATTCAATGAACATTTATGGCACCATTGATGTACTTTCTATGTACATATGTATGTACGAGTATGTATGTTGATATTTCTAAGCACCCAGCAAGCAAAAGGATCTCTCTGTCATATTTAGTACAACTACATAAGATATACATTTATGAAAAACGTGTTGATAATGGAAATGTAAAAGAACTCTTTTCCTGTGACAATTTTCATTCAATAAAGTGGTAAAATTTAACAATTGTTGCTTACATATGTGGTTTTGCTACAAATGACCAAAATATGCTTCTAGAGGGGGATACTCCTTTTAGACACAAAATATTTAACTCAAAAAATCTCTCATCATGACCACCCTTTTATGGCACAGAAACATGGGCGATGTCGATCTACGATGAGAATACTTTGGGGGCTTTCCAGGCAACCAATCTACGGTGGTGCGCCGGGAACTGAAGAAAATACGTAACTAGAATGTAGAACTGTATATAGCTTTATTCGTATAATGACATGGACATAATCCAACGTATAAAAATTCAACGATTGTGGTAAAAAATTATTAAGCACTTTACAAATTAAAGGAAAAACTCTGCCAAACATCGAGCTCCATGGTATACACGGCGATTTTTTTTATTATAAAAAGTAAAGCACCATTAATATTGTGCCTAATCTTTTAGGGATGCATTTTTCAAACCTGGTATGCTTCTATTCCATACATGGATGTTGCACATACGCACGCTTGTTTCACAACTTATCAATGCGAAATACCATAAGTACTACATATATATAAATGCGTTTGCCAATTTGTATTATTATTTTAACAATTCTTCCAAATTACTATTCCTATCTTAGCGATAAGCCGAAGGCCATAGTAGCTAGTGTAATAATTATTTATTAGTTGTTACTCTCGCAAATAAATAAATAAAATAAATAAATATTCCATACATATGTACTTACTTAGTCCATCGGATAATTGAGGTTGACATTATGATTGGTTTCATTGTATGCACCTAAGAACATGAAGTACTCTCGATGTCAACAGTGACTTGAGTTCCAGGATGTAAACGAGCTAACTTTTATTTAATAACAAGGAATAATGAACGCCGTGGTCGAATTAGTAGCAGTGCGTGCTAAAACTCGATATGCCGATGAGTTCGAGGTTCGAATCTCAGTCAGGGCAAGCAAAATCTTAATCATTGAAAGTTTTTTTCTAATAGCGGTCACCCCTCGACAGGGAATGGCAAATCTCCGAGGGTATTTCTGCCATGAAGCTACTCATTAAATACATCTGCCGTTCGGAGTCGGCACAAAACTGAAGGTTCTTTTATTTAAGGTACAACATAAGACAAGCACACTACACTCGGCCAAACACTATGCTATAATCTTACTTTTTTATTTACTGGGTATGATCATTGCAAAACTAAATAGCATGCAAATGCTTAGTTTCCATATTTAGTAACCGTAATGCAGGGTTTTCTTTTCGTTTTAAAATCTTTTGTATTGCGATATTATTGAGCTTTCATCGAATGATGATATTGCTGACGCTGTTGCAGTTGGTGTTGCAACTGTGATGTGATTGCATATGAAATGGCTCTGTAATTGACAATTCCAATAATGGAAAATACGTATTCAAATGTATGCATAAGCCCAGTTGAAATGGAGAACTAAGCAAAAAAAAATATATATTTATACATATAAAATGCGTGGCGTGCAGAAGGATAAAACAAGCAATTGAAGCAAGTGAACCGCTGGCTGTTTTGTGATAGTTTGCAGAACTAACCTCTGTATTTTATCTATTCAGTATTTAAATTTTTTTTCAGAAAAACATTCATACACTTGCATTTGAGTAAAATAATTTGATTTATGTTGAGAAGCCAGCAACTAGCATATGTAGCAGTGCAATGCGTTAAATTTTTATTTCCGGTCTGATATTCAATCATGGATTCACATCTTCCCCCCTTTGTTGTATCATTTAATGTCTATGTAGTGGTGATGATGACGCTGATTATAATCTACTACTAATACAAATCAACATTCATGAGATTATCTTTATTTTTTTATTATTATTTTAGACTTTTAAATGAGAGAATTTCACGAGTACTTTTATGTATATGTATGCGTAAATAAATTAGGAGAATAATGTAATGAGAATAATGAATCATACTTATGTAAGTATGTTTATTAGAGTGTTTACAGAAAAAGCTTAGCAATCGTGTTTACAAACAAACGTGTGTAAAAATATGAATTTTTTTGAAGTTGACGACGAAATTCCGATACTTACATGTATAATAATAACAAATGTTTTACACTATTGTTTTGAGTTGCCATTTTTTTATCAAACTTTTTCAGCATGCGATTCTAAAGATGCTTTCTAAATCGAAAAACGATCGTATATTATATTCAAAAATTATTTTTCGTTTGCAAAGTAGTGTTTGTTCGAAATGGAAAGCATAATTCCAAACTTACCAGCTATTGATAAAAATTCTACTATTCAACGTGTTGTAAAAAATATCAAGAAATTTAGTGCTTACATGAATAATACTAAAATGACGAAACTTTGAAGCTCGCGACAACTAATCGAATATGTTATTAAAAATTTTAAAGATATTTTCACTAGGATCAATACTATTGTCATATTCCTGGTTTGATATATATAAGAAATTGTTTTTAAATTGCTTTCGATAGCACAAGAAAAAGCAAAAATGAAAATATCACACTGAGCACCGACAGAATCGGGAAGAACATCTACGAGCTGTTTTATACCATTCGGGGTGAAACTTTATAGTGTGAATCTTTTAATTTCATGTTGTAAAAGATAAGTCAAGCAGTAGAATAAATTCGGTCAGGCACCCTAAATTGCTGTCATCGGTTTTATCAACCACGTTCTACCTATTCAAAACTGGATAAATAAGCAAAGCGAATGGTTCTTGAGGTGAACGAGGGCAAAACGAAATATGTATCTCCTATTGACAAATATACAGCCGGCACATTCACGCCTCAGACGACTGCTGATTGTTACCACATTTACTTTGGAACCTGTATTAACACCAATAATGATGCCAGCCTTGAAATCCAACGCAGTATCTCTCTTCCCAAATAATATTCCCACTGTATAAGTCTTATTATGCCCGTCGTATTGTATAGCGTCGAAGTTAGGTTAATGACGACGATATTCGAAATTTTTATAAAAGTATTCGACGTGATACCAGACGAAAAAGAGACCTCCTCTGCATTGACCTCCTACAACTATACATACATATGTATTTATTTGTCGCTATGTCTTCACTTCACATCATTCGCTTCGACGATAAACTGCATAGTTTTTATTCACATCTTTTTGTTATAGTCATGTTACATACTCGTATATGTGCGTTATATTTATTTATATGGACCAGTTAACTATGCCATTGCGTTGAGATGCAAATTCAGCATTGCACTTTCGCGGCAAAACTCTTTATTTATTTATTTTTTTCTCTATAAAAAAAACTAATCTTCTCAAGCTAACTTCATTTTCTAATTCACTTAACAGCCAGAAGGATTATTATTCCTTGTACATTCAACATGTTTTTACTTTATTCACTAACGCCTCACAGAGTGAGCGTGCCTTTGGTGCTTCAATTTTTATCAAGTGTTTGACTTGGGGTGTAATGGGGTGCAGTGGTGCTTCTGGGTATGCGGTTACAGTTGCACGGCTGTACTCAATCCCTACTCTAACGTCCACGTTCGTGCACCCTGGGCAACGTGAGCAACCCATGTGCGAGATACGGTAACCAACCCGTGTGGAGCCATGGGTCACGGCTAATAGAGAGGGAGCTTTAGCGAAGCCACTCCGACATATTCGGTTTAAGGGTCCACTAAAGTCCGCAGCGTCTGTCCACCAGGAGGTGCGGCTGCAAGCGGGCGTCTGTCTTGGAGCAAGCGGCTCGCTATATAAACGAATATAAAATTTCAACCCCCAGCAATGGGTTGTGCGCAGGGCTTGGAACCCGCCACGTAAAAACCAACATCCAATGAAAAAGAAAACAAAGCCTCGGATGAGACCTCCCTTTTTTGATGACGACCACAGCAAACGTTTAAAGGACAATGATCTGAGGGCATGCACCTGGAATGTCCGAACCCTTAATTGGGAAGGTGCCTCTGCCCGGCTGGTTGATGTCCTCAGAAGAGCAAAGGCTGACATCACCGCCATCCAAGAGATGCGATGGACGGGGCAAGGGAAACAAGTGATAGGCCCTTGCGACATCTACTACAGCTGCCATGTAAAGGAGCGCAAATTTGGTGTCGGATTTGTGGTGGGAGAGAGACTGCGCCGTAAAGTACTGTCGTTCACTCCGGTGGACGAGCGTCTCGCCACAATCCGCATCAAGGCGAGATTCTTCAACATCTCCCTAATTTGCGCCCACGCCCCGACGGAAGAGAAGCACGATATAAAAATCGTGCTTGGCGACTTCAATGCCAAGGTGGGCAAGGAGGGCATCTTTGGTTCCACAGTCGGAAAATTCAGTCTCCACGACGAAACGTCCGATAACGGATTGAGACTGATCGACTTGGCCGGGGCCCGAAACATGGTAGTCTGTAGTACCAGGTTCCAGCATAAGAAGATTCACCAGGCTACGTGGCTGTCTCCAGATGGTAAGACACGAAACCAAATCGACCACGTTGTGATAGACGGAAGGCATGCTTCCAGTGTCCTAAATGTGCGCACGAACCGAGGAGCCAACATCGACTCGGATCATTTTCTTGTGGCAGCTAAGATCCGCACGCGCCTCTGTGCAGCAAAACGCGCGCAAATGGACACAAGGAAAGCTCGACGTCGGAAAGCTGCAATCGCAACAGACAGCTACCCACTTCGCCACTCGACTTGCACTCCTGCTCTCTGAGAGCAATAATCAACAGAACGATATTTCCGAGCAGTGGAACCGTATTTCTCGCTGTCTACATACCGCCGCTGAAGAATCCATCGGATTTCAGCGAGCCCGAAAGAACAACTGGTATGACGAGGAATGTCGCGCCGCTACGGAACGTAAAGACGCTGCCTACAGGGCCCCACTGCGATCGGGCGCAACGCGAGCTGTGCGGGAGCGTTATCGTGAGCTGAAGAAGGAAGCAATACGCATTTTTCGTGAGAAAAAGAGAGGCCGAAATGCGTGAGTGCGAAGAGCTTGAGATGCTGGCCGACAGGAAAAGCGCCCGAAAATTTTTTCAAAAAGTTCGACGGCTTACAGAAGGTTTTAAGACCGGGGCGAATTCCTGTAAGAATGAAAACGGCGACCTAGTGACTGATGTCCACAGCATACTTAAATTATGGAGGGAGCACTTCTCCACACTGCTTAATGGAAGCAACTGCAACCCTGGAGATGTTGAACCCGAATCCCCAATCAATGATGATGGACGCGATGTACCATCACCCGACTGTGACGAAATTCGGAAAGCGATAGCACAGCTGAAGAACAACAAAGCCCCCGGGGCCGATGGGTTACCAGCTGAGTTATTTAAGTACGGCGGAGAGGAGCTGGTTAAGTGCATGCACGAGCTCATCTCTAGAATATGGTCGGAAGAACGCATGCCTACTGATTGGAACTTAACTGTGCTCTGCCCAATCCACAAAAAGGGTGATCCTGCAGTTTGCGCCAACTATCGCGGGATTAGTCTTCTTAACATCGCATATAAGGTTCTGTCGAGTGTATTGTGTGAAAGACTTAAGCCCCCCGTCAATGAACTGATTGGACCTTATCAGTGCGGCTTTAGACCTGGTAAATCTACCACCGACCAGATATTCACAATACGCCAGATCTTGGAAAAGACCCGAGGAAGAAGAATCGACACACACCATCTTTTTGTCGACTTCAAAGCCGCCTTCGACAGCACGACAAGAAGTTTCCTATATGCCGCAATGTCTGAATTTGGTATCCCGGCAAAACTTCTACGGCTATGTAAAATGACGTTGAGCAACACCACCAGCTCCGTCAGAATCGGGAAGGACCTCTCCGAGCCGTTTGGTACCAAACGAGGTTTCAGACAGGGTGACTCTTTGTCGTGCGATTTCTTTAACCTGATGCTGGAGAAGATAGTTCGAGCCGCAGAACTTAATCGGTCAGGCACCATCTTTTATAAGAGTGTGCAATTGCTGGCGTACGCCGATGACATTGACATCATCGGTCTTAACAACCGCTCAGTTAGTTCTGCCTTCTCCAAACTGGATAGAGAAGCGAAGCGAATGGGTCTGGAGGTGAACGAGGGCAAGACGAAGTATATCCTGTCATCAAATAGACAGTCGGCACATTCACGACTGGGATCAAACATCACTGTTGACAGTTATAACTTCGAAAAAGTAGAGGACTTCGTTTACTTAGGAACCAGCATTAACACCAATAACAGCGTCAGCCTTGAAATCCAACGCAGAATCTCTCTTGCCAACAAGTGCTACTTCGGACTGAGTAGGCAATTGCACAGCAAAGTCCTCTCTCGGCGGACAAAAACCATACTCTATAAGTCTCTCATCATGCCCGTCCTCTTGTATGGCGCAGAAGCATGGACGATGACAACATCAGATGAGAGAGCTCTTGGAGTGTTCGAGAGAAAGATTCTTCGAAAGATTTATGGACCTTTGCGTCTTTGCGACGGCGAATACCGTGTACGATGGAACGATGAGCTGTACGAGCTGTACAATGACGTAGATATAGTGCAGCGGATTAAGAACTAGCGGCTCCGCCTGCTAGGCCACGTCGTACGAATGGATGAAATAGCTCCAGCCCTGAAGGTTTTTGACGCGGTACCCGCTGGTGGTAGCAGAGGAAAAGGAAGACCTGGAAAGACCAAGTGGAAAAAGACTTGGCTATACTTGGGATTTCCAATTGGCGCCAGTTAGCAAAAGATAGGGACAGCTGGCGTGCTTTGTTGACCTCGGCCAAAATCGCTTAGGCGGTTGTTGGGCCAATTAAGTAAGTAAGTAAGTAAGTTTGACTTTTTAAGGGAAAACTTTTAGTTTGAGACGATTCAGGTGAATAATGTTTTCTACGACAACCAATTCCATGCCAAAGGGTGTTTCGTTTTAATTTGAATCGAAATGCATGTTGCCAGCTCTAGTTTTTTGTAATTTTTGATATACACATACTAGAATGTATCAACATATGTAAATACATATGTACGCACACAAAAGATGTACTCGTAGACTATGGCATTTTTTTTTTCTTTATTTACGTACATAGTGAGAGTAATTATAGATGTTGCAGTCTGTTTTGCGGCATACTCCATCTGAGGTAGCTTATACAAATTAACATGAATGACTGGGACGAGTTAATCAAGCATCGATTTAACGTGAAGTTGAATCAAACTTTTTTATAAACTTCTCTCATAAAATGTTTCCTTAATGACTGCGTCAGTTTTCCTTTTCTACGTTCTTATAAGAAGTGCAAAATTGTATTTTTTACACAAATTAGACTCCACGACATTGTTTAGCATAATTTTATCTTGATGATGAAATATACCGATATGTTTTACTTGAAGCCTAAGACCTGAATTTTTTGGACACATTTTTATTGATGATCAAAGAGGGGATAAATGTAGAGGTCATTAAAAAAATTAAATTTACAAGAAAATTATTAATTGAAAACCGAGTATTCGGAATTATATATCCAAAAAAGTGATTTTTGCCACACATTTATAATATCTCACAAAGTACTATGCTGCTAATAACACAGTACAACATTTTTCAGTTCATTGATTGCCAACTGATAACTGTATATGAAATTAGATCCAAAAAGAATAATTTCTGCATCATTCGTGTTGTCTTCTTACTTGCCAAAATATTTTTAATATCGATTTGAAGTTAGCACTATCGTATAGGGGAATTTGACATACCTTTATTCAATTGCGAATAAAAGCGAAACGCGTGCCTCGATTTTCATGATCTTTATCTCATTTTGCTCATAGGTTATGCGACTTTGCGAAAAAGTAATTAGACTTGAAACTTATTTCCGTTTTGTATTTTTTATGAATTAAAAAAAAAAATAAAAATTTTTTTCTTCATGCGCTTATTTTTAACTTGGAAACTGTTGCTTGTATAGGAAAACAATATATGAACAGATTAAGGGAATTGTAATTCTTAATTTTTTTAAATTTATTTCAACTAAATCGGGCTGGTGGCTGTCGAGCTATGTCAAACAACAGGGCCTAAAACGTGATAAATACCCCTATACGATAGTACTAACTTCAAATCGATATTAAAAATATTTTGGCAGGTAAGAAGACAAAACGAATGATGCAGAAATTATTCTTTTTGGGTCTAATTTTACATACAGTTCTCAGAATTGAGTTGGCAAATCATGTGTTGTACTGTGTAAGTATAACATGCATGCATCCCTAAAAACACATACATACATATGTATGTAAGTACATGTATTTGTATATTAAAATATACATTTTTTAGTATAAAAACATATCCACTTTAATTATTATTTTTTTATTAAACCCAAAATATGTTATTAACGTATGTTATGCATGTTTATTTTGAAAAATTAATGTTGTCTAGAGTTGCATGGAAATATAAATTATTTGGCATAGCGCAAGTGTTTAACGAAATCATTTATTCTGGATTGAGGTTGTGTAAATTTATTTTTAATGAATAATAGTAAATAAAAGGCTATTTAATAATGTGTTTATCTGGTATTTACCTTTTTTTTTTAAACTTGTTTTGAACGCTAGTATTCATAAATTACAAATTTTAAATAATATTTGATATCTTGTTTACGCAAAATTATTCTAGTTTCCAATTCCCATGATTAAACACAGTAATTCGGTTAAAATATTAGTTTTGGCAAATTAAAATTTTATATTCAAAAATAAATATGTATATTATACGTACGTTATTATATACCCTCTCGGAAATGAAACTGGGAATTAAAATATATTTAATTTTTCTTGACCAAACGCGCATAATTATCGAAAATACATATTTCACAAATAATTATCTTTCAAATATAGCCAAAAGAAATTGTGTACAATTTATTTTTCTTAAATATTTTCATTTTTCTTACGTCACCAAAGGGTATCCTTCGTCTGCTTTATTTAGATGATTGTTTTTGTAAAAACATATTTTTTAATATTGCATAGTATTTTGTAATCTTAATAGAGACCAAGGCACATCAAAAAGGTAGCCGCAGAAAACTTTTTTTTTTTTTAACTTTTTTATATGTTATTTTAATTTGAATTGTCAAATTTTGAATTTCGTTGTGATAAGAATGCTTTCAGTATGTACAATTCAAGGTAGTTTATAAAATATTTTTGAAATTTTAGCTTTTAAAGGCAAAAACAAAATATGCAGAGCTCAAATTTTTTTTTCAATTCTTCTACTGCTGCTACCTATTGAATGTGCTTGATAGAGACTGTTGCTGTTCCAGAACTGCCAAAGTGTGAGTTATTAATTTTAGCTAATCATTTGTAGTTTCTTATAATTTTGGCACATTTAAGTAATTTGACAAATGTTATAGAATATTTTTTTTTGAACTAAATTTAATTGTTTTCCGAATTAATTTAATAACAACTTGGATCAGCTCGTTTTGGTGCCAACTTCGTGTTACGCAGTGATTCGTTGGTTCGAGTCCCGCTCAGCTCCGAAATAGGAGCTAGCATTTGTACTACTTTGAGTATGTTTTTTCCCCTATTTCCCCAACAAAACTGGCCTATAGCCTCTAGCTATTAATTTTTTTTTTATTAAAAGCAAATAATGTGTTGAAAGCTGTGGCAGTCGCCCCCGACAGGCAAGGGCAAACTTCCTCGTGTATTTTTGCTTTTCCTAAAAAACACTTGTCGTTCGTAGTCGACAATAAACAGTAGGTCTCTCCATTTGTGGTACAACATACAGACACCATGAATGGTATGAGAAGCCCAATCAAGCATTGAACTATACTTACCTTTTTAAAGCGATACATAGATCAAGCAAAATACCACGAAATTGTATAACAAATAGACTTTCTTGTTGATTTGGGCATATACGCTCATTTTATTTGAGGCCAGAGAGATATAAAAAGAATAAAGAATATAGGTGGGTGCGGGTACGTCATTATTTCTACATTCTTGTTGAGGCTAAGATGATGTACATCTAATTTAAACTAACCTCACTAGGGCTTAGCAAGATTTGCCGGAGAGGTACAAAGCACTATGCTCATCCTCCAGGCAGGATATGCATATCAGAGTTTTGTCCTGTTATCTGCAAGGCTCCTAACATTTATCTTTTGCTTATATTATAGTAATTAATTTTTAAAGAACTACTTTTATTAGAGATTCATCTCAAACTGTTACTGTGGATACTTTACTGGTTTCACATCCACAAAAATCAACGTGAATACAATTAAAATTATCAGCTTAGAATTTGGTAATGTGTTGGTTATATTTCAAAAATATTAACAAATTCCTTTGTAAGTAGTTAAGTAAGTACATATGTAGTTATGTAAATACATATATACATATATGGATTTCCGTGTATAATGCATATTGTATGTACATATGTATGCGTACCAACCAATGCATAGTTTAAATTAAATCAACAACACAATTTAATTTTCATTTTACCAATTACGATTTATTTTCATTACTTTACACGCTAACTTGAAGCTATTTTATATGCTCGGGTATTTGGTGTGCATTGTGTTTTGTTTGAGTGTGTGTGCGTATGTGTGCGCGCGTATACGTTTGTTTACAGAGCATTCAAAAACGAATTTAAATAACTAATTATTACTCAATAGTACCTACACAATAAATGTTTTTTTTTTCTGGGTTTTTTTGTTTCGTTTTTTGTACGCTTCAAATAATTATGTATTCATTCATAAATTAGATTTTATAAACTTTAGACATTTTAAAATTAGTATCACTATTAAGCTTCTCTTTCAACGTGTTTCCATAGACGATTTATTTATTTTTAATTAAATTGTTTTTTTAGTTGATAGTATTTGCTAGAACTACTTCTTGTTTATTTTTTTTATATATTTCGATAGTGCCAACCACGTTTTTTCCATTAAATATCTATTACTAATGAATTCAACGATTGATGCATTTGATTTTTCGATGCTTTTTTTATGTATTCAATATTATTTTTTTTGTCCTAATAGATGTGAGTTTTACAATTTTATCTTTAATTTAAATCTAGTCATTTTTGTTATCATACCGTGTTTCGTAAATAAGTACTATGTATGAATTTGTGTACATAATGACACCTTGGTTTGTTTGTGCTTTTCACTGACACTTTTTCATGCTTTTATATGTGTATGCATGCGCGTGTGTGTGTGTGTTTGCAGTGACAAGAGTATTGCATTGATTTAATTAGTTGTCAGAGTTTAATTTCGCTTAAATGTATCGGTTTAAGTAAAACTACTCGCACGTTTTAGATATGCAAAACGTCGTTGGCTACTTACATAGCACACCTGTATCTATCTATGTACATCCTCGTATATACTAATTTATTATTATATATTTTCTAATTTTTAAGCTTTAAATAAATTTCGTTACTATAACAATCGAATAGCGTTTCGCATTTGTTATCTACAAGGCAATGCAATCAGTTAATAGAATTTGATGTGATGTATGTACATAAGTGTGTGTATGTATGTAATTACCAAATATTTCATTGTTACTAAGTCCATTTATTATAGCAAAATTTCGTGTTATATTTGAGTTGTGAGATCCTTAAAACAAAAATTGTTTCATTTAAAAGCAGTAAATTTCAAAAAAAAATGTGTACCTACACAAAAAGGCTCGAAGGCTAAACAAATATCAATTATTCTTGCAAGAGTGATTTCAAATGCCAAAAAAGAAAAAAAATATTTGTAATCTATACCTTTTTGTACATATGTATGTATGTATGTACACATACGGTCAAAAACGACGAGGATAAGTGTGGCGCTATTGAGTAACGTTAAAGTGGTGGTAATATATGCTTTTTGCATGAATTTGTGCCTATGAATATATAACAGTAAATCCCTGATGTGAAAGTAATGGTTTAAAAAAGATAGATTTCCAGCTAAATAGACTTTTAATAAAATAATCCCTTATAATCGTCACATGACGTTAAATAGTCGAAATATCTTGTTTAGTGCTCTTTATTAACAATCCTATAAGAAAATGTTTAAAGAAATTATAAAAATTAAATAAAAAGTGGTTTAACTTTTTTAAACTATGTAAATAAATAACCCATTTTGTAAATCGAGAAATATTTGTCCGATTTCAAAATTGTCAAAATCAATTCTATTGTTCAAAGCAACGAATTTAAACAGATTAGATAAATAAAACGTTAATGGGATTTAAACACAAATTCTTACAATGATTATAATAGTGGAAAAATTATTATGGGCAAGTGAAAAGCCCACTAGAGCATTGTGTTTGTAGAGTCCTTAAAAACAAGAAAATAACTCGAATAAAAAACAAAAAATTACGAAATCAGCTCCACTTAACATTTTTTATTTGTTTATTATTATTATTAATCGGAAATGTATATAAAAGCGTTATCGTACGCTATTCTCTGATAAATGAAGAAGAAAAATTTAAGGGTAAATAGGTTACTGTGTTTGCCAAACATTTCAAGATTTTACTTGAAAATTTCTTTTACTAATGAATTGTTAGCAGTGGAGTGCTGACAAAACAATTTTCCACGGAAGAAATACACATTTGCCGAAAGTATTCCCGTAAATTTTGGTGTATCTCTCTTTCTCTGAGAGACAGTTTCATAAATTTTCTTTAGAAAACTTGAAGCTTTAAGGCCATGTGGCATACAACTTTTTTTTGACGTTGTGTGACAGATTCAGCTTGACAGTTTAGATGAAATGTATACAAAATATATCTTCTCGTGCGTAGGCTGGTTTCATTTCTCTTCCATTCTGGTTTTTTTCTTCTACATAAATCACTTGTATTCTCATTTGATATGAGTTTTTTTTTAATGAAAACATTAATCTTAATAATTGCACAGTTTTTTTAAATATGCAAATAAAAGAAAAATAATTAAATTTTACATTCTGGTGTCAAAATAGTTTACATGCCATCATTACGCGGCATAAATTTTGAATGTTTTTTAGTTAACAAATTAATATAAATTGTGTAGTTAAAAGAGGAGTTTAAATCAAAAATTAGCAACTCCTTTGAACGGTAACTAAATCTGCATTCTTGCATATTTTACACAATTACAAATAAATCTAAAAAAAAGTAACGACTCTTATTTAATTTTATTTTCAACTTAACCAACAATCTGTCGTGCACTTAGCCAACGACCCCATTGTGTATTTATTTGTTGTAAGAATAGTTATTATTTCAAATTTGTTAGCAACTAATTACTTAGTACTAAATCTTATAAATACATACTAATTTTGTTAAGTAATTTATTACGCTAACAAAATATTTACAGCACTTCAAGGCTTGATGCAGTTCGTCTTTCCGCCTCACTACGCTGCACTGCGTTTGCTCTCTGGACCACCTCGTACATATGTACACACTCAGCGACTTAGCCACTTCGAAACGTTGAATCGAGAAGTGAAGTGAACTCATCCGCGAGCGTGGCAGCGTTGTGACTTAAATTCGCGAAAATGCGATGAAATCTGCAAAACAAAAATAAACATAAATAAGTAAAGGCAACAACAGAGAGAAAAAAATAATAAATGATAAGAATAAAAAGTTGCATTTGTCTGAGGCGGGGTAGATAAAATTGTAACGAATGAAATGGATATGCTGAAAATGGAATGCGTAGGAAAAAATGGAGGAAGGGCGATTGTACCCGATGTTAGCTCAATCGGGGTGGCAGTTTAAAAAAAAATTTACAAAACTTAGACTTGCTCTTCCTTTTATCAGTTGGTAACAGCTGCACAAATGTATAAATTGGCCTGCTGCCAAATATCGTAACAGGCCGTGATGTTTTATATGTTTTTGATAAAACCACTTTTTTGACTTTCGCCTTTTCACTTAAACACGTAAAAATTTTTAACTTTTTGAGAATATATTCTTATATAAAAAACAGCTTTCAATAAAACGTCATCATAAATCATTGCTTACGGCTAAAATATTTTTATAATTCAATGCAATTGAAAGCGTTACGGTGAAAACTAGCTTAATCAAGATAAGCTATTTTACGAAAAGTTCAACTCTATATGTATGAATTCGTATTCTTAAAGCGCACAATTTTTAAAGAGAAGACGATTAAAAATTGTGATATGGCAAAGTTTTCGACGAGACAAAATTTTTGTTTTATGATAAACATCGTCCTCATCTTTGTTGCTTGCAGTGGCACTTATTTGTTTGACAGTTGAGATAAGTGTGCTTTGTAAATACAATAAATTAAATGGTGAGCTACTAACAAATAACACAGCGCCGCAAATAAAACTTGGTATTGTGCGAAAGGCGCGTGCAGACACTTGACAACTTTCGCGTCAAGTAACTAAATTAAAAAAAAAAAAATGTCATAATCTCAAAATTCATGGAATTAGCGCCTAAAAACATGCAACGCGTTTTTTCCTCTCCCCAGCATATTTTGTTGACTAGCTTTCACACATACTGTGCATTCCACTTTGCGCTGTATTCAGTTGTTAATTTTTCTTTTTGTTTTTTTTGCTATAAAGAATTTCGCGGTTACAACCCGCATTTGCATAACATCTTTTGGCTACCTAACGCCTTCACAACTGCGCTTTGTTGTGGAGAGTGCCGAACTTGTAAAAGTAAACGCTTGTGTACGACTAAACCACATGTGCATTCGCCTCAATCCCTACTTTGGCGCGCTTTTTTCATTACTCTACAATTTCTGAAACAGCTTTCGCCTTTCCGTTCATCTATATTACTTTGCATCCTTCGCTTATCTTCCTCCGTTCGTTGCGATTCATTATATTCTTAAGTATACAACAACAATACTATCCTCGTCGGTAGCGTTTTGTCTCATATCTTCCTACTTTTTCATTATGTTCACTATATATTTATTTTAACTCACGGTCATTTTTATTTACTTTTCATTTGATATGCTTTTTTATGGGTTTTAATGCGGTTCTTAATGCCAGTACAAGGACACTTTTTCTCTACTCACTATTCAGTGTCTCAGCTGCTTTTACGACACTTGACTATTTGGCGTGAAACATGAATTTTTCATTTCCGAAATATCTGTATGCACACACTCGTACATACGCACAAACACATTGTCCGTGGAGAAAAGGGATTAAAACAATTGGTTGTAAAGAAAAATAGTAAACAGGAGGAGAAGTACTCACTTATGCATAAGTAATTTAATTTTTTTATATTAATGCATTTTATTAATGCAACTCTTATTTTTGCATTTTTAATGCAACTCTTAGATTTGCATTTTTAAAAAAGAAAATTAAATAGGTAATTAAAGAGGTTGGTATAGAATATGTTCATTTAGGTTCAAGAAAAGAAAACATGCAGTTTTTATTTTTAACTGACCATTATCTGAAGCCTTATTTATATATAAACTACATAATTCTTGGCTGTTTTTTTTGAAGTAAGTCGAAACAAGACAAGAGGAATAATCTTCGACGTTGCCTTTGTCCCATTTTAATAGTGTTAACTGATTTAAAGTAATATGACTTAAAAAATTATCTCAACTCAAATCAAAATTTGTTGCTTATCTTCAACTATATTAATAAGTTAAGCAGTGTATGAGAAATAATTTAATTAAAGGAACGATAGAATTATAGGACTACTGAAACACCATATTTATTTGCGTGTTTTACCGACATTTCTGATATTTTAGCTTGAATCGAAATAAAATGTTTATAAAAAAAATGACTGGGGTTAATTTTATTTTTCATACAAACTCTTTCAACAAACTCACTTAAGTTACTAAAGTGGACATAAGGCCAACAATGTCCTTTCTTATATATCCCCTTTAAAACTATTCACATTTTGACAATATGTAATCATTGTTTTGTTATTGTATAAACTTTAAAGAATTTATTTACTAGACCGAAAATTTGAATTCGAAGATTTGTTTATTTTTCATAATATTGTGCGTCGAACTCTTCATAATAATTAAATTACACGAAATTTTTGTCTGGGTATACTCGTATAAAAGCCAAGTCTTTTTTAAATTATGAAGGTGATTAATTTCATGCTCCCCTGTTAAGTAGTATAGGCATTTCAACTACTATATAAAGCTTGTGGCCGCTGTGGTCCAGTTGGTAGCGGTGCGTGCTATAACTCGATATGCCGGTGAGTTCGAGGTTTAAATCTCAGTCAGGACAAGCAAAATCTTAATCATAGAAACAGTTTTTTCTAATAGCGGCAGGCAATGGCAAACCTCCGAGGGTATTTCTGCCAAATGGTAGGAGAAGCTTGGCCAAACACTGGGTTCGGAGAGCCTCTTACTAATTTGAACCAATCAGGATGTTGTGCTAAATGTTACGATACTTCATTTGCATTATTTTTTCGTGAATTCCAAGACTTCAGTTAGGATGTTTCTATCAAAATCGGCTTTAAAATCGGCGGAAAAGGTGATTAATTTATCTAGCATTATTTTCAACATCTGCTGTATTGTAAAAATTTGGTCGCTATAGATTTACTATTTCTAAAGCCACACTAATAAAGTCGAATCAGTTGATTGAATGGTAGTCTTCAGTATTTCATCCAATACGCTCCACAGAACCGCAGATTATAGCATCGCCCTTCTTTTGAATAGGGCAGATTAAACATAAATTCTAATTAGTAGGTTTGCATTCGTCTTACCATATTCTACAAGTACACAGTCGGGTACTTCACTATTGTTTGGAGTTTTGGGTTCATCATCATTTTACCCGCTGCGTTTCTTATAGGAATTTGCCCCGATCTTGAAACCTTCTTGCTGTCGGCTAGCACATCGGACTCTTACGCTTCCTTCTTGAACTTATGATACGGCATTCCCCATCATGCCACTTGCTTATAGCTTCTTTAGCGCCGGTATGTTCCAGCAACTTTTATGTACGTACATACATACATATTATACGTTCTTATGTTCCTTGTCAACTGATATACATATACAGTACAATTCCGATAACTCGTAATCTCAAGGGACTGGGCAATTATTACGACTTAGTGAGATTTACGAGTTAGTGAGATTATGAGTTATCGGGAGCAAAACCCAAAAAAATACGAGTTAGCAGGATTTTTTTCCTCTTGATTTAAAAATGTTTAAACAAATAATATTTGCATGTACATATGTAGGTAGTACGATTTTTAAATAAAAAGATTATTTAAATTGTTTATGTGATATTTATTGTGTAGATAAAAAATCAGTAATATGTGTTTGATGTACAACTTTTTTTACACACAGTTTATCTATTATATTCCCCAGTTTTAGTAGAACTTCAAAATCAGTTTCATCAGTTTCATTTTGAACCAGGAAGTTACGAATGTTTTCAATACTAGACTTGGCACTTTTACTGGAAACCTGTGGAATGTCTTGATCGTTGTCATCATTTTCATCAGCAGCTTCTAGTCCTAAAATTTCGTCATCGTTAAAAATTCCTTCAGTTACCAAATCATCATCAAAATGTATGTAGTCATGGAATGTTATTGGACGTTCTTCATTTTGAATAATTTTATCCCACTCCCCTATTGTAATTAACTCACTGCTCACTATTATGACGTTTGGACCTTCGACAAAACCACAAGCTCGAAAACAATTTTTTATAGTGGCTTTCGAAATATTCTGCCAAGCTTTATAAGCAATATTTATTGCAGAATATAAAGTTATTGTGTGCGTTGTTTCTTCTTCTATACTTTCAAGGATTTGTAACACTATTTCCTTGCGGTACAATGTCTTGAAATTTTGAATAATGCCTTTATCGAGCGGCTGAAGTTTGGAAGTAGTGTTTGCTGGCAAAAATTGTATACGCACATGACTAAAATCTTCCTTTACATTATGAGCTGGGCAATTGTCAATAAACAGTAGAATTTTACGTTGTTGTCTTTCCATTTGTTTATTCAATGATTGGAGCCATTCAGTGAACAACTGACCAGTCATCCATGCCTTCTTGTTGGCACGATGAGTTACTTGTAATGTCTTCACATTCTTAAAGCATCTGGGCTTATCTGACTTTCCAATAATTAAGGGCTTTAGTTTCTCTGTACCACCCATGTTTACAGCAAGCATTATTGTTATACGGTCTTTACTATTTTTGCCTCCATGGCACTTTTCCCCTTTAAAACTCATTGTACGATCAGGAAGACATTTGAAGAAAAGACCTGTTTCGTCTGCATTAAAAATATTTTTGGGTTCATAGTTCTCTGTGAGCTTACTAAGTTTACTATGCCAGGCTAAGACCACATTATCGTCAACAGAAGCACTTTCGCCACAAATTTTCTGAAAACTTATGTTATTCCTTTTTTAAACCGATCGAACCAACCGTCGCTTCCTTTAAATTCCGTAATGCGTAATTTATTCGCAAAAGCCTTTGCCTTTTCTCGCATCAGCGCTCCACCAACTGGTATGTTAGAATGACGACACTGTTCGAACCATTTCACTAGTGCTTTCTCTAAATCCGGGTATTCACAGAGCTTTTGTCTTTTTAACTTGGACTTTGATGGAAGATCTAAGTAAAACTCACGCTTTTTTAAAATTGATGTCAAAGTTGATGGGGCAATTTTATGTCTAGCCGCCACATCACTTTTTTTTTCACCACTAGATACGGCATTAATAATTGCCTGCTTTGTTTTTACCGAAAGCGTATTACAACTCCGTTTTGACATTTTCACTGAATGAAATGAACGCGATACAAATTTTAAAATAGGAGAACAAAAGCAATAGTGACTAAACATAACGGTAAATAAACGATCGCATTGCATTCTTTTACTACGCAGCATTCCACTGCTGAGTCGCACATGCTGAGAGTCACCCCAATTTACTATTCTCTTGTTTCGTTCTCTTTTTTTTTACATTACGAGTTATAAGACGTTTTTGGTGAGCTATTACGAGTTATAAGACGTTTTTGATCGATAAAAAAAAACCAAAAAAAATACTTATAATAATTATTACGACTTAGTGAAGGGACCTAAATGCATACATTTTATACGAATTATCGCGATTTTTTCAAGGGACCGGGTAATTATTACGACTTAGTGAGATTTTCGAGTTATCGGGATTGCGAGTTACCGGGATTATACTGTATATGTAAGTATTATATCCTCAATTTGTCATTTTGCTTACTTTGGTCAACACTTCGTGTGCACTTAAAAACGGATATTAAAAACCCATGCTAATAAAGGCTCCGTTGAAAAGGGGAAACAAATATGAAATAAGTCAAAATATCAAAATGAAATGTTGTGATTTCAAAAGAAAAACATTCACACAGTTTACATCCCACAACACAACCAACTCCGCAATTTGGTAAATAAATAAAAAGGTTTCCTGCGGCATATAAATGGATAAAATTAATTTGCCATTTGTAAACAATGAATAGCGTGACTTAAATGTTTTATGAACTTTCACAAAATATTTTCAATTTTTGACACTTAACTTCGCTTTTGTTTGTCAACTATGCCGTTACTTTAAGTGATACTTGCTAACTCATTTAGAGCTTTATCTCAAGCGATAAACGTCAAGTTGCCATTTCCCAAATCGATTTCGGCAATAAAGTTCAATTCTTTTGTGGAAAATTGTTGTTGGTGTGCATTGCGGAACATAAATAAGTTTAATTTTTAATTGATTTAAGACGAAAGTTCCTTGCGTGCACCATAATTTTATATTCGCTTTTACTCAATTAGCTTATTGCCAAGCTGCGGTTTTGTTTAGCCCAACAACTGAGAATGTTACATAAATTGTTATTGATTTTTCAAACAATTTGCTTTTTAGTAAATCCGCAGCTTTAAAGCTTTGAATTTGTTTTTTTTTTCTTTTCAATATTTGTAGCAATTGCTCAAATTTTAGACACTTTTGCTAAGTTGCTCTGCGAAGGAACACTGCGCCAATTAAAGAAGGTGGCTGAATTGGTATTCCTTGTACAACGTGGTTGCACGCTAGCTGGTTGGTAAACTTTTTAATTAATATGTACTTGTTCTCAAGTGGTTAACTGTATTTTTTGGCATTTCCTCTTTCTCAATATTTTACAAGGGTAATCGGTAGTTGATTTCCTCAATCACGCAAATTATAACATAAATACCACAGCGGCGGTCGTGAAGCTATTGGAATTAAGTATGTTTGTAGGTTTTTAAATTTACTTACTTATTTAACTGAAATTCGGTTTAACTAGCCTATCAACTTCGATCATGGTTTTTATGTTGGTATAAGCAACTTCACTCAGCTAGCTTTAAACGATTTTTCTCGTTTGCCTTGCCAAACCATTATAAAAGTTTTTTTTTGCCAGAGAAATCCTTAAGCAATAATTTGTGATTGAAATAACACCTATTTTTATTACAGTTACCAAGATCTATGTGTAATACTTGTATTATCATTTTCATTTGTATTTTTATTTTTATACCAAATTATATACATAATTCTTTATCAAAAATTAAAAAAATCTGACTTCATACCTTTTATGATTAGAAAAATTGGATGGGAGCTATTTATAGTATATGTTATATTTCTCTGATCTTTATGACTTTCATTGCTAATACTGACATTTGTACAAAGTTTCAAGCCTTTAGCTGCTTAAATGGTGCTTAATACAATGTCTGAACAATCGGTTTTATGAGAGCTATGTATATGTTATATTTTTCTGATCGTGATGACTGTCACTTCTAATTCTCCATCTGGTACTTGTAAACATCGGACCAAACTTAATATACCATTTCCATGAAAGGTATAAAAACAAGGAAAAATATACATTTTAACTGATAATCTACATTTATTATCATACAAAAGAAACATTTTTGTTGAATATCATTTTGAAAATATACTTTCTTGCAATGAGTAAATTGTAGCCGGTTTATATCTTGTACTTTTCGTTGTTCCAAAAGGAAAAAGTATCGAGGTGTGTTGTCACATTACCTTCCTCCAGAAATAAGTGAACGATCGCTAGGCGCTGTACCGCGCTAAGTCATTTCACGATAAATTTTCGAGCAATACTGAACCAAAATCCTAACACAGTTTGACACACGCACATGCGATCTGTCATAATTGGTCTATTTTCAACAGAGTATCTATTAACATTAGATTTAACTTAAGAGTCAACCTTATATCGACTAAGGTACGTATGTTTTTAACTTTCATCTAACTCGGAATAAAAAAAAAGATTTTCTGAATGTCTCGACGCCAGCACCACCTAGCGGAAAAGATTTCTAGGACATATCGTACCTTCTTATTAGCCTTGCACCGTCTGGTGAATCCTTTTTTTGTAAAGAAATTAATCATCTAAGGATTGGAAATTTTCACCATGGCCGTAGAATTATTTTTTTTCTTGATGTTACAAAGTTCTGCACGCTTTCTTCAAAATTATAAAGGCGTCTAAAAACTAAAACGATTCAACTCAGAGAAGCGTGTATCAACAGTGTACATGCGTCACTTTTGAAATATGTACACGTTCTCTGTGAATAATATAACGAAGTTTTATACCTTCTCAATTTCGTAATGTTCGGTTATCTGACTTCAGGAGTTAACATTTGGAATCTTGTTAAATATCGGCTAAAGGGAAAGTTTGAGTGAAAACGAGTTAAAAAGTGAATAAAATCCATTATGGACATTTTTTATGCACCTAATTGAGAAAAGTTTGACTAATCAAAGTTTAAAATCAATAACAAGTTAAACTTATGGCAAAAACTACCCAAAAGTTGTGTGCCTATTTAATTCTAACCTACATTAAGCCCTTCAATTTATTGTGGATTTTACGGTTCTCCTACTTTAGTTGTTGTCAGCCTTTGTATATTATATAAAAGCGAAGGCAATTAATAACTTAAGGTTCAATTTAATTGTATATAAATGGTTAAGATTTGCTTATTTTTAATCTGAGTAAATGTAAATGTACTTGTAATCACTTCATTCATAATAGCCTGACACTTTAAAGTATACTACAGTTGTTTGTATATCAGTGTGTATCTGCCACAATTAGGTATTACGGGCGTGGAGCTTAAGTGACCAGATGCTGTACGCCATTTCACTGCCACCGATGACATCAACTCATCGACGGTGACGTCTACCACAACAAGCACAGTCAATAAACTAGAGGACAGACATCGTAACAGTTTTACAAAGTTGAATAAAATTAACAATTTATATTCAGAGAATTGAGACGAAGTAGGGAATTAAATTTCGTTACAACAAGTGCTAATTACGGACCAAAGGCAAAACGGAAATGTAGAGCGGAAGGCGTAGCTGCATGTGTATATGCTCCAATTTTAAGCTTAAAGTGTGTGCAGATTATTTAGTCTAACCTTTATCCAAATTAAGAGAAAGTAATATTTGCGAAAGGGTTTTAAATAATATTACATAACAAACAATAACAAAATGTCAGCTAGCAAATGTTCTGTCAAACCTGTATTTAAAAGATTGAAAAGGGTGTTATTGTCTTATATACATACATACTCGTACATAACAGACACATATTGGCGGTCTGAAAGGGCTAGCTGAAAGGTTGGTTGACAGGAGAACTGGGCATGAAAAGAATTGCTTAGGATATACACATGCAAAAAATCGGTTACAAGCTACATATCATCAAAGCCTTCCTGCCTGATATACCCATGACGCCGAAAAGTTTTGGCCTACTTCTTGATTTAGCGGCTATTATAACATACGAGTAGAAGAATATAATGGATTGCCAAGGCTGTTTGGTTGGCTGCTACAAACAAACAAACAAGTTTTTTCTCATAAGAAAATAAAATAAAATAGAAAAGGAGAAACACGGAATATCTTATACGAATGTATGAACATATTTATGTATATACTAAATAGTATATACAAACTGGAGCAAGGCAACATGACAGCGCCCAAGGATGTTGACGCTCAGTTTATGTACACATGAATATTGTTGTTCGTGGAGGATTCAGCTGTTGAGTTTGGCCTCCAAACGCTTATATACTACTACAAAGTGCGAGCATATACGACACAGCCTGATTGAATTGTACGATAGTGAAAATGTGTTTTAAGGATTCGCAGTTGTTTCCGGTCGGCATGTTTGACATGTTTCAATCACAGAAGATTGAGGAATGTCTGTTAAATATTAAAACCAGTTGAATGAGATGCGCTAATGCTCTGATGTGCCATTAAACAGATTTATTGTACTTTGCGCTTCGGGCAGATTAACTTCAAATTACATTTTTATGTATTCACATACTTCTTTGTGCGTATGCGTAAGCAAATATGTATATATTCAAGTCGTTAATGTTGGAACAGCCGCTACTGCTTTGGGTTGCCCACCAAATAAATGTCAAGTTTTGGCTGATACCGACTGCTGTTGAGTTTGAAGGATATGTACTCGTTTATAAATCTAACATTTTATGTTTATAATGATGCATGTACTTGAGTAAACTTTGGTTCGGATTGCATCAGGCAAAATTAAAATAATATTTTAGATTGTCACTCTGTAGGTGCGTGATTTATTGCTGACTAAAGCTTCAATTTAATATTAATTTAGCTATGCGGAAATACTCATTTACGAACTGATTTCGAGAAGTCTGTCAGACTGAAATGAATAATGGTCGTAACAGTTTGCATATAACTAAAAAAAATTAATTCGAGTTATCAAAAATAAAAGTTTCTGGGATTTATCGGACTTACAAACTTCAAAAGAAATAAACACGGTAAAAATATACCGAAGGTTTCCGTTTTCCTTTTTAATCCGAATCGGACTTGAAAAAATAGGATATTTTCCATATTTACCGTACAATATATACATATTTACTTTTAAAATTTTCAATTAAATTATAAATAATTCAAGGTTTAAACTGTATATAAGATTTATAATTTAACAAATTTTCGGTAAAATTAGAAAAAAAAACTTAACTCTAATGTTTTTGTAGTACATTTAATTTTAGTTAGATAAAGTGCAAGTTTTTAGCATATACAAATTATCTTTGATTTTTGAGACCTTTTTCGGCGAAGGATGCGTTTTTCACCCAAATAAAGAGTACATTTGGTTTAAGCGATATATGGAAGCAAAACGGCACAAAAATATTTCAGAAATCAGCGTTAATATTTAGCGATTGAAACTTGCATTTTATGGGCTACAAAACTAATACTCCTATATTTTACAAAAATTAAATTAAAATATTATAAATCTGGTATAAAGTTTGAAATTTGAACTAGACGTACTTTGATTGCAGTTTCAAAAAAACAATAATATTTTGTCCGAATTATGTTTTTTTACGTTACTATTCAGTTGGTTCTCCTAAATACATAGATAAATGAAAAAAATAATATAAAAATAAAATGAAGTTATACTTTGCTCTGATCAGCATTTAGTACCGAATATCAAAATTAATAACAGCTAACAGATTTTTTGAAATTCTCATATTGTTTATATCGAAATTTTATGTACACAAATATCTACAAAAAATTAAAGATGAAGAGGTATATTTCCTCTTTAGTTTCAATACACTTAAATGCTTTAAAATTATTTTACATCACTCTTTAAACTACGTTTTTTCACAATAAATTGGAATTGCAAATAAACATGCCTGTAGACCACCTAGTGATTTATACGCACACAATGTGTTTATCAACCATTTAAGATGAATTGAGCACAACGGTGTCCCCATCACACCTTAGTTATTTACATTTTTTTCGCCATTTCACATGTGTCGAAAAAACCACCGGAATCTTTAACCCACCGAATTATCACCTATTTTCTAGACCGCATTTTATTTTGCGCACGTTGTTTCATGAACTTCCTTGTGGTTATTGACCTCTTGCTAAACTAGACAGACAAGACCTTTTATGTACATACTGTGACAGGTCAAATTTGTTACTCATACGCACTGATGTCGCAGAATGTAATGTAAGGCTGTCAATCGCTGTTGAGCTAAGCATAAATTTGCGAACCGAAATTTGCTTAGCGGCATTTATTATAAAATAAAGAAGAGTACCTTTCCATATTTTATTATAAGTATATTCGTACATACCGACGGATGAGTAAGTAAGTAGGAACATAAATAATTCCGTTTTGTTGTAGTGGCAGCACCAACGACAAATGCCAGCTGCGTCGACATTGACTGTTGCTTCTAATTTTGGTTTTTTGTTGCTCTTTTTGGTGTGCCACACGTTTTTTCTGCACTTCGCATGAGTTCGAAATGCTGATGTACATATTTAAGCGAATAATTTATTTTGTGTGCCACCCACAGTTGCCGAAACATGCAGACACAGTTAAAGATACACGCATACGTACGATTATGTACGTAAAAATGTTCGCATTTGTTTTCAGCAGTTGTTTTCCGTTTGTTCACCGCAAGTTTCTCCCTGTCTCTGGTATTTTATCACAAACGTGCCCTCTTTTTATCTATCTGCTGTAGATTTGGTTGTAGCACGCAAGCAATAAACAAATTTATTTATTTCTTTAATATTTTTGTTTCCAGCTATGCATAAACTTTAGCATCTGTAGACAGCGAAGCTCTCAGCCGTCCAATTATCGCGGTGATTTATACATATAAAAATATACTTGTACATGTACATATGTATGGATGTAAGTAGCGTGCTTCCATTTCATAAATTGCTTATGTTTTTATTGGCACGGTCTATTTATTTATTTGTATTTGTTGTTTTTTCTTTCTTATCTTGACCATTTCTATTATTCTCCCCTAAAACCGTAAAAAGGTTATTGGTTTGTTAATTTTTTCTTCAGTTCAAGCAACCGACTTCGACGATCACCTCTAACACTGCACAGACAGGAAAATTATCTAAACGATAATATTTTTTTATTTATCTCTCATTTGTTGCATAGTCTAATAATCATCTGATATTGTGATTGCGCTTCCAATATGATTGTAAATATGTCTTGTTTAATACGCTTAACCGCCAGACATAAAGTCATGAGTACATCTGCAATACCTAAACGTACATTTTTTTGACGACAATATTTCAATGAACCATGCTCTATATTAAAGTAATGTACAGCTGAACAGCCAAGTTTCGAATGCTTTATTAATATCAAATTCTTGTGCTCACAGGTTAGATAATTAGCATCGAGTAAATGGAGATATACTGTGAGAGTTCAATTAAAATTCAGTTCATTCTCTAACATAAACTATACAAATTCAAGAAATTTGTATAAAGATTTTGAACTTTTTCCAAGAAGTGTAAGAACTTTTTTGAGTATTCAGTTTTATAGCCTATTTAATTTTTTTATAAC
Source organism: Philophylla caesio (assembly GCA_963971545.1). Classification (NCBI taxonomy): domain Eukaryota; kingdom Metazoa; phylum Arthropoda; class Insecta; order Diptera; family Tephritidae; genus Philophylla; species Philophylla caesio. The sequence continues at coordinate 195,274,615 of OZ020604.1, read as the reverse complement.
ATTGCGAACGTTTCAAGGGGCTAAGAATTGCCGTTGATTTTTTTGAATTTTTTTTTGTCAAGGGTGTTGCGACTTTCTTTCATATAACGAATAATCAACAGTTTTTTTTTTAATTATCAATTATGTAATTAGCGAATTTCGATATTTTTATTTACATTTCTCGTGCATCCTTTAGGTTGTTTTTACGATTAATAATTATTTTCAATTAACAACTCAGTAAGAAAGATTATACCATGATTTTGAAACAGGCAAGGAAATTTACATACACTTTCATAAATAGTTTTTCAACCAACAAAACTACTACAAAACTACTTGTACACACAATGAAAGTCCTTTTCAACAATCAACTGTGAAATGGCACATAACAAGGGCGTTTGCCTGATGATAGTATTCACTTCTATTTATGCGAAATATTCATCGATTTGTGCACAAAATTTTATGACATAAATAGAAAATAATTTCCTTTTACTAAAATGTTAATTTGTTTTTGGGGTCAACTATTATAACCTTGGCTTTCTTTACACTATAACTGATAAAAAGATAATCAGCCTTATCGTGAATTTCGTGTAAACAAATGTTTCCATAAATCGCGATGCTATACAAAAACAATTTTCGCCAATTTGTTTTCGTGTTGCCTGTAAATCGATGGGATTGAATTGTTCACATGAAATTCATGATAAGGCTGAATAACAGTAGGGATGGCTCTTTCAAAATCTCCAAGGTACAATTGGTGAGTTGCGGTGGCTGCACTGCGTAGGTGCCTTAGATTCTGCTGCATGAGTTGGTTTTTGCTATCCTACTATAAACTGTATTCACATAAGGTTTAATAAATGATATTCCTAACTGAATAAAATGATAAAATTTTGAACTTTTTTCTCAGAACTTTTAAATTTTCTAAGTATAAGTAATTCCTAGAAACTTGAAACTGCAGACTTGAAGAAAACGTCTTTCTCTTCTGAGAAAAAGTTTGCAATTAGGATGATGGTTTTTACATTTTTTGTTAGTTTCCTACAAGGTGATAAAATTTCGATTAAACAGAACTGTGTTTAATAAGGAAACAATAACAAAACCTATGATTGAAATAAAACAATCGAAATAAGAACAAAACATTCAGGAGTTTTATCATAAGAACGAAAGTCATAAAAAAACTGTTGAATACGTTCCTAACGGGGAAATTCAAATTTCGGAACGTTTTCACCAAGAAAATATTGGGAAAAAAAGTAGGAGAAACATCCTGACTGAGAACGAAAACTATTATGGTAGGAAAAACGTTTATATTACTGTGAGTTACTTAAATGCTTATAGCGTGAAGACTCCGTTTTGTTATCAGACATAACTTTCTCCATACGTATTTTCCTATTTGATTATCTGTACAAAACGACTCTTTCGCTCCCATAAAAGTTTTACTCTCATTTTGATATTTTTCATAACGTAATTGAATGTTTTGTTCTCTCTTCGTCCTTTTTAAAAAGGTTCGGTAAACTTTAGCTCTCTTTTCATCTTTTTTGAAAACGTTCGCTTAAGTTTCGGTATCGTTTTATTCTTTTTGAGAAAGTGTCCGTGAATTTTGATATCAATTTGTTCTTTTTGAGAAAGTTCCCTAGGATTTTGTTAATCTCTTGTTCTTTTGCGGGAACGTTAACAATTACTTATTTAAGCGATTGTTTGAGCTCTAGTTGCATTGATTCAAATCAACTAATGATCCCAAAAAATTCAATGAATAAAATCTCCACCTCATTTAATTGACAGATTCATAGTCCACTGCATATGCTTAGTAAAATGAATTGTAATTAAGCGTAACAAGCTCCTTGACAATACAAACAAACAGTAAGCGTCATTGTCTAAGCAACAATTGCATTGTACATGACGCGGCAAACAAAATGCGTACTTAAGGGATGGGAACAGAAAACATACAAAGAGCACACGAAGGACAGTGGACACGAGTGCTGTCTGTAGATCTCCTTGCATTACGCAATGTAACCAAAGTAGTTATCCAAGAGAAAGATAAAAATACTCAACAATGCAATGAAGAGAAAAAAAAATGGAACAAAGCATAACTGAAAGCAGCACAATAGCGAATGAAATAAAACGAATGTAAAGAAAGCTGAGTGGTTGGATGAATAAGTGAATAAAGGAAGAAATGATTTAAGGTGCTCTGAATGACACCATAGACATGTCCAAGTGGGTGAACAAGCAATGCTTCAATATAAAATACACGATTGGATGACAGAGCAACGGTGACGACTGCTCACACCAGTAGTATGTATGACAATTTGCAGCAACATAAAATAGAGCAAACTGGAAAATTGAATATATGTACTTATTGGAAATCAGCTAAAAATGCTTGTGCATTACTCAGCAAAAAAATTAAATAGCAAAAAGTGTTGAGTGAAATGCGCTTACATAGATATTGATTTTAATTGCTATGCAATTATTCACTTCAAGTTGAGTATTCCGCTATGTGCAAGGGTGAGTCGGCAACTAAATGACGTATGTAGGGAAAATTCCAATTTTCCGGGCGAGATACAGATTACCTTACACTCTCAACAATTTCTTTTTTTATACTATTTTTATACTCAAACTGTCTCAACATAATCTGAATACACTTATGTTATGTTTTCAAATTTAATTAATGTATCGATTAGATTTCGTGAATAGGGAACACATTTATGATTTCAAGAGAATCCATTAAAAATCCCAAAACCTGCGCCACCTTGCGGATCCGTTTTTTATATTATTAGTTTTATTTATGTATGGAGCATAATTTTCTTATTCAAACTGAATCAGAGCACAATTAGGGACTTTTTGAATATCTTGACATCAGAAAAACCAATCGGGATATGATAAATTTCCTTTGTCTTTAGCATGGGTCTAAACAATATAATGTTCAAGTTTTTTATATGAAATTTGGTTCTTTATTTTACATAATTTTTAGACTGAATCGTATAGATACATAAATACGTATTTTCTGCAGATCGACTGATTTCAGCGCCACCTAGGAGATCCATTTCTCGCTAAAGTAGTTCTTTTCATGTAGGAAGTATGTATGTACTTCAAATTTTAACTGGTTTTCTTCTTTCTCGTTACTACGGACTTTCCAAAAACCCCGACATTTCATATTCAAGTTTTGATTGCTCTAACTTTTCGTAGAAGTGTTTCTTTGAATTGGACCATAACTATGGAATTTCTGAATATTGCGACTTCAGCGCCACCTAACGGATCCACTTTTTGAGTTCAGCACCAGGAAAAAAAAATTCCGCAATGGTATCGGACTCAAACGCAGGTTTTTTGAATATAAGTACTCCTTTTTCTTACCTAAGTCCACCCTAGTACGTACGCCAACCAATTCACTCAGTCAAACTCTGCCACTGCTCCCTTAAAGTTCCGTTATAATTATTATTATTATTCACGCGAACAATGTATGTTTTTGTGAGAAACACCCCTTCTATTTTCATCAGCAGTCAACCGCGTGGTGATAATTAAATCTATATACAAATCTGTTGTTAGCAAAGTTGTTTTCTGGTACGTAGAGTAGAAGGGGGTAATGTGGTGCATGGGGTAATGTCGTGAACTGGCTTTTTAGACAAAAGGAATGAAATGATTAACTAGCCGTCGGTAAGGTAGGTGTCCGGTGACCGACGGAGGTTATGCATACAATATTAGCAATCGTTATGTACTTGTGACCAATTTACGTTTTTTATAGTGTGAAAAAAATAATTTGTCTCACAGAAAAATACACCAGGTTAGTGTTTTCCGAATTGAAATTTCCTGCCAATGAAAAATAATTCTTTATTTTTAAGAGAATTGTGTTCTTTGAAAAATGATCGCTGGGAAATGTGGTGCATTTGATGTGGGGTATGTCGTGCACTATAAAGAGTAAAGTAAATTGAATATACTGAAATTTTTTGAATACAAAGAGTTGTTATATCTAGTTTTGTCGATCGAATTTTATGTTTCAGTTTTCAAATAATTGATTTTTAAATAAATGGCGATTTTTTTTCATAAATAAGTAAAATAAATAAATAAAATAATTAGTTCTGTGTCTGGTCAAGGCTGGTTAAGTAAATATCTGATCAAAGCATCTTAATACTTTAATTGACAAAGTAATTTGGGCTTAACTGGTGCATCAAATTCTCATCTCTGATTGAAACAAATATAACGCGACAATTGATGCCACAATGATTAACATCTAAAACAAGAGGACAATTTCAGGGAAAATATGGAAAAAAATCGAACTATGAAATGAAATGTTAGGTATTGATTTTCGAATTTTTTTTTTCGAATTTTCAGTGCATTTTAAAATTTATTTGTTTCTTAAACTGGCTCAAAAAAACACACACTTCCAATCCAATCCATAAAGTTGTTTATAAAGTGGCTAATTTTGACCCGAGCATAAAATGAAGGTTAAATTGGTTAGTGTTGGTTTTATTAAGAAGGTTTTCAAAGTAAATTAGTCTGCCACAAAGCCGAAAATGGTCATAGAGGCTTGACTATTATATACATTTATTTTAGAGGATTATACATCCAAATTAGAATCCATCCTTTTGATTTTATAAAACCAATTTTTCCAATATATATGTAGATACTTCAACAGTTTCTACGTCAAAGATTATAAATACATATAAGTACCTTGTGCAAATGCTCATTCGTCGATACTATTATAATTTGTACCATTGTTCCGAGTATATTTGTATGCAGTTAGTTTCGAACGTCCGAAAGGAAAGCATAACAGCAGGACACAATACTCGTACACGCGAAACCGTAAAATTTGGTGACATCAATCAGTTCATTTGTCAGCGTGCATGCCGTTGCGAAGTGTCCTCATTTTTATTTCTCTGCATGACACCTCCCCTTTGTTACTCATGTAATAATATATGCTGAGCAGAACGAATCGAGAAATAAATTGAAAAGCAAATAAGAGAAGACAACAAGTCAAATAAGGAACGAATATCACAAGCTTGTCCAGCGGGACATTTTATATTTTATTTCTTAAAATTTGCCACAAAATATTTTTAAATGACATTTAAGTTAAATGGAAAGTTATCGAACCAAGTAGTTACGAATTGAGTGATTATGAGTATAATTGATATTCCCCATTTATACCTTTTTTTTGATTTATCACATACATGTGAGCTTGAAAACCTTAAGAAGTTTAATACTTTCTCTGAGACCCATACAGTTTGTATGAGTAAATACAATACTTTTGATAAACATACATTAATATTTTAAACCTTTCCCTTTAAATTAGATTTTCTTGAATCTGATAGTCAATTATTTTTTTGTATTGCGCTACAACCGTTTGTCGGTTTGGGCCGAGAACAAAACGCTTCGCAAATTGCCTCTCTCCGTCGCTAGGTTTCACCAATTATTCACACCAAGTGCAGATGGGCCCTTCTACCCATGGGTGCTGATTCGAAGGATGTTTTCACCAGCGCATTATCACCCATATGAACGACATGGCCAAGCCATCGCAGTCGTTGAATTTTCATGCGCTCGACTATGTTCATATCCTTATACAGATCGTACATTTCATCATTCCATCTTTTTCGGTACCCGTGGCTAACACGAACAGGACCATAAATCTTGCGAAAAACAATTTCTCGAAAGCCCCCAAAGCCTTCTCATCGTCCATGTTTCTGCGCCATATAGGAGGACCGGCATGATGAGAGATTTGTAGAGCGAGATTTTTGTTCTAGTCTATTACTAAAACTTATCTGGTTAGCGAGAAGCGACGCAGAGTAAGAGAAAATGGTTACAGTCGAGCGGTTACGCATATTTATTATAAGTTATGCAAGACTCACTTGAAACTTTAACAAACACATTTTAATATTTAATTGTTACCTGTATATGTATACATATGTATGTATGTATATTAGTTAGGTGTCTTCCGTGCACTGCGCCTTTGAAAAGCACAAGTGCCTGCGAGTGGTAATTTTCCTTTGGCGTACATGTGCCTCTTCACTCACCACGTTGCGGCTCGCAGCACACAGGTTAACACAAACTTTATGACCTACAAACCAGAAACACACCCACAATATTTTAAGCTTCTTCCTTGTTGCGTTTCGTATGTAGTAAGGTGCATATATTTTTTATTGTATTTGCTTGTGGTCTTAAATAACTCTCCTTTTTGTTTGTTGTCGTCGACGTCAGTTTAATGGCTTTTAATGAATTTTAAATGCAGACAACGAATTGTGGGCGAATGTAAGGATTTTCAATTTGTCAAGACCACGCACAAGCAAAGGCACATGCCACTAAACGCACCAATATATATGTTTGTAGTATGTATATACGTATGTACGAGTATGTTATGTATATGTATATAACTCATATACTGCTTACTGAATGCAGGGACTGGATTTTTCAATATACCCTATGTGGTTCTACCACTGCAGGGTGTTCGCTAAGAAATCTATAACAATAATAATAATAACAATAATAATCCCATCGGGTTTTACATTCCATTCCTGCCTAACCGACCCGAAAGGTGCATCCACATTTTATTTTTTTCATATGCAGTGCCGATTCTTGAAAGACAGGTGTTTGTTAGGTATCAAGATCTAAAACTTATCAGCTATAGAAATAAAGGTTAATCAGCTGATTTTAAATTACAAAACTCGCAACGAGCCATTGCCGCCTAACATTTTTTCATATGCAGTGCCGAGTCATGAAAGGCAGGTGTTTATTAGATGTCGAGATCTAAACCTGGTAAAAGTTGTACTAAAGCGTAAATGTGTATATATGTATGTAATTAATCATTTATTGAGGGTTCAAATTATTGCATACTTTATGCAAAAAATTAGTCTCAAATATTAAAAGAACCGAAGGGAGTGTTGAAATCCTGGCATAAACGCGACTTTCAAACGATGGAACCATATTCTAGTACCAGCCTTACCAACGTTGTGAGAAGAGCCATCGGAACGTAAGGGCCACTGTATTCTTTTGACCATCGTTTTACAAAGGCAAAAATACCTTTAGCTTTGTTGACTGTAATATTGACGTGAATATTTAAATAGAGTTTTGGATCCATTGTGATTGCCATATCAACAAAATTGAACACCAGTTCCAGGCTGTATTTACATATATTATAAGAAGCCGTTTTTGAACCGGTCTTCGAGAAAAGCATATTACTTAAAATTGTTTAAGGTTTAGTGGCATATAATTTGCTTCACACCAATTAGCCAGGCTATTTTAGTCTGCTTGTATTAAATACCTTTCATGAACAGAGTTAAATGATCTAAAAGATTTTAAGACAATACAATTCTAGAATATTTTACTACATAATAAATGTCATTTATAAAAAGTAAGAACAGAATCGGCTAGAATATTTAGTAGGAGACATGCAATACGGTGAACGATTAACAACAATAGCTTTAAATAGTTAGTTTTGGAATAACAAAAAGCTTTGCTATACCCCGATAACTCTCTTTAGATGACGCAGTTTTTGTGTAGGGCTATAATGAACGATTTTTTCCAAGCCGATGGAAAAAGTCCAAGCTTAACAGATAAATAAATTCAATTCAGTTCGTTAAGCAAGTCGCAATTAAATCGAATCCTGACTTATAACATTCCTTTGAGGTACTTATATAACGAAATACTTCTTCAGAAGATTTAGCAGGAATAGTAGTGGTGGTTATGTTATAAGAGCTACTGAATATTTATATAGTAAAGTTTTCACTTGGTTTTGAGGAATTACTGGTCTTTCCACGACGAGAATATATTCTGTCGAATTCATATGCTTTTCCAATAATGCCAAGTTCGTTTGAACTAAAAGTGGAAGAACGATGTTAGATATAAACTTGAGAACTAAATATTTTTCTGAAGTTGGAGATAAGTTCGAAACTAGTGTTGAATATTCAATTGGAAATTAGAAAGTGTTGGAGCTATGAGTTTCTTCAAGTTGGATAATTATGTTTTTGGTGTTTGTTGAGTAAAGCTTATAAATATTTCGAACAAACAATTTTTCAGTTGATTAACACTAACCACTCGAAGTGTATTTATACCTTCTTAAATCGTATTAGGCTTTCAAATTAATGCGTAATATTTTCCATTCGTCTTCTGCTAACAATGCCATCATGTTCAAAGTAGACGTGTATAGAAAATTACTCCAACATGCAAAACGGTAATAAATCAAGCAATATGAGGTTTGTTTAATGTATAATTACAAATGCAATTAGCGTTATTATTTTTACTGTAGTTATTATTGTAGAATATATTTAGAAATTGAAGGAGTTGACAAAAAAAAGGAAGTCGTCATGGACAAGAACAAAATGTGTACTTTAAATCAAAGTTATTCGTACTATTTATAGGCATTTCTAATTTCTTTTGGTTAAGCAAATGTAAGCTCTTACCAAAGCGTAATCAGTATAAATATCAGTTCACACGGAATGCTTGACTCAGGTAGGGAATAGCAATATTTACATAAATGATTTTTCTAAGAGAAGCATTGCTAGCTTTGATTAACTTGGAAATACAAATATTGATGGTATTAATGCAAATGAAAGAATCGACCTAATAATTATAGGAAAATAGTAGGCAAAAATGTTTGCTAATAGAGCATTACATATAAAAATCCACGAGTACATACATATGTATGTATGTGCATTGCCAGTCAAAATAATAGCAGTGATATACATTTACAAGTTACGACAATTATTTATTATTGACTAAAATTCTTGTTTAAATTTCTCTACCAAAAGTTTTTTAAGAACAAGTTTCAAATTTTGTACAAAATTTTTGAAAATTTGTAGATATATATTCAGTTTTAAGCCAACTCAATTTAAGTTTAATGAGGTAAAATTTTCAGGTCGCTAAAATATAATGTTGATTTTTAGAAGTTTTTTTTTCCATATAAAAATAGGTTTCGTTTATGCGTTGTCTGCAAAAAAAAGCGCAACTCCCTAAACTCTCCACATTTCTAATATTTGTGTGCAAAACGAAAAAGTAGCTAATTAAATATCAATTTTGTAAATGACCTCAATATGTTTGCAATATGCAATTTGCATTTTTATGTCAGTACCATATGCGTATGCATGTATGTATATGGATGTATATGTTTGTATGTATGTATGTAATTTATTGCCTTAAAGGAAATGCACTCGTAACCGAATGTGCTCCACGGCTTTCGCATATTGATCAATTTTGATTATTGAGTTAATGTACAATATTTTTCAATTATAATACAGAACTTTATACAAACTTTTGTTTAAGATATCAGGTTCAAAGAGCTTCCTTATTCATATCTAGAATACAGTCCATTTTTTAACAAAAGCAAAAAAAGGAAAAGAAACTTTACCAAATTTTCATAAGGCACTCAAACTTAAAAATTAATTAGATCTTTAGTACATCACATTTTGAACTTCAAGTGGCTAAAAGTTACAGTTAGTTGCAGCATTAGTTTCGATGTAACGCATAAACAAAACTTATTTTTATATAGAAGAAGAATGAAAGCCCTCGACAGAAAAGAAATGTCCTCCAAAAGTAAATTGTCAATATGTGCCAATGTGTGGTTGGCACATATGTAATTATGATAAGCCGTACGTGCTTCGAATTACTTGCGATATAATATGAGAAAATATACAATTTTGATACATGTTGCAACAATAGCTTTGACAACAACAATTGTTTTCAAAATTTATGGACAATTTTATACAAACGTGCAATATTTACATTTACATACATGTGTACTTGTGTGCGCATACTCACATACATATCTTTAGTTGGAAATTTTGCCTGTAGAAAAACTAACTAGTATTTGCAATAAATCAATAGAGAAATGACGGTGGTAAAATCGATGAGTAGTATGGTAAAAATGAAAGTTCCTCAACAGAAAAATTCAAAAATTCTCACAAATCGTCAATTTTCGTTCAAATTCATCTTAATATTGTATATAGTTTTTTGTTTCCGTTTACCTCAGATCAAACAATAACAATTCGTTGCAATTAACACGTTTTAATCAATTATTTATTTATCACTGATAGTACGGGAACAGTATGACAAAAAGAATACACCCATTTCGTGTTTTGTTGTATAATATAACTGTAAAATTCTGACTCTAATTCCATAGAAAGTGCTTTGCAATATAACGGTAATAAAATATCTATATGTAATAAAATATCTATCTATATAAAAAATTCACGATCTCCTCTTAACTTTAGATGTGTAACCACTAACGATAAATACAATCGCCTTTTTCGGTAATGTCTGAATCGGCGATCATGATTTATGAAGATGACAATCGAAAAAAAAAATATTACAAAAAAGAAACAATACATAATTGAATTGATTTACCTCCCCAATGTAGGAAGTCGATGAAAAATTGCTCTCTGTACACGGAACAATGCCATGTCATCAATCAAAATTGTATTTACAAATATTTAACCCATTCACAATAGGTGCTTGCTGCATCACTGGCCGTAGCAAGCGCCGCATGCATTCCACACACACACACACACACACACACCCACACACACACATATTCTATCCAACATGCAGTACATTTTCATTTTTGATCACTCATACGCCCCAGCAGCAACCCACAAACCACCTGTTATGCTCTGTGCATTCACTTTGTACTGTTCTGCTTGCTCATGGCGGGTATTACCGCATAAATGTATTACATGATAGCTGAACTATATGCCCGTACACATACATGTCTAAACATATTGACACCCACACAACTGCATTCATATACATACATACATATATGTACGTACACGCATACAATAGTTTGTAATGGTTTTATTTATGGTATGTTTAAGTGCGGTGTGGGTTCAAGCATAGTTGACAAGATAAAAGATATGCATGCACGTGAATTACCCCTCTTGTATTGCAGCATGTCTAAGGCAACAAATACAATCAGTTATGCATATGCAAACATGCGACAATAACAATGTATCTATACTTTGCAAACATGTATGCATGTACGAGTATATATTTGTTGTTTTTAAAATACAAAAGAAAAATTTGAAAAATACTGAATCTATGCATTAAATCATTTTAGTAGCATCTTTGTTCGCTTTTCGAGTGGATTTGGTAGATCATCTATATTCGTAAATGTGTGTAGGTGTGTGAGTTTGTTGCAAATGTGTTTGTAAATAACGGCATAAATGAAATGATAACAACGTAGATAAATTGCAAATTGCTAACATACCAACGAAACCAAATCTGGCAAAGCAATCAGAAACTCATAGCAAAAATTACATACATATATAATTTGAGTGGCATGTATAGGTTGCTCAAAAAGCTGTAACGACCCATTTTTATGACAGTAAGTTTGTCAAGGTATTGTTTTCAATAAGTAATTGATAGCGGTCTAAAGTTCAATGGAGTCAAGTTTTAAAAACTATTTGAAATTATAAAAAGTCTTGATAAAAAGATGGGCTTCTTACATAGCATATTTCAAGCAAAGAAAATATGGGTTTCTGTTTTAATAAAAAAAAACATTTATTGCGGTACATCCCGTTCTTAAAAGTATCATTTTTTGAACACTGGGAAAAAATAGATTTGATTCTAATAAATAAGTATTTAAAACGAATGGAATAATTATATTTATAATGCTTGCCAGTGCGGCCAACTAGGGCTAAGTATAGGCACAGTGGATAAAAAACAACCAGACATCGTTTTCATTGACTATGAATTATTAAACAAAATCGTGTAATCAAATCAAGCAAATCAAGATAACTTACATGTGCTCGTACAAACTACTGAGTTGCTTGAAACCATAACAGCAAATATTTTTTTCTGGTATAATAAAATTCACGTGTCAACTTAATAAAACTGCCCGCGATATTTTTGCATGTATGCATTCTTTAGCGGCGTTAGTAAAATATAAATTCAAATTGGTGAATTCGACGGAAACCTAAACTCTTATCTAAATCGACCACACTTTAACTTTCCACACCTATATCCACCACATTTTGACTTGCAACTCATAAACTCACATCACCTTATAATAAAAATAATAATTTATTGCTTACACTATATTGCTCAGTGTTTAACCGACCTTATTCAACTATTTGTGCGATTTAAAGAAAAAAACTTTGACCTAAGCTCGCGTTTCTTCATATACACATATAAATATGTGTGCGGCCCATGTGAATATTCCACTTATATTTTATTATCAAGATCAAGTTTTTTTTTATACGAAAACAGCTCGCCCTACATACATACATTTCCAACTGATTCAGCTGGGGATAGCATAATATTAATGAGGATGATGTTGTTGTCTCTTCCATCACACACTGTCTGACGCATAATATAATCATGATCGTAAAGCTATAAAGCTGTCGCCATCTCATTAAACAAGGCTACCCACTCACTTAAAGGTCTTAAGTAAAAATTAAATATGTTAGGATTTTTCTGTTTGAAAATATATATTTTTCTTTTTATAAAGTAAGCATTAGTACTTGTACTGGTATGGACAGTGCGATGAAAACGCTATCGTTTATCATACTCTGGATATCAACTTAAACTGGCAAGCCAAACTTCACAAAACCACAGTCTCGAAGCTCACAAGACTTTGCAGCATAAAAATATTGTTATAAAAATATTTGTGATAGCACCAAACTAGTAAATATGCTAACACTTAACAGTATGGAAAATATTACACACTTATTTTATTCTTATCGATTTTAATTGCAGTCGTATTAAAAAATAATTTTATTTTGTTTTAATAAGAAAAACCTGTGCTGGTGATTACTCACTCTCTGATAAATGCACTCTTAATTTCAGGAAACAACAACCTGAACTCAAGGAACTGCGAAAATATATAAACTCGAAATATTTGGCCTAAATTCATGTTCAATAAATAATAAATGCGCATAAAATATACGGTACATACATATCATATGTACATATTTAAAGGAATATTAGGCTAACACAGCGTTGACGGTTTCTAAGTTCCATGAATATACGTAATATCAAAAGTTGAAAAAGCTAACATTTTCAATATTAGAGCAACGTAGAGGGAACAAAGGCAGGGAGTTCATTTTATTAATCAACTGGTAATGTTATTTCTATCATACAAAATGCTAGTCACATTTCTAGATAAGTTAACTAGCTAGTACACAGTTGTATTGCCAAATTTTAAGAAATAAATAAAATTATTTAACACATTTTTTTAAACAAATTATTTCAATAAGTAAAAAAGATTCCACTTCTCAACACATGACTTATGTATGTATGTACATACATGCACAAATTAATTTCTTCTTTCATTGACAATAATTATGTTTAGCAATTTTAAAGAAATATAAAAATATTATTGGTTATTTATGTCCTATTAATTTTTCTTATTTTAAGCCTAATACATTCGTATTTTTTATATCATTATTTGTTTTAATGAACTAAAGATCAGTTTTTGTTGGAGAAATTTATATTATTATTAAAACAAATATCTAAATAACTATTATTTTTTATTCTTATACTATAGCATGTAACTACACCGGTTTCTTTTACTTACATATTTTGCTCATTTTTAATCAATTCTGAATAAAATATTGAATTATGTACTTGAACACCTTTTCTTCATTAAGTAGTTTTTAAAAATATATAATTTTTTGTGTTTTTATAAATCACAATTAAAGTAGGTGGAGCCTTTTTCCAAAAGTTTGGAATTTTACATATTCTTTAACGTAATATTATTCCTTACACCTAAAGATCAATATTTTTCACCCTTAAGATATTCATTGGAAGTAGACGTGCTTTTTTTTGTATTCAATATCAATTGTATTGTTGGAATATATCCATTTCTCTAAAGTAACCATGTGCAGATGGACGGAGAACAGAATAACTTTAACGGTTTTCCTTATCATCGTGAAAGTTTTAGTATAATATAATAATATAAATAATCCCCAAACCATCTTCTACGTATTTAGAAGATAAATTGTGTTATTTCAAAAAGTTCAAATTTACTGTACTCTATCTTTCCCTTTTTTCCTAACTACTAAAGCCCTTTGAGAAACAGTTAGTACTCCAGGAGCTTCAAAAGTTTCGTTTACAAGATTTCAAATCTAAACGATTTCGTTACCACCCTTATGCAATTTGCTGTTGGCATGTTCCTAAAAATCAACAAACAATAAATTTTCATGTTCCCATTAACAAAATTTTCCATCAATTGCATTTTATGGATTTGCACAAAGCGTGCATTGCAAAAAAAATTCTATTTAATATCATTTTCATACAAAATTAACCACAGCCAATGAAGTATTATAAACGTAATCGCGTTGGCATTCAATGTTGATCTAAATACTCGATATACTTATACATAGTACATACATACTTGAAATAAGTTGGTAAATTTTGAATATAGAATTTCAGGTAATATTAAAAGTAATTTTATGTGAGTAAGTAAGTGTTCCAAAATGTATAATGTTTTGCATATACATAAGTACATACGTTAAACAGATCTTTTGTATAAGCCAAATATTTTAAGTTGCATTTTAAACAATTTTCATAGACAATATTTTGAATTCATTACCAACATCATTATGATCATAATCAACGGCAATTGGCCCACCTTGCACATTGGTTTCGTTGCGAGCAAATTTCAATTCATTTTACTAAATTTTCAAATTTGCATTCATATTCAAAGTGAATTTATTTTGATAATAATTTTAGCATTTTACAAGCCTTCAAATTGTTAACTGTAAAATGGTATTGTGCTTGCAATCACCAAAAACCGTTTGCGCCCCATGCCCGCTGCCAAGGAGACGCTGCTGTCCCCATTTATCTATGTACATACATTTAAGAGCTGCTGGCCGAAAATAAAGCGTGAAAAGTGTGAGTCCCAAGAATATGCAAACTCGTTGACGTGCCCGTCCGTCAAAATTTGCAATTCAAAAGGCAATCGTTAATGCCAAATTGCAAACAATTTCAATATTCGTTATGTAAACAAATGTCAGCCGACGGGCGGCTTCAGCTGGCATCTACAGCTACAGTCGCAACAACAATAAACACTTTGTAGCACAGTGAAAAGCAACAGCGCAGCATCACTTTCCACAAATTGGCCAACAGCTGATGGCAAATAGCCAGCGACACACTTTTTTTCTTATACGGAAACTTGCAGCCGAAATGTTGCAACTTGGTATACACATACATACATACGAGTAGATGTGTATTGTTTATGTGTACGCACACAAACTTTCAGTTTTTATAAATTTGATTACCTCAGTAAAGGAAAACTTTTATAATTTACATTAAATGGTGGCGTTGGCTGGTGAATTGGATGGTTGGCACGCGAACGCAGCGCACTCATTTATCTTGTCCAATTTTATATAGTACGTGCGGCATATGCACATACAAAGGCATACTTTTCTTTAACTACCCAGCGGGAAAATGTGTAGGAATGCAAAAAGTAATGGATGAATGATGCAATAATTTCTCTGTAGCGATGTCGTACGAAAGTAATTTTCGTGTCTTGTTTTTAGTTTTTGACTCGAATCTACGACGAAAGGAGTTACAGCCATTTATCGAACCATTCGGTCACAGCTGCTTCTTACGTGAATGGATAAAATGTAATGCTTAAGATACTTTTCTATTCACAAAGAAAAAAATGTACCCTACAATCCGTGCACTGTGCAAGAGTTTTTGCAGGTCTTAGAGAACCACGTTAGTTTCTTTAATCTTTTAGTTTTGTAAAAAAAAAAATGTACTACCCATTTCCCACCGGGTAATTACATAAACATATGTACCTCTATTTATTATTTGATTTGAAGTAAGTGTGCGAAATGCCAAACTGCCAACTCGGCTGTCATTTTAGTCAAAAGTGTTAAACGAGATTTTGTGAGAGTGTGGCAAAATTTATATACACGAAATCTTTTATTGTTTGTTTTTGTAAACAGATACTTCTTACTGACGATTTTTTCAAAAGATTGTATGTAAGTGTTTTTAAACGAAGCATTCTGTAGACGACCCTACTTTAGCATGAATAGAACTTAATTAGAGACCTCAAGAGAACAGATATTGGACGTAATTTTTCACTACTTGTAATCACAATGAGCCTAATTGGCTTAAGTGTGTCGCTTAAACATACTCCACAGATGTGTAATCACCTAACGAAAGTCTTTAAATTTAGAGTGATACATTTAAAATGTAATGTTCTATTAAATTATTAATTTTTTTAAATTTTTTGAATACATTTTTTTTTTAATTTTTTCCCCAAATTTACAACAATTGCGTTAACACAGATGAACCTTAAAATAATTTCACTCAGTTATACTCGTGCAAACATATACTCGAATGTGTTTATAAATAATATGTTTTACCTTACAACTCGCCACATCAAATTATATATGGAACATTTCTTTCCATTTTAGATTTCTCTGTCAATATGGCTGCAGCTGGTAAGTGAAATTTTATTAAATTTGTGTTTATTTATTTGTTTTTGTATTTTCTTTTGATTTTTTAATTTATCTTTTTATTTATTCATGTCCCTTGCTAATCTTTTTGCACCAAATGTCTTTAAATGTATGTACTTTCGAGAAATGTTATAATTGAAGAAATTAACATTTGTACTTACTGGGGTGATAAATAAAATTATCTACTTAAAGAAAATTTTTCCCTACAATCCCATAGTAAGTTGAATATAAAATGTATACATTTGATACGCGATTTTTGTTAACTCATGAACTGTATTAACATACAAAAAATTTAGTATGAAATCCATAGCGAATATTCTAATAAAATTACATTATTTTGAGTAGTAGTTCACATAGAATGTTGCGGGAGGATGCAAACAACAAAAAATATATGTATGTGCATATGTACAAATATGTGCATATAAATATGTATAAAGAAAAATAAAACCGTAATTCAATTGTTTTCAGATAAAAAAAAATGATGTTCTAACGTACCAAAGTTGTCGTGTTGTATTTTCTTTTTTTTCAAAATTAAATTTTTTATGGAACCTGCTGAAATATTACAGCCTGATTCTCTAACTCGAACGAAAGGTCAGACGAACGATTCGTGCCCAAACGAAATTGTCTGAATTTGGAAGTCTCTATTTTGATTGAAAATTATCGTCCATCCTTACGTTCTTACGTTATCGTCTCGAACAAACCTATCAAAATTATTATGTTTACACTGCGTAAAATTTTAAAAAAGAAACAAACTTAAAAAACTATTGAAAGAAATGTAGCAAGCAATAGCATTTTTGGCAAGTGAACGCTCCGATAAGGAGGAGTAATTAAAGGCTTTCCAGGCAGTTGTAGTGTTATGTATTTGAGTATTAACGAAGTGAGTATTTATAAGAAGGACATCTACCGCAATACTCACCTGCCACCACAATTGAAATTGTCCACTACCAAAAGTCATTGGGTAACAAAAGTGTATTAGAAGTGGGTCAGTCAATGGCTCGGTTGGAAAAGTTATAGCGGAATACTTAAACATTTTTGTGGAGCATTTCTGTGTAAGCATGTGCAGGACCGAGGAAATATAAAATGAAGTAAAGGAGCAATTTTTCAACAAATCATCACTGTATGTATATTAAACAATTAAATTTAATATACTTAATTAATGTTTTTTCCATTATTTCTTGCCTTTTTGGTTTGAACTAACCTTTTTAGCGCCTTAAACGATAATAACAGATTTTTCTTATGATTTTGAAAGTTCTTTTCTTTATATTCAGTGGTGTTCGTGATAGAGAATGCACATTTGTAACGTTTTTGTTCGCAACAAGCAGCTGTTATCGGCTAGTGGTCGATAGGGAACCGAATTCGCATTAGAGAATACAAATACACGAACAAACGCCAATTCGGACAAGACGAACGTTCGTTTCGAGTTAGAGGATCAGTCCATTAAAGTCAAAATTCTTTCTCTGAAAATGTTATGTTCTGCGTATTTTTTTTCTTTATTTGGTTATTCTACCTACCTACTTATCCAAGAGTTATTGTATATCTGTATTCAATATATTAGGAATATTTGAAATTTACTATATATGAAAGTTTGCAAAAAGGTCTAAAACTTGCACATTTTATACTAAAATAAAATTACATATAAAACTGCATACTTAACAAATTTCTTAAACTTCTGAGAAAAAAGCTTAAAGTTTTGCTGAAAGTTTGTTGAAGTTCTTTTTTAGTTTTATAAAACGTTTTAAATGTTGGTCTATATAATTTTCGTTAGTGGATCAATTGTATTTTAATTTAAAAACAATCCAAACTAAATAAGCTACTAGTTCAATTTAGTAAAATATTAAGGTAATAACTTTGAAATGGCTATAGATTAACTGAAAAAAAAATTAGGTTAGAAAACAGATATTTGTTTTTTGAAGTTATTAAATTTTACTGTCGCTAATTTTTGGCGATTATACTTTAGTATTAAAAAAATTATTTGCTGCTATTTTCCCCGTTGCCGTCAGTATCAAAACGTTATTTGGACCGAAAATTGTATAAATTTACACATATTTTTTATTTTGGCACCTTATCGGTAATTAATTTACCGAAGTGTTAATAAAGATTAAAAAGTTTAAGTGCTACAGATGATGCCATGAATTATCTTTTGGTCTGTAATTCAAAATTACTTTCTGCTTTATTGTAAGTATAAAAGTTGCTTTTTCTCAAACACATTTAAAAATCGTTCTTCTCCATATTCTTTTATTTTGTAACGATATCTTACATTCTACAATTTGTTTACAAAGTGCGAAAGAATTTGTCTTTAATCCCTTATGCGGTCAGACATCGAAATGACTTAGAAAGCTTGTTTTTCTTATTGATAGGCTACATTATTTTTATTGACATTTCCAAATGCCTATGTAAAATTAACAAATTGTATAAATTAATAAATTTCAATAAAACTATTCTACTCGTACTACAAAGTGAATTCGAAATAGTAGTACTTGTGCTTTGTTTACAGCGAAACTGATTTTCGTGTGACAGATTTTACATAGGCAAGCTCAGAAATTTTAGGCGGAAACTAGTTTTAGCTACGAAAAAATGTTTTTTTGGTCGGTTCGAACATGTATGAAATAGATCAAAAAACGTTTGAAATTTTCTTAATTTCTCTAAACTTTTCTGAGACTTTATTAAAAATCAGCATCTATTAGCACAGACTGAACGAAAGGTTAAAAGCAGACATACGACATGTCGGGACTAACGAATAAATACCTGGCTATAGTACCACGAGGAATATACATACGGAAAAATAATGAGTTAAGTTTGGGAGATATATTCTACTTGTATAAACAACTAGGTAATTTGAAATTATCTTGGGAATTAACAGCAGTTCATCCACATTAAATCCTATATCATATTCTGAAGATTTATGTGTAACGTTGACGATGAATATAATCGTTCTTTCCCCCCTAGAGGGTGGCCACTCTAATTAGCAAATGCTCACTTAATTCGCATTGATGCCGTCTGTCAAGATAATATTTTAATTGCATCAATTTTGTAGCTAGTCGGATTTAGTATTATTGTTTGTCAATGCTTTGAGGCGTTTTAGACATGACAGAAGCGTCGATAACAAATCCTCACACAAAATCAATGTCCTGGATCACGGTGGACATTTCTTAGCGGGGTGAGGTCACGAAAGATCAGAAATCTTATGTAGATCCATAAATGTGCACCCTGAGATTAAGTGAGTTTTGCCAAGGATAACCTAAACTTGAGTATTGATGTCTTTCGTAATCACTTGACCTACAATTTTTAGTAATTTAATAAACTTACCTGGAGTAAATATGTCGTGGTCATTTGTAAGAATACTACAGTCCTTTGATAGATTTTTATATGAAAATGTCTATAGTTACTTAGCTTCTATTTCCATACATTTGGTAATTCATAGTTTATGTGAAATGTCACTCAAAATTCAACATTAATTGCAATAAAATTTAAATCTGCTATTTTTCAATCGGAAAAATTCAATACTTCTGCACTCTTCTTCTAGATAATATTTCCATGTGGTAAATCGTAGCTAACAAAATAGAAACCAATTGCCCAATAAAAACATATCGTCATTAAATTTGTAAAACGTAAAGTTGTTTTAACACAATGACTGAGATTCAATAAAAATCAATGGAGAGAAATCAAAAGACACCCGCCCACACATATTTAACATTCAATTTGAATCATGAAAGCAAAAGAGAGTGAATAACACATCCCAAAGGTATTGCGCCTGCTTGACAAAGCTAGCTTAAGAGCCATACACGCTAGCACGTGGACGCAACTATTGGCTTAAAGTTTTAATAAAGGCAGCATCCTTCCGATGCCATGAATGTTTGAGTGTGCCAGTGCATATGTTGGCCATTGAAATTAAAATCACAAACACACACAAACATCTGTTCTCAATGTGGCGCAATAAAAATAGAAACGCACAGATGCAAGCACAGAAAAGCGCACAGCTGTTGCCTCCAACAAACGATGATGAAGCAGCAGGTTAAGTGGAACATAGTACGCGCCGGTGGGCAATATATCAAAACGATGTTGGCGAGGACGGAGTCAAAGCACAACACCCTATGTGTATCACCTTTCGGTATTTGCAAATAATATAAGGAATATTTAGTTTGCGTAGTAAAAGGAAAAATAAAATATTCAATCACCAGATGGAAAAGTGTTTTAAAATAGTTGGTTATTTAAAGTAAACGGTTTATAATACTTAATGCTAAAACAGGATCTCTATATTCTTATGAAACTTCAATGTGAATTTATATTTGCATAGAAAATCTTGTTATACTCACAGTAAAAGGTCCCTAAAAACTATGTGCTCTGCGAATCGCCCTCCTCCGCTGGCGATGCTATGTTGCTGTCCGATGTAGAGAGTGGTCTGCAGATGCCCAATCGCGTCTTTCCCACTGGCATGCCTTTCAGTATCGCCACTGCTTCGTCCAAATCG
This sequence comes from Philophylla caesio, assembly GCA_963971545.1. NCBI lineage: Eukaryota > Metazoa > Arthropoda > Insecta > Diptera > Tephritidae > Philophylla > Philophylla caesio. The sequence goes on along the minus strand of OZ020604.1, from coordinate 195,253,792 downwards.
AGTCCATGCAGCGTACGCTCACCGACACTGATCAGCCTATCGCCAGGAAATATCTCATTGGTTGCTTCTGCTGCGCCACCCCGTATGAGGCCACGTATTACGATTACAGTGCCTTCGGCATCCATTGGATCTTGATAGTCAAGTATTGAGAAACCAAAACCTTGCTCGGTTTTTTCGATTTCGATGGTTGTGACATCGCTGCTCCAAAGCGCCAGTCCCGAAACGTTTTCCAACGATTTGGAACGTTGCTGATCGGTCAGCGTGGCAGTGCTCGATGTGTAGAGGGAACTTTCCGATTGCGCTTTCGTCAGCAAATTTTGTAGACTTTGATGACCGCCGGGTAGTAAAGAGCGCGTTTCGAATGCTTCGGGATTTTGTGAAGTATTTATCACGGATGGTGCGGTGGGACCACGCGCACATACCAATTTTACATGCGTTGGCAGCTCTTTGAGTATTTTAACGACTTCGGTGTGCTTGAGTCCTTGTAATTTGTATTCATTAACTTGCAGTAGTTCATCACCCGGCTTGAGTATGCCTTGCCGCCCCACAGGCCCATCCTCCAGTATGGAGCGTATATAATGATGTGGACGCTTTTCGATGCCGCACTCGACATCTACGGTGCCCTCCAGGCTGATCCCTAGACCTGAAAGTTTATTTATTTCGGCTACAATAATTTCACTTTCAGGAAACTCACTTTTCCAAGTCAGCTTCAGCGTCTCCACACTGGGTGGGGCTTGAGTTGATGTAACTTGCTTCGGAGCCGTCGCTATTAGCGTTGTCTTAGGCGGCGAAGCTACTGCTGGAACTGCCTTTGTTGTTGTCCCCGCCACCGCCGTCGTAGATGTCGCTGGCTTTGCCGACCCTTTTGCTGCTGCCGCCGTAACTGAAGTGACAGACTTCATTTGGCTGCCATTAAGCTGTTTAATGAAGTGCTGCGGTGTCTCAGCTGGATGTTGTTCCCTCGCCTCTGTTGCCTGATTATTCAGCGTTACTGAGTCGTGATCATCACTGTCGCCATCTTCGTCCCCGTTGATATGCATCGTTTTGCCATTGGCCATGCTCTGGTCGTCTGGCGTTGTCGGAGTCTTTTGCCTTTTCGCATTACTTATGCCGCTGTTTTCGCTGCGATCGAGCATATGTGACATGTTGGAGTCAACAGTCTCTCGAGATGGAAAATCGGTGAACTCCATCATAATTATACCACCTTCGGTGGCCACAGAATCGGCATCTGACCGCGGTGGAAGCCAGGAAAGTGTTGCGATCGAAGGTGAACCGGGCAGTGAGCTCTGTGATTGCGTGTCTACTTTCAATTCCGTGAGTGCATTTTGCAAATGTTCGAACTTCCGTCCACGCAAGAAGCGCTCCAGTGTCAGATGAACTTCGATGTCCGTGTTGCGCAGTATCTCCACCGCTTGATGGTTTGTGACACCTGCTAACGATCGTCCATCCACTGCGACAATGCGATCGTTGATCTGTATACGCCTACTCACTTCGGCGGCACTGCCCTCGATGATGCTTTTTACAAATATGCCTGAAAGATCTTCCTCTTCGCAAACATAGCCGGCAACAGTTATGCCAAGTCCGTAGACATTCTTATGTAATTCGACAACATAAGTTTCCGTCTCAGGCGAATCGATGTAATTCGATGAGCCCGATGAACAGCGATCGCCCTCGATGCTCGCTGCATCCGGTGCGATCATTGAAGTGCCGGCATCTTCGCCAGCTATCACAGTCTCAATATTTTCCAACTGAATAGTGTTTGAGTAGTTTTTAATGTTGTTGGTGTTGATGTTGTTGGTGGTAATGGTAGCGATGGTGGTGTCTGTTGTTGGGTCAAGCTGCTGTTGATGCAATGAGCCTGATGTGATCGATGTGCCACCGGCAGGGGATGCTATTTTCGAAATTATCCTTGACAGAGGTGGTGGTGGGGGCAACAGTGGAGGCGGTGACGGTGACACAATCGAAAATGGTATTATATCCAAATCTATGGGGCACATGCGCGCCGCTGCGGTTGCAGACAGCGACAAATCAGTTGGTATGGGTGGCAGTGGCAAATCAGCTAGTTCAGTATCCGGCGTTGGCAGGAAGCAGCCGCCGACGTCGACGCCGCCGCCATCGCCAACGCTCGCAGCACTAGTAGCAAAGCTGGGATTTTGAAAAAGATGCCGTGACAGTTCTTCTGGGTCGGAGAGGAGCTTAGTTGGAATTATTGGCGCATGACTGGCCAACGTTTGTAAATCGATGGCTGTCGGCTCCACTGGCCTCGCAACAATCAATCGAACCTGAGCTCCAGTCTGACGAAGAACCGTTGCTACTTGCTCGGAACTGAAGCCACGTAAGTTCACATCGCCAATTTGCAACAAATGATCGCCACACTGCAAACGACCATCTCGTTCCGCAACACCGCCCGGCGTCAGAGCTTTAATGACAACGCCAGTGCTGCGTCCACCGACCAATATAAAACCCAAGCCATTGCCATCGTTAACCAAATCGATTACTTCCACCTGCGACCATTCGGTGCTTAAAACCATTATGGCACTATTACAACTGTAGAAGACTTCACCTTCGTCAACTTCGTCCTCGTCGTTGTCGTGATTGTGTTCGAAACTACAACTTCTGCTTTTACCAGCCTGTTTGCTGCTATGTATCGCCGTCGTCTGCGCGTGCGTCGATGCCTTCGCCTTTCTTGTCGTAGTCGTTGCGAGCCGTGGGCAACTATTGCTGCTGCTAACATGACTCGCGCCTGGCGACACCGACAGCGTCAGGGAGAACGTGCGCGGATGTGACTGCCACCGTGATAGTGACGAACAGCAGTGCGATAGCGATGTCGACCGTAATGGTGGCGCTGGTGGTGGCGAAGTTGCACGCGCTGATGCTGGGGAATGCGACGATGTTGTGTATGTGGGCAAAGGTGGCAGTGCCTTAAAGACGATAGTGCATTTATTGCAGCAATCTGCGGAGGAACTGTGGGAAGCGGAGGAGGAAGAGAAGTAGGACTCAAGGTGTGCGGACGATGAAGGCGCAAAATGTGGCAAGTTGTATGCGCCTACGGTAACGGTTGGCTGTTGTTGTTCGTGCGTTTGTATTGACGCTGTTTGTTTGTCCGAGTTGCTTCCTTGGCTGTCGATTTCGTTGTACTGGTTATGGCAGCTGTCAGTTGCTTGTCGCGTGCGTCAAATGACGTTGCTGCCAACAGCACTGATGCCGGAAAATCGATGCCTTTCTAGGTTATCAATGGCAAAGTGTGGGTGATTTTCGTTCCGGCGACGATTGTGACTATGACAGCTGTGACGTAGTATGCCCGTTGGCTTTTGTGTACTGCAGGTACAGCTGCTTATTTTAATGTTGCTTTCGTGGCCGTTAGCGTTTTTGCAACTACTATTTTTAAAAGTGCTACTCTTGCTATTCTTATGATGGTTGACTGAATGGCTGGTCGCGCTACCTTGGTGCGTGCTATCGACGCGTTTACTCTTGTTGTTGTCGACAATGTTGTTGGCACTGTTATTGCTGCTATTGTTGCTCAAAGTTTGAAACCCATCCCTGGCAGCATGTGTAACGTGCATAGTAACCGCAACAATAACTTTCTCCTCCCCGGTGCGCCACTTGGGGCAGGAGCCACAGGCGGCAAACGGTCGGTTGTGTTGCCTGCTAAAATCACTTTATGGTTGTGCTTGTTTAAATTGAGTTTACTGATGCGGCTGTTGTTCTTGATACTATGTGTATTTTTTGTATTTGTTTTTGTACGCTGTGTAAACGCCAAATTGCGGTACTTTCGCTCATTTGCAGAAATGTTCACTTTGGCATCCACAGCTGACGTTGTTCCACGCGGTTTTGTTGCCGTTGGTGTCACCTAAAGTTGCGTTTGCTATGAAAAAAATGGAAACTTTTAGCGTTGCTAGTTAAAGATAATTATTGCTTTTTTTTTAAATTGTATTGGCGGTTATGCAAAGTGCGTGCTTTGCGAGTTGTTTGCGTTGGCTGATGGCTGTAACACAACAATGGGCATAAGCGACCATATTTTCGCCTTTCAGAACTAACAATCTCAGCACCAACTACGTGATTGCGCCACTCTTGTAATGACTTGCTATACGTGCAATGCTCTACATCACGTACGCGCCCCGTCAAAATGTCGAGTCGCTGCAATTGCGCGCAAGAAATGCGTAACGACCGAAAATTTGCGACAACGGGTCTAAAATCAGCAACTGCGTGCCACTTTGTGCGGTAGGTTAGGTTAGGTTAGGTGGCAGCCCGAAAAGGGGCTCACTTAGACTTTAATTTATAGTCCATTGTGATACCACTATGCAGTTCTCCCCTGAACTGAAGGACCCGCTGGTAAGCGTTAAGAGAAACGTCGCGTGTTCTTTACGAAGGAGCGTAGACTTTCGATGGATACATCGGAGAGCCCCTCGGGAGTATCGAAAAAGTATGAGCCAAGGTGTCTGCATCTAAGCCTAGCGAAAGCGGGGCAGCTAAGAAGGTAATGTTGAGATGACTCCACCTCATCATCCTCCATACAGCACCCACAACTTGGATCAGAAATGATGCCCAGCCTGACAGCGTGGGTCCCCATCGGGCAGTGCCCTGTCAGAACACCGATCAGGGCCGAGAGTAATGGTCTTGAAGAGCTTAATAATTCCCCAGACCGTCTGCGGTCCACAACCGGCCAAAAGGACCTTGCAACTTTGCACGTCGGGGTTTCCGCCCAGCGTTTGCTGAGCCGACTGAAGGCCCATTTTTCCAGAAGCAGACCGCATGTGGACATGGGAACTCCAATGCCCTTCCTTCCTGGAGTGATTTCTTCTGAAGTGCCCTGACGAGTGCGGTAAGTAGCGGTTAAAATAATCGACTGTGGTGTGTTATGTTTTCAAACAACGGCTAAGCGAACGGTAAAGCAAAAAATCGCGTTAACAAGAGCCATCCTCTCTACCGTTTAATTGCATGTTACACCTCACACAAAAACGCATCGCACTAGCGTGGCGTTTCGCGTTTTAATCGAGCGGCAAATTACGAATAGTGGTCGCATGTCGATGCGGGTGCAGATAGTTAAAGCTGTTAATATATTCAGATATATGTAAGTAAGTTTGTATTGCTGTCCTCCAATGTATGTACATATGAACACTCAAGTCTGTTTTTGCCATTTATGCGAGCGGCCAGCTGTCGGTTGCTGACTGCGGCGTTGTTTGCTTAACTAATTTTCGTAGCTCATTTGATGATTATGCGCTTTAATGATGCGGTTAACAACTGACTGGCTGTCTGAATAGCTGCTGATATTTGTCTCGCCACAATTTTATGAGGCTACTTATCGCATATAAAGAGCAATGAATTACAATTATTTGTATGAGAAAAAATAAAAAGATTAAAAAAAAAAAATTGAAAGCAACAAGTTTTATGCACCCTAACAAGTTATTTAGATAACTTCTACTCGTAGATTTTTGAAGGGTTAGATAGGAGTTTTGTGAGTTTGATCGTAGACCACGAATTCACCATTGAAAATCAGATAATGCAGATCAAAAATTTAAGACAAAATACTAAAAATAAATTTCTCATAAACCAGGAAGGAATATAATTTATTACGAAGGGCCGATAGGAAGGCCATTTCTTTCTTAAGTTTAACAGAAAAAATCCTTCTTTTGTATGGCTCTTAAATTGAAATATGCTCTGTATGACTTTATTTTAATAAATGCTCATAATTCTGGGAACTTTCTGTCTCTAATATAAGTCACAATTTATATTAGGTATTTATTGAGACCTCTCAGCTTTAATTCAATTTGAAGAATATTTTAAATACTGGTGAATTCAAGTTCTTCAAAAATACCAGCATGACTCATTCATGTATATGAGAATATAGGTTTTGCTCCCAAAATACAACATCTTACTCTAAAAGTTGCTTTCTTCATATCAATACATATGTGAATAGAAAATAGGAAATTAGTATGTTCAACCCATTTGTAATTTGATTTTTATTTTTATTTTTTGGCGAAGAGCTCCAACACGCAGGCCAAAAAAACATAGAAAAGTGTGTATTATCAGGCAGTTATATGAAGATAGAGACAAAAACAGAAATGACAAACGGGGCTTCGATGAAAGTGAGTATTTTTAAATGATCGTTGTTATATTTAAATAAATAAGCATTAAGAAAAAAAAAACATTATTGTTTGATCGAGTCGATGCCAATTCGATGCAAAATTGGTTGGAATTATTAAAACAAACAATATGTTTAAGACCAGTAAAATCCCGTGGATATTTGTATAAAAATATACCCGGATTGTGCTCGTGGTGTATACTTCAGCCACCTCATTTAGAACTTGTATACATATATTTAATATCCTCACTGAATAAATTTACAATAGATTAGAGCTAGAACTAAATTTGAGGTACTATATTTCGTAAATGTTATTCTTTAATCGTCATTTCAAACGGGATTACGCGTACCTTCCTACCAGATGAAGCACATTAACGGCCTTACAAACTTTAGTAAATATACAAATTTAACCTTGAGTCCAACTAGTTTTAGTTATGTAACTATTTTGGGTACAACTTGCAACTAAATAATTGTTTCTCTATTCTTGGCAATTTCATTTTTTTCATATTAGATTCCAATTCAAAATCCATAGGTTATTCTCCCCTTGTGTAACACCAATTTATATTTAAGAGTATGCACGTACATGTGTATGTTCTACAATTTATAATGCGCCATTGAGCACATCGGTTGCCTGTCGATACAAGAATTGAGGTCATTTGTCGCACAAGCTGAACGAAGTTTACAAATGTGCGTATGCAGGTTCGAAAAAAGGCTGATTATTTTTAGCAAAGCCGATCTAAAAATTTAAGATACTAAGATATTTACTAACCAAACATATGATATCCAAGAAAATCAAATTGAAAAATTTAATTTGAAAAATATCTTACGTACATATGCATATATGTACATACTATATATGTATATATGTACATTGTGATCTGCACATTATATGCAGTTTTCAAAAATTCAAAATGGTTTGCGAATAGATTGGATTGAAACCACATTCTTGAATTTATGCAAATTGTTTTAGGTTCGCAATGGGCGATTCAAGAAACCATTAGATATCAAATTTTAATTAAAATCTGACAATTTAAAGAATCTAACTGGAAAATTCGGGGACGTTTTTTTTTGGTTATACATTCATACATAGGCACTCTGCCTATGTAAATAATGCAATGTCATCATCTTTTTTATCTGATGTTTTTCTATGAAATATATGGATAATAGAAATTGCCAGTGTGTCGTTATCAAAAAAAACATTTTTTTTTTATTTCTAATGGTTCAATTGCATTTGACTTTAATATTTTTACGGAACTTGATTTTCCGATGAAATATTTATTTGACTCGGCACCATTAGGCGTGCGAAGATACGTAGTTATGGCGCACAAACATTGGCACAACTTAGTAAAGGAAAGAAACAACTGACGACTATTTAAAGTCTTGGCGCAAGCCGATAAGCGGCTGTATGCCAAAAAAAAAAAGAAAAGAAGGCAAGTAATAATCATTAAGTATACTCCTCCTCTATACCTGTTTAATTTTTCTCACTTGACAATGAAACAGTAACATTGAGTCTTAAACAAATAAGTTTAACTCCAATCTCAATGAAATTGAAATTATTTTTTTAACGTTGCTTCGAAAGAAAAATGTTGTTAAAAATGTACAACAATAATAAAATATGTATCCTTTATGTGCCTTCGAAATTAATCCAAAATCTAGAGTAGCACCAACATTCCGACAATTAATTTATTGTTGAAACATTTTTCGCTTATTACAACAGAGCATTTTGAAGGGTTTTATATTTAAAATTTTCGATCCAATGTATACACATTTTTTTTTTTAGTGGAATCATAAAACCAACTGTACTTATTTTACGGAATAAAATAAGTTTACAACTGAATTGAACAAATTTTTTTTTTTTTGCTTGAAGTCCTATTGAGTATGAGATGTCTCATCTCTGAGAAAAATTTACAAAATACTAAAACTTTATTTTTTTGCGAAATTTTTGTATTGCTTGCTTTTTCTTTTATACCTATCGGTGCTTCCCGACGACAATGACCGTTGCACTTGGCCAGACTTCAACTTAACCAAAATGTTTGGCATTCACTTGCGCGCCTAACTGCAATTTATTAGCCAACAGCTTTTTCCATCTTAAAAATAAAAATGATGAAAAGCTAATATAAGCAAGAGATTTGCGATGCATAAAAATGAAAAGAACTTTAGAAAATGCAACAGCGCAAGTCGGTGACAAGTTATAACCAAACTCAGATTTAAATCACTAATTTCCAAGAAAATTCACAAAGCTGTGTGGCTTCAATACAGTAAGTATACACGTTTGCTCATTTTCCACGCATTAGCCATTCGCCTTTCTAGCAATTTCTTTGCATGTTATTAGCCACACAAAGACCGCAATCCTTTCGTTGTCAGTGGGCGGTTTCGGCGCGTTCCTTTTTTTATAAGTATGCATATACAATTGAATGTGTGTATGTATGCGTTGGCATACTTTCTATGGCTTTTATTGTCACTTTTTCATGATCTGCAGCCGACAGTGGGTTTCGCTAACTCTCACTTTTGCCTGATTGTTTATTAGCTCGCTGGCTTCCGGTTTTTGTTACTCATACGCCACGTTGTGCCTTTGTGCGCTGACAGCCAAATTAAGTATTCTAGTACATTAAAGCATTTCCTTTTTTATTCTTTCATACACTTTGTGCTGCTCTCTTTTTATTTTTGCTTAAATCACTATACATTTGTGTATGTCTGAATATAGCGCGATGGCGTATAGTTTTTATATTTCTTGACATGCGAATTTTCGCTTTACTTGCACTCTTTGTTTTGGGTGTGCACTGGTTTTTTGCTCATCTTGCGCCTGCACCCTTTGCTTGCTCGAATATATTGTGTCGCGAATTATTCAAATTTTGTGGGGTTTTCGAAAGTGTGACTGTTGTCGTTTTCAATTTTCTTTATTTCCTGACATTTTGCTTGATAGCCGCTTGTTCATACATTTCTAAGTATTTTAATGTGTATATACGTAAATATATATGTATGTATGTATATATCTGCGTTAAAAATTTTGTGTTTGCCGCTGCCATTGACCTAGCACACACGCGCTTGCACCAGCATTGCAGTTATATTTCTAAGTACATATACACGCACACACAGTCTTTTCAATAAGTACAAGTATATACATATGTATGTACACATATACACTCATAGATATGTATTAACATAAGCGTAAAAATAATCGCTTTAAACACATTTGTCGCTTAACTTTTGCCTTCTTAACTCTTCATGCAACAACTTCACCTCAATTGAATTACGATTGCAAGTTACGACCAGTATGCCACACCAAAGGACAGCTTAGCACAGCTCAGCTTAACATGCACCGCATCTATTGATTTAACAATTTAAGCAACATTTCATTCGTCATTGCTTACTTATTCACAGAAGCCATTTCTCACTTTTACGCACACTATGCACTCGTATTTCGCGCAATGTAGCGTATAAACACACAATTTTTCAGCATTTTATACAAGCTTCTTAAATCATTTCTAAATGCGCTCTGTGCGTTTTTCCACTTTATCACTTAAAAAAAATTATTTTATCACTAAATTACTTGAAAAGTATTTTTCTAGCATTTGCCACATGTCACATACATATATCCAGTTGGAGTGGTAAATGTTTTATTTAAAAAAAACAAAAAAAAATTATGAAATGTATATTTTCATTGTCTGTTATTCCTAAATGGGAGTCAACGCGCGCGTTTTCACCAGCAGCACCCGCACGCAACGAGACTTCTTGGCCGATTGAAATTCCGCTCGCGGTAGTTGGCTAGCAGGCGCTATCGCACTCTCTTTTATTACACATACGCACCGTGGCCGCATAGCGCTTGTAATTGTAATGGGTTTATTGTGTTACCGCTTGTGGTTTGTGCACTCTCACAATGGCATGTCAAAATTTACTACAAGTTCGTTTGCGCAAACTCTATTGGAGGCGTTGAGCGCAATTTGTCTCTCTCTCTCTCTCCAGTTTTTTTTTTGCAAAGCAATATTTACATTTGAAGTTGGCTGCAGTTGGAAAATAAAGCGAATGCCGCGGTTTTTCATTATTTCAAAATGAATTAGTATTTGAGTTGCTTAGGCAAAAATATTTCAATTTAACAGTGAAAAGGAAGGAAAATGAAAGCGCCACTGGCGCAACTTTTACTCAACTAAAAAGTATAAATTTTGTTTTTGCAAAATTGTGAAATAGATATAAAATTTATTATTAAGTAAGATTTGGTAGAATATGTTGAAATTATGCTAGGTGCGATTTGATTAGCTCAAAATGGTCTGCCTAAAACGAGAGCAATCTTAATTGGCTGATCGACCGTTTTAACACCGTTAATACAGAAATAAGAAATAAAAGGAAAGGAGCAATATGAAGTTTCATAAACCATAAGAAATATAATAGGGGTACTCACTATTTAGTGTATATGAAATTACAAGAGTCTAAAAAGTATACTAAATACACTTGCAAAAACAAATCATAAGCATTTCGATGTTATACTTTTATTACAACATTACCAAATTTGAAGATAATTGCAGAAATCTAGTAGTGTAAGTGTAACCTCAACATCATCCAAATCTTCAAAAGCACAAGTATATTCACATAATTTAAATGTTATCTCAGCTCACATATTTACTTAACTAGATCCCATAAGGCATTTAAATTTTACCGTAGCTTCTTGATATTTTAAACCTTACGGGCGGTCTTCACCTGTTTTCAATGCTAGGTTGCTCTCTGCTTCTTGTCGTCGCAAGCGAGAGAGAGATTTGTTCACTGGGCATTTTGAAAGCATACTTTTTCATTTGCAACATGTCGTAGAGCAAGAAGGTTCGTGCCCTGCGTGCTATTCAAACTCAAAACCCACTCATATTGTCGGTATAAATTAATTAATTTACAAAGATTAGTAACGCGACACTCGATTTTATCAATATATCTTATTAAAGGCTTTTTTGTGCTCGAAGAGCCTATGACAAACGATGTTGCCACAATGAAAGGTGCTACGAAATGCGAAAATGGCTGTCAAACTCCAAAAATGACAGTTGACAAGCGAGCGCTCGCTTACCGATCGGTTTGCTAGACGAAGCATACTTTCAACTTTTTGCGGTCTTCACGTGCGACATGTCGCTTGCTTTCAGAAGTAAGCGAGCGTTGAAAGCAGGTGAAGACCGCAAGTTACCCCCGAGTTCAGTTAGCCGTCTCTATCTAATAGAGAAAAAAATCAAAATTTTAGACCAGTTGGCATCCATAAGACTAAAAACATAAAGCCTCAAGTCTCAAAATAAAGTCTCTAAATAGTGACCTGGTGATGAGCAGAAGAATAAAAAACGTGAAAGCGAGGAAAAGTAATAATCTCTAGCTCATTTTGAGACTTGAAATGAGACTGAGTTACTGAATTCGGGTATTAATGTACGAGTATGAGTAAAATATAATCGCATGTTTTGGCAACGAAAGCATTTTGCTCACGCGGTTCGGTATTCTCTGATCGTATTAGTTAAAAAGCATAATGTTTGAAGTTCATTTTTACTGAATGTTTTTTTTTTCATATCATTTCATCTTGTGGACAACTTTCTGTCATAATATTTCATTTTCAATAGGCGTACACTTAAATCGCGTCTTAAATTTCAAAAAAGTTAAGAATAATATATAATAAAGGGTGTGATATTTTAGACGTGTGGTTTTCAATGAGGCAATATTTTTTTCGGACTTGGTCTTTATGACAGCTGTTACTTGATTTATACTCAGTTTGGTTCACCATTTCATAATGAACAGACTTACTCCGGAACAACGTTTGAAAATCGTGCGAAATAATGGTTCGGTTCGCACGACGCATCGCGCGCTGCGTCCAATATGCGGTCGACATAATCGCCTAGCAGAGTCGGCAATTTGAGCAACCATAGATCGGTTTCGCAGAACGTTTACTCTAGTGGATAATCGGCATCCTCAGAGATGCCGTACAGTGTGTACCGAAGACGCTATTGCTGCTGTGGAGCAGAGTATCGAAGAAGACCCGAATGAGTCCATCCGACAACGCCAACAATTGGAGCTATGCGCATGCGCTTTATGGAAACGGTAGGATCTTCTTTTGCGGGCTTACAAAATCCAACTCGTGTGAGAATTGAAGCCGAACGACCATCAAGCGCGTCGCACGTTCGGCGAATGGGCCTAAAACGAGATGGCCACCGATCTCGATTTTCACAAGAAAATGTTGTTCAGCAATGAAGCTCACTTTTGGTTGAATGGGTACGTTAAGAAACAAAATGTCGCATTTGGAGTGCTGATAAACTACAAGCCATTGTTGAGACGCCGTTACATCCTCAAAAAATCACTGTTTGGTGTGCTCTATGGGCAGAGGGAATCATTGGTCCATAGTTCTTCAAAAGCCATGATTAATGACTTTTTGTTGTCTGAAATTGAGGAAACTTTTGGTGAGCGCATTATCTCGCGTCGTGAGCTTGTGGCGTGGCCTTCAAGACCGTGCGATTTAACATCGCTGGACTATTTTTTGTGGGGTTGAAGTCGCTTGTCTAAGCAGATAAACCCGAGACGATTGACGCCTTGGAAGATAATATTCGGCGCGTTATTGCTGACATACGGCCCCAATGGCTGCAAAAAGGGGTCGGCTGGAATTTATTCAAGCCAGCCGCGGCGGACACTTGCCCGAAATCGTTTTTAAAACATATTGGCAGACCCTTATCTTTATAATAAAGCTATATTCTTGGCCATAGCATTAAATTATATGCGTTTAATTATTTCTTAAAAACCACATGACTAAAAACAATACCTTTTATAAAATAATATAAAACAAAGCACATAAATAGCGTAGAGATCAGAACAGAGATCAGATAATTTTTGCATACTCGTAAAAATAAGTTCATTTTTTGGCGTAGAATACGTCTTACCTTACGGTATGGGCACCCATGTCAGGTTTTTGTTGTAATCTCTATTTCTTTAATTATAAGGAAACGGCACGGTAACTTTTTTTAAAAATTTTTTTGTAGTCAAATGAAGATGTTAGCTTTCGTTTGACATACATTTCATGTTGGTTGATATCTTCCTAATATTTAAATTTCTCAAATGAAAATTGTATAAACACATGCACACAAATATGTGTGTGGTGTTTGGTTGAGTGTTTGCTGTTGGGCGATTTAAATGTACTCGTGCAGCCCTTTCTTTGTATTGCATAATTTTAGGCGGGCAAATTAAAGTAGAGTAAAGGCAGAGAAAGCGCTGCCAACTACTGCTTATTGGTGGTGATTTTAACACAGAAATCACTTCAAATACTAGATTGGCGAAATTTATGAGCGATACGTTTAATTTGGATTATATTCGAAATGATGCTCCCACAACTATTGATAACACAACCATTGACTTAGTTTTTGCGAGAAATTTAAATGTTAATTTAAAAACATATTTATCCTATTTTTCCCATCATAAGCCTATATTCTCAAAAGTAACTTTCAAATAATCAAATAGATTTGGGTCTGTTATTTATCATTTATCTTTACTATTGATAACTACCATTGACTTCGTTTTTGCGAGAAATTTAATTGATAATTTAAAAACATTTTTATCCTATTTTCCTATCATAAGCTTATGTATATCATCAAAAGTAACTATCAAATAAAGAAATTCATTTGCTTGCATTATTTATCATTATAAATTATCATTATACATATGTTTTCTGTCTTATCGGATGGCGTATTCTACGTTAAACTTAATGGCCGTGTCTCTGACACAGCCTCCTTCTTTTTTTAGGCTCAGTTTTTGGCGCACTAGTTTACACAATAGTAAAGCATGAGGTAGCATATGTATGTACATTACTTTTTCAACATATTTTATGTATTATGGAATGTACATATGTATGTATCTATGTATTTAAAATAAATTTAAAAATGCCTTACATTTTTTGTGGTGTTTATTTAAATTTGTACATTTTTTCTTTTTGTTTAATTTACCATTATATTTTAAGAGTAGCTGTTAAAGTAAACTGTTTATTAGGCGATTCGCATGCGCGAAGCGTTGCCCCGGGCAACAATTGCTCGCACATTTCTTTGACCAATATCTAGTAACAACTGTGTGACTATGTATGTATGTTACATATGTATGTATAGAAGGATGTAGCGCAATATTTTGGTAAACACAAAGTTTATAAACTTGTGAGTGTCCTGATTAATGACATATTCTTATACACACATGTACCTATGTACATATGTATATCGAAAAGCACATACATATGTACATATACATACATATGAACTTATGTACCACATATGTATGTATGCACATACCCAGAGGGACCGACCTAACGCATTCTCCAATACACTTGCAAAAAACTTCTCCATTTGCATATTAAAGATATTCTTATGGCATTATTAACGTTACAGATCGAATTATTTATCGCATATGTACATAATAATATTTAATTTAAACGAGGCAGCTACATATGTATATGTACATAGATTAACATAATAGCGATTTCCGCGTAAAAGAAAGAGAAAACTGGAAAATTTAGAATTTCTCACCCAAACTATGTATATGTATGTATGTATGTAGTTCTTAGCCTATATAACGCATTAGTTAACAGATAAGGTTCTTACTGGGTTGGTTCACTAGTTCGTTATTCGGCATGGGGCATAATATGTATGTATGTAAGAACATATTTACATATACATACATACATACATAAGTATGTAGAATTATTATTTGAATATCAGCTTTACTTCGTCAACGTCAGTGCAGGTGTCCATTTCGAGTCAACGATATGAAATCGAACCAACGAAGGGAAAAGTGTTTGCACTTAAGGGAAACTTCCGGTTATTATGCATTATTTCAATAACTTTAATGCACTTGCCAAAGTCATACAGTTCTGGCAGCAGACGTAGCAGGGCTTCAGAAACGACAAAAAAAAAAACACCTGCGCGAAATCCACCACCAAACAGCACCACAAAGAACTCAAGACGACGCCATTGTTCGCGCCTCATGGTTATTATAAAAAAACTTTTCTCTAACCTACATCACACCGCCAAATATTCGCTGCGGACGCACTTAGCCAGTCACCCATTGTGCCAAGCAGCAAACTCACATTTACACATCGATAACTTGCAGGCTTACAAACATGATATGTATGAATGTGTGTAGCAAGACTATCTGTTTTTTATTGTTAAAATTGTCAAAAGTGAATTTCATAACTACAAAAATTGTTAAGATTTAGTTTACTCGTTTGTGTGCAAGTGTGTATTTAATTTCTATTTTGTAATTGCCGGAAATTGTAAATCCACTCAACTGCAGCTTCTTTTTATTTAATACAAACTAAATAAACTGCGAAAATAATAACAAATACATAAATATCTAAAATTAAGCGATTATGTCTAACGAATTGAATTCGGACGAGGAGAAATATGCAAACGAATCTTTTGAAAATGACACCGACGAGATTCCTGAAATTTCCGAAACGGAAAGTGAAATAGAAGACGACCCGGCTTTAGCGCTGTCTAATAGTACAGTAAGTAGAAATGTATCATATTGCACACATCATTGAATGGTTGTTGTTGCATTACAGTTATACGCCTACGCACAAAATCGCTTCAATGGGCGCAAAAACTCGTTACAAAATAAAAACTACCTACCCTTCGGTAGTTCATCAGAAGACGATCAGGATGTTGTTATCAGTGAGACCATTGCCGAAGTAAATACGGAACCGATGTGCATGGAAGACGCCATAAAAACACAAAGATCACACGCGAAGTCAGCGTTGACACGCCGAGACAGCTCGGCACAAATAAAGGGCAACAATAGAAGCTGCGTTGAGCCATTAACCATTGTAGAAATACCAAAACTTCCATCTCACGCTAGCTATGCTAACACTGGCGATGAAATCTCGGATATCAACGAGACGAAAGTGAAAGTCACGACAGGGAACGAGAGTGAACTGCTCCAAAAATTTACCGATTTAAGGTGTACCCAAGATGAGATAATAACGGCAGTGAGATTGGAAGAGAATGAGATATTAGCGACGAACGATTTTCTGCAACCAGATGATGATGTGGGTCAAGATGACGAAGATGAGCAACTATCGAAAGCGTCGCTGAACGCGAGTATCAACAACCTAAACACACCATCAGCAGAAAAATGCCGAAAAAATCTGGTAAACTTTTCCGACACCGATAACGTTAGCGAATATCAGTCCAAAGAAATGGATAACGAGCTTTTAGAATATGAGCCAAGTATTGAGGTGCATATTACCAGTGAGACACCTACCAGTTTCAATTCGGAAGACTATGCATTCCATTTGAATTTCTTAAAAGCGAATGGTTCTAATGAAAAACTCCGGTAAGTTGGAAGATTAGAAAGCTTGTGAAATACTGGAAGTTCATCGCTTGTATTTGTAGAATGCGGCCACAGCAGCGGAAAAGCTGGAGCTTCTCTAACGATCGCATGCGTGAAATCGAGCGGCACAATCATATTTTACTCCGCAAGATACTCTCACAGAGGCCAACCTATCACTTGGCCTCACCAAAACCAACAAAGGTGAGGATAAAAAAATTTTTAAAACATTGTTCAATGTATTTTGTTGTTGTTTTATTAAAAAGAACTAAAAATAATTGAATATTTTTCTATGCCTTGAGCACATTATTGTTTACATTTTGAATAAACTAATATTTTATGTTAGTATGTAAAAATAAAATTTTAATTAACAGTTTGCCACATTACCCCCGACAACTCGCATCACCAGCGCAGCTATAAACCGTAAAAAGAAACAAAGACAGATTGATCTCGATAATCAAGGACTTAAACGACGCATTGAAGCAATAACACTCCGCCGTCCTACAACGCAAAATTTAAATTAATTTATGTTACTTCATTTGTACAGGTATACATTTCAATTTTTATTTGTGACAAAATGTTTTATCGGAAAAATATATAATTTTGACCATTTAAGCATCAAAATTGAATTTCTTTTTTAACACGGAATTAAATATTAACAATAAATATTGGCCATTTAAGCATCAAAATTGAATTTTTTTTTAACACGGAATTAAATATTAACAATAATGAAATCAATTAGTGTTGCATACAAAAACAGCTGAGATTTTTGTCAAAGCACTTTGACTGGCCAAATTTTTGTATTAACATATTATTAAAGTTGATTCAAGTGGAACTTTATATTTATACTATTTTGATAAATGTATGATTTGCTACATACATATGTAAGCGTATTACTTGTGACTACTCTATCGATTTAGCATCTTCCTTAATCGATTCAGACTTCTTCAACTCATCGACTTGATTCAAAAACGTTTCTCCTAACGCCTTAACGGCTTTAAATGCAGCTTCGCCGTTCTTTTCTTTAAATTCAAATTCGTTTTTAAGTTTGATTTTTTCGCGTTTCTCCAGCTCACGATAAATAACTTGTCCAATCTGAAAGATGACAATTAATGCAGGAAAAAGATTTGTTACGAGAATATACATTTTATTTTAAATAAGTGCACTAACGTAAACATCAATGGCCGCATATAGAAGCTGATTATCATCGAGTGGTATAACATGCCATTTGCTCATTCGCACCTTTTTGTTTTTATCCACAGCTTTTTCAACCTGATGGGAAAGCGCAAAAGTACCATTTAATATGTAATAAAATCCTGTTTTTTTAAATACATATAATGCTTTAGAAATTGTACGAATAAACACATCATTTACTCACAATGAAATTTGCTAAGCGTTCCAGACTCCAACGTCCACCTGTTTGACATACTTCATTGCACCAAACACCCAAATCAATGCACTTCTCAATCAGATGATCCGCATTTACTTCTGGAAAATCTCGCGCTAACTTGCGAAAGTCACTGAAAACGAATTATGTTAGTTAATATATTGGACACAAATTTTCTTTACTGGTTTTTACCTCTTTATATTGACGCCATGTAATCGTACCTTTGGATGCTTTAATAGCGCTACCAACGCAGCTGGCAATCGCTTCAATTTAGACAGTTGAAAAATGGAACAGCAGTGCTCCTCTACGCATATTTGTATTACAGCCGATTTACCGGGTCCCGTTTGAAATGAAAAAGGCCACTCCATATCAAAAGCCATGGGTACTAACTCCATGTGCACTTGCTTTTCCACCCATTGGCTATGGAAAGAAATTAATGAAAGAAATTTCTCCAATTCAAACAATAAAACTAATCAATTACTGCAACTTACAAAATCAAATCTGAAGCTTCAGCTATTTCGGGTCCTTCCGTGTGATACTTTATTTCGCCTTTGTACTTTATAAAAGGCAGCTTGCGTTTTATTTCTATTTCCTCAGGAATAGCAATATCATCCTCGACCATCGAACGCGTGTTACGCGTTAAACGTGCGCTGCGTCGCTTTGGTGGGTTGCTGTCATCCTTATTGTCATTTTCTTTCTCATGTGGCGACTCCTCGGGAATCTAAAAATTCGGAATAAAATCATCCAAGAGGAAGCCCTTTTCAAATGAAGACTGCATGTATTTACCTCATCTTCACTTCTTTTCCTTCGTTGACGAATCATTATATTACAAATTCAACAACTTCTCTTTACAATTTTACTTTTTTTTACCATGTATATTATTTATGAAATCGAAATGAATATCTGTAGACAGAAATTTATTTCAACCAAAGCAGCAGATGCCAATTTTTGGCAAAGCAAATTACCCGCCAAATATGCCTGGGATGTGTACCGCAATTCATTTCATCTGTTCTCGAGTTCGCAAACTATTGATAATATCGATTAGTTCACAATATGGTGATTATCGATGATCTTGCTCGAATTATCGATGCTTTTCAATTAAACTTAAAATTTAAAACTTTTTAAATTGTGGTTAATAAACGAATTAGTTAGTCGTTTAGGCATAAGTAAAGAAAACGGCCCACAACTAGAAAACAATAAAAAATTGGGCGTGTTACCCCTTCTTTCACTGATTCTGATGGTGCCATTTTTTTTTTTTGGTGCAAATTAATAAAGTTGGTGTTAGGGAAGGGTAAATGAGCAAATTTCAATATTTTTAGAAGCTGATATTTCACAACCTATTGCTCTGATTTCCACAATATTGATATTGTTAGAAAGGAAATTAAAAGATCTTTTATTAGATATACATATTTGTCAGTTATAGTTAAGACAAATCTTAGCTAAGACCAGTTTAAGATTTTGCACACATTTGCGTTTCACAATGGGGACTTAAGTATGGAAAATATTTAGTTCTGAAATTTGGAAATAATATAGCAGATACATATGTATATACCTGAGAGTCATATGCTTCATTTCATCTATAATCAAATTATGGACATTACTTCCCAATACAATAATGTTTATTACTTCCTCATAGTCTAAGCCACTGTCTTCATCACTAATCGAATCAAATTCCATCTTAAAATTGTGTTTATATATTTTCTCAGTTATTCGTATTTAGGTCTTAACAATTCTTTTTGACAAGCAATAATCAGCTATTCGTAGAGATAAGATGAGTTTAAGACGAGAAATTCGTCGTCTTAAGTTCAACTTTAGTTCAAGAAACGCAAAATCTTAAACTAGACTTATACCACTATTATGTATGGAGACTAGTAGCCGATGAGCAACTGGAATATACTAGAATTTCCATTACGCAAGGAAACCCGCTACTGGCTTTTGGCTAATGAAAGTATGTAAATGTTTCTCTTTGAGAATATCTTTATATTTTTTTAAATTTTAAATTAATTCACATTTGAACAAAGTTCCCTATTTCTTCAAAATGTACTTGTCAAAAAAGTAAAATCAGTATAAAATAAATATAGTGAGATCAATCGCCTTACATAATACGATTAAAACGGTTTTAGTAACCATGGCTAGTAGACTAGCAACTAAGTATACACTAGTCTCCATTACATAATAGGGGCATTAAGTTTGACTTAAAACTGCATTTTAATACTGGCCCTAAATGTGTACCATTTCCAATTCCTATCGGACGTAATTTTTTTAATACAAACATCCGTTACATATTGCATATTAACATATAAAACATCGAAAAATTGTTTCTTCGAAATTTAATTTTTACCATGATTGGATCATGTTAAATAGGTAACACGTTTTTCACCTGGGAACAGTTGTGCATTGAAATTAAGAGTGTTCGTTTTAAAAACCCAGTAAAAATTAGCCAGTAAAATAATTCAGAGAGTAAGGCGTCTTACTCTCTCAAATGCAGAAAGTTACTGAGTTTTTGGCGAACAGGATTTAGTAAAAACTTGCAAGCAAGTTGAAATAACAGCTGTTTGCTTGCACAGTTGCATTTAAATCTGTGTGTGTCGACAGTTGCTTTTATTTATACAGTTGGTTTTTTGTTTTCTGCTTACAAGTTTTTGGTAAGTATTATAATAAAACTAATAATTTTATAGCTAATTTATATTTTTCATTAACTAGATATTGCAATGGTCGTCACCGCTCCCTAATAAATAAATGAATCCAAAAAGAAGATGTGTTTTAATTTTACAAACAGTATATTAAAATCGTATACCTTCAATGCTCTCAATTTGTGTTTCCTCATTACTGACTGTGGGATCTAATACTGATGGCGATGACTCTACCGCCCTCTGATCACGAACACATTTGCCTTTATCTGCCAACTTTTTAATTGCGTTATTAAAATTAAGAAACCAAATTTCATAATGTATTTACTATTTGTAATATGTATTTACTTACTTCTTTTGTTAATAAATCACTCATAATTATGATTTTTCAAATTTATAATTTGAAATGTTGAATTGTTTTGTTGACTCAAATGCAACCATATGCTACAATCAGCTGTTCTTTCTTGCTTGCTAATTTGTGCTGGGACAAATTTTCCCAGCACGAATTAGCAACTTCCCCTCCAAAAGAAATGTCAAAATTGCGCTCTCTCCTTGCAAGTTTTGCAAGTTTTTTGGCGAAACGAACACGATTTGGTACAAATTGGTACTGCCTTTTTACTGGGTTTTTAAAACGAACACTCTTATTATCAGCCAGCAATTGGAAGCGAGTGCAACCCTGGGTGGACAAACATCTGTTTGTTTATTTCGAAATTAACCTTAAATAAATGTCACCGGTGTGGAAAATAATTTCTTTCACCAAATATATTTGTTTTTGAGACGAAAATTCCAAATATAAACTGGTCATTATGGACACAAGAGTGATTACATTTTTCGTTTCGGAGAAAATATCAAAAATACGTTGGCTGCCAGAGAAGTTAGAAGCTGCTGAACGTTTCTTGACTGGCAGCTGGGAAATGCCCTCAAACTTTGTGCGCTTATGGCGATTGCAACAGAATCAATATGCGGATGACTACAATGACTTGGTACCGCGGTGTAGTGACAAAAAGTCCTTCAATAGTGATGTTACCGGCATGGAATTTATAACAAACGATTTGTCTGTAGTGAGCAGCGCTGATGGTAAACCGTACATCGTAACTTAAACGAACATTGAATTAGGTATATTAAAAATCATTTTCTTCGTTTACAGGCCGCATAACAGTACTTCAAGTTCAACGCGCCGTTGATGATGATGTTTTGCAACAGAAATCACAGAGTGATATCTTGCACAAATTCAAGGCTAGTGGTGCGGCAGCACCTTGCACCGCTGTCTCGGTATATGAAAAAGAGATTGCCACTGTAGGCGAAGATGGTCGCTTGAATATAATCGATGCCAATGATGTGCATAAAGTGCGACGCTCAATTGAAGCGGACAGTATAGCGCTCACTGCGTTGAAATATGTAAATCCTCGTGAGGTGCTTACGGCAAATCGTATGGGCGTTATAAGGATGTTTGATGTACGTGCTGCAGCCGATGAAGTCGCCGTCACAGCTTTTTTGACCTCTTGTGAAGAAGAAAAACGTTGTAATTTTGTATCCGCTCTCACCTCACATCCCACCCAGCCACATATTGTACTTGCTGGATCTGAAGAGGGCTCCATAACCGTTTGGGATCTACGTCAACCCGGTTTTCCTGCGTCCTACTTGAGTGCGCATACAAGTGCTATAACTGAAATTGGATTTCATCCCAGAGAACCCTCAAAACTCTTTACAGCCGCTGAATGTGGGGAGTTATGGTTGTGGAAGCAGCAATCGAGTATGAGTAATACAGATAATGAATCATCCGCAGCTGAAAATAGTAGTCCGTGGTTGAATGGTGAGCGTGCAAAAAGTCGCATCAATGTAACTTCTTTAATTTCGAATTTACGAAAATCCATTAACACTTTCGATGCAAGTGACTCGAAAATTATATGTGGTAGCGATAGTGAAGCAATTTATTTTATTGATAGTACTTATTGAATTTGAAATTGATATTAAAAGTGTTATTTTTTGTAAATTTGGTTGTTCTCGTTTTTGTAAACCCAGTTTAATAATCCAATTAAAACAATTTTTTTTTTAATAATTCTCTTCATTTTTGAAGAAATAAATGTTTTACAAGTCTGCGTAAACTTTTTGTGAAGCACAGTTAGGGAGCCGTTGTCTAAAGCATTTCCGTAGATAATTTTGTTGTAACGAAAGCTCGCCGGTAGGAAACTTTGGCAAAGTAAAAAGTTAGTTTTGACTTTTCTTAGTACAGATGGCAACCTAATTCTTGTGTGATAAATAACGATGAGTTAAAATTCCTTGAAAATTTCCCGAAACGAGTTGAGGAAAGATAATTTTGAAACTTGTTAAAAAATTGAAATTGAAAGGAAGCGCCGCCTGTACAAGATATTCCAGAACGAACTGATTAAAAAAACGTTTCAACTTATTCCTTTGCCATTTTAGTCAAGAGTGTGGCTTAATGGACTTTTGGCTTTTTTTTACATCGTCGTCGTTGCAAACATACATATATGAACATTGTACATACTTCCGTAATATTAAGCTAACTTTTAAATCGGCTACAATCAATCGGATAAAAAATTTGAATTTCAATTTCAGAAAATTTTTATTAAAGTTGCAATAGGACAAAACCAGTTCTACGAACTAATCAAATTTAAATAAAAAAGTATGACAACTTTGAAAGTGTATTTAATTTCAAATTATATGGAGCCTTTCCATTTTAAGACAACAACTCGGGTCATGTTTTTTTTGATGACACTCAAATATCTTGTTCCTTGGTAAAAATAATGAGACACGTATTTTTTCTTTTGCCCAAAAAAAATTGTTTTACGATATTTTTCGGCGATTTAAATTTTGCTGTAAAAATCATATTATCCCGTCTTTGTAAAATTTTTTTTTTCAAATGTACATAACTTCTCTAAAAACTGACCGATTTCGATAATTAAAACTTCAACAAATGTTCGAAATTAGTTAAACATTAAAATGCGAAGATAAAAAAATTGCCAACTCATGTCCAAAAATCTCGCAAAAAACAAAAACGGCATTTTTTCAAAATTGAATTTCTCGAAAGTGTATTTTTTTTATCTCTTAAACAAAAAGTTATGGCTCACAGTAGATTACCCAAAATACATTTCAAAGTGTCTTCTTCTTAATGTGAAAAAAATAAAATATAAAAATATATACTTTTCCATTTTTGAAAAAAATGCCTTTTTGGATTTTTCCGAAAAAAAATGTTTGCTAGTTGAATCTTCGAAATGGGTCAGTTTTTTTTTAAAAGAAATTGTTCAAAGACGGGAAAATACGATGTTTACAGCAAAAACGAAATCGATCAAAAATATCATGAAGAGGACCCGAATGGACCGGTTGTCTTCAAATGGGAAGGCTCTATGTATGTACATATGTATACATAATTAAAAACTTTGAGATATGCCCAATGATATGTACCTACTCTCAATACATACATACATAGTCGCATAAATACATATTTAATGTCTTCGTAAAACAAAAATTCCATAAAGTGTGCGTATAACCACGCCATTTTTTTAATTTATATTTGTATGTACTCGTACATTTCAGCATTGCCAATGACATTGGCTTCCTGACCACGTCATGTTGCATGCCCCAACACTGTAAGCTTACATTCCACCTCCGTTTAGTGGTTAATATGGCGAACGCCAATTAAATGAAATCTACTGCTGTGTATGTGTATGTACATAGATGAGACTTGGGCTTGTGCGTAATTAAATTACCTTTAACATTTATCGAACATCAGTGAATGGTGACTCACATGAATGAAGCTCCAATGGCTTGGTAGTATTAAAGTGACAGTTATTGGTCGGGTATATGTACATATGTACATATGCAAATCTGGATCGTTCTGATACTATATAAACAACTCTCATCTTAAAGTGTATAATCTTGAACAGGAGGAATTGGAATATCAAAAAACCGCTCCGAATCGATCAATAATTTCTTTTTTTTGAATTATTGTCCGAATCCTTCGAATTCGAACAAATTTTGCATCGCATACTCCAATCGAAAATTATTTGATGAGAGTTTTAAAAAATAAATATTCATTTCTGTGAGCTGTTATTTCTTTAATCATGAATTTTCTAAAAAATTTTGATCAACTTTTTGTATAATTTAAAACAAAATCTACACCACCAATACGGAAACTTAGGAACGTACATTTGAATTGCAGGTTTAACTTCTAGGTTATTTTATCTGAATCAAGTCCTTATTATATAATTAATTTATAGCCACGACTGTACAAAACACAGGCGAACATTAGGGTAGAGTAATATTTTTCTATGAAAGTGTCGAATTCTGCGCTTGATTCTAGCAAAAATAGTGAACAAACTACATTTATATAAAAATTTTAAAATTATGATATAAAATATTGTGTTTTTTTTGCATTTTTACTAAGAACTTTCAAAATGCTGCTCCGAACAAATTACTCCGCCCTTATGTTTTTTTTAAATTTATTTTATTTTTTTTTTTCATGGGCGTTGTGGTAGCGCGCTACCCTCAAGTAGCCCTTTGAAACCAGGATAAGCCTGTTTTCCGTCGAATTCCACTACCCACGGGACTGCCTCACTCAAGCATAACATCATGGGGGGAAGGGCGGTTAGTCGCCATTGCTACGCCATTGTTGCTTCTGCTTTTGCAACAAAAGATGGAATACAGATATTTTTTTTTTTGCCCAAAGGGAAATATAGCCCAGTTTTTTGCGTCTGTAGCTCTTGACGGTTGGAACGGCCTGGGTTCCAATCCGCCATGACGCTTTACATTCTTGATTCTTTGACTGCATTTATATCTGAGAAATATTAAACTTTTATATTACTATAGCGTTTCGTTGCTTAATTTTGCGGTTGGAACGTCCTAGGTTCCAATCCGCGTTGACGGCTGAATGTGAATGTTTCGGCACCGCTCGTGAGCCTAGAAAATCAGCTCTAATTTCGCATACGCAGTCGGAAGGTACGAGATTCTAAATTGAATTTGCTCCGTAAGTTTATTGAATGTAGCTTCAATACAAAAGTGTTGGACTGATCGTCTTCGACTATTGCTAATTATAATTAAAGATTCTGAAGACATAGAGGAATTTCGAGTTAAAATATTCCTTTATCATTAATAAAACATATATGTATGGTCTTTTAAAATTACAGTTTTCATTTATTTTTATAAA
This sequence comes from Philophylla caesio, assembly GCA_963971545.1. NCBI lineage: Eukaryota > Metazoa > Arthropoda > Insecta > Diptera > Tephritidae > Philophylla > Philophylla caesio. Next base: position 195,228,224 of record OZ020604.1, on the reverse strand, counting down.
AATAATTTGTATAAAAAATATACGTATAGTATCCACACAAAAATTCTTAACGATTAACAATAAATATATTCACAGCAACTGAAAAAAGCTTCTTCTGTTTACAAAACGTTAAAGACAACAAATTTTATTTTATTTTTGCATAGGGCCTGGAAATTTCATCGTCCTTATGCAAAATACATGGCCGCGTAAATGGCTGCGTAATCTCGTTGATCCAAACATTAGCGACTGAAAAATATTTTAAAAAAATATGTAGCGAATTTAATACATCTACATAACTCAAAATATAAGCATTTATCAAGATAATTGTAACCAGGAGAAATATTGAGCTTTGAAGAGGGCGAAAAATACTTTAATTTTAAATATAACGAATATGATTATCGACTTGTAATGCATAGGTATTAAAAATAGTTCACGTACACCGTAGTCTTCTTCCCTCTTTTGTATATTTAATGTAATTAATGTATGTAAGTGTATTAAAAAAGGCATGGGATTTGGGGTCGAAGAAGTACGCCAAGTACACCTGTGACAACAAATCCCATGAGTTTTCAAATATACTTGAAATAGTTACCCTGAAAGAGTAAAAGAGACCCAATTTTTTTTCAACACTTGACTGCATATATACCTGCAATTTTTCTATAAATTCTGATTAAAAAGTTTTAAACTTTTTGAATTTTTTTTTTAATTATTTGAATTTTCTCAAAATTTCTGCAATTTTTGCTATTTTGCTTTGATATTTTGTTATAAAATAATCTATATTTATAATTAAATTTAAAAAAAAATGCGATTGTTGTAAAATATCCTTAGTAAGTTTGTGCACATTGTAATAGGTTTTAACTTTTGGCTTATAAGGAGGATGTTAGTTTGCTTCAAGTTCGATTCAAGTAAAAAAGCTAGTTATTAAAACCATCTAAATATTTGCGAATTCGGTTTACATTCTTCGAATAAAATTCTATAGGAATCGATTGACATTGGTTGATCTACAAAATTTTGTTGGCGCGTGTTACAAAAGTTTTACGTTCGTTGTTGTTAAATTTGTGTAACGAAAATGCATGTATATTTTAAAAATATATAAATAACTATGTACTCACTCCATTTGGACCCCTTTAGCACTGGACAAGCAGCATGTCTGGTACGAAAATCGCCTTCCAGCGACCGATGCAAATTATACCAGAAAAGTACATTGCCCTTTTTGGGTTTGATGGCGAAATTCAGATTTGTAAAACCAGTAGCGCCTCCCTGCTCCACCTCCGAGAGCTATGTGTGTATGTTATGTATAGATATGTATGTATATTAGATTATAAAAAACTGAATTTCAAAATTAGCATCGACACAGAAGCTTAACAAATCACACACTCACATAAAATATAGCGGTCGCAATGCGATTACCCAAACCAGCTGGAATGCGTTCGGTGTCCTAAAAGTGCGGAAAAGCAAACAAACGAATACATACATACATACATATATGCACACATAAAAAACGCATGTAGCCGCTCTGTAATCTACACTCACCAAATAAAAGTCCCAGTGTGGTTCATAGTGCCCGCCCAGTCCATAATTGGCGACCTGCAATTTTTCACAGCATGTCACATCGAGGCCGGTGATATCGCGCAAATCACGCAACATGTCTTGCATGTAGGGGTGTTCCTGATAGCCCAACCAAGCGTTCTTGCTGATGCGGAAGTCGGTGCGCTTTGATAGAGTGACTACGTCACGAACGGTGGAGCGTTGCATATGGGGCTCGGCCATATATTTGATGGTGGCAATCTTCTTGTCGGCGATAAAATCATGAAATGTCACCACCAATGGATCCAGACTATGTTCTTCTACTTTGAATGGGCCGATAAGGCGATAAGGATGATTATTGCTTTCATAGCGACAACGTAGTGGACGCAATTGCGTGGGTGAAGGAAGGATTTCGCCGCGACACACTTTCTTGTACGTTTCGAATTCTTCTGTTTGCTAAGTGCATAAGTGTATGTGTGGGGTGAAGTTTATGACGAAAAGTTAGATATTTAAAATCTGTGCATAAAATGTTTCAACTTACATGGTAGTAAGAGGGACTTGTAGTCAGAGTTGGTTTCCTTTCGCCGACCGGACTGAGTATGGTTTTTCTGATATACGATGCAGTTTCGCGGGTGGGATCGAGTCTTAAAATATCATCAGAGAGCTTGAGTGCGGTCTCCAAGTCCCCTAAAGCAAATTAATCCAAATATAAAAAATATTAAGTTAAGATGTGGTAACCACAACTATACAGGACGACCCACGCCAAGTTTTTACTATGTACATTTGTACATATTTTCTTTTGATTGTTTTATTTAACTTTGGCCTTAATAAATTATTTGTACGAATTGTAACGAAATATCACGACATTTGTCAAATCGTGTTCACGGTGTACAAAAAACTTGCTAGGAAGCGGAAATTAGGGGGAGAAAAGTGACATTTCATTTTGAGGGGAAGTTGCAAATTCTTGCTGTACAACTTTTACCCAGCACTATTTTGCAAGCAAGCAAACAGCTGACCAAAAGCAGCTGATTGCAATTTGGATAATTACAACATTTTTGTTTAAGAGTTTTAAAGTTGAAAATTATAAAATATGAGTATTAAATTAATGCAACAATTTTCATTTTGCATATTTGGATTTGGACAAAAGTTTATTCACCTACTCGTGAAACTTGCAATGTTCTGCAAAAAAAAAATTTATTTAAACAAATTATTATTTTGCGACTTGCAGTTTTTTTTGCCCATTCAATGTGATTATAATAAGTTGCTAGTTCCAAGTGACTTAATATTAATCTTCAGTTTTGACATTTGTTTACTGAAGTTCTTGTGTAATTTCTTCCATTTAACGCATTCTGCGGTTTTTTTTTATGAATTGTTATGAGTTTTGTATGAAGTTCGAAACTTGTGTTTATTTGGTTTTTGTTAGAGATGGCCTTATATTTTAACAAGAAAATTATAAAAAATTCATTAAATGAAAAGTAAAAATTCAAAGCTTCTTAATATGTGGAGTCGTTTAATTCGCAATTGCAATGTTATAAATTTGAATATGTATTTTTGTGCATACCTAAATTGAGAAGACTCTTAGCCACATCCTCCATATAATCTAAGGTGTTCACATCTCTGTAATAAGGTTCGCGACTAAGACGCTGCATAGATTCCTTAAGCCACAATTTGGTATGGTTATACTCTTCCAAATGAAACAACTGTTTACCCAAAACGAAACAATCCTGCCAGGTCATGCTTGTCCTATAAGAAAAATGCATTAAATAGCTCATCAGTATGTCCGCGAGTAACGCTGTCACGGATTTACGTAATTACCGACGTCCGACTTTTTTTCAAAATTATTAATTTTATTTTAACATTGCGTCCTATGTCCATAAGTTCAGACTGGCTATCAGTAAATAATTTTTGCGTTTTCAAATTTATAAATATTTGTTTCAAGAATTTAAATAAAATATTTGCTGTAATCCATTTAATGAACAAAAGAAAAGTTATTTGTTCTATGCTGACGTCAAATAATGAAAGTTTTGAAAGCCAGAAATCAATAACAATTTACAAAGAAATTTTTACAATTACCGCCGTAAAAGAAAAATCAAAATGTTTACAGAACTTTTTTGTATAGTTTCCTTCTTCTCTTACCCGTACTTAACACCATTTAAGAATCCGCCAGCAATCTGTGCGGTATCCAGATGATAGGTTTCTTGTAGACGCGCCAAGGCAGCTGCGGACGCCTTGAAGTCTTCTCCACTTGGAAAACTTAGTGTTTCTCGGTATTCAGCCATTTGTTGCAGGAATGCTAACCCATGTATTTGTAATTTAATTACTTTTGAACCAAGGCAGTATAAAACAGAAATAACTAACTTTTCGCAGCGTAATCTGATTGCACGCTCTCCTCATATATCGTCCAATCGTTGGTAAGACGTTTCATTAGCCGATAAACATTTACTGGGTTCGTCAAATAATTTTCCGTATTCCGTGCTGCCTGAGCATACTCCATTTCAATACGATGTAATTCACTGGAAAATAATTTAATCAAAAAATTAAAAAATATTAAGAGAAAGGAAACAATTTGTTATTTAACGAAAAATTACTTTCTGTATTTTAATTAAGAAACTTAATTTTTAAAATCTATTAAACCGAATTTATTTATTTACATACATACATACATATCTGTGAACTTTTGAAAAAATAAAAACTTATTTGAACTTTCATAGATGTATTAAATAGTTGAAGTCGATTTACATTCTTAAAGTAAAGATTTATATGACTTATTCTCTGAAAATTATATATTTATCATTTCTTATTAATCATTATTTATTAGTAAACGAGCCATACAGAAATGAAAGGCAGTGGCTTTCAAACTCTTCATCATAAATTAAAATCGCTCTTCATTGACATACTCTCTGTTAAGTTGAACTTTAAAACTACGACCGGCAGTTTCGTTTTTGTTTTACTTCTGTTATTCTCATCAATTAGCGTTAACTTGACTAAATGTGAAATTTGTGTTTCTCCTCCTTTTTTCGGCCCAACCCTCTATGTAAACAAGATACTAAGGTTTTTAAGTTATTGACAAATGCGCCGACGGCCGACTTATTAATAATTCAAATATTTACTATTCAACTTAATAATTAGATACTTAACGTCTGTATTACCGGTTTTTAAAGAAGCCTTAATTTGATATTTAAACATTGGTTTTGTTTTGCTTTTTTTTTTTTTAATTTGCATTAATATGCAGATGACTAGCCGGTCTGTCTCTTGGTTATGATCATTGCAAATTTTATGAACAATAACCATCGCACACGAGGGGGGGGGGTTTGGAGTTGAGGCACAGAACCTAAAAAAAATGTTACATTTTCTAAAGAACTTGAAATTATGAATATGCATGACATGTACACAATAATTCTTGCTTGTGCCTGATCGACAATCAATAATACTTGATCAATACTCCGATAATATAATTTAATTTTTAAAAATGCTGATCAAGTCAATCTATGTTTCAATTTTCATGATAGAGAGGTATCTACTACAAAGTACTTTCATCAAAATATGAAAAAAATTCCACCTGATGGCGCTTAACAAATTACCTTATAATATTTTGGTTTAAAAGTTGTGTCACTTAAGCTTTCAATTCAAGTCAAAAACCTTGAAGTAATAAGCTTCACTCTCGTTTAAGAAAAATTTGGGCTATGACAAGCAACAGTCATTCAATATTCAAAAAATAACAGAAAAGTCGATTAGGAACTATTTATTAAACGCCTCAGAAATGTTTAAGTATGCTACACCTTGCAGTAATACTCGTATATGGACATAGGAATTAATTTCAAATGACCTTATTTCATTTTATTTATTAATTTCATATGTGCAGTAAAACACCAGATCTTTTCAATGTACAAATAATCCAAATAAATGGCAAATTAATCGTTTCTAAACTAGATTAAATAAGCTGTAGATTAAGAATCGTATAATATAGTTATAATAACAAAAAAATAAGAATATATAATTTTTTGGTAAAGTAGAGAAGTACTCGTATTATTTATAAAGATTTGCATCTGCCCTTAACTAAAAAAAAAACAACCAAGAGGCGCAAGAAAATTCTCGATAAAAATAATGCGGCTTGAGGTTTCTAAGCCATAGAACAAAAATAAGAGATTACTAATCTTAAGATAATTCTTCGCAACAAAATATGGTATACATTTCTTTGACCCTAAATAAATCTTCACATTGAGAAAAAAAGCAGACTATACAGAATATATTTTTTTTAATGTGCGGACAGTTGAAAATCTCACTCTGATGTCTAACACGAATATTTGTTTACCAGAAAAATTATTTAAAACCAGAATTTGATTTAAGAATTTTTAATAAAATTGTGCCTAAAAATATTAAAAAAATAAAATAAAAACGCTTTTATAGCATAACTTTGGGAGCAGTTATTCTGACAATCATGTCATACCATGAGTATCCCCATTGACGTACGAATTGAATTGACAGCCTTCAGATGCCATTGAGATAATCGCCTGATTATTACCCCTTCACGTTTTATCAATATGAATTAGATAATTGCAATTTAAGCACTTTTATGCCCACTTCTTTTTTAATATTTATACTTTATATAAAAAAAAATTGCTTATTCGATTTTTGTCATTTATGTTTCAATTGTCTGTAAGTAGAAAACTTATGAACGCATCCGTATGCTCAACATGATCTTACTTACTTACAAACTTAGCTTTGCGTTTCGACTTTTTTCTACTTAGTAAACGAATTATTTAAAGAGCAAGCCATAACCTCCTAATTTTTTTGAACATTTTCTTTCGTCAACTTTTTTCGTTATAAGCTCCGTCTAAATCGTAGTTTTTTGGCAAATCCCCTCTAGAAGAAATCTCGATTACCTCCACCGCGGTGCTTACACATGTGCTTTTTTTTTTCTTAACATAAACTTTCGATTTCGTTTGCAAACCAGAAAAACGCGCATAAAATTACTAACACAAAACTTATAGTAATAAAATTTATAAATAATAGACAAACATGTATGTACTCGTTTGTGGTTTTTTTTTTTACTTTTGTGTAGAATTAATTGTTCGACTTGATTCACTCACATTAACACTTAACGAAGTTGCCAAACTTGATGTTATACATATATTATAGCACTATATTTCATAAAACATGATAAATCAGGATAATAATCTAGCGCGTATTTATGGATTGGTCCCAGTCATTGTCACACACCACACATACACACATGTACACACACACATAATACTTTTGTGAATATGCAAATACCAGAAAAATGCACGTTTACCTTTCAAGCGTCTGCAGTTGCTGTTTGCTCGATCGCACATATTCTCGGAAGCTTTGCAATAAATATTCCTCAGTTCTTAATAGATTTTCTAATCCGGAAATGGATGAGAAGTAATCTGTTTGGCCATAGCAACTGGCAAGAAGGCAGGTGGCGATGAGCAGGTTGGGTAGGATTTTCCATTTTATTTTGGACATTTTATGTAAAACGTTTGAGGGAATGTTTGGAAGAGCGGTTTTACTTTAAAAATGTTCCGAATAAAGGGAACTGCAGAAAAATCAATTGGAATTTTTTTTTATTATAAATTTTTTTTTGAATAAATATTTTCTGCAAACGCTTCCTACCCAAAAAACATAGTGATGAACGTTTGCACATTCGAAATACAGTATAAATATCGAACTAAGTTCGAACTAACAGCGAAGTTCAGTTTTGGAAAGATCACAGTTTATTGTTAATACATTCCAAATGGGGTCGAAATCAAAATGGAAATCATAGTAAAAAGGGAAGAGTACAATCACTTTCTCGCAAAACGGAACCTTCCTTTGTTTATGTATTTTCCACTATTCTCAAATATATTTTCTCTTCATTATAAATTCGCAGTCCTGTCCATTCTCGAAGTAAAATTTTCATTAGAAAAAGTGATTGTCTTTTTCTCTTATTATTATGGTTCCAATTTCGAATATATTTCCCATATACTAAGAACGTAAGAAGACATTGTTTGGTTAATAGTTCGTTCGAAGCTCGATATTTACATCGGATATATGTATGTTCATATGTATAAGATCGTTATCAAACGCTCTTTAAAATATTTATTTGATACCTAATTGTTTTATTAATTTTATTTTTATAAACCTTAAATATATTGTAAATTATAAATTTTATTGCGCTTTTTTTCAGTTAGAACACTTGCACTGCAATTCTTTTGTTCGAGATTTGTCTATGAATTCACTTTTTTACTGTCTGATTGTAGAGTGCGTATGCGCGCGTCACTTTTTTTGCGCGCCTCAATTTCTGTCGTTTGAGCTGCACGATCTGTACGAACTTGACGGTGTTGCGTTAGAAACACAACTAATCTATTGAGGAGATGAAATTTTTGCACAGCTTTCCAAGCGCTTCATCGGTGTCGCGTACGTTTTTTTAACATCTTCTTTTATTTTCTTGTTTCTTTTATATTTTGTGTACAACCAACGTCATCCGCAAACGCAACGGCAGACGCTCTTATAGAATATAGTGATACGAATCTAATGGTTTAGCGGTTAATTAAAATAAAATTATTCTAAGACGCTCGTGGTAGCTGTTATGCTGTGTTTAACCCGTCAGCGTTCGATATATTACAACTTTAACTTTCTCGTTTTGTGGTAAATAATGCGACGACACTCAAAGAAAAAAGTGAACTAATTTATCCAACTTGAGATGAGTTAATCTCTCAATCCCCTTCGTTTGTACTTAATACTAAGTATCAAGTACTGCTACTGGGTCAATGTTGTAACTTAATACATACATTTGTAAGTGTGTACAAGCATACAAACTATGTGCATATAATGTGGTATATTCGTGCGGTTTTCGGGTCCGGCGTCGTCTTTATATCAGCTCATTATTAGTTTAAAATTTTTTTTTAATCGTTTATTCCAAGGCATGTAACTAAAAACATTGTTTTATTTACAAATATTTTTTATTGCTCTACACATATTTGCACATACATAAATATATATGTACATGGTACGAGTGCATCTTGTCGCGCCTGCTGTTGATAAGGGCGCTTCAGAATGGTCTAGGAAATAAAAAATATTAAATACGAGCCGGTTTTTTAATTCTATAAATTATATTAATTTAATTATGTAGTATATGTCAACTGCAATTGAAGGCGCTAAATTGCAATGGAGCAGTCAGCAGTGAACAGCGAAAATTTAATGGAAAGCATCGCGCGTGATTAGGGCAGTTACACGTGTAGAAAGATTAGACCGAATCGACAACTTTAAATTACATAACCAAATACATACATACAACATATCAGCTATGGATGTTTTAGAGCGATTACATTATATGACACTCGGAAATACCAAGGAAGCTTTTATATTTTTCCAAAAGGTCACTACAAAAAATTTTAAAAAATTTGTCAGTTACATATATGTACATATGTAATTTGAATTATTCGAAAAATGGCAATTTGAAATAGACCTTTTTCTAATATTTAAATGAAGAAAAAACCGGGTAAACCGGCTTTTGTTCCAAATAAGAAAACAGCTACATCAAAGTGCATATGTACATACATGCAACTAAATGCAATTATTTCTATGAAAGAATTTTTTAAAAAATGTAGTTTAATGTCCGAATTCAGTAAGCAGTATCTCCTATAGAGAAAAGTCTGAATTAATTAAGTCAAACACAAAAAATTAAAACGTAAAAGCGATAAAAGGCAATCATATTTAACTCATACATATACTCAAATTTTAAAACTTGCGATGATACCAAATTACTGAATTCCACATTGAGCGAGCTAAAAGAAGCGTAATAATATTTTTTAAAATTTTGCCGTCCACTTATGACATTTGTTTAAATATATTAAATTTAATAAAATAAATTTTCGGTGTTTTTTCTGCAAATTAATTGGATTTCGAATATATATAATGGTATTATCTTATTGATAAACACTTTGTGATTGAGAAAACCGAGTCAATTATCCTAGTACACATACATTTGTATCGTATAACAATTCTGAAAAAATAAGAAATATGTACATACATACGAGAATGTTTGTATTTGTATAGCAATTTTTTTTTATTTTTTACCTCTTTCAACTATCCGTTATTAAATTTTTCATGAACACGAAAAAAAAATTATTCTAAATAAGCTTTTTTTATGAATGAAGTCATTAGACCAATAATTTTGAGTTACATATGTATACGTACATAACATATATAAATTTCCGTTTTAATAAAAAAATTTTAAATGGGAAAAATTAAAGTTATTTGATAGACAATTTTATATATAAATTTTATTGAACATAAATATTCAAAACTAATTAATTTTTAATATAATAACATTAACAGTTTTCATTATACTTAACTAAAAAAAGGACGATCTTTATATACTGGAATATTAAAATCACATTTGTTTTAAAAAAATTCAGTTTCATAATTTTTCGTAAATTGCTTTGTTAACTTTTTTACTTACACATTTCATTTGATACCACAAATTTAGTGAAGCTTTTTTTAAAGAAATCGTTTGTTTTTAAAATAGCAGAGACTTATTTATTGTATATAAATTGATTTTCGAAAATATACTTTTTGCATTTCCCGTATTTTAAATATTATTATTGTATAATTTAATTGCTCAAATCAGAAATTGCAGAAAAGCTGTATTTTGTAGTACGAGGTAATTTGAGAAAACTGTAAGCTTGTCTAGAAAAATGTAATTTACAGTTAAAACTGTAAATATGGCAACATTGCCCTCGACTGAAAAAATGTAAGTTTACATTACAATTAAAATGCTTTGAAAATTTGTGGGTAAACGTTCTTATTTGTTTTTTAACACCAGTATTTAAACTTTTTTCTGAACTAGCTTAATGTTCATATATTACATGAACATAGGGTCATAATCTGCAAAATAAGTTCAGGAACGTTTATAAACGTTATCTTCTACAAATCAATATTTTGAGCCTCAAATAAAAACCAGAAAAAAACAATTATGTTACTAACAAGTTTATATTGCAACAATTTTAGATTGTCAAGTTCAATGTGAATATTGGGGGAACTTGTAATGAAAAATACTAAAAAAAAGGAAATTAGTCAAAGTCGTTCAGGAGTAATTATTTAACATGATTAAAAAAGCTTTTTACATATATGTTTTTGATGAGTTGTACTCATGACTTTTGAAATGGTCAGAGGAATGCATTTATTGACGCTTAATTAAAGTTTATCTTTCAGACTACATCAATTTTGTTGAAAATAAAGTACTTCAGAAGCAAAACTATTTTTTTAAGAAACAAAGATAAGATCATCATCATAGAGCAGGTGGTCCGATTCCATTAAAGGAACGTGTGTAAGGATCAGGGTTTTCTATGTAAATTTCGCAATATTATAAGATTAAAAATTTTGTCAAAATCTTTTAAGATTTAAGAGTAAATGTAATTACCTTCGACCAGACAATCCACCTCCGATAGATAATACTTATTTAAATAAATTGAAAACCACCACAAAAACCCATGATGATAAAAATCATGGCAATACAATTTCCAAAAAAAAAAAAAAACTACGAATTTCGACCACAAATTCACAATTTCATAAAATAACAAACATCGCCAATAGCGGGTTAAAGCTTCGATTCAAGTTTCACTGAGCGTCAGTCAATCCAATGAACATTAACAATTTTAACGTAGCGACAGTCGATGTTTATCATTTGTCTTTTTGACTGCAAGTTTTCATACATTGATAATCCAGTTCAAAACAGGTGCCATTATTTTTTTTTTAATTCAGATTAAAATTCGAGCATAAAAACACCTTAATATGCATTATAAAAAAAATATATATTAATTTAAAATTAAATTAAGAGAGCGCAAGCTCATTTATATTTATGAAGCCGATTAATCGCCCATTATTAGCTGTGTTTTAATAAACTAAGCGCGTTAAATGAAGCATTAATAGAAGTGAGGAGCTTAGCGTGACAGATATTTAGTTGTTTGGAATTATAAATACTGTGGCGGCGCGTGTCAAGCTGTGATGACGTTCGTAAAGTGATAATTTGTTTCCACTAAATTTATTAATTTTATGTAGCGAATTATGTCGCTTATTACAAATTTAACAAATTATATGAACTATATTTAATCTGTTATTACTTATTTCCCCACTGATATGATTTTTTGTATGCTAATAAGCCTCTTGCGATGGTACGAGTATATGCATTCATCGCTAAGTATTTGGACAAAACTTGTTTTACTCTTAATTTATTACAAACGCTTTTTGGCGAAAAACGAGTTTTAATTGCAAATATTAAAAAAAAAAATATTTTAAAAATTACCGTAATTTAGTTTAGAAAAGTAGATTTAATTAAAAATACACTTAGTTTTTGACTCAAACAGATATTTAATAAGTTGCCTAAATCTTAGCGGTTCGAAGCTTAGTGCATTACTATTTTTGATATTTAAGGAGGAAGCTTGTTTTGCAAACAACTACTTAATGAAAATGTGTTACACATTATTGTGGAAACAAATATCTCTAGTTGCCGCTCCAAACAATAAGGTTTCGTTTTTTTGTTTTAAAAAATGCGTGCATTTCAAAAACGCGTTCGTTTTTGTGGCCAAACCAACCTTCATAAGTGTTTCCAACACGCAATATACCTTTGCTATAATCGGCAGGTAACACATTGAGTGGAAAATAGCACGAAAAATAATTGTGAAGACGTCGTAGTGCTGAAATCAGTTTAAGCTTTGATTTACTAGAGTTTCCTTGAATATGGATTTTAGAGACGTTTTCGGTGTTGCAAAAAATCTTCTAACAATCAGATGTTGAAGCCACAACTTTCACAATATCGGAAAAACAAAATAACACTAAAAGTTCAAATTAACATTTTTGTATTCGCATTTTTACGAGACTTTCTTTTTTAGCTGTAAGTTGAAGGAATACCGAGAACGTAAATAATCCGATTTTGGTTTCTTAATTTGATTCCATAAATATTTTCAGATCATTCGAAATTTAACTTAGATTAATTAATTGTACTAAACGAATAATAGTTTTATCGTAAGCATTTTCTTCGTGTTACATTTTTATTAAAGAGCTAATTGATTAGTTATTTGAAGCGATATTTGAGGCGAAGAGAAAGTAAAAATGAAACAGAGCCGAAGCCTTGGCAGCTGGTGCTCCTATTTTATAAGTAAAATAATAATTGTATTATAATTATATTATTATGTTTCTGATAATTAATAAAATAAATACAAAATCAAACAATTCACGCAGCATTTTTTCTAATTACAACCTCTTCACGTAAATCTCTATATATATAAATGAATTGCTTTGCGTTTGTCTCGCTAAAACTCAAAAACGCCTTGACCGATTTTATAATTTTTTTTGTTTCGAATAAATAAAATTTTTTTTATAACCAAAAATACTCCTCATAATAAAAGAAATACAATTTAGATATAATCTTAAGTATTTAAATGTTTTTTTTGTGTTAAGTAAAAATAAGTACCGCTAATGTGCATTATGACTCGTGAGATATGGCGATAGTCTTTAAGGTTATTACGACTAAGATTTGTTTTGTATGCTTTGAGCTTTCTAACAAATTGCTGAAATGAGCGTTTTTAATTTACAATAAGTATTTCAAAAAACCAGTCGAAAATTGCATACCTGTCTGTGTGTTCGATGACCTAATATTACGCAAATGAAGCGTTTTACTCGTGTCTTTAGCATGGAAAGCTCTTATGCCAAGCAAACTCTGGGATATTGTGCATTACGTAATATGTACAAGTATGTATGCACATTGATTGCAAACAACTGAATTTGTTTTCCTGACGTTCGCTGTATGTTAATCATATCATTATTTTTTTTTCATTGGTTCATTAGTCTCCTCTCATTAATCCAAATTAAAAAAAAAAAGAAGAAGTTTACTAACTAACAGTTTATCTTTCGAGCGATTTCAAATTATAATCTCAATACATGGAAAGCCACTGTAAGTAAAAATGATACCATATCTAGTAAGTTGTTAAATTTAAACTAACTTGTTTTTTTTGCCGCCCTTTAGTGTGATTGACTACACATAAATATGGCTTAAAAGTAGAGCAAACAATATCATGAAAACAAATATCGACGATACTTGCATTAAAAAAAAATATAATCGACAACACAATGACAAATTAATGAACTCGCCCACAGTCAGTGGATGAGAAATTCAACAATGATTCGATTGTGCTTGTTATTCGCTTGTGTTTATCAAATGAGGCATTCCAAATGAAAGGCGAGGTCGACATCTGCGATTTTCTTCAAAATTGGTATAATAGTAATTCTTAGTGTCTAGAATAGTGTGATAAAATAGTTTTTTTTTTCAAATTTTTAATATTTGCGATTTTATGAGATTTACAAAATTTTGCATTTTGTATGAGGAACGTACTTTGAGTGTAGTGCAGAGAGAAAACCGTCACACAATGTTTAAAAATTTATTTCTCGAAAACGAAAAATAACATGTCTTTTAAATTTGTCAAGCATTTTAAGGACATTTTATAGATTGGTTTTGGAACGAATTTTCGTCATCCCTTGTCAGTTTTGGTTTTAAGACAAACCGGTTTCGGCGTTGTGCCATCTTCAGTGACATTTTAATAATATATTTTTTTAAATAAAATCGGTAGCCTTCTTGATAGTTTTTAACTAAAAAAATAATGTTTATACATATATTTAAAAAAAATAATTTAAGTTTTACTAATTTTTTATTAAAATAATTTACTTTCATAAAATTTGATCATTTGTTAGGAATTTATGTTAAATAACTTTTTTTGTTTAAAATCGCAAATATTAAAAATTTGAAAAAAATTGTTATATCACACCTTTCTACATAGACACTAAGTATTACAATTATACCAATTTTGAAGAAAATCGCAGATGTCGACCTTGCCTTTTATTTCTAATGCCTCATATACAAAAAAAAATTACTTTTAAAGCGTACAAGAAATGGAGCAACTGTATATTATCTTTTATTACCGTGCAACAAAAATATAAATTTGGGATTTTTTAATTTTACATAAATTAATTATGTCGTTTTTATAGGTAGTTTTTATTGATTCTAAAATGCTTCTACCGTGTAAAGCTAATGAATTTAATTTATTTTTTAATTACAAGCGCGTTGGCGTTTGCCAGTAGCTAAAAAAAAAAACGAATAGTTTTACGAGTGGTCGAGTGGGTAGCGATGCGTCCTATAACTCGATATGCCGCTATGTTCGAGGTTCGAATCCCAGCCAGGGTGAATAAAATTTTAATCTTCTAATAGCGGTCACCCTTCGGCAGGCAAAGGCAAACCTCCGAGGGTATTTTTGCCATTAAAAAACTTCGCATAAAATACATCTGCCGTTTGGAGTCGGTATAAAATTTTAGGTCCCTCCATTTAATGTTCAACGTAAGAGAAACACACCGCAAATGGTTGGAGATGCTCGGCCAAACAATGAACGTCAAATTAATAATAATAATAAAAGTCTTACGAAGAGGCAGACAAATTTGCATCTCACTATGTATACATATATGTAAGAGTATTTTAGAATGTACAAAAAAATATTAATAGAGGGCTCAAATTTCGCCACAAGAAATTCTTTGTGAGCACCAACGATATTTTGTTATGGGATAAATACTAAGCCAAAAAAAAGAAATACTTTTTTTCTTTGTGCTTTGAAATAGGAGTAGGCAAGTAACTTAAAAATTAAGTTAAAAAAAAATTGATGCATACACATTTGGTGGGTTTGAATATCAGAAATTATATTTAATGAAAATTGCAGATCAAGTGTCTTGAATATGTTCGACCGGTAGCATGCGGTTCGAAGCAATTTTTTAGTTATATTATGTTTATCATTTCTGTACCAACATACACATGTATTTGTGTATTTCTATGTATCAATTGCAATTTTAGAACTTTGCCAACACATTTTTTATTTTTATTTTATTTTCAGCCATTAAACACAAAAACGATACTATTTATAACTTTATTTTTATTTACAGAAATTTTAAACCCTTAGATAATTTTAGAAGATATGCAAAAAATTTAACACTTTCGTTAATATTAATCTGCTATCCGGTTTTGTTTTTTTTGGTGTTTTCAGTGCTTTTTGTTGTTTCTGCTAAGCAGCGAAAAATTTCAGTTTTTCGGTAGTTTTACCAAGGGTGTTGAGTTTTTTTTTTCTAATGTGGGTCAAAGCAGCAAATTTGGCTTAAATTAGAAATGCTTGAATATTAACTGCATCCTGTTTTTTTGTATACATTTTGTGATAAAAATGTCTAAACAACAATAAAAATGTTATTGATTTTTTATACCTAAATTTTGTACAATGGTTAAAACTTTGACTTGATATATGGTAAATAATTAGGCGATGTAAAACTTGTTAATATTATAAAAAAAAAAGCACTGAACGCAATCTAATAAACAATAATAACAAATAAACTTTTATTTTAGATGTCGTTGATGATATTGAGAAATATTTTACGGCTGATTCTGGATTTACTTCCATGTCGCTGGTATAGTGCAGTATGAAATTCAAAATTCAAAATAATACCGTGCTTCCGTTTTACAATAGCATTCACTTATTTTTGCTTCTACGATTTCTGGAAAAATTAACTGAAGAATGGACAACATTTTCTCCTATGTATATAGCGACATAAAACTGATATGCTTCCATTTCTTCATCGGATTTTAATATATGTACATATGTATGTATGTCTCAGTGAGTTGTTTTTTAACAATTTTACGGAACCTAAGATAAATATGTGAACCAACGTTAAAACCAAACATGACGCTAGGTATTTAAAAGCTGTAATTTTTTCGCTGTCTTTTTTATATTAATTTCGCTTTAATTTGAATTTTTTCTTTAAATTGTAATTTACATTTTTTAATTCATAATACTAATAAGTAGATACATATATTCGCACTAAATAATTGAGTTATCCTCTAAATATGAGCATCTTTCTGAAACCATGAAATAAGTTAGTGATTATTCGATTTTCAAAGTTTGGTTAATCGCCGTACGGTGTATACCTAACTTTTGTACAGCTATAAGTACTGATAAATGCATATATGTACATATTTTTAAGTAAGCAAATTTATATCCATCAGCTACGGATGACTGAACGCCTGTGTCTCACGCTTTTATACTCGTGTATGCCACTGCAAAGGAAAATAACACACAAATACATTTATATTTATGTACATACATACATACATACATATATCTAAGCATATATCTATAAGCATCATGAAATCTAAATACCACTTACTGAGTTGTGTGCCCGCAATCACTGGACAGAGATGCTGTTTGCTCCGATAATCGTATTCATGGTACTCGTTCAGTTGCGTCCAATATAGCAAAGCATTCGATGGCAGCGATATGCCCAATTCCAGTTGCGGAAAGACAATAGCGCTACCCAGCTTGGGTGGTTGTAGCTGCAAATAGCAAATAGGGTAAGAATATGATACAATTGTATTTCATAACATTCTCTCAATTCCTTATTCAATACTAACATTTAACAGCACATTTGCCACAGTTTGCATTGACATCGCCACCAATGGCTCATCGTGCACATCATCCTCGAACGTCCAACGTTCCACTTTCCACTCTGCAAAATTGCCGCTTGCATGTCCCGTAGCCAATTGCAAATGCTTCGCTACACTCGCTAGCTTTTGCTGTATTAGCTCTCTCAAGTTCAGCGACACCGACAAGTGCACCCCATCTATATTGTGCTCCTCTTCGATAAGCTGTTGCAAGTCGTTGATTTCCTGCGCGCCTAATACATTATGATGCACAACAATATAGGGATCCAGACTTAAGAACTCCACTTGGAGTGGCTGCAGCAGTAGCTCAGGCAGATTACCGCCAACTTGTCGACAATGTTGTGCGCGACTATTGTAGATGTGATGTCCTTCATTGGCGGAGGTGCTGATGGTGGCGCCAATGTTTGCTGTCTCACGACAAATCTCCTCAATCAACAATTCTTCAACGGATTTGTCACTTTGCTATAATGCAAAAGGAAAACTGGAGCATTATCTATGGGTTTTGTACAGTACGAAATTCATATGGAAAAATGGCAAAATGCATAGGAATGTGAAATTTGAAACTCAGCAAGCAATTTTCCCTGAAGCTTTGCTTGCGAACATTTGCTTATCTGCGTTCTTGTTTGAATATTAGTTCGTGTAGCATGTGTCTGAGTTTTATACAAAATCACTGTGATGATAAATAGCTTATTTACTTCTTTAGCGTCTACTTATGTACACACGAATCAAGAAAATGTAAAATCAAATGGCTGAAGATAGAATGCAGCGCCTGCAACTATTTAGCTGTTTGCTGACATCAGCAGATTTGTAGATTTGTGAATGAAATGATTGTGTGTGATACCATGTACGATATCATTTTTTATTTTAATTGAAAATCGCAATTGAAGTCAAAAGGACGCTTAAAAAAAGTCAGTAGTGGATAGGTTAAAGGAGCCTATTTAAAGAAAGTTAAAGAGTTATTTTCAACCCAGCTATGAAGATTCCTACATTAATTTTTAAGTATTCTGATAATACAAATACCAACATGTTTTTAGAAAAGTTATTTCTTCTTCTAAGGTTAATTAAAAAATATATAATTATTTTCTGACTTTGAGATGATTTTCAAAAACTTCCTGCAAGAGCGTTTAAAGTAATCAGATAAACCGAAAAGTTTTAAAGTATCTATGTGATTGGTTTTTGGATATCCTTTATTACAATTTCGCAACTGCAACCGACATTTCTCTCAATCAGAGATATTCGCTTTGAATTTATTCTAAAATGTGTGTAGATGAAAAACTCTTGTCAAAACATCGTTTCTCCTTTCAGAGTTCTAGCCTGCATCTATGATAGCTATTTTATACAGCTGAGACACCTTGATCCACCTTGATGTTTCCCAAATAACCAAATATAAGGTTCATTATAAACTTACCATTTTTTTCTTTATAACTTGCTTCAAATTTTTATTTAAATTCTTAGTAGGTTTTCGCAATTCATCTTCAATTTCCCTTTTAACTTTTCCGAGATGTTTGCTTTTTGGTTGTTGCTGCAGCATTTTATTAACGATATCAAGTGCGCCATCGACGTTACCTTATAAATGGTAGGAATAAATTGTTTAATGCATACGAATACACTTACATACATAAAGTAGTATATACATAATAAATGAGTATGTATGATTTATAATTCAATTGAAACGCGTAATTTCATGCATATTCATTAGTACAATTTGCATATCAGTTTGTAGGAGGCACGAGTGTGCGTCAGTAACTTCATGCAAAAAAAAAAAAACAAAACCAAGCTGATTTTTCTAAACAATGTTTATTTTTTGTCCAACGTTTTCTTGCATGATTTTCTGATTTTCTTGTAGCTAAAACGCTCCAATGTCTTATTCTCACAAAAAAAAACTAATATGGTGCTCCCAAAAAATAAACATTGCTTAGAAAAATCAGCTTCGTGTTACTTGTCGTATATCTATAGTCCGCAATTGAAATAACAGTGGAACGTGTGGACGCACTGTGCTATTACGTTTACTATTGTATATGGTATTTAAGAAATTAATCAGCAATAAATCGGTTATAATAAACTTGAGCGGTCGGTTTCCTTAAAATACGTAAACGTACATTTTCATTTAACTTTATTTTATATATTTCCTAACAAAAATAAAACTCAAATGACGATCAACAGAAAGAGCTAATCGAATACTACACACAACTAACGCACCAAACATACTTTTCAGAGTTGTATTCAAATAAGAAAATTTAACATGTGAAACCAAAACAACAAGCTTACAACTGTCGTATTACGATAACACAATACGACAGATAATACGTCTTGTGAACTCTCTCTATATTTAACATATAGTATATGTATGTATGTAAGTCAGGAAATTTTGCAAGACTTATCGACCTACCCCTTGTTTCTTTTTGTAAATATGCTGGCTTACAAAATTCTGTTAAATATTTAATATATATGTATGTATGTTAATTTGTATGCATGTACCAACATATGTATGTATATTATCAGATTCATTATTTTGCGATGCTCGCGCTCACTCAAACACTCACCCATACTAAATTCGGTCGCCATTAGCGCTTCCATAATTTCCAAACGCGCCTTATCTACAACACTGTTGCTTTCAACGACTGCCGGCATCTGCTTTGTCGCATTAATAGCAATAAACGTCGTTGTTAGCCCCTCATTTGGTAGCTTTCCCAAGGCCACCTCAATCCAGAACTTCGCAATTTTAAAATCACCATTTTGAACCGATTTACGACCGATTTCCAAACAGTCGCTCCAGGACATGACGGAGCTGCAGAAACATGAAAAGGCAGACAAATATTTTAATAGCAAGAATCATGTTCACAGAAATAATGAACTTTATTATTTTTGCAAGTGAGTAGATATGTATGCAGGTGTATGTATGTATGTATCTGACTTACCCTAATTTCACACCATTCACTTCCCCCGCAGCCAGATGCTCCGGCTCCAGTTGGTAGATATCTTGAATACGCAGCAGATTACTGGCAGCCTCATCGAAATCACTTTCGCTCGGGAATTTTAATGACTTCCTGCTGTTCGTGAGCTTTCGAACGATTTCTATTGGCATGGTTGTGCAAAGAATAAAAAATTACTCAAGCAACATACATACATAGTATGTACATACCATATGTATGTAGGTATCTACAGAGGTGCAAATGTGTGTAGTGTTTTAGGTTGTATGAATACGTTGACACTGACAATGAATGTTGTATGGGACATTCTTGTCTTACATTGACATTGATTGGCAAGCAATGTTCGTTTGTTCTGTAGATAGTCGAGTCAGATGACCGACTGACGATATGGATACTCACTCACCTGTTGTGCTTTCAATGTTGTTTGTGTATTGTTGTAAGATATGCAAATCGGTGGTAAAGCGCTTAAGGATGGTCAGCGAGTTCAAGGGATTGTTTACATATTTATGCACATCAGTGCGAGCCACATCGTTGATGGTTTTAATTTCAAAAGTTTTGCTGCAGAATAGGTGTTTACAAAAATAAATAAAACGAATAATGCTACTGAAAGTATCACTAAACGCAAAGCGAACTTCCTACAATTCAAATCAAACAATTTTTATTTTTTTTATACATATGTATGTATGTAGCTGAATTAAGGTACCTGATAATTATTAACAGTTATGAAAAACTATCAGGTTTTGCTCTTCGCGAATGAAAAAACACAGCGCAGGAAGGGAAATTGAGAACGCAAAGTGACATTTTATTCTATCGAGGATTTGCTTGTTTTTGCTGGAAAAAGTGTTACCAGAAGCAATTTGCCTGAATTTTTGTTTTTTGGAAAAACATGCTGCCACTTCGTAGATCGCTAAATCTCCTCATCAGACTTCTTCCTGGGTTTGTACCAAATAACCTCGGGTTGCTTAGCCATTACACTGCATGCTGTGCTACGGATGCCGTTAAAAAATATCATTGTTCTCAAACTACTATTTTCAAACTGATAATAACTTTAACATGTCTGACTGATTCTTATTGATTACTTTTACATATGTATATACACAATAACCTTAACTTTGCTAAAATATAATTTTTACATTCTGAGTAATTTAATGAAAGTTTAAAA
This sequence comes from Philophylla caesio, assembly GCA_963971545.1. Taxonomy (NCBI): domain Eukaryota; kingdom Metazoa; phylum Arthropoda; class Insecta; order Diptera; family Tephritidae; genus Philophylla; species Philophylla caesio. The sequence goes on along the minus strand of OZ020604.1, from coordinate 195,207,106 downwards.
ATAGGTTTTAAAATTTATATAATACTATTTATTACAAATCTGATGTAAACATTAAAATCCATAGGGCATATCAAAGCTAGTTTCGCATTGGATTTGCCTTAAAATTATTTGACAAACTCGAGGGAACATTTGAGTTAATTTATTTATTTCGCAAACAGAGAAATTGAATTAAAAGCGATTTTATTATGCTCAATAGATAAGTATATTTCCTATAGAAACAAAACGGTTTATACATTTTTGTACTAGGTACTAAACTGCATAGTAAAAAAAAAAAGCAATTCGCTTAAGCCAGGATTCCTGTATGTGCCATTTTGTTTGCAACAATTTTTTCTCTTTACTTCTGGAGATTATGAAAACGTTTTATTTTGAAATTTTTACTCTTCTATGACATTATGACACACAAAAATTAAAGAAAACACTTTCTTTAAATTTCCTACTCACCGCTTTATAACATTCATTTTTCTCTGCAGTGCTTGAATATACTGCCGTAAAGTATTAATGAGCGCTGTTTGTGTATTCAAATACTGGTCCAGGTCATATTCGTCTGCTGTTATAGTTGTTGTTGTGGTGTTTTTTTGAACTTGTGCTGCTGCCGGGCCGGGAACGATGACTAGCAAAGCAATTAGCATAAACAGTAATAAAGTAAGCCATGGTAATGGTTTTATTGCTGTTGTTGTGAGTCTTTTTGTTTTTATTGTAGACGCGTGTAAAAGCTTACTTAAGGTCAATGGCATCGTCTTGAATTTGTACAAGTGATTTGAAAAGTCGAATTTGCTTAAACTAAAAATCTATGAAAGTATGTACATATATGTGTTTAATGTGTCTGTTTTAGCTTTGGCTAATGTTTGTAATGAATAAACACTCGTACATATGTATGTACATATATTTGCCAATTATTACATTTACAAAAATAAAACGCTTTGAAAAATAAAAACGTGTACTTTTAAGTTTTATTTAAATATTATCACTATTTCTAGCCAAATGTCGCGACTTTATGCTATTTCCTCCTTATATTACACACACGTACGACAATATCTGTTTGACTGTTTCTAAGTAACTAAAATTTAAAATATTTGATAACTATAGTTTTACTAAGATTCTTTGCGGTTGGCGTGGAATATTAGAAGCTAAAAAGCACGAAAGCTTTTGCCAGAATTTTTACTATACACTTACATACATATATATGCTTGAATGTACGTTCTTTTAAGCCTAGTTTATGCAGAACGTTAGATACTTTTAAATATTCTTGTATCTGGCTTATTTAAAGTTCAAGTTGTACTCATCGTCTGCTAAAGTGGAAGTTTGTACTTAATGATGATATGTACGAAATACTCAATAGTCCACAGTAATCAATAGTTACTTGAAACATTCACATTGATATACGTTTACGAGTTGTAAAATTTGAGTAATGTCACGAAACGAGCACAATTCAAAATTTCAATTTTAAATTTTTTTTCGAGAATTCGGTTTTACTGTTTTGTTGAAGAATTCCTTATATTTTAATTCAAAAATAATAAGGATTTAGTAAAAAAACAATAAATGTTCAATATGCAGGTGTCCTATAATTCAGTTTTGCACTATATAAAACTGTGTAAACTTGTAATTGTTTAAAAATTACCATGACCTATCGATTTTAGGTTGACACTTAAAGGCAGTTAAACCCCTTTTCGTGCTTGAATAATTAGAAACTTCTGTTTTTAAAATTTTATTAGAAATTATTGATAAATACTCGTATATATGCATTTGAAGATTATTTGATTGCACTGCCACCGTGTTTGCCATATCTAAATCGGTATGTGCGCTCCTTATATTTATAATTTTGTATAAATCATGCATACAATCTCTATAAATAAATATCGGTGCTACAAGTTTTTAAATTCGTAACTTATTTTTTGGGAATTTTATGTTTTCTTAACTTGCTTTACGATTCAACAATCTAGCTACGTCAAACCTTGTTCACAAATCTTTCTAAGTACTCCATTTGCATACATACTAGTCAGTACATATGTATGTATGTGTAAGTGCACCTACAAATTTTGACAATTTATTTTGCTTTTATATATTTTCTGATATGTTTTTTTAACGCTATTTATATTTTATCAAAGCCATAAAAATACTCTTATGTAAGAAAACTCAAGTTCGTAGAATTAAAAAAAAAATTCAACATATTATTTATTAATATAGGTATGTTATTTAATATCTCATTCAATTTTAGAATTACGTATGTATATGCGCAAGACTGAAAATAGCTACAGACGAAGGCACATTAAACAGGTAGCAGCATTAAATAAAATGCAACCCTAGTGTATATTTTGTGATTTGTTGTGGTCCATTACCCGTCAAAATAGATATATCAAACTTGACGAGTTTGATAATTCTAAATGTAAACAAAATGTCCGAGTGTCAATATATTGCTTGAAAAATACTTTTATTTCAATGCAAACAGTAAAAGATTCATCCTACTTGAACGGATCCTTGGAAAGCATTGCTGCTGGTCACAAAATTCTGGAAAGACTCACGAGATATGCCTTCAAGAATGCAAAAAATGGTCGGAACTCACTTAACTGTTTGCAGAAAGCGGCATGCCCAAGCTCTGTTCCAATGTCCCTTTTCTGGGTATGTGTATACATATGTACATACAAATTTTGGTTTTCCAAATCACGTTAACGCAAAATTTGTTTAAATTAGAAATATACAAAATGTAAACAAAGATTATTTTGTAAACAAATTTTTTTTGTTTGTTTTGAAAATAAAAGTTTGTTTTGTAAATAAAGTTTGACTTGTTATGGACCACATATACATATGTATGAAAAAACTCCAATCAGCTGATAACATTATACTACCTGTTTATTGTACCATGCTACATACTACCTTTTATTTTTTTTTTAATTATTTAACAGAACCTCTTCAGCAGTTTCTCTCATACATTGCCTCTATGTCGCAATGATTTTTAATACTTTTATTAAAGAAGTTGGGAATGGGCGTCAGAAAGAAAAAACCTGAGAGTATTTTTTTAATTTAAAATTTGGGCAAAGGTGTTTAAAATTTTCTACAAAGTTTGAAAATTGGTTTCTATGAAATAATGAACTGGGTTAATGGAAAAATAACTAAAAAATTGTGAAAAGGAATACCTAATTACCAAAATGCAATACTATAATTTTGATCGCCACATTGTATGCTTTTTGCTTGGCGATACAATTAAAAAAAGGTTTCGTTTAAGATTTGTCTGTATTCATATATAAATAAGTTTATCTTTAATTTTAAATAGTTTTATTTCAAAGCAAGTTCAAATGATTTGAGTTATTGTGCCAAGCTAAATCCGGGAACGAAATTACTTAGGAAATATCCCGAAATTCGGGTTTCAAAATTTCTGCTAATATTCGCAATTCTAACATATCTACCACGTGTGCGTGCGTATGTTTAAGTATTTATATCGTATTTACTACCCGTGCTAAACTTTTACGTTTCTCGTTGTTTCTTTAAATATTTTCCTACGTGACTAACTACATATTTTATGATTGAATTCTTATTTTCAGCTTATCGCACTGCAGAAGTCGGTAATACACCAGTATATACCTACATATGTATGTATGTATATACATTTTTTTATGTACATACATACATGCATATATGTGCATATATACATATATGTATATGGTGGTAAGAAAAGTAAATTGCGCTCATTAGAAATTAGTTTTCCCTATGGTTATTTGAACAACTATCTGGAAAATATCTATCCAAATATTCATAGCTACTCACGTAGTAACTCTGGATAGTTTCAGTATGTGATCGTGTAGAGCAATTGTGTAAATAAACAAAATTTACTTACGTTGTTTAAAATAAAAAAGTAAATTTGGCCATTAATAATGGTGGGCCGTGGTTATATGTATCTATAGACACTTGTATTTATGTACATACACAAGAATTTTTTTAGAAACATTAAAGCGAACAAAGGCAAAATACTGCAAATACCTACATATGTACATAAATACATATGTATGTATGTAATTAATTGCTATTCTATACACTTACGTTTTTAGTTATAGCAGATATTTTTCTTAAATGTGAAAGATATTGTAAATTTTAAAAATTGGAATTTTTGCTTGCTAGGTCTAACTAAATGGAGACTGAGCTTTTGTTTAAATATCATACTATCCTATAGCTCGTCCTTTGGCCAAGCTTCTTCTACAATTTGTGTAGTGTGTCTGAATATTAATACAAATGCATGTATCTAAAAATTATTGTGGGCTCCGAACGTCGGGTGTTTTTTGAGAAGCTCGATTCAAGCTAACCAAGCGGTAATTGGTTCCATATAATAAGGCAATAGCAATAGCTTTTCATTTAAGTTTATGAATGAAAGAAATTTCAAGAAAAAGTGTTCAATTTTTAAAATTTCTTTCTATTAAAATACACGTAACAAAGCTTATGTAATAGTATTTTATAATTCAGTTTAATATCAATTTAAAACCTTTAAATAACATACTTTCTTTTAATTGAAGTCTTTAAACTTTAATGATTTGTAACCAACCCTCTTTAAAGCCCATGGCTTGATGAGCTTCATGAAACCATTCGGTGCCGACTAAATAAATTTAAAAATATAAAGAAATTTGATTAATAGCATTAACAAGTTTAATTTATTCAGTAAAAACTACTTTATGTATTTAATTGAAAGTATGAAAAGCTAACATAAAGGTTGTCTATAAACATTTTGATAAATCTTCTTTAAAGTATTCCACGTTGATATTATAATTTGCTTTTCCTTTTCCTACTCAATCCAAGCAGGCACTTGGCCAGAGAATATTTAATATTTACGTTAGAGGCATCTTCTGATACAGATTTCAGGTGTTGTTCACACTAACGGATTTGATCCTCACTCTTTCTTCTTTTAACAAAACATTTGCCTCCCTTTCTCAACTAGCGCCAGCATTATCAAATAGTGAGGGAATAAAGTGGTTCAAATTGGCTTCCATATCCTGGAACTCCCTTAAACTATAATCCGAACCTTGTATAAACCTAGTATGAAGCTTTAAGCGAACTAACGTGTAATAATTGTTTTGAACTTACTCCATTTTGAGCCCACCAAAACTGGACAACCGCCATGTTTTGTGCGATAATCAAACTCAAATGATTCATGTAAATTATACCAAACCACCATACTACGCTTTATTGGAGGCACAGCAAATCGGAGAAAAGGAAAAGCAGTAGCACCACCAAGCTTCACATCATTGATCTACAAAAAGAAAAAATAATGAAAATATGAATGTACATACCTACTTGTGTCGATTTCCTCTTTTGTAATAATCATTTTTTGTGTCCTAAACATAACCAAAAAAGAGTCATTCTTAAAAGTTCTGATATTCAAATCAAACTTCTTACATAATCCTTAAAATCCCAGTGCGGTAAAAAATGTCCACCAATGCCATAATTGGCCACTTCCAATTGTTCGCCAGACTTCAGGGCCAAGCCCGTGGTATCCTCTAACCGCTGTGCGATGTTATTCAAGAAATCATATTTCTCAAAATCAAGCCAAGAATTTTGGCTTGTCCGTGTTTCCGAGAAGCTGGCATTATTCAAAACACCGATCCTAGAACGCTCCAAATAGTCTGCAGTTTTAAAGATAATTTTTTCGATTTCATTATCGTAAATGACTTCGTAATAGTAAGCAACTATACTAAGCTTTTCTTTCTTGAACGGTGCTATGAAGCAGAAGGGTACATTATTGTGCGTATAACGACAACAAAGATCACGTTTTTGACGAGCTGTTTGTTGCAGATCGCCATTGCATACTTTTTCGAAGAATGTATCGACTCCGGAGCGCTGCACAAAGTAAGTACGAGTAAGTTAGTTTTGATAAACGAATGTAAGTACAACAAAGATAAGCAATATTGTAATATAAATATTTTATAATAAATACATGTGCAAATATTATCTTATTTACCTTCGGCAATGAATTTGGTAAATTGTCAAGTGACTTCAAGCGCTCTTTTAGCGAATAGTGACCTGCTTTCCAATCCATAAACATTGGAGGGATCTTTTGACAAAAGCTCGTCGTTGAACAGCTGAGCAACATTATTCTTACCTAAAAATTTCAATAGAAAACATAAGCCACGCAGCTATATCTTTTTTGCTCTTCGCAATTCAATCCGCTCGCCCTACTCACCAATTTTAGACATGGAAGACGCTAGAAATTCAAGCACCTCCACATCTGTAATATTCCCCACCTGCCACGTGCCATTGGTTGTCTTCACCTCATCGTCCAAACGTAAGCGCGCCTGCATAAGCCATTCGGATGAATATTTATATTCTTCTGCTTTGTACAAGCTACGACCCAACCAATAGCATTCGCTTGCCGTAAAAGCCGATGAGTAACTAACACCCATTAGATCACCCTCAGCAACATTGTTGGTCTTCTGCCGATAGGTGAGTTGGAGGCGCGCTAAACCCTTGCTAGCACCGACCAAATCATCGTCGGCTGCCTTAGCGATGCTTTTGATATTATTAAAGTAAGCTACAAATGGTGGAACGATAACAATAGCCGAACATATTATAAAATACTACCTATAATTCATTATTTAGTTTTATCGAACAAGGTGTTATTCAAATTCGGCCAAACGGCTAATAATCTAAAAAGCATTCAATGGATTCCCGTAGTATTCGAATGGATCATTATCGGCTTTAGAGGCAAAGCTCCCAAACAGTTTTATTGTACTAAGTTGGTAGATATACTCACTTGTCAGTTGCAATTCAATTCATACTTACTCGTTCACGTTTTGGCTGACTTCTTCCATTGCTTCCATATAATTTTCAAAATATGAAATAAACCGCATTTCGAACTCCAGGAGGTCAGTTAAGCTTTTAATCGATGTATAGTAATCTCCGTTGGCCGTATGACCGCATAATCCTAATATGCCTAAAACTATAAGTTTGAACGACTTTATCGTCTGCGAATATTGCCCCGTTGGCTTAGGTAAATTTATATAAATGAAATTAAACATCTGAATTTCAAAGTGAAAACAAAATAATATGTGCATGCGCAAAATTTTTGTTTACCCAAGTGTTCAAAAGTCTAGACCTACTTTCTTGATCAGAAATACTTACATATGGTTTAAAAGCAGGAAACGTTTTAGTATCGATGTGGTTAACTTTGGTTGAGGTTGCAGATGCTTCAGATAAACGATTGGAAGGGTGTTGGATTACTATATGACGGCTTGATTTCATTTCTATAAAAATATAGCTTATAACTACAAAAGGATGAAATAACTTTTGTAACTGAAATTCCGTTATTAAAATATAACGGAGGTTCTCTTAGCTTTTGCTAAAAAATAAAATAAAAGAATTAGAAAAAGTCTGATAATTCATTATTTAGTTTTATTAAAAAAAACTTAACGTATGTAGCTATGCAAATAAAGTATTGTTTCATTTTAAGTCTTTAAATTTTAAGGATTTATAACCATCTCTCTCTAAACCGCAGGGCCTTTGGAATACTTGATCAACTTCGTGGAACCATTCGTTGCAAACTAGATAGAACAATAATAAAGTTTAAATCAACAACATAATACGTGTAAAGTTAATAACAAATTTTGTAGTTTGCGCTTATATTTTTATATCTAAAGGTCGAAAATAACTTAATACCATTACGAAAAGGTTAATGTTATTCTATTCCATTTTGAAATCCGGGCGAGCGTTGAAAATCGTCGTTAATGTTAAAAGGTAATGGTAAACTTTCAATAGCTTTGAGCTTACTAAGTGCAAAGCCCTTATTAATATCTGTATTTAAATTTGCAAAAAATAACAAAAAAAAAAATTTTTGGCCTTCAAAGATTGAAAATATCGCTAACGTTTGATGATTAAGGTTTCGACGTTAATATGGCCTTTTAATGTTGTTCTAAAAATTACTCGTATGTACAAAAAAAAAGGAAGTTCGGAATATTCATGCTATCACCCTCTGGATTGTTCTATATCGAAATAATAAAGGCAAATATTACTATTTCCAAATCAAAAAAAAAAAAAATTACTAGAGGTCACTCAGAATGCTCAAATTATCGTAGATATGATGGAGAATTCTTAAAAATAAATATCGTTTTCTTAATATCGAACGACCCAGGCTTCCATATCCTGGAACTCCCCTAAACTAAAATCAGCACCTTTTATAAACCTACTTTAAAGCTTTAAGCGAACTACCGTGTAATAATTGTTTTGTACTTACTCCATTTTGAGCCCACCAAAACTGGACAACCGCCATGTTTTGTGCGATAATCAAACTCAAGCGATTCATGTAAATTATACCAAACCACCATACTACGCATTATGGGAGGCACAGCTAATCGGAGGAAAGGAAAAGCAGTAGCACCGCCAAGTTCCACATCATTGATCTATATAAAATAATGATAAGTACCATTAAAGTCAGTATAAGTACATCGTGAATACTGCGAAAGATGCAAGATAATTGATAAAATCAAATGACACGCTTATGCCTCAAACACATTGAAAACGACGAATACCTGGCAATATCAGCAAATTTCTTTTTATCAGTATCTAAATAATTTATCTATGTACGAGTATATAATTAAACGTGGTAAATAAACTGATAGTTGTGTCCCGTAGCTCGTAGCCCACTATTTTCAATGGGTTTAAATCATTACATATGTATCGGAAATGCATTCAAACTCACATAAAATAACGCAGTTAAAATCCTGTTTCCACTATTTTGAAATTCGTCAGTCTCTTCCTGACAAAAGAAAGAACATTTTTATTATAAAAACATATGTATGTATGCATGTGTAGAAACAAAATTAGGTTAAATTGCTTTTACCTCAATGAAATCAAAGTGTACACCATAATGCCCACCAATACCATAATTAGCCACTTGCAAGTATTCAGCAAATTTCAAGCTCAAACCGGTAATGTCTTTCAGACGTTGTGCCATGCTATCCAAAAAACTGTTATCCTCTAAACCAAGCCAAGCATTTTGACTGGTACGTACATCCGAGTAACCCGAAACACTCAATGGACCGACTTTTGAACGCTGCACTTTATTTTCGGTTTTATTAAGTATTTGATCGATTTCATTATCGTAAATGACTTCGTGATAGTAAGCAACTGGTGGATCTAGACTAAGCTCTTCTTTTTTGAAGGGGGCTATGAAGCAGAAGGGTACATTATTGTGCGTATAACGACAACGAAGATCACGTTTTTGACGAGCTGTTTGTTGCAGATCGCCATTGCATACTTTTTCGAAGAGTGTATCGACTCCGGATCCCTGCGAGATAAATGCATGTATGTATAAATATTAGAATGGATATAATCAATATAGTAATATATTTTAAATAAATGATAAGCAATACATGTGCAAGTATTATTTACCTTCGGAATTGAGTTTTGTAAATTGTCAAGTGACTTGGCATGCCGCTCTTCAAGCGCTCTTTTCGCGAATAGCGACCTGCTTTCCAATCCATAAATATTTGAAGGATCTTTTGACAAAAGCTCGTCGTTGAACAGCTGAGCAACATTATTCTTACCTAAAAATTTCAATAGAAAACATAAGCCACGCAGCTAAATCTTTTTTCCTCGCCCTACTCACCAATTTTAGACATGGAAGACGCTAGAAATTCAAGCACCTCCACATCTGTAATATTCCCCACCTGCCACGTGCCATTGGTTGTCTTCAACTCATCGTCCAAACGCAAGCGCGCCTGCATAAGCCATTCGGATGAATATTTATATTCTTCTGCTTTGTACAAGCTACGACCCAACCAATAGCATTCGCTTGCCGTAAAAGCCGATGAGTAACTAACACCCATTAGATCACCCTCAGCAACATTGTTGGTCTTCTGTTGATAGGTGCGTTGGAGGCGCGCTAAACCCTTGCTAGCACCGACCAAATCATCGTTGGTTGGTTGGAAGCTCTCCGTAACGGTGCTTTGGGTATTATAAACATAAGCTGAAAGAATAAAATCGATAATGTCGGTAGATTTTATTTAAACCAAATACACACCTTCTGCGGGTTGCATATCGAATAAGGTCTTATTTAAATGTTGCCAATCGATTACAAAACGACTAATAATCTTAAAAGCATTCAATGGATTCTCGTAGTACTCGAATGGATCTTCATCAGCTTCTGAGGCAAGCTTCTCAAACTTGTTTATTGTACTGTTTGATTGGAAATTTATAAACACGAGCTTTTCACTTTTTATTTACTTTCAACTTACTTGTTTACTACACGGCTGATACCTTCCATATCTTCTATATATTTCTCAAAATATGAAGTAAATTGCATTTCTAACTCCAGGAGGTAATTTAAGCTAGTTATCGATGTATAGTAATCTGCGCTGGTCTTAAAACTAAAGAGTGTGAGTACACTTAAAACTGTAAGTTGCCAAGAATTCATGTTATTCGGTGCTGAGTTGTTGCCTCGTTGGCTTTAAAAACTTAACTGAAAGAAATTAAAAATGTTGCATTTAACTAGCGTAACCCTAAACATCTGCCAGAAATGTGCCGAATATTCTTGTTTACACAGGTGTTCAATAAATGCCAGTTGGAATAATGCTGTCAAATGCAAATAAAAATAAAACCGATGAAAATATTGTAGCGGAATAATAAGAATGATAAGTATTTCGAACTGTACTGTGGTCGAATGGGTAGCGGTGCGTGCTATTGCTCGATATGCCGCTGGGTTCGAGGTTCGAATCTCAATCAGGTCATGCAAAATCTAAATCATAGAAAAGTGTTTTCTAATAGCGGTCACCCCTCGGAAGGCATGGCAAACCTTCGATGGTATTTCTGCATGAAAAAGCTTCTCATAAAATACTTCTGCCGTTCGGAGTCGGCACAAAATTGTAGGTCCCTCCATTTTGTAGTAGCATATACACAAGCACACTACAAATGGTAGGAGAAGCTCGGCCAAACACTGAGCTATATAGTGTAAGCGCCAATTTATTATTATTATTAAGTATTTCGAACGTCAAAAAAGTTTGAAGTCTAGGTTTGATTCATTTACGTAGTTGAATAAAACAAAATGTGATATAAAATATACACAGCGCAAAATAATTGTTTGCTTTAACTTTTCGTATTGAAATCTATGCTGCCGATTACGCTTTGTTGGTCGTTTCATGAACCAACTCAGGGTTAATAATTAATTTTATGATTAGCATTTTGAGGGAGTTAGACCCACCGAACTAACATAATCATGAAAATACAATTTTTTGTTTAATTGTTGCTCTTTATTTTTGGAATCTGTTTAAGATGATTTCCTCATATGCTTTTTTTTAGTTAAAAATAGAAAAAAGAGATTTGTGCTTTTAAGGACAAACTGATGCAAAGTACAAAGATGTTTTACCTGTAACATTCAACATCGCTACCGCATATAGTACACCCGTGAATAAAACAAATAACTTCGCCATTGTGATTAAAACTATTTCAAAGGTAGTCAACTTAGCTTATTTATATTTTGCAACTGTTCATTCATCGCATTTAAAAGAGTTTAATTATATAATAAAGATTGCAAGCCTTACCTCCAGATTTAATTTAATTTTCTAATTCATCGCAGCGATTATAATATTTTAATGTATTAGTTAAAAAATCTTTGAATAAATTACCGTTTATTGCTGATTACGATTCTTAAAGAGTCTTAAAGAATGCTTTACTGCATAAGTACGGAGATAATTAAATTGTTTTTTTTTTTTGTTTTTGAAAATACAAACACTTTTTATTCAGAGTTTTTAAAAAAAATTGTGTGCATTCAATTTTGTCGACCATTCAATTTATTTTGTTTGCTTATTGATTGATTTAAAAAAAAAAACAATTTCACTGAGTTTCAAACTTAATTTTTGTTTGCTAATACAGAAACTTTAATAAAAATATAAAAATTTTTAGCCGAGCCTCTCCTACCATTTGTAGTGTGCGTCTTTATATTCTACCGCAAATGGAGGTAATTACAATTTTGAGCCGTCTCCAAAAGGCAGAAGTATTTTATGTGAAGCGTTTTCATGACAGAAAATCCCTCGGAGGTTTGCCATTGCCTGCCGAGGGGTGACCGCTATCAGAGACAATATTTTTTAATGATTAAGATTTTACTTGCCCTGACTGAGATTCGAACCTAGAACTCAACGGCATATCGAGTTATAGCACGTACCGCTACCCACTTGACCACAGCGGCCAGTCTCAGGTAGCAACTTTGTCATTTCCCAATTCCTCGGTCCGCGCTGACCTCATACGGTTGTGATCGGAGTGATCTTGTACTTATCAATCTTGACTTTTTCATGTACTTATTACGTTACTTAACGTTTTTATTTGGATTACACAGTTGAAGCAGTGACGTCAGTCATTTGTCAACATTTTTGAATGTTGTTAAAAAACGTATCTGTTGCGGTCGTTGTATTAAATGGCTTATTACATTATTTCAAGCAGGAAATTTCCTTATTGCCTGATTGCACATAATGGTGATTAAAATCGGCATAGATTATTGTAAATTAAGGGTTCTGATGAGGATGCCAGCCTCTGTGGTTGATGCTGAAATTGAGTACTACAGTTTTTTAAGTTATGCTCCTCTATGAGTATATTTTCACTTCCCTCTAATCCGCTAGGCAAAGTAGAGAGTTGTGAATGCACTCAACAACGTCAAATTTATTTTAATGCTCAGGCAATAAAAAAAAGTGCTCCCACTTTACTTTGAACACCGCTTCTGCATTAAATTATTGCAAAATTGCACTTGTATGCATTTACTACAACTTCCTCGTACTTGATCGCGCAAACCAATATGCATTTTTGCACGCACTTCATAGCTTGCTATCGAGCTAGCCGTACAATAATACAAACAAAAATACCAATAATAACAAAAACAAAACAAAAAACAAATAATAATTTTACAACGAAGTTGATAAGCGAACAAATTGAAAAACGCTATGTGTTACTCAACTTCAATTCCAATTCATACTTGAGATAAATAAAAAAAGATGAAAGAAACGCAGAAAGAAACAGTAGCGGTGAGCAAATGAATGTATAGCTATTAACTATGTTAGTATGTTTGTATAAGAAATTATGAAAGGTAGCGTAGCAGTTTTAATTTTCTAACATTAAATAAAAATGCGTGCACATATACACGCACAGATGTGTGCACACACATACATACAACCATTGGTAAAGTGCACCAGATAACAGCTAATCACTACTCGCTAACAGTACATGGCGTTTACTGACTTTGGCCGTGATTTGAGCCGCCATTATGGGTTTTCTCAACTTTTAATTGTTTAGATTGTTCAAGGTAGCAACAAAGATATTGATTTAAAAAAAAAAAAACTGAGAAAGGGCACATCGAATATTAGAAATTTGCAAGTGAAGGAAGTGAAAAATATGTGTATGTATCTATGTACGTTGATATCTTACTCGTGCATACTATCTCGAAGGTATATACAATTTTTAAACGTTTCGCTAGTAGGCTGCCTTTTATCACTTCGACTCGCCGGCCTAAGTACTACTCTTTTGTAGATACTTACATACATACTTAACAACACTGCTAGGTGTTTGACCAAACTATCGCTTTCATTTAGTTACCGACCATCGCGTGAGGTGAACCACATAAGTAACATCCAGTGGCTGCTAACGGTAGTCATGCATATTTTCAATTTAGTACAATTTTTGTTACTCGCGATTGGCCTTGAAGCGGCACGAAATTTGGAAAATGATGGTAGCCTAACAACATCCATTGCGGGCTTGGAGCAGTTATTGACAACAGAAGATTTGCTCATACACAATTTGAATAATTACGCAAAGGAGTTGGAACAAAAGTTGCATGTCGTACGCAGGTGGATTATTGTGAATTAGTGTTAATACCTAATATAATAGTGGAGTGAAAAGCGGGGAAAATGCATTGGCTGCCAGTGATTTCTCTATCCTGCAAATGGCTTATTTGCCGAAATTGTGTCATACGAGTATTCAAAAAACAAAAACAATAAAATATAAAACTATGAAAAGAGCGAAAAATAGGAAGAGAATTGCAATTCGTCGCATATTTCTGTGGTTCCTTTAATTTTTTATGTATTTTACCGCATTACTTTTGAAACCGTGAACAGTTTTCGATAATTGTACCACAAGGGTGATTCCATCTTAATTTCGGTGTTCCGATCATTGTACCAGGAAGAAAGTAATGTTCCTTCTAAAAATTTATGAGCGTATAAGTAAAAATGTATATTTACCACAAATCGTATGGAGTTGCTTGCAAGCTCATTTTCTTAATATTGCTCTATAAAACATATGTAGAAAAAAAATGTTGTAATGCCGTTGTATTATTGGAATTTAAGTGTGACATTAAACTCATTTAAGATTATTATCTAAATGAAATTACATATAATGTAATTGTATTGAAACTACTACATATATAAAAAAACGAGCTTCATTTTTTCGAAAACAACCTTGTCCTTAAAACGGTCTATACTCACATATGGTACATATCTATCAGTGACGTCGATAGAAGGAAGGGAATTATAAGTTTTGATTCCTCAAAGAAAGTTAGTAATATGTTGCAAATACTTACGGATACATTCGTGATAGTGGGATACGTTTAGATATACATATATTAAACACATAAAAAAAGCAGTAAAACGCAATATTTCCAATTTGATGTTTCCGAGTTTGTTTTTTTATTTAACCTCAATGTTGTAATTTTTAAAACTATGGAAAATTCCAAAAATTATTAATTCATAATAAAACACAATGTATGTATGTATGTTCATATTTACTGTGTTAAAATTTCAAGTTTTTTTACTTTTTGTCATATTTGTTTTGGATTTCCAAAAAAAAAAGTTTTTAATATCAAACCACGCACCATAGAGCGGAACATTTTTTAAATGAAGTTATTTCTTAATGTTATTAATTAAAAATTATACACTAGGTTGGCAGTCAGCCAGCCAGCAGCTTATCATCGCCGGAAACCCCAAGTTTCTGACAATGTTCCAATCATAATGCCGCTATTTTATATGTGGTGGGCGGAAATGCTTTGATACCATATTTCTGTAACATTTCTTATAAAAGATATTTTAAATGCACCTACTTCGAGTATGCGCATAATTGTTTATTATTACGCCTTTCCTGTGAATTTTGAAAGTATGTTCAAAGGCTTCAATAAAGAGGGCGGACTTATTGAGTTCTTTTGCTATATTATTGCGAATCGCTTAAAAGCACAATTTAATAAAAAGTATCAGTCGTCAAAGGATTTCTTATGACGCTTTTACGATTTAACCGAATTTTATAATTTGCTTTTAGTTTGGTTACTAGTTTTCGAGAAGAGAATGACAAGGCCCGAAAAAATGCAGAAAATTATTTGTCTATACCAACGAATATATTTGCTTTGCTGCGTCGATTGCAAAAGGATTGGACTTACCTGGATGCTTACATGAAACATAATGTTGGTGACGGTAAAAATATTTAATTTGTCTATTTAACAGTTTGAATATACATATGTATGTACATAAGTATGTTAAAATTTGGGTGCACAATTTTTTATAGTACAAATCAAAGTTTTGCGTGAACAATGGGTTAATCTGCCAAAAGAGGATGATTTCATTGAAGCGGTGAAAGCAATGAGCCGACTGCAGGAAACATATGATCTGAAAGCGGAAGATCTAGCTGAGGGTGTGATTAATGGCAAACAATATGAGTGAGCATTAAGAAGAAAATAGTTTTTAAAAATGTTATTTAAAATCGTTTTTGACAGCACAAAATTAACAGCACTAGATTGCTATGCCATAGGCTATGAGCTATTCATTCAAAAAGATTATATAAACGCTGGCTTTTGGTTATTTGTTGCCATTCATTCATATGAGGATAATATGTTAACAGGATTACACGACTTAAGCCAATCTAAAATTATGGAGTTCTATGCCGAAACGTTATTAAGACAAGGTACTATATATCACTGAGTAATATATAGTATTGGTTAACTTTGAAAACGTCAATAGCAATGCATAAGCACAAAGTTCAATGTTCTTAAACGCATCCGCAATATTTATTACATTGCATACTATTTTGAAACGCATTAACTCGATAGTCGGTGCGCAGTTACAGAGCATACCGCGCACCTCTAAGAAAGTTGATGCTTTTTAACATTTACATATGCATGCAGCGATGGCGGACTCAGCTTAGTAGGCTTTTCTATAATTTTTTCTTCATTAATTTATACTAAACAGGGATTAATTTTTGTGATTCTAGCAGAATACGTACCCATGATCGCGAGAAACTACTTCTTATCTCAGTTAATGTAAATATACAACGCATCTATTTGCAATGTGCATAATACAAACTGTATCGAAACTTTGCATTAACACGTTTTCGAAGTCAGCCAAATTAAATTCATATTAACAGTGTGCCAGAATACTTAACCCCACATATGTATAATTTTATAGGTCGCCATAAAGACTCTCTCTCAGTGCTGAAGGCTATTTTAAGCTTGCCTTCGTCATCACCGCCAGACTCGCATATCGTGCAGAAGAAAAACGAGCTCGAGCGGCACATTCAGCTCTACAATCCAGAGCCAGCCAAAGTAAGTGAGCAGTAAATTAAATTTATATCGTAGTATGTACTTAAATGTATGCATGTATGCACTAAAAATCAGTAAACATATTTTTTAGCACATAAAAAAACAGCCAAATCTTCATCAACGTGGCTGTCGTGGTCAATACTCGAGTCAAAGTTCTACTCTCTATTGTCTCTATAATGCAACAACAAACGCATTCCTAAAACTAGCTCCACTTAAGATGGAGGTCATTAGTCTCGATCCATATATAATCCTATATCATGATGTTTTGAGTGATGACGAAATCACAACACTTCAAAACTTGGCACGACCAATCCTGAGACGTGCCACAGTGTATAGTGAGGCACGAGAACGGAGCGAAGTTGCTCCTGGGCGTACTTCAAAATTTGCGTGGTTCCGCAGTAATCAAAATGCGGTTACCGAGCGTGTAAATAGACGCATTGAAGATATGACTGGCTTTAATCTCACCGATTCGGAAATGCTACAAGTAATGAACTATGGACTCGGCGGTCACTATGCGACCCATTACGACTTCTTCAATGTCTCGATGGTAAAAATACACAGAAGTTTTAGTTTTAGCTAATCAGATTTTATAAATATGTATTTGTATTTAAATTTACGTTTGTTCTCAGAATACAAATGTAGTGTCACAGCAAGGTGATCGTAAGGCTACCGTCCTCTTTTATGTAAGCAATTACGAGTATCTAATAAGTTTTTCAAATGTTTAGTTTTTGGTATTATTTGCTCACTAACCTAGTTGACTGATGTGGAGCAAGGCGGCGCGACGGTATTTCCAAATATCGAAACCGCTATTTTCCCTAAGAAGGGTGCAGCTGTGATGTGGTATAATCTTAATAATCGTTACGAGGCTGACTACAGAACTTTGCATTCCGGCTGCCCAGTACTAGTTGGTTCTAAGTGGGGTAATAAAATTGATTTTATTTTTGAAATGCCTATGGAATTGTGAATTGTTTATTCCTACAAACTTTCATGCATATTTTCAAATTACAGTTACTAACAAATGGATACGTGAGAGAAACCAAATTTCCAGACTACCATGTTACGATGAATAATAAAAACGAATCCTATTACAAATTCGTATATTTTAAAACTCTTAAACCTCATAGTATTTAATAAAAGATAAAAATTAAATCAATATAAAAAATAAGCCGCCTTTAGACTAACAGACAGCTCATAAGATTTTTGAAATGTTTATGGCATAGTTAATACATTTTTCCCGCAGTGAGTGTTTAGTACGAAAATTTGAACATAGAGATCGATGGATACGAATATAAAGAGTATATGGAGGAACTGAAAGTATTATACATATGTGGAACCAAAGATATTATCTATTGCAAAAGTTATCATCCGATTTTATTTAGTGCTGATATTGATTAGTGTTACCACAATTTAACCAATTTTCTATCATCGTACAACGTTTGTTAAACACTATTTCGCACAGTATTTAATTAAAAGGATTTTTTCTCGGTTTTTTTTTATCACGATATCGCATATCCTTAAGCAATATGTAGCGGCGTAACACCTTTATTTTAATAACAAAAAAAAAAGAAAAAGATTAAAATAAAAACTAATTTTCCAAATTTGATCATTTTGACCGCTGCACAGTGATCCAATTTGCTCCAATAGCGTAATTTAATTATTAAATTGAGAACTAAAATATCAGGATACAATTTTGTACAAATTATGTTGAATGTCTAACAACTTGTGGTCATAAAATGGATTATGGCCATGCCTACACAATTTTCGGACAACATAAACATAAGTATTATAACGAAATTCTATATTTGATGCAATTTTATTAAATTTGTATTAAATTCAATAAGATGAAAATATATGTTTGTTACAATAAATATGTAATACAATATTTAAAAAATTATATTTAGCTTAACTACTTAAACATCTTACCTAAAACTAAACAAAGTCTGAAAAATTGTCAGAACTGCCAATTGGAAGGATAAAGCTCTCGATGATACTGCTTTCATGATAAAGTATTTTGTGTATACTTACTGGTATGTAGTACGAATAATTTTTTTGTGGATTCTATAAGAGTATAATCAATTGAGACAATACGTATAGTAAGTCGTTATTATTTTGCGATACAAGAAAGATTATGGTTACGAAAAAATATATTAAATAATTTGGTACTTACCAAAACGGTAGAATTGTATCACCTCTACAAATATTCCCGTCCACTTTTTGATCTTTTTTGAAATAAATTCTTAATTTGCTTACTTCAAAAAAACGTGACGGAATAAAAATTAAGTTAAAACTATTTTTTTTAACAAAGTATTGATTCTTAAAAATACTCAGTTGTGCACGCAAAGTTCTATTTTAACTTTTTGTTTACTGTGGATATGGGATATCACTTCATTTTAATTAACGTACATATGAATGTTATAATTGTGTGCGCCAATCGGATTTGTGTACATACATATGCACATGTAAAAAGAAAACCAATCGGCCTTAAAGTTCATAAACAATTAAAATTAAATAGTTATATGATCAAGCAATAGCAGCAATTATTTTGATTATTAAATCTGTTGATATTTTGTACCAAAAAGTTAGCTTTTTACTGATGCACAAAAATGAAAAAAAATTTTAATACGGCAAATATTAAAGTTGATTTGAAACAATTTTTCTATGTTGAGTGAATTTTTCGTCAGTCCTATATTTTTAAACTGTCAAAAAATCCCGTTTTTGACAGGGTTTGGAAAGCTTTAGTGGTGAAAAAATTAGGTTTTAATTAAAGTTTGCGTAATCGACTAAAATCCGTGGAAGACCATTACACAAGTTTTGTAGAAGTATGAATGCCTTTGTTTATAAACATAAAATTGTTCAATTAGCTGCGGTCAAACCCATTAAGTAGTTTCCCAACACAAAATTCTTGATATAAATAGTTGGCAACCTAACAGGTACCTGAATAATAACAGTGATGGGAATACGAATCTAAAAAAGTAAGTAAAACCAAATCAATTGATAAGTGATTCGTTACGCGACGCGCAACTTGCGGCTAGACTGCAAATTGTTTTATAAAGGTGTAGTGCTTTTATTTCATGATGGGCTGCTGTGTTTAAATATTCAAAGGTGAAAAGTTTAAAACAATTGTATGTAAAACATGAACATTTTCGACGGCTGTTTAGTTAAATTTTTTGTGATTATCGGAATATTGAGTGCGGGTGACCTTACAAGTGCTACAACAAGTATGGAATCTCTACTGGAAACAGAACATTTGCTTATAGAAAGTTTAGAAAAGCATGCTATGGTATTTAAGGGACAAGGGAAATCCCTTCAAAGGTAACATTTACGAGAGACATTTTTACTATAAACATTAACGAACGTATAAACTCGAACGCAACTGATCAAAAATATAAGTATATTACGTAGTATGTAAATGTGAAGATCTTTACAAATTATTATAAAAACTCTTTTGCTTTTATTCAAGTGCAATTGTACGGATGCGCCAAGAAAATAACAAAGCTCGTACAAATCCTGAAGGCTATCTCGCGATACCAACTAATGCTTTCGCTTTGATTCGAAGACTACATACAGATTGGTTGTATTGGTATGAATACTTACATAGCAGACGAGACAAAGGTAAAGAGAAATTGTGCAACTTTAGAAATTTAGATTCTAAATAAACATGTTTTTTGTTAAACAATTAGTTTCAGCAAAAGAACTCATGGTAACGGAGAACTTACTGACCGATTTGCCCACCAGCAGAGATTTTGCGGAGGCAGTGAACGCTATGAAACGTTTGCAAGAAACGTATGAACTTCAGCCAGGAGATCTCGCTAAGGGACTGATAAATGGAAAACAATATGAGTATGTAATGAGAAAAACTGAAGAAAAAATATTGGCCGCTACGAAAAACTGCTTTTGAGCTTTAAACGTTTTTGAGTTTTTATTTTAATTCATTAATTGTATATACTTATATAGGTAAAATCTGTAATTGAATTTTTCGGTAATTTCTCTACAGTACAAAGTTATCAGCCATCGATTGTTATGAACTAGGTGCTGAACTTTACGAAAGGAAAGCTTTTAGGCTTGCAGAGCTTTGGTTGCAGACAGCACTACAAATATTCGAGGAAAATTCAGACAATAAAGTGCTCGGCTTTAATCGGTTGAAGGTGTTGGATCTATACATAAAAGTGTTAATGCTTCAAAGTGAGTACAAGTAAAATATATTGTAATAATAGTTTTTACACAATGCTGCAATAAAAAATATTAATGGTGCCCATTCTTGATATTTAGGTAAAACAATGACAGCTCTTGAGGTGGTACGAAGTTCATTGCTACTCCAACCTCACAATGCTCACTTAGTTCAAATGAAAGAGGAACTTGAGCAATCCATTAAGTCCAAAGCTGCAAGACCTGTACAAGTAAAAGTAAGTTTCTTAGTAAATATTCAGTTCACATATACATACAAATAAAATCGTGCACATCTGCTGTCACACATTTAGCATAGTCCCGTCAAGCCTATTTGCCGAGCGCCGAAAAGTCTCCAAGAGTTATATCGTTGCCATTGTCGTGGTGCATATCCGAATAATATTTCCAAATTATATTGTCTTTACAACACCACCACCACACCGTTCCTGAAATTAGCACCACTTAAAATGGAACTGCTGCATTTAAAACCTTTTATGGCAATATTTTACGATGTTATCTCGAATAAGGAAATCGAGTTGCTTCAAAACTTGGCAAATCCTACTCTCAGACGTTCCAGCGTCTTTAATATAAAGCATTCTAAACATATGGTAGCACAAACGCGTACTTCTAAATTCATCGTTTTCCAAAACAATGCCAACAATGTTACACTTCGTATTAATCGACGCATACACGATATGACTGGACTTGAAATGAACGGCTCTGAGGTGCTGCAAGTTTTAAACTACGAACTGCGCGGTCATTATGATCCACATGTTGACTACTTCAATAACTCGTTGGTGTGTAAATTTCTACTTTACTTCACTGTTTAGCCTCCGTGCTTAATTTGATATGTGTTTTATTACATTTTCGACTTGTATACTTCAGCCAGCTGAGCTAGCGGCAAAATATGGCGACCGTTTGGCAACCGTGCTCTTTTACGTGAGTAAAGTAAAGTTGTATACTTGTTTAAAAGTGGGATCTCTCAAAACTTTCTAGAATATATGACTTCAAAAATCAATTTTCTGTTTAGATGAGTGATGTGGAACAGGGTGGTACCACCGTATTTCCATATCTAAAAACAGCGATTTACCCGAAGAAGGGCACTGCTTTGTTATGGTACAATCTCGACAACCGTTATGAAGCAGATAATTTGACTTTACATGCTGCCTGCCCAGTGCTGGTGGGAGTTAAATGGGGTAAGTCTATCAATTAATGGAGAGTACTCGTATTTTTCTTTTACTTATTATTCTACAGCCTTAAACAAATGGATACGTGAGCGAAACCAGATATTTACAAAACGATGTTATGAGCATTGATGATTCCGTACTGACATAAAAAATTGATTTTACATTAGCATTGTATTACATATTAATAAATGATGTTTCAACATTTTTATTAAACAGTTTGATTTTTGTGGGCTGAAAGGTTTAAATCCATATAAATGATTTTAGTGAAAAAAGTGTTGAAGGAAATTTATTTAGTAAACTAAAAAAACACCAAAAAGAGGGCAGTCGTGAAGGTGCTATTGGATTTTTTCGCACCTATAGATTTTTTTGTTTAACCTGAGAATTGTCAAAATCTACAAATCCTAATTGAGGTACCCTGAATTGCGTCACCGTTAGTTCCCTGCATCGCGTCTTATTATCAATTTTTTTAGGAGGTTATGGCATAGGTTGATGCATAAATTTCTTGTCAGTAAACATAAGCTGTTCAAAACGCCACATTTTATGATTAATCTTTAATGATGCTAATATCGTTGATCCGGTATGGTCCATGCTTCGACGTTAGTATAAAAACGTTTAGTTGTCTTATTTAAATCGAAAATGGGGACAACTGAGAAATGAAAGCGTTGTTTTTGAAATGTATATCACGCAAGATAAAATTAAGACTCGGTGAACTAATTTAATGGATTTTCAAACAGAAGTTTGAATTTATATTTTTTTGCTTACCTAAAATGAGGCATGAATAAAATCTAGATTATTAGAAAAAGGTACGTTCTGTAGTTTGACTTACTTTCTTCTCTGGGTATGTAAATAAATAAAAGTACGTATTTTGTAGAAAAATGTTCTCTAAATGGTAAATCATTTACGCATAGTACATACCGTTTTAAATGTTTCAAGAAACCATATAAACCAAAATTGACATACATACATATAATTTATAGTGTTTAGTTCCCTTCGGTATTAAAATCCTCCTGAAGAACCTTCGACTGCGTTAAGTGGTACTTCCAATCAATCTTGAAACCATTACAATTTATAATAATTTTAAAAGTTTTTTTTTAAATTTTTGGGAGATTGCTACTCAAAAAATTTTATTTTAAAAAATATTTAAAAAGCTCGATATTTGTTTGAAATTTTTTTTAGTTATTATTAATTTTGTATGAAGTTTGAAATTTTAGTTTGTGAGGGGTTTGTTAGAGAATAAACTGTATTTTAATCGAAAAAAGCAAAATAAATAAATATTAAATAAAGGAAAGTAAATAGTAAATGGTACGGTTGGTAATTTGTGCGTGAAATATTATTTTGGGAAGAAGTAAAGTTTTGAAATAAATTTTAGTTTTGTTCTCATAATTTCTCATAAAATCATTATTCATCATACCCAGATTATTATGATTTTCATATTAAACATGTTTATACATATAGTACTAGTATCTTACAAAAAGATTTCATCGGAGAAAAAGTTTATGTTGCATATGCTTATACCAACGTTTTTAAGTAACCCTTTCTTAAAAACAATTTATGATGCATACATTTGTACAAGTATGGTAAATACACATGCAAATTTTCTTCTCTTTACAAACTCGTATACAAATTTCTATAGAATGCTAGTTTAAATTCTTAAGCCTTTGCGGTACGGCGCATTGACCCGAAAGCTCACCATTGTCGACAAAAGTCTTATGCTTATAAAAAACTAAATCACAAACCGGTTAACTAATCGCGCAGCACTAAAAATAAAATCCAACCATTATGACGCTACCATTCTTTTGGCCTTTCTTTAGCCTTTTGACACATTCTTACCAACAAATGTTCGACAAGAATTTTGCATAACTTTATTATTTAAAGTTGTGTAATTGCTGACCGTTGATCGTCTTTGGTTTAGACAAAATTTAGTAAGAATTTTGATCTTAGTTGAAACGTAGCGTCAAATCAATGCAGTGTTGCGTGCTGTAAACTTCTAATATTAATTTTATTTGCATTAAAATTATTTTTGTATAGTAAGAAAATGCTGTTGACATTTTATGTAACCGTTTTGATGCAATGCATCCTTCTGCTTTTGCCTGACGCTAGTGCGTCTGCGGTGAAGACCGAATTCTTTTCATCCGTACATCAAATGACTCAATTAGTGGATTTTGAAAGAGTCTTCTTGCAAAATATGCAGAAATATATAAAAGCTAATGAAAATAAATTGGAGTTTCTAAAAACGTAAGTGAGTGCTGGTGAAATGGGATTGTGAATGATTTACAGTTATTCATATGAAATTGAACAAACAATTTTACCACAGTCGCTTAGCAGAATTGGAAAGTGATCGCGATGACGCGCTTCGAGAGGGCCCGGATTACTATAACAGCCCTTTAAATAAATACATACTAACAAAGCGGTTAACAATGGATTGGGAGCGTATTCAAAATCTAATGGAATATGATTCGGGGAAGAGTAAGATCCTGTACTTAATATTTAAAAAAAATCATTTATTTAAATATATAGTAGTTATTTGTTGTAAAAAAATTTAATGATTTACAACAGAATAAGCGTTAACAAAATTGAATAAGTAAACGAACTTAGTGAAAGTAAAGTTTGATCGGTCCGGCTTTAATGGGTGAAATGTGGCTGTTAATATCACCCGGTAGCAACTTTCTTACCGATGAAATTCTTTCAACGATTTGGTTCAGATTATACTTTCAGATATACAGTTACATTAGCGGTGTTCACCAAATTGGTAGCAATGCTCCCTGAATTTAGCCAAAAGTTATAAACATATTTTTTTGTCTCCCAGGGTCCCTTTCAGAAACTTTATTCCCATATTACTATGTAACCTTATTCATATCGATCATCAGCCATAAAAGGTGCTTCAGAATATCACAATACGATTTTAAAATGTTTGCTTTTTCAGCCCTGCTGTGCTTAGCATTTTGCTATTTGCAAATGGGGGTTTTCAGAGCTGAGACGCCAGATTGTTAAATTTAATCTGGCTGTTTTCGCGAGTGTGAAGTGTTGGATCATCATTTCTAAAAGGGTCTTCCTTCCTCTATATTATATATACATATGTATGTAAATAAATATCTGTGCATAATCATGTTAACCAAAGCGCGTCGACAAAGGCAGAGCTCCGCATGCTAAAACAAACTTCTGCATTGGCTTATCAAGATTTCTTGAGTGAAGCTTGTATCAAAGAACAAGTTTTCTTAAGTTTTACAAACTAAGAGCGCAGTTACCCACCGACGTGAAAGTCGGTCAACACGTTAGTTTTCATTTACATGGCGGTGGGTAACTGCGCTTTAAGTTTGCATTTTAAGTTTTCCGTTCAACAAACAGAAGTCAAGGCCTTTTTTATTTTAGTTTTAGTTTAGATGAAAAATATAACTCAGTTCCGAATAATTTAAGAGCAAATATTTGTTGACATTTGCATACATATATTTGAGTAATTGTCCTTAAATTTCGTCCAGAATCTCTCAAGAGAATAGAACGCCACAAAGACGTTCACTCTTATCCTGAAAGTTCCGAGTTAGATGGTGCTATTGAAGGCTTTTTGCGCATACAGGACGTGTACCGGTTGAAGGCAGCAGATATGGCTCAGGGCATACTAGACGGTGTAAAATATGGGTGAGCACTAATGAAGTATTTAGTTATAACGAGAGCAATAATTTCTATGTTTCTCGCTAACTAACACTTTCCTTGCCAGCGTCAAGTTGAACGCTCAACTTTGCTTTGATATTGCCAAATATGCTGCTAAAGAGAACAAAACGCGACTTGCTCACGCTTGGGCAAAGGAAGCGCTGCAGCGTTTAGATCTCGCTACTGAAGAGTTCTCCAGCGAGCTGCTGCCGCTGGCGGATAAAATAAATAAAGCAGAAGTGTTGCTCTTACTAGCCGAAGCTAAAGTTAGTTTGGGTGATATGAAGGGGGCAAATCAAACCTACGCGGAGCTAGTGCAGCTGCATCCAGATGTCAAGAACTATACAAAGACTTACTTGGAATTTCAAACGAAAAATTTTGAGGATGATAGTGTCAGCGTTAATTCCACGGCTGAGCATGCAGTACGTACGCTAAGTGAACATGTGAACATTGGTGTTGCATTTTATCTTATCTTGTTCTTTTCACGATCGCAGCCATTACCAAAAAAATTAATCCAATCCGATCAATACTCGCTTTACAAATACGTCTGCAATGGCTTATTTACGCAAAGTCCAGGCGAAGAACGCGAACTGCGTTGTGGCTATCTTACCGAGACGCATCCATTTTTATTGATTGCTCCCATTAAAGCCGAGGAATTAAATCATGACCCTTTAGTTGTGATCTACTATGATGTCCTTTCGGATGCTGAAATCGATATCATGAAAAACTTGTCTAACGATCGTATTGTGCGTGCCCAAGTCATGGGTGCCAATGTGTCAATTGTCTCTCCTTTGCGAACAAGTCAATTCGCATTCTTTCCGAAAACAGCGCATAAAGTCTTGCAGAAGATTGATGAGCGAGTTGAGGATATGACTAATTTAAATATGAACTTTGCGGAGGATCATCAATTTCAGAATTATGGCATTGGTGGACATTATGGACAGCATCATGATTGGTTTACGGACGATATAGTAAGGCAATTATTTTTTTTTATTTTTGAAATTATATTTTCTTATTATACTTCATAGTCTGATACAATGATCTCTGGAAAGGATATGGGAAATCGAATTGCAACGGTGCTGTTTTATGTGAGTAAAATTTATATATGTACTAACTATTCCTTGTAAATTTTTTATGTTTTAATATAATTGTTTGTTTTTTTGAATTTAATTTGAAGTTAACTGATGTCGCGCAAGGTGGCGGCACTGCCTTTCCTTATTTGAAACGACTGTTACTGCCAAAGAAGGGAGCTGCGGTTTTCTGGTACAATTTACACGCGAATGGCGAAGGGGATCATCGTACGTTACATGGCGGTTGTCCTATTATCGTGGGCTCCAAATGGGGTAATTTGACAATTTAACGTTTCAAAGGGGACTATAGTGTAATTATATGGTTTTATTATTATTTTTTAGTTCTAAATCGCTGGATTCGTGAACACGATCAGAGCGATCGACGCCCTTGTGAGTTGTGGTCTGACACATATGTTTTTGAAGGTTGTTTAGGTTAAGTTTAGTTTAAATTACTATTAAATAGTTAAATGAAATACATAATTTAAATAAACAAATTATTATATAGCTTTATTATGTCATACGTTCATATTCAAAATCCAACGCCGCTGTATTAGAGCCAGCTGCAAAATTATTTATGTGATAAATTAACTAAAATATTCTTAAGTAACACTTATTAAAAAACTCCAGGATGTTTAATGGTTTCCAAGTTGATATTTAAGTGCACAGTTCGTACGAAATACAAGTATATCATAAACCTCTGTACTCCGAAATACGAGAACAGCTGCGGCCTTCGTCTCTCTAGAATTTCACCAACTCGAAATATTAATTATTCACTTTGACGAGATTAGTAACACGAACATTTTTTTTGTACTTAAACTGCAAGATGGGTTTAGAACAAGTATTGTTATCAAAAAAAATATTGTAGTATACACAAAGAAAATGCTGTGCATATCAAAAGCAGCAGCTTTTAAAAATTACTTAAAATAATTCTAAAAAATTAACAGTAAAACCTAACCTATGTGGTCGAGTGGGTAGGAGTGCGTGCTATTACTCGCAAGTAAAATCAAAGTCATATAAGTGTTTTTTTCTAATACCAGTCACCCCTCGGCAGGGGGTATTTGAAATGTTTCTCATAAAATAACATACATCTGTCATTCGGAGTCGGCACAAATCTGGAGTTCCCGCCATTTGTGGTAGAATGATGTAAGAAGATGCACACTACAAATGGTACGAGATGCTCGGCCAAACACTGAGCTATAAAGTGTAAGTACAGTTTTATACTAAAATTGAATAGTCTAAAAACAGCATACTCAAAAAATTCTAAGACTTATGGGAAAAAAGTTTTAAAACTATATAAACATTTTAAAATTTTTTTTAGTTTTCTACAAAGCTTTAAACTTGGATTTATAAGGTTTATGTTAGAAAATAAAAAAATGAATATATGTAAGTGGCAAACTATGTCACTTTGAATGCTGTTGCTATTGATATGCAGAGTGCTGTATACATGCTTATGTAATATGCGTTTCAATTTTATCCAAGAAATTATTTAAGATATATGTATGTACATATATAAGATTGGTAACCTACTTTAGAAAACAACGGGAGTGATAATAAAAAAATGTAAGATGCGAATCCTGCTTTTGAACTGAAATCTTTGATAATTGAATTGCAGTGTTGCCAGTTGGAAGACTTTGTCAAGATGCGTCAAACCGAGCCGTACGATTATTATTTCCAATTATTTATTTAAGTCAATATTATTAAATAACCCATTAATAGATACATATTTTCCGGCAAATATTGAAATATTGAAAATTATTACAAATAAAAAAGTTTAATTTTTTGACTGTTGGAAACTACTATGACTTATCAAATTGTAGGTTAAATCATCAAGAAAAACGGCAATTGTTGAGCTAAGATATTTGAAATACATACATACATATGTACATATCTCTGAAAAATGAAGGACCTCGTTAGGGAGTTCTTTTAACTTAGGAAAATTTCTGGCATGAAAAACAAGAACTCTGGCTGAATTAAGTTGTGATAATGAATTTAATAATATACATATATATAATAAGATTACTTTAGGTTGGTTTTGGAACGAATTTTCGTCTTCCCTTGTTTTAAGACATACTGGTTTTAGCTAATTTTTTATGAGATACCCTTCTTAAGAGACCCGCCTTTTATTGATATCCCTTCTTTAGAAAATTTTTAATGAATGCCTGAGCTCTTGCAAACAGACCTCATTAGCTCATTACATATGATTATAATAATCACCGGCAAAGGGTTATAAGGTGCTCTTTTTCAATTTTCACACACATATAACTAGAAGAGATGAAAGTAATTATGTTTTTTCGCATAACTTTTCATCTCACTTTAAAATCGAGCACTATAAATGAATTAAGAAGCTTTCAGCGATATGCAATTAGACATACTTTTTTTTTTAGTAAAATATTTGATTTTAATGGAAATGCATACTTACGAAAAATTCCAACAAAAACAGAGTCAACGAGTTTTTTTTTTTTTTTTTTGTCAAGTGTTTATTTCATTTTTGTGAGTGGCTTCTGAGGAACCTTCAGCAATAAAATGTGGTTTACTTCTTTTTGCGTTAATGCTTGTGGTTCATATCCCAACAATTTAACATTTTTTTTGTTTTAAACTTTATTGTAAACATCTACAAAGATCGACTGAATTGGAATACAAATATTTGTCATACCATTTTCTACTTTTTTTTGTTACTGTGATGCTGCACCATTACATGTATTATTTTCAATTCGGTTCAAGGAAAACATAAAAAATTACAAATTCTAAAACATTTATCTCAATGCTTTACTCGTGAGTTAATGAATTTCTTCTGCTCTTTCTACGTAATACTTTTCTATATAAATATTTAAACTTGAGTGTTTGTACGTTTTTTTTTTAAATATTTTTTTCATGTAAATTTACTTGTAAATCAACAAATTTTACAAATTCTTTTTCTTTTTTCTAAAAGGTGGTACATTTTACTTGAATATTCATAAGTGGAGAATGTGTGTTGTAGTAATTTGTGAGAATGCACACCCTTACATAAATAATTAGCAAGTATATATGTAAGTACTTGTGTGTGTGAATGTTTTTTTATATTTTGTTTACCTCTAACGCGCTTTAGTAATAAGATCGTCCTTCCACGTCTTACTTTTTCTCCAAAATCATGTCTTTTAGGGTAACTCTATGTTTAGTTGAGTACAGGCAACATTTGATTTTTTTATTGTGATTTTTATAACGCCTTTAATCGCGTTTTAAGATTTGCGAAAATTGAGTTAAACTGTTTTTTTTGTTTCTGTTTTTCATATTTGTTTGGTTTTACCTTAAATTCACTTCAAATTTGATTACTTATAGCTTTCGTCATTTTCACATAATCCATTCGACAGTCGCCTGCTCGTGCGTTGCATAGGATTTTTGGACAAGCAACTACTTGTAAATATTATTATTTTTTCGCATTGTTGGCATAGTAAAGTTTTCAAAAAACAGGGATTGTCATAAGGGGCACACATGTAACATCAATAGATAGTTTTGCTTTATTTCAATTCCATTCTTAATCTAACATTACATTATTAATATACTTTTTTGACGTGTTCTAAATACAATCTGAGCATAGATAAATAAATGTAATGCAATTTTTTGCGATAAATATGTTACTTTAAGTTTCTTTCTTAAAAATATTTTAGTAACATTTAGTTTACACTCATTTAAATCAGCTTTTCTTCTTCATTGGGTTTTATTTATCTATTTATTTTTGGTTTTATTTGTTCTCATAATCAACGTGTTTATATTCTACTTCTTCATTTTAGGCGTTTATTGAAATTACAGTTTCTTAGTTTCGTTTTTTTTCATTTATTTCATTCGCTTAGAATCATATATCTATACGTTTATATCTTTACTATTATAATACTTTTAATAATAGTTTTAATGTTTAATAAGTAACAACATATAGTTTAAACTTGGTCAAAACATTCAGTGTATACATTTAGATAAGTTTTGGAATTTTTTATTTGTATATGATAAAATTCATCTTAATTGTAGGAAACTCGTCGCAATGCGAGAGTATTGGCCTACATATATGTAACTAAGTCCTCATCGCTTACTCTATACACATTTACATATGTGTGTGTGTATGCAACTCACAAAGTTAAGTAAGACGCACTGCAATGTGCATAAAAACTGTTTCGAAAAGGATGCTCAGCGTACAAGCATGTATGTATGTTAGTTGGTAGGTTTTGTTTGTAGTTTGCAAGCTACATACATACATATTTGCTTTTTTCCAGGGTGTTTAAGTTTATTTTCCATTTCCAAAAATTCTGATATTTTTGTGATATCAAAAAATTTTAAGCTTTAATACTCAATTGTTCTACTATTGTTGTTGTTTTATATAAATACTATTTTGTTTATTCTTTTTGATGTTAGTTACTATCATTTGTTCTTGCTGTTTGTTGTTGTTGCTACTTCTGCTACTTAAATTTCATAGTTGCGAAACTTATTGGCCACATCGGAATTCTCTGCGCCCCATTCAGCTTTTCGATTGCCATAATAGAGTGCAGCGCCGCCCTCGGAGGCACGTCGATGTGCCGGATTTGGTGAGGCCGCCGAGAGGCCTGCACTGCCGCCAGCTCCAGTTGTGGCACCCGCTTCGGGCAGCATGCGGTCTTTAGTTTTTGGAGTGGCCCAATGCATGGACTGAATGTGGATTGGTTAGTTAAATGAGTGTAAAGAATTTGTATTAATTAATTATGTATTGCATTTCATGCGCATGTATGTAGTTGTATTTTAAGCCATGCGGATGCTGTAAAGTTAAAGCGAATCCGTTGTATTTTGTAAGTTATGAAATTTCACTTCACAAATTTCAGCCTCAAATTTTAGTTTAGAACGCTTTAGTCACACTGAGTAATAAGTCAAAAGTTGTATGCTTGGTTATTTTTAAATATTTTGCAATTTTCTATGCCAGTGAATCGCTCATTGACATTTCTTATTTTAATAATTCGCCATAACTTAACGCATTTCATTAGCGAGTGGAAGAAAGATTATTTATTTATTTATTTGTATGTGTAATTAAAATTTTAAATATGTTTCAATGTATATTTTTTTACAAATGGATATGGAGTAGGGCAAAATCACAACATCAAGTATATTTTTTAATAACCGATACATATTGAAGATTCGTCATGCAAAGCGGGAAAATGCAGTTTTCCTATCGAGAAATAATGATTTTTGGTTTATCTAATTTCAGTTGTGTTGATACAGCTCGAAATAGGGGCCTGTTGAAAAACTTTGAAAGGCTAACAACCAAATACATATTAAAAAAAACTTTGTTCGGGAATGTCGTTTAAAGCACTTCAAATTCGGTGTATTTGTTTATAAATTGCACTGTAAATGTATGTATGCCCCTTTTGAAAGTTCACTTCAACTCAATCTCACCCTAAATGTGAACACTGAGAACAAATATGTACCATATATAATTTCCCTGATCGCTGAAAAAATATTGAATGCATGGAATATCTACATCAGTTATAGCGAGACCAAAATGATTGTTTATAATGAAACTTCTTAAGCGGCGGTGGAAAATTGGAAAATCAACATGGCAAATGCGTTATAATTCTGCTCACCATACTCAAACTCGGCATAGATATGTATGTATGCATCTAAACTCACCACATCATATATAACACTTAAACTTACTACCTGTATTGTAATTCAGTTGGTTATGGCAGTTCCTGAAAAGTTTTATTTTTCTGCACAATGCATGCCTTAAGTTTACAGGATTGTTTTTTTTTTTTGAGACATTGGGTCAAGCAAGTTTGCAACGTGTTGCATACTGAAAAATCCCTTGCGATAAATGTCACTTAAAAACAGTGATAACGCTAATTGGTTCTGCTATAGTTGGCATCGATACTTATTACTCATTGGACAATGACCGCTATAAAACTTCGGCCAGTGCCGAGAGTGTTCTATCAAGAAATGGGTTTAGTAATTTTTAAAGAAAAACTCATTCGTTTGAATGTTTTTATTTACATATATGTACAATAATCGACCACATGTTTTCTTCGATCCCATATAAAAACGTCGTTGCCGCTCACAATAAAAATTTCCATGAAAAATATTTTTTTTGCTATGTTTTTTAATTAAAAATTAATTAACTTTTTACATTATGAACACATTGTGAATGGGCTATAAATATGCATACTCAAACATTTTTTTTTGTTATGTTTATTTGTTAATTGACGGCGGTCCCTGGTAAGATTTCCGTATGCCAGAGGCCATCGTGGCCCAGAATGGATCTACAAATTTAGCGCCGTTCCTTCTTAAAACTAGTACCTATTCCGAAACGACTTCGTCCTGCTCAATAAAAAATATTTAACAACCGCGCACTTCATCTATATTTCTTGGTAGCGCCATGGATTCACTACTATACCATTTCTACTCTGGACCATAGACGTTAGTTTAATGCCCTGTCCACTTAGTTTGAGAAGTGATTTCGTTTGGTGGTCTACTACTACTCTTGGTATACTACTACTACTATATATAGCTCAGTGTTTGGCCGAGCTTAGAAAACAACTTTTCTATGATTTAGTTTTTACTTGCCCTGGATGAGATTCAAACCTCGAAGTTTAGAACGCACCGCTACACAGCCGACCACAGCGTTTGGTGGTCTCTCATTGGAATTCAGAGTGGTCTTGTAATACAATGAATGTGTCCCATCATTGATTATTGGTTGGCCACTAGATTTATGTATCTAATTTATTTAACAACATCTGATTTTCATATGCGTACCTGCTGGCATTTTCTAACAAAAAATGGTTATCGCAAAGGAAAGGGGCATATATTCGGGGTCATAAAAGTGTAGCTAAAGATAACTCTGACTAAGTGGTTCATCATAAGAAATAACATTAGAAATATCATTTCCAGACATTTATATTTCATAACTAAAAATCTGTATAAATATATGTACATATATCAAGTCGACAAATATACAGAAGTTTTATCAAACGTATACATATGGCTGAAAGGACAGCAGAACGTTTTCAACTGAATTTGATATGATTTCATTAAACTGGTACGATTCTAAAGTGGAACGAGAAATGCTTGAGACACACAAATGGATATCGATTACACCAAAGAACTGGTCTCATTGGAAATTAAAATATATTTACAAGGAAAAGAAAACATTTTAAAACAGAATAAATTTACCATCCCTACACACACCCACACATACTCGTCTACATGAACACTCATTGCTGGATGCCACTCTCTATGGGGAGCTACGCTGACAGTTTGAAAACAAGTTTGTATTTTTATCCGAATACATACATACATATGTATGTATGTAAGTGGAAAAAGGAAAGGGAAAGTTGCAATAAAAATGCTACAGAATAGTAAAATGACAAAATGACTGCCATAACATTGTCGAAGTTGCCGTTGTAGCAAACATTTTTTTAATGTTAAAACTTGTTTATGTTTTCATTACTAAATGTGTTGCTGTGAGTTGCTCTGACGAAACCCTCCTTCTCCTCTCCTCTGTCTTTCTGGGTGCAGGGAGCTCGTGGCATGCATTTAAGTGCAATTCAATTATTTTCTTTTTTTTTATGGTATTAACGCTTTTCGCATATGCTGGTGGTGGTGGTAGGGGTTGTGCTAGTGTAGGGTACATTTAATAAGAGCTCTATTTTTATGGTTATTATTTTTCTTTAGTTTCGCTTTCTGTTTTCTTATACTCGCTGCGTTCGATTTGCCACTCGTACCTCCTTATCCACTTTCTCAGCGATTGTGTATCTTCTCACCTGTCCGACGTGCTCCTTCATACCCAACCAGTTTTTGTAGCTCATTGCAATGCCACTGTTGCGCCATTTGTCATAGTTTGCACGTCTCTCTGGATCGCAGAGCGTCTCCTTGGCCTCCTGCAATCATAGAAGGTTGTGTGAGAGAAAAAAATATAAAGATTATTTGCAAAATGAGATTTGCGTAAAAACTGTCAAGAGAGTTTTAATAGAAAATTTCATTATTAATAAACAAAGCCATTGTTCTGTGCTGCAGAAAAGTGTCTTTTAAAGTAAGGAAGGAAACAATATATGCAATGTAGGCAATGTTTTAGCATCTGAAGGACATATTTCAATTTCACCTCTAAATATGTATTCTATTGAAATGTTTAAATATCTTCTAAAAAGGTTTACTTAAATTTTAAAGGATTATGATCTTGAACTGCAGATTTTGATTCTTTAAAATAATATATTCTCAATTTTGTGCTGTATTGTATTTTTATAAATATATGATAAACAGCGCTCAACTATTCAAACTCGGATATTTTGACAACTTTTGACTATTTTTTTGTTTTTATCTAATTTCTATTTTTGAAATAGATTGCAAATACAAAAAACAATTACACGAAAAAACTCTAACTCTTTTAGGATTTCGGGTTTTAAGAAAAATTTTATTTGTTACGTTTATTCAATTTTGTAGCTGATAAGAGCGGGAAATTTGTTTCAAGTTAGGATGAATTAGTATAAGATTTGTGTAAAATGTTGGTTAAACTGACTTTGAATAGAAAAAAGTGGAAATTAGTTTGGGAAATATATATATACCAGGTCAAAATATCGTGTTACTATTATTTTTGTAGCCCGTAAATCTGTGGAAACTTCTCTCGACATAAGTAAATTTTCCAATATTTCTACCATGTACAAGAATTTTCAATGTCTTACTGGAGTATTTATGTATGCACATACATACATATATGATACTTAATGTATGGCAGTCTTATAATGAACTTCTTTTTTTAAATTTATAATTTCATTTGACCCAAGGTAAAAACACCATTTACTTTTTTACTCAAACTGAGTTTGACAAAACAACTTGTATGGGCTTAGATGTTTTTTTTAAATGAAAAGCGTTTTAAAAAACATCTAATTTATTTATTTTCTATTTACAAAAACAAAAAAGATATTTAAATGAAAACGATTGATTGAATAACGCTTGCTTGCTGATATGTGTGGAATTTTAACAACCTCTTTTAATTTCATTGTAAGAACCTTTTGTAGTGGAAAGCCTTAAATCTGGGTTTCCGCTCTTCTGAAAAATTAGCAATTTTGAAAGAGTTTGCTTTGTCCAATGTCGTCCATAGGTATATATGAATATGTTTATGTTTTGAAATAAATAATGTAAGAAACTCTATTATCAATTTTGTTTTTGTAATAAAAACATGTTTAACTTTCCGACCGTCTCAAATGCGAGTGATAAGCATCATTGTATGATTAAAAAAATGAACAAAATTTAATTAAAAAATGAATAAACGAATTTGTTGAATGTATGTTTTGACATATATGTAGGTAAATATACATATATTAACGAAAAAATGTTTTCCTAAGCTTGGGCTTGTCGTGTAAACATTGCACTCATACGTCCCGACAAACGGCTTTCTGACAAAACTCGACACCTGAAATAGCTCAGTTGTATGTATTGCAAAAAGTGAGATAAATTCACACTTTATTCATGAATTTATTCACGAATGTATTCTTGTGCATACCCCAGACGATTACATAGAAGTTTACTAAATTATAAATTCTTAGAATGTTCGCTTTTTGTGCCGAATTTGGAATTCCACGCATTCGTTTATTTTTGTTTTTCTAAGTGGAGTATACCACCTTAAATGATTTCGTCTTGGTGCATACCATTGATTTTTTATTAACAAGCCGCTCTAA
Organism: Philophylla caesio; assembly: GCA_963971545.1. Classification (NCBI taxonomy): domain Eukaryota; kingdom Metazoa; phylum Arthropoda; class Insecta; order Diptera; family Tephritidae; genus Philophylla; species Philophylla caesio. Next base: position 195,170,853 of record OZ020604.1, on the reverse strand, counting down.
AGATATATCACTAAACATATTTTTTAGTATTGCTCTTGCTTGTTAAAGTACGTTGCTGTTAATTTTCTTGAAGAAATAAATATACGAGCATTTTTTCTTGAGAGCTTCAGACTGGCAAGAAGTTTTTAAGAGAAGAAAATTTGGGTATATGCATTTTTTGATTTTCTCGAGAACTGTAAACTAAGCTAATATTTGATGAAATATAGGTATGTAGATGTAGATGTAGATAACAGTTACACTCGTCATAGTTCGATACACTCTTTTCACAAAATCAATTATTTTCATACATTCGTTCATCAATATCTGAACTGTACTATTATAACACATACGAGTATATGTATGTATGTATGTATTTGTAGAAGCTTACGAGTATATACGATGACTTAAAATACATATTCAAGCTTTGTTTTAACAATTAAAAAAGATAAAAAAGAAAAAAATTTAAAAAGTATCCTATTACAATAACAATAGAGGCTCTTCAATATTTTATAAGGCAATTTCGCTAACGTATTCTCCTATTATATAACATACATATATGTATACATATGTAAGTATGAGTATGTAAAGGTGGCAGTTATCTCTTGGGTACATATGATATTTTATTCAACAGGCTGTTGTCGCATCTTATATAATAAATACGTATGCATTTAAAGTAATTTCCCGATGCCCTGCGGGAAAAATTATTCATGCTCCTCTTTTTGTGGTTACGGTTACAGCTTAACCATTGGTATTTAAGTATTGCTCATTAATCGATTACGGCTGATGATGCGACCTATCACTCGTGTCGCTCTTGTTCTGCAGAACGAATAGGAGAGTAAATTAATTTAAAAGATTGTTCATTTATACATGTTATTACTTGTGCGAACTCACAACATACCTAAAACTTTATTTTTATCAAAGCTAAAAAAAACCTATACATTCGACAAAGGTTAGGGAATGTGCTCGACAAACTGAGTGACAGTGTGCGCCCGGTCAAACTGTGCTGTGGATTCGTCATCCACAGAAAAAAAGAGAAAAATAGAGAGAGAGAGATGGGTTGAGACGGCAAACGACGATGGAAAGTCTTTGTTAATTAACTGAGAACCTAATGTTGTAAATGCTGTGAATGACAGAAACCGCTTTACAAAATAAAAAACACACGATGCTCCGTATTTTGAATTTCATTAGTTGTCAAAGTTATCACTGCCAATATTGTTAACTTATCGAAATATACAAATTTTTCAGTGTCCTTGAACTGGATATAATTAAATACAATGGAATCGCGCATTTTCAGAGAACTTGAACTTACTCACAGGGCTTATTACTATTTTGCAATGAATAACAAATCGTGCCTACAAGCATATTTATCGCAAACCACAACAGCAAGTGGTTATAATGCAGACAATGCCGCGCAACAATAGTGGTCAAACTGTCACTATAAAGGGTTTTCAAATAGGGACGCTACAAAAGTTTTTTTTATATAAAACAAAATATCAATCAAATTCTTAATTCCTGCGAAAGTATATTCGAAGCCATTATGTATGGAACTCGATTTCTTTTGCATATGGCCACCACGGGCTCGCTTGCAGAAGTCCAGACGGAGAACCCAATTTTCGACAGTTTTCAAGCATTAATCGCCGATACTGCTGTAATTTCACGTTCGATATTCGTACGAAGTTCATCAATTGTCGGCGGCTTGTTGACATATACCATAGACTTGACGTAGCCCCACACGAAATAGTCTAACGGCGTTAAGTCGCACGACCGAGGCGGCCAATTGACTGGGCCATTTCGTGAGATAACACGTTCACCAAACTTGGTTTTCAATAAATCAATGTGTGGCTTGTGGCGACGTCCTGTTGAAACCACATATTGTCCAAGTCCATATCATCCAATTTGGGCAAAAAATATTGGTTATCATTAAGCGGTAGCGATTCCCATTCACAGTAACGTGCCGGCCTTGATCATCACGAAAGAAGTACGGCCCAATGACGCCGAAGGCCCATAAGTAGCACCAAACCGTAATTTTTTCGGGATGCAATGGTATCTCATTGAGTACGTGTGGGTTGCTGTGTGACCAATAACGCATATTTTGCTTATTGACGAAGCCATTCGGCCATAATAGAGCCTCATCATAAATTGCACGTAGCGCTCCTAAAGTTGAGGCCACTGACTCCGAATATCGGTAGTAAATTTTAATAATTTTGACTCGTTGTTGGATCGTCTGTCTTTCCATGATGAAATGGCAAACTTTACTGAAGAGAAATGTCAAGCGAGAGGGGAAAAATATGACGTTGTTTGCTGTCCCTATCGGCCTACTTTTGTAGCGTCCCTATTGAAAAACCCTTTATATACTTGTGTGCACAATTTGACATACATTTGAAACAGTCCTTTTCTCAAGCCTTAATCGTTAGTTCTCAAATGCATCTAAAATAAATGTGTATAGCATTTTCCAACTAGAAGACACTTTCTAGGCATTGGATTTTTCTTTATTTTCAAATTTAACATTTTTTCAATTCTGAACATTTTCTTAAACAAGTGAACGAAAGACGATATTGAATTCAGTTATGTACTCTGAATGTAAAATTTTGATACAGTTGTATTTAAAAGTTTTTATATTGACATTTTCGAAGCGAACCGAAGTGCTAAATAAATGTTTCTCAAGTGCTTCTCAGCCGTTACTCAAGTTGCAAAAGAATGTTTGAGACTAATTTGAGATTATTTTTTTTCAAATGATAAAAAAATACTGGAAAATACTATTTTCTCAAACGTGTGAAATTTTTCCCCAGAGTTTGCTGGGTAGCGAATGTGAGAGATTGGGAAAGTGTGCGGGAGGCGAATAGGTGAATGAGAAGTGAAGACAAACCGCATTATGGGCTACTAACCCACTGAAACACTTATCACTCGGAAATCAGCAACAACTACGAACACTCAACAAAATTTATTGTTCATTGCCACTTGCTTTGGGGCAAAAGTAACACAATGAAGTCAATATTCGATTGCGTTGACAGAAGTGGAACACCACAAAATGGACGTCATGTGGTGGTATTATATTTGACAACGCTAATGAAATGTTTCACATAATACTGATGATGATGATATGAGTCTGAGTGAGTAAGTTGTTTTTTCTCAGTTATAAACTAATTTAAAGCTTGTGAACTGGGTGTAGGTATACTAGTTCAGTAGTGACCAGAATTATATTAAGTGACGAAGCGGCCGCTTTGCTGCGATTTGTAGTATTTGCATTTGAAACTTTCAGAGCCTAGGGAAATACACTAATAATCGCCATAAAAAAAAATAGAAATATAAAAAATATCATTTACGCCGATTCGAAAGTTATCTTTTCTTTTTCATCGACTGGAACAGTGGGAATGACACAATAATGTTTGGATAAATATTGCCTTGCTAGGCTTTGAAGAATATGGCAAGTTGATTGTTTCATTGGTATTTGGAGAAATTTTGTCACTTTTGACAAATTTCGAATATCATGGATATAATAGAAGCAAATGCAATTGTTAATGGCTTGTGTTAAGACAATTTATTTGTAGACGATTAGTGACGATTTCGATAGTGTGTAGTTCGATAGTGAGTAGATTTCTAAGTTGTATAATACTAATTTCGTTACCACGGATTCATCAAAGCTCATATATGTATATGTACATATGTATATACATTTTCACATATATCTTTACATCAACAAAGTTAACATATTTTATCGCGAAGGTATCTTCTTTTACTCCTACTCAACATATTTATAAGTATATTGTTACGTTTTTTTGTTGGTTTCTAGTCCCAGAAGGGTGGTGGGAAAAAAAATATATCTCTCTGAAATATTTGCCGCGTAATGTTAACTGTAGGGATGTGTAAGTATATTCGTTTCAGGTAAAAAAAGGAGAAAAATTTGCTTCTGTTTTCGAAAACATTTCTTTATTGGGTAGATGTATACTTACATCCATACATATATAGCTTTGTGTGAAAGTTAGCAGTTACCATTTGGAAATGACAACAGGCAATAATCGATTAACGCCTCTTTCACTGAATATTTAGGTCAGCACTGGACTATTGTTGTTGATGTTCTTACTTCTATGTATGGAGTTTCATGTAGCGCTCAAATGTATGCTTCAATTGTTGTTTTATTTTATTTTTGCACTCACTCGACAAAGCAACACAAATTTCTAGTGAACTAGATTCGTTTTGAATAGCTGGAAGTGAGTTGCGGTTTAATTACATGTTTTTGTAGCTGTGGTGATGATATTGATGATATGAAAATTATATAAACTAACAACAAGAGTAAACCACATTCACCATAGTATGCAAAAAATATGAATATTATGAAAAATGTAAACTTAATTAACAAATTTTTGACTCTAAGCTAAATACCAAGAATGACAATGAATATTTAAAAATTGTTACTAAGAAACGCAATTAATTACTGTTTTAAATTCTAACTTGAATTAGTTCTCATGAGGACATTTTATCAGAATATTCATTATAAAGTCTGAATACAATTTTATTACGCGAATTGTTTAAATTTTTGGAAAACCCGTAAATTATATTTTTCAAGTTTGACTGTTATTGTTGATGTTGTTTACGCCATTATCAGAAAATCTGAAGACAGTGCTGACATATGTACATATGTGTGTATATACACTGTATGTGTGTACATATGTATATTCATATGTTTGTACTTGCCAAATGCGCATGTTTGTGCAAACACTTGTATTCGTAACAAGTTACATGCATCACAATCCCAAGAGCTTACATGAACCATTAATTAATGATTTTCATTTCGCTTGTGAAAAGAAGCAGAAGTACTCGTAAATGTGTGTAGTTTATTATTATTATATTTACATATATGTGTTTTATTAGTGTTGAAAGCCACTAAACTTCACATCACTGACCACGCAAATTAGTGTGTTCAACCGCAAACACATTTATTTTATCCAAAAATAGTAAGTTGATGCTTTCAAATTGAGTTCATAATATAATTCTTCGTTCAGTAAGCTTGAAAACAAAAACACAAAATTATTGCTTCTAAACTGGAGAAAGTTCAGCTCAGCAAATTTAAATATTTTCGATTACAGATGTATGTATGTTCGATAGTTAGTGTACATGAAATCTATAGAACAAACTTAAGTGAGTAATGTAAATAATTTGAATAATAAAAAAAACTATAAACGGCGACTAAAGCGAACGAATTTTTAAGCATGGATTTACCTTAAGAATGTATTTATTAAATTTATGTTTAGTATTTTCCATGTCTATATATGGAAAAGTAATTCTTGTTATCCTTATATTTTTTGTAACAGTTATTATCATAATTTTGCTCGCTAAGTTTATCGACATGCCAATCAGTGTCGATATTTTAATCGAATTTGTTACTGATATCGTAATTAAATACGACGTTTGCATTTTAGTTGATATCAATTAATTATAGAATTTCGATATTTCGTTATTTTTATTATTTTTGCTATATCGATATCATTGCCATATACCGTATGCGTATTTGTTAGGGCTATTGTTAACGAACTTTAAGTTTAGAAATTTGATAATTGTAAAGTAAATAAAAAAGTTTAAATAAATTTAAAATACTGCGCAAATAAAACGTTTTCAATAAATATCAATTTATACATATTCCCTGGGAACTAGTCTCTCAAACTACTTTTTAAGATTACTCGCCGTGCTGTCCTTGAACCGATTTAAGCCGAAAATATTTAAAAGGGCTGCGATAAGCTATTTCTATCGAAATGGGCGGCATCACGATCAAAGACTATCACCCGCCCATTTCTCTAGTATAACTTACATACGACTACATATGCGAAACGAGCTGTTACGTATACGCCCTGGCGCCTTTGGCTACATAACATACATACGATTGCATTCTGGCCAGTCAGGCTATTTTTGGTTTGTGGTTGTAGTTTCTATCGCAATAAGCCTTAGGTGGGGAGGCGTCGACTCTCATGCTCTGTTATATATTTACACCTCTAGGATGTTCTTTTATTCGAATTTTTTGAAAAACCTGTTTTCGAATTATTTTTTGTGACCTGCTCATCACCAGGTCACTATTTAGAGACATTATTTTGATACTAGAGGCTTTATTTTCAAACGAATGAATACTAACTTGTCTAAAATTGTGACTTTTGTCTCTATTAGTGACTGAGATTGCATACTGAATTCGGGAGTAAGTCTCTAATAGCAACAAAAGTCACAATTTTAGACCATTTCGGAATAATTGTTCTCTAAATAAAGCCTCTAGACTAAAAATAAAGTTACTAAGGGTCAGTTTTTCACTGCAAGTTGAACTCTGTTTATCGTTTGAACTAACTTTAAACTCAGAAAGTTGTTTTCAGTCAGCTTTAAATGTGGTTAAAACTAAGTTTAGTTTAGTTTAACTTATCAGCTGATTGCTGAGTACCTGGTTTAAGTTGCAACAAATTTAATTTAGCGCAAGGAAACGAAGTTTAAATTTAATCTATGTTTAGCTAAGCTTAGTTTAAACTAGCACTGTAAGACTGGCCTTAAATTGTAAACTGGTGATATGCAGCTCAGAAAAAGCTAAAACAAACACATAATATAAAAACGAAAAAGCAAGGATATTCGATATTCGAAAAATTTAAATTTCAGAAATGCACCCTACGAAAATGTATGAAAAAACCGAGTCAATCACTCTAATCCACACCCACCCACGCACAAGAAAAAATTATGCGTTAAAGTGAACTCCGGCAGTTTCGCTATTTTACATTTTCAACTGACGAATACAGTTTGTATGTATGATTTCGGAATGCAATGCACACACGAACAATGTATGTACGAGTATGTGTTTTGTGTACTCGATTAAGTATATTTGTTTATGTATGTATGAAAATGCGTAAGCGTAGTTGCACTGTTTGTTTATGTCATGCATTTCCGACATTGCATTGTATAATTTTTCCCCTTCCATGGCATTCAACTGGCAACAAAATAAATAACTGTAGCAAAAAGTAAAAAATTACATTTTAAGCTCCAACTTCACCTTTCCACTGGGTCCATTACATGGATTTTAACTATGTACATAGGCATATCCTTATACGCATACGGTTGCGTTGCTTGGTTGCGGTTTTAAGCTGCTTGGTATTTTTTTTTTTTACCATATCCATTGTCCTCATACAACTTTTACTTTGTGTAATTATTTGTATATTTTATATGACGGTTGCAATAAATAAAGTAGCACTCTATGACTTAAAAATAATGCTACATGTTCTCTTGCTTCATATGATCACGAAGATCCGTATGTAGTTTTCAGTATTTTTTTGCGTGTGTGTCAATCAGCTTTCGGTGGTGGCTTTGTGTGAAGTTTTAAATGAGTTAGTGCCATGCCAACGTCTGCTCGGTGTGCGCTTCATTCATATAGCACTCACTGTCTGTCGTTCACAGACGAGCTGTTTGCGTGATTGACGCTCACGCAGTGCTATGGCACCAGCGGCAGCAAGTGTTGAAAATATTATTTTTAGCGCTTGGGAATGATGGTGGGCGGTCCTCGGGTAAGGCTGTCTAAGTAAAATGTGTTATATTTTTTAAAAAATATAACTATGTGCTCATTGTGAATTCGCATAAAATTGCTGTATTTGCAAAAATAGCAATAATCTGAAAATGTATTGCCTGGAAATTGTTGAAAAACTTTGACAAATACACAAAAAAGATGAAAATGTATTGCCTGGAAATTGTTGAAAAACTGTGACAAATACACGAAAAAAGTGGCTTAACAGTTGTCTGGATATTTAATATTTGACAAAGCAACATAAAAGGTTTGAAACAAAAAAAAAATCGCTATGGTGTGAAAAGAAGCTATCTGAGGAAATATGTATACCTTAATTTTCTCTTAAACTAAATTTAAAGTGAGTGTAACAACAACGAAATTCTCTTAGGAGATTGTAACGTTTTGGTTTTTCATCTCTTAGTTGAAACGAGTTAGATTCTTTTTATGAATAAAGAATTTGATACCTTCCAACTCTGCAAAAACTTCGATTAGTCTAGGAAATAATCGCAAAGGAAGATGCGACTAATACAACTTCTCATCTTTTTATATGGAATGAACCATTTGGTTCGAGCATGTCCTATGAAAAGACTGGGTATAAATGACGCCTAGTCTTTTACTGAAGCGGCTGCCGGAGGTTTGTTAAGCGAATGCTCTGCTTACATGCCAACGACGCGCATGAAATCTCGTTGCCTAAGTGCATTTATTTCAATGCATCAAAGCATCGTTTACGAGTATTTAACCCGAAAACGATGAATACAGAACTAATCTTCATTTATAACCGTTTAAGACTTTTTGCAACTAATTTATGCCCAAATTGTACCCGATAGAGATTAGTTGCATAATTACAGGGAAATATTAAATATTTAATTGTTTAAAGATGTGCTCGAATGGAATGAGGTAGACGTGTAACCATCGAATGGAATGAGGTAGACGTGTAACCATCAGGCAACACTATATTTAAAAATCCAATGCAAATATTTCAAATTTACAAAGTTTTGAGAAAAAGTGGAAACAGCTTACATTTAGACAATGAGAGGTGCCAACTTTGCAATTAAAAACGTGAGCAAATAGAAATTAATGAAACGTGGTGCAGCTATGTATTTATATTGAGTTTGTTAAAATGCATCCACAAATTATTGGTTGAAATAATACGCCAGAGGACCCTCACCCACAAAACATTCTGTAGAATAAAGTGATCCATCGGCTATGTAGGGGCCAAATAAAAGTATGGCGGAAGTTTTTTGGATAAAAAAAGTGTTATTAGTTAACTGTTTTAGCCAAAAGGCTTTTAACAAATGGTTTTGTTTTGGCATAAACAGTGAATAAAAATTTTGTCTTCCAAGTACAATAGGTCGTTAGTTTCCCGCAAAATTTTTAACGTAAATATGTCTTCTTGCGCATTTTTCTTCATCATCAAAAATTTTTATGAGTAAAAATTGCCGGTACATCTTTGCATACGTTTTTCTATAAATTAAGCAACACAAAACTAAACAGCTGCTTTTTATTACCTCCTCCTTCTGAGCGTAAAATATGAAATGGTTACAAAATTTACTGAATGATAAATTTTAATACAACCACAGCATATTTTATTACCTCGCTAGAATAGACCTATTAACCTGGTTTTGAAGGTATTTAGTAGCGTCTACATATATACTCATTGTACATATACTTAAATTGCGCTTCTTTTGAAACCTTTGAGACGTCATGACCTTCACCTGTTTTTTCAACATTCCCTCAACTACAAATGTTTTTTTGATGATGACGAAATTATCAGTTTAAGTAGTGGATTATTTGTGTGCATTATTAGACGCTTGTCAAATTTGTAAATATTAAAGATATTTTAAATACGCGCCTGGATTTTAAAATTAATATCATCGCGCTAGCGCTGAGATGGAGAAGTATTTTGGAAAACCGTATCCGCAAACATTAATTGGGTGTATTTAGATAAAGAATAATCCAAAGAATATGATCTCATAAATACATGACCTACAGAAGCTTTTAAGATATTCGCTACCATTCATTAAATATCAACGCGTAACTTTTGGTCTACTAAGTATTTGAGAAATTTAATATGTAAATATTATAACTTTTACTCATACCACCTAAAATCGAATTCGACGGTTAAATTTTAATTTGACTACTATACCAACCCCAAGCTCGTTTATATTTTCTTTTTGGACATTTTTAATTTCATGCTTCAGTTGATAATTCTTACGCACGACGTGCAGCTTTGAAGTCAAGCAAAGCACGTTACGCTCTCTTTTCTAATTCAACGCTCGCTTATCCATTGAAAATTTGCAATAAGTGGCAAACTGGTGAGTACGCTGCTAAATATTATTATGGACGATCAATGAAATTATTATTTTTATAAATTAAATTTGAGGACAATGTCTGCATTTTACCTACCTTCAGCTTTTGGAACTTCAACTCGGCATCTTTGTCTCCGTTGTTCTTATCAGGATGGAACTGCAAAGCCAATACCTTGTATTCAGCTTGAATTTGTTCAACCTGCAAAAAACGTTTCATTATTAAGGATTTTTTTAAATATCATTATAAAATATCAACTGTTTATACTGACAATTTTTAAACTTAACATAACACACATATGCATTTTTTGTATCAGTAAAATAATAATAAATCATATTTGGCTAAACTTTATTTGTATTATTAATATAATTGCAAGAAACTTCTACAGCGTAATACAAAATAAGCATTCAATTATTTTCATGGCTTGCCAACAGCGAAATATTTACGCAGATGCCTTATAAGGCAAGAGCAAAAAAAAAATAAAAAGTTGAACTGGAAGAGAAAAATATTTTAATTGTGTTTTTAGTTGGCTGCTTTTGACATAGAATGCTGAGCACTGATTTCGAATTTTGTAAGTGACGAGGCAGATTAGCCAAATATATGTGACTGGATTTATGTTTATTGTCTTAATCTTGCTGAGTATCTTGTATGCCGTTTGGTAAAGTTCTTTGTAAAATTTAAGAAAATTGTAATATATCCAAATTATTCCTTTCTGTATATGTAATATAATTAACACAGGGCCGGATGCATGATTTCTTTTTGGAGGGGGTTGTATGTTAAATAATTTGTTAAAACCAAGCATATCATTGTTTTATTTAGAGTATACAGCATATTGTATTTTATTGTGTATAAAATTCGACACAACAAAAAGAAAAGTCACATGATGCCTTATTTACTAAATTATTCTGCTTTCAATAATGCAATTTGCTAAGGTATAAAGTCAATATTAACATTCAAATTGTGATGAATATTGAAAGAAGTTTATCCATTGAGACAATATTCTTTCATAGTTGATCTTAAATAAGTTTAAGGCGGCACAAAGCTGAAAACGTTTTTTCATTCGCGGAAGTCTTAGCAGGAAAACATCTATGATTCTAAGTACATGATGAACATTTTGAAATGTATCGGAGTTGCCAATATCCAAAGCTTTAATAAGAAGCGCGGGTGTTTTAAAATCGTTTTTTAACTCTAGAATACTAACAATCAACTGAAGTTGTTTTAACATTTACATTCCGTCAATTTTTCAATTTTTTTTTATTCATATTTGGATTTAGGTACTTAAAGTGGTTTGGAATTAAAAAACAAACATAAACAAACAGCAACGTGCATGATGTTCGATGCAAAAAGCTCGATTGCAGTGACTGCAATTAAGTGTAGTCACTCTGCGTTTCTGAGATGGACACAAGTAACAAGTTGTCCCCTTTTAAACCATTTTCAAATCAAAAATAACGGCGATCATTTGTTTGCCTGAACACAGTTCATGTCGTTGCACAACACATAAAATTGTATTTCGGGGAGTTCTTCTAGAAGAGCTTTGATTTCCTCCAAATTTAGATGTCGAGTATATTCTGAAAATTTTTCATTGATTCAACCAAAGTAAAATCATTATCGAAATTAAAATAAATTTTTCTTTAGTTTGGTAAGTGAAAAAAAGCTTCAGCAACAACAAATACTCGTAATATTTACGAAATTACTGTTATTTCGAATTGAAGTCCATCACTAAGCAACCTGTTTCTCCCACGTAACCATTCGTCACCACAAAATATGAAGCTTAACGACAAAAATTTAACAAGATGGGGAGCTTACTGTGTTGGCTGATGCAAATTTGAATTTTCCATTACTGTAAGTAAATTAATGCTATATAGCTCAGTGTTTGGCCGAGCTTCTCCTACCATTTGAAGTGTGTGTCTTAACATTCTACTACAAAAGGAGTTAGCAGATGTATTTTAAGAGAAGGTTTTTATTTTTTTTGCATATTTCCCTCCAACAGCTGGGATTTAGTTAGTTAGTTCAGTACTATGTATATTTCCAGTTTAAAAGTTTAAGCTAAAGAACTACGGTTTAATCCACACCCTTCGTATATTTTTTTTCATAAATGGCAAATGCAAGCTTCTGTCTCAAAAATATTAAATTTCTAATTATAGTTTTATGTCATGTGCCAAAAGTTAAGGCTTACCAAAACAATTAATGAAGCTCTTCTAGCTGAGCTGCCAATCTGAGACAATAGTGGTGTATTCTTCTTATATGTATATGTAGATTAAGTGCTATTGTACACTCGGCGTGTCAATCGTTTTGGCATAATTACACTTGTTTTTGAGTTTGTGAGATTGAGTACTTACTAGTTCATACGAGTATTTGTGTATGTGGTGGACTGTTGTTAAGCGTGTTGTTTGAGTGTGTCCACTCATGCTATTCTCAAAGTAATTGTGTGCTTACAAAGCAAACATTTTCTTATTGCAATAACATGCATTGCCGCTTTCGAGTTAAAAGTATCCTGTCGTTGTAGCAAGCCTTAGGGGGCTTCCAGGCGCATTTTATGAGAAACTTTAAAGCCTTAAGTATATAAAATTTAGTTTTTTCTCGTTACCGTTGCAACCAGAGCAAACGCAATTTCCGTACACTGGTGGCGTTCGTGCTGCCACTGGATAACCTACTTTGTTGGGTAGCCAACAAATAAAGAAAGTGGGAAAATTGCTACAGCTTATGTTAGAAGTGGTAGCTATATATATGTATGTCGGTATGTAGAGCGTATATCGAAAGTTGTATATGCAGCATTTTTTGCGTGGGCTATCGATGCCAGCACTTGTGCAAACAATTTTTTTTGTGTCTTTTCTCGGAGGCGCTGCTTACATTGTTGGCATTTGTATCCTTGTAAGGACTTTTGCATTCGTTGTGCAAAGTATTCGAATATATTTTATTTTGCCTGTAAGTTTATGTGTTTCTATGTTCATTTTTTAAACCTTTGTCAGGCGCTTGGGCACTTGGCTGGTATTCATCGACTTTTATTGTTTTTTGTTCGCTATGTCGGTCCTGTCTCGACTGCCTTTCATCATCAAGCCACATAATTAAGTTTTGTGCTGGGCAACTTATGTTGTTAGCTACAAAGTTTTTGACAGACGTTTTAGTTGGCTTTCAGAGGCTGTTAAATTATGTTTTTCTTTTTTTAACACATAAAAGGTTATACTTCTTTTGTGTTTATATTTTAGCTTTGGGACGTAAACGATGATTTTATGTTAACAATATTAAAACAATAAATAAAGATGGTTTTCAATGAAAACACTTTCACTTCAGTTGCAATACAGCGCTCATATCCTCACAATCCATAGTTGTATATAAGTAGATAGACGGTGTGCTTATGATTATATACTCGTTTATTTAGTACGAGTATTATACACCAGCTGATACACGAAGAAGCTAGGTCTTTATATTAAATATTGATACCATGGTTGACACAAGTACGCTTCCCTTAACATAACCCTGCAAATTTTTTATTCACTCCCCAAGAACAGTCGAATGTGATTCTTGTTGCTTTTTTTGCGATAAATACGAATCCTAGATAATTCACCTCATGAAGATTCTTTGTAATTTCATTTGAGATTGCCATAAGTAGCCACATATTTCGAAAAAATATCAGAACTTTTTTGGCAGACCAATGGTACAATAAAGAGGTAGCAGCTGATCAGAGGTTTTTCTTATACATATGTGGTCCATAACAAGTCAAACTCTGTTTACAAAACGAACTTAAAAAAAAAATTGTTTTCGTATAAAACGCATTTAAGATTTTTAAAAACCTTAATTAAAGGTATAAAGTAATTTCTAGACCTCTAAGACCATAATTATTTTCATTGAATTAAGTATTGCTAGACATGACATCAACCGATTTTTAGGGTCTTGAATTACGTATCTGGAGTAAGATTTCAGAATATTTAAAAAAAAATCGGGTTTCAGCAAAAAATACGTACTATACGATAATGCATTAAAAAAATGAGCCACTCAAAGAAAATTTACTGAAATTTTTCTAAGATTTCTATGCTAAGAGTTCGGTCGGGCGAAGTGAATACTTTAGCATGAAAATAGATATCGTTAACACTTACAAATATCTCAGTATTATACTTGACAAAAACTTTAAAAGGAACGCACACATATTCCATTTGCAAAACAAACTCCAATCTTCTTTCGTACTTTTCGAAACACTTTAGTTTTTGTAGCAATTATAGCGTATTACATCAAGCGATATTACGGCTTAGGGTTTTTTAATACATTGTAAGAGACTACAACAAAGCCAAATTAAAATTTAAAAATCTTAGCAAAGATAACGAATTTTTATACTCCAAATCTTCAACTGAACAGGGCATTAAAGTGGCTTGATGTTAAGTCGATATTAGAAACAACTGTTCTGAATGAGTTTTATAATGAAAGCACTTTTAAAGTACCGATTGCTCACAAACATGGCACACAAAGGTGCCTACAGAATAGGCTTATTGTACCAAAGTTCCTAAATGACTATGCCAAAAATTCGCTGTCAGCTATGCTTCCAACACTCTTTAACGAACTTCCAATACATTTAAAAAAAACCTACATAACACTCCCAAAAGAAAATATTTAATTAAAAACAAGTAAGAAAAACTAAATTCGGGCGAAACCGATTTTTATATACCCTCGCGATGTAGTTTTGTATGGGCGGTGCCCATAATATCATAAAAAACACCGTTTCTTTGTTTCAAATCGCTGCTAGTATTAAACTTTACTCAATTTGTTCCAATAAATACTGAAAAACGATTATTTTTGCAGTTTGCAAAATTTTTCGTTGTATGGAAGTTGGGCGTGCTTATGGTCCGATTTCAAAAATTATTGACGGTGATAACAGCGATATTGAGTAAAAAATTTTCCACCAAATTTTGTGACGATAGCTTACACCATTATTGAGATACCTACCTGGACGTGGTAACGGACGGACAGACAGCCAGGGCTAAATCGATTCCTTTTTTCATTCTGATCATTTGAGTAAATATATGTCAAAAGTACATTGTATTAGATTTCACAATAAATAAAATGGCGATTGTTAAAATAGGAATTATATTATTTTAAACCGTTTAAAACTTTTTAAAAATTACAATCAAGATAGAAAACTAGTAACAATTCTTTCACTCACTCATGGAGATTTATGTACAGAACAATGGGGTTTTAATAATTTTATACCTCTAAATGGCACTAAAAACTGCAACTAAAGCTACAATTTGCATTTTAGTAGCATTTTTATATGGCTTATTTCTGAATGAGCCCAAAGCAAATTGCTGAATTCGATTTATCTCAAATACAATATTTTGTACGGTGTACAAGTAATCTATAAGACCTAGAGCTCTTGAGGGGAAACGTCCCCCCATTTGCGCATAAACTTGGTATCCCTATGAGGAGCATGCCTGCTTTGAACTGAATGTGCCCTTGAGTAAAGGAAGTGACTCTATAAATCTCAAACATAACGTGTTATTCAATAGGATTAAAGCATAGGAGATTATAAGATTTGTGTAATGAATGTAGATACAGCAGTTCAGTAAATTAAAAAAAAACATGTAATATTAGCTTAGTTAATTTTTGAACAAATAGTTATAAATCAATATGTGCTATGTAAACTCAAGTATTTTTAAATTGGGGGTTTTATTTGTGAATACGCTAATTTTTTATTGTTTTGTTTCCAATTTCTATTTTCTTTTTACTTCTTTTTCGATTGAATGGACTTATTAGTGAAATTTTTGCATAAACCCCAATGTATATGTAAAGCCCCCTTCGAAAAGCTTCTCAAAATTATTGCGTCTCAAGAGATTTCACTTTTATTTTTACTTTCATCAAATGCTTAAAGTCTGCAGCCGACTTGATTTGCCGACGCACATCATAGATTTCTGACAGTAAAATAATAAAAATTCGCAATGCCTGTAAAGTAAGCACCAACAACTGAGTTAGATTGTGTGCGTATGGCGCTCAAGGATATTGGATTTTGCTTCTTCTTATGATTCTCCCACATGTACATTGGTTTTACTTTACCTTAGGGGAATGAATAAAAGTGCGCCAATGCTGAGTTTGTCAGCTGGGGATATGTATGTATGTATATACATACAAATATAGATTGAAACATCTAAATATAAAATATTTGTATTGCTTTCAACTGCCGATGTAGGTATGAGCTTTGTGTGATTTACGTGCATACATATTTGTACCTTAGGGTAGGTCAAAATCTATTTTTCGCTAATACTGTGAATATCTTTCGATTGTAATTATACGTATTATTTGTAAGTCACTGTTGTACTCAATATATTTATTGTTAAACTTTTCAATAAAGCTCAAAAAAATACCTCTCATGATAATAGAGGCTTGAAACCAAAACTGTTTTATTTCCATTGACGAAACTTGACAAAACTTTAAAAAAAAGGTCGGTAGTAATACCACTACAACTGCTTCAAAATTATAGAATATTTTCTGATAGCTTGTAAAATTCGTGTACACATACATATACAAATCCAGCCAATCAGAACGAAGGAGTTTGACTTTCAGTTCATCAAAAGCAATGAAATAAGCTGTTATGGCAACACTGCAGCTTATGAATTAGCCTTGAAAATATCCTACTAATTTTAAATCATGAGTGGTATTTGATATTATTCTTCCTCAGATTGCGGCCAAACAGAGTGCAGTGAATAGCATTCGGAGACAATTACACAATCAACTGGGGGAGAGAAAAACTCTCTAAGACTAATTTTGTAATTCTAATGCAATACTTTGAGAAAGAGTTTATGTTTAACTAATGAAATATAAATATTTTAGAAACTATTGTACAACCTCGAATGTTATTACAACAAATTGGTTTCTTGGAATAATCTAAAGAACTCAAAAATGGTTGTTAATTTGTCTAAAAATTTCATCGAATTAATTTAACCAACCTAATTTATGTACATATGTGTGTACATTTACTGTATCGCCATATGTTGTCATATTGCGGGACGCTTGATCCTTTACTAATGGAATAAAAGGCATTTTTGGATACTTTTTCAGCTTAATATGCTATTTTTTTAGGATATATGAATGTTTCAAGGCACACGCCCAAACATTTTTCTTGCCCAAATGTATGTACATATGAGTTTCTTGTTCACCTTCGTGATTGTGTTTCATTTTATGAGTTTTGCTACACCTTCACTATTTTGATTTTCTTACCAAATATTTCATTTTGATATTTTCATTTACGTTTCTAATGGTTCCTGCTAACGAATTTTATTTACCATTTAATCACCACCATTCAATCACTTAATATTACATATTCCTTTTGGTCGATCTACATATGTATATGTATACACATATGTCTATGTACATAAATATATGTATTATAAGTCAGGTAATTTCTCATATATACCATGAGTTTTCATGTATCCCAAGGTACATCTTTGCTTTCAAAAATGTATTTGATTTAAATTTAAATTTCTTATTTTTCACATTAGTCATATTTGAAATCAGTTGAATGTGAATTGTTTTGCTTGTAATTAGTCTTTTTTCGCATGGCAATGCATGTCGCAAATAATAAGACTCCGTTTAACGAAAAACAGGAACTCCTATTCAACTTTGATACTTAATAAGAAATTGAAAAATTTGTATGCATTGATGAAACGAAATCCTGAAGTGAAACACCAAACTTGTCATTAAAAATATGTACTAGTTTATAACTAGATTTTCCTGACTGAGATCGAACTATCCCGAAAAAGACCAGACTTTTACCAAATACAAAACCATTTATTCATGAATTATTTTATTAGACAATATCGACTTGCATACAAAAATTACTTGTATGCTTAAACTAGTTATTAGCAAATCTTAATATCCTAATTAACAAATGTTCCCGATAAGAATTTTGACTCGAATGAAGAGGTCATCACTGAAGCTTATTGTTAGAGTCTTCAAACCGGAAAAGCCGCTGGACTATTGGTATCGCGTTAAGAGGAAATTATGTTGAAAAATTAAATGCTTTTTATTTGTTATTTTTTAGCTTGATGGACTTCCCAAATTACCCTTGTTTAAAAACAACGATAGTACTCACTTGATGGCATTTAAGAATAGCAGCAGTGTTCAAAGGTGTGTGTATTTTTATGTCGATGACGAAACGTTGAAAGGAATCCTCTGAGTTGATCAAACATTATCGTCTACTACTGCGAAAATTACAAGTGACTTTTTTTATATATATAAATTTTTATTTAGTGTCTAAAATTTAACACTGACTAACAATAAATGTTTGTTATTTTTCTGTTGGCCTAGTAAATGTTAATAACTTACAATTTTATTGAGCTCAAGGCCAGTTTATGGAAGATTTTTTTGTGAAAAAACAACAACAGTTTTTAATGGTAGAAGTTATAGTACTATTTCTGAAATCACCACACTTCCTTATCAGACTTCTTTTTATTAAATTAAAGGAAATGTGGTGATTTCCGAAATAGTACTATAACTATTACCATTAAAAACTGTTGTTGTTTTTTCACAAAAATCCTCCATAAACTGGCCTTGCGCTCAATAAAATTGTAAATTATTGACTAACAATTAAAAAAAAAATCAGTAAATTTCAAATAGTACGTTATTGCGTTTCGAATTTGGTGAAATTCACATCCCGACTGTTTTTTAGGACTGGAAAAGGGTTTAAAGTCAAAAAGCATTGAAAGAAGAGTTCTCTACATTGCACCGGAATTTTTCATGTTTGTAAAAACCAGATGGATAAGAGGTAGACCCATCCAAAAATATACCAAAATCATCTGGATGATGAGCTGAGTCGATTTAGCATTGTCCGTCCGTCTTTCCCTTTCTGTTTGAAAGCAAACTAGTCCCTTAATTTTAGAGCGATTTGAATGAAACTCGCAGACAGATGTCTTTTAATGATTTATTGAACATTTGTCGGAATCAGTCAGATCGAACGATGATAACGTATATGGGAGCCGATTGTTCAGATATTATATTTTGCTCAATAACTTATCTATTTAAGTTGCTAAAGACTTGACATTTTCATTTCAACAAATTTCGCTATTATTAAAAATCAGAGAAATATAACATACAGCTTCGTCACAACCGATATTGCATTTAGCACCTTAGCCCCCGCATTCCAGCAGCTAGAGATTTTAGATTTTGTACAAATATTAGTTATTGTTAGAACTATTTTAGCAGTGAAAACCATTTAGATCGGATAAATATAACATATACCTTCCATACAATTCTTCCATTCATGAAAGGTATGAAGCAGAGATCAGCAAAAATCACATTTTTCTTGATTTCATCATACAACAAAATTTTTACTCACATTTAATCATGCAACAAAACTCTCCATCAAAAAAATTATGTTGAGTTAAAGGAACAAATACACGAATTGAGTGATTTGAACCGATGGATAATTAAATCATTGGGCGAACACCAACCTCATGGTTTGATTAAATTAAAATCAACGTTGAATATGACTGTTCGAACAAGTTTGATCGCTTGAGCGTAAAGGCATATATTCAGTGCAATGATTATGTATGAACATTTTACAAACACCCGTTGCTGATCTCTGGTATGAAGCCTTCGGTAAAGCCGAACACAACCTTTTTTTACATGTTTCAATATGTTATTTATTATACCCGAACTTACTTGTACACAAGAATATTATAACTTCGTTCGACTAACGGTGATAGATACGGAAGATAATGGAAGTTTGGAAAAAAGCCAAAACTTCGTTTTTCGGCATCTACTGGAAAAGATTGGATAAAATTTGATATCGATCGATTTTAAATAAAGAAACTGAGTTTTTATGAAATTTAAAAAAAAAGGGCGTTGTCACGCCTACTTACGTTAAAAGCATATAACCCTTGATATCACTAAGATTATCGTTTAAAATGGTTGAAATTAGACAATAATCACATCCTCCTCTCATACGACGTCTACCTCTTTGGTTAATTTCATAAAATCTGAAAAATGCGATATTTCAGTAACTTTGTTACGAATTTTTTTTCAAATTGGCTATTTATACAAATTAGCTTATATTACTTGCTAATTATATGTTTAAATTTTATTTAATTAAACACAAGTTAAAAAATTAATGTCCAGTGCAACATATTTTAAAAACATACAATGTAGTTTTAAGGGAAGCAACATATGCAACATATTTTAATAACATACGATGCTATTTCAATGGAGGCTCCGTACTTAGGTAGGTAGACCTGTATGAGTGGCTGTCACTGCTCATCCAGCGAATAACTTTGGCTATTAGTAGAGGCCCGTTGTTGATACCATACGCTTGAGCCTCACTCTCCCTTGCTGAACCATTTAGAATTCTTGACGAAACTTGTCAAGCATCTTGGGTCTATTTCACCGAATTCTCCAAGGTACCTAAAAAGAGGTGCCCTAAAAAGCGTAGCCTGCTGCTGGCTAGCGCCGAAAAAATGCAGGACCGTTTCCTCCTCTTCATAATTTTTTGCAGCTTTAAGGCATAATGACTTCGTGACCGTTTACGGTCCCATCTTGGCCAAGTCGTACTTAATATTTCTACTTTTTGTAGTAAACACATGTTTGAAATCAAATTTCAACCACAAGTTTTCGCTTCTGCATTGACAGCATATTTTAGCATAGTTATAAGAGAATTAGTAAACATTTACTTTAGTTGCTTTCAAAATACCTTTTTACGACTTAACAACTTAAACACATTTTTTGCTTGTTATAAACTTTTTTGTATATAAATATTATCTATACATAGTTATATGCAAATATATATCTGAAGGCCAGCTACCTAATTAAATTATAAAATAAGAAAAATAAAACCTAAAGTTTCTCCAACCTTGCTGACAAATGCACAAATAATAATCACTTCAAGTACGTATGTGCGTATGTATGTATGTACAAGTATGTGTGAAAGTGTGAGGATATAACGAATAGTGAACGGTTTCAAGGAAAACTTGCACGCCTTCAGGGGGTTTAACGTTGCTGTGAGTATCCTTTAAATTTTTTTTTTGCTTTTCTACTTACCTTTTACATTTCATGTACTTTGATCAATATACCCGCTGGCTATACAAAAAAAAATGGAAAAAAAGTTGAGCTGCCTTTCTTAATCAACGGCAAAATGGAATAATCAAAATATTTCAGCCCCAGTCGCCTTAAAGTTGCGTACAAACATGTAAAATCCATTTTCAAATCAGAAAAGTAAGGTAGCCATCAGCCCAACTTGGCTAATTACGTATTTGAACTTGCCAAAGAGAACTGTAGCGTATTATTAATTTATGCGTAACTAATGCAGTGCGAGCAGTATCTGCCCGAATGGCCAAGAGAGTGATTTGCACTGGAGATACCAATTACAAGAAGTTTTAAACGAAAAGCATTCGAAGGGGTCACCAAGGTGTAGAAAATCATTTCCTCTTCTTATAAGTTTTTCAACAATCAAGCAATTTTATGAGCACCCACACCATTGAGAACTTATGTCTGAGTGTATGTGTTTATGCTAATTTATGTTTATCCTAAGTTCAAATGTATTCATACATCCAGAAAATTTTATCACTACTCAAGATGAAGGTAAACATTCTGTCAATTTAAATTTGACTAAAATAAATTCTTATGCCTGGAAAATTGTGTAGCGCATCACTGACTTTGCTGCTCAGCCGAGCAACGAAGTAGGAAAATTTGATTTTATGAGTGTCTGCTTTGCATGTGATGTATGATGATGATGTACATACTACTTACATATGTATGTACAGATAAGCGTGTGAGAGAGCGTGCAAGGGAGTGTATAAAGGAAATGTGCGATTTTAGGGCGTGTAAACGTATGGACTTGTGCCATTCAAGAATGATATGAACTTTCGAATTACGCTAGTGATAACAATATGCTAATGAATTACAACACAACGCTGAGAGAAAGCACACAAATTATAGGGAAGAACTGAGTATGCGAGTAAAAAGTACGCACTGGTTAAAGAAAATATAATTTGTAGCATTGCTACGTAAGTTTCCTGTAAATTTGGTTTAGAAATGAAACTCTTTTTTTTTCAAATCGATACAAGAATAGTAATCAGGCCCAATATAACATAAATAGACAGTAATTAAATTTTTCATACACAACTAATAAAAAAATTACTCAAAATGTGAGACTTCTCATGAAACAGACTTAAAAATCCAACAGTTTACGTTCGCATGAAATACTGACCGACCCATTCACTCGCTGACGCATACTCGCTTATGTGAGTACAGTGCAATAGCCTTGAAATATTGCATAATACAATTTAATTGGCTAAATTAGTTAGAGCAGCGGGCGTACCAACTTCGTAGCTACTTGCACTTGCAATGGTACTCAAAGAGCACCTCGGGAGGGTGTCGGGGGGTCTGAGAATGTGGTGATTGCACTTGTACAGCAGCTCGCAATAGTGAATAGGAGGTGGATTGAGTTCATTTATCCGCTGCATTTCGCAATCAATTGGATTCATATAAAAATCGAAATAGAAATTGCTGTTGGCGTAAATGTTGACTACATTTTCAATTTGTTGTAAAACAGATCTTAGGTGGTGATTGAAAGGAAAAATTCCAAAACACACTAAAAGTATATTTAGTTTAACTACAAAAATAAACGAGTAGATATAAATATGTATAACAATTTATTCGGTTGTAAAAAAATCAATTGTTTGCAATTTATAAACTAACTATTCAAATGATGCGGGCACATAATATGTTTTTGTATGGCGTTGAAGAGTAAACACAGCGAATGAAGCATTTGTTGCTTTCTACCTACAGCCGGACAGATGTTGAATTTAGATTGAATACGAATTTAATAAATATAAACATACAAACATATGTATGTACATAAGCGCAGCTTTGATTGTTCTAAGTTCAATCTACTCTTAATATTTGAGTACATATTTACGAATATACTCACGAAGCTATGCAGCATAATTCGTTTTACTTAAAATTCATATTAAAGGTTTCTCTCAATTGAAAGGTACAATTGAAGAATTTTTAACGAAGATGCACTCGGTTTTCTTTCGGGATAAATTATATTGTAATTTTGCTAAAACAATTATTGAAAACAAAACAAGTTTTGTTTTTAGTCTTCAAATCTGAAAAAAGTTTTAAATTGCCTTGCTCTAGTTCACGCAGAAGGTAATAAAAAAACAGTTTCTGTTAATTAAAATAATTGCGAACTGCATCTTTCACGCATCAGTAATGCGTCGTTCTAAATGTTTTTACATATTAGAACGTAAGGTTTGCGTTGACTTTGATTAATTAAAGTTATACATAAATTACAGAATTAGTTTAAATTATTCTATTTAAAATTCTCTGTACAAGTACTAAAAGTTAAAGTATTCGATTTATATATTAATAATATTAACATGTATTAATAAGTTATTTATTGTTGGAATATATTTCAACCCAACCGTATATTTCAAATGTTCTTTTAATAATTTAAATTAAACCAATTTTTTTTTTTAATATTTAGAAATGGTTGTATTAAATTTTTTAAGAAAAATTAATATACATATATATTCACACATTATTATATGCAAACTTTCATTTTCCGCAATTTAATCACAAAAAAAGTTTGTTTTGCCTTTCCTACTTAAAAAAAGGAAAAATTTCATTGGAATTCACCGTAAAAACTCGCTTAGGAATAGACGAGCACATTTCATATAAAAACTCAACAAGAAGAGCAACAACATTTACATTTACATATATACACAAAGCCATACAAATCTGTGCAGTATATTCCCAGTGAGAAAATGAATAATGCATTACCTGTTTTAAAGGGCAAATAGTTGAACGAAAACGTTTACAGAAACCATAGATTACGTGTTATGCATGGTTGGAGTTTTGAGTTATAAACCAAATTTGAATTGTAAAATGAAATAATAAATTGTTGAGTTTACGTGTCCCTTGAAACCCATTTCTATAAAAGTGTTGTTTATAAAGAGTAATGCATTTTGTAATGTCTTTATGAGATCACAGCTTTTCAGAACATTACCATTTCCCGATGGTATTCAATTTAGTCCTTCTCTTTCTCATTGCACTTGCAACAATTTGATAAAATGTGGTCCACAGCCAGTCTGAATGTTATACTCTTATCTTTATATGTATATACTGAGACGATTGTTTTTTATTTTCACTACATATTTTACATAAAAAATGCTAAAGTGTATAACGGTTACATTATATGCAAAATATTTGCTCTCCTTCATATCTCCGTTCGTAACCTTATTCGTTTGCACGTTTAAGGTATCAAAACATAAAATTCCATTAATGTCAAAGCGAGTTAACAAAGTTATAATATTTTTTCTTTTCTTTATTCCATGCAGCAAAATGTTATGGCAAAAATTCTAAACATAGCAAAATCTAGAATCTCTTACCGTTGCTTCATTGCTTTGCGAACTTTGTAAAATGTGCTAAGTGTTTTAGAAGAGAAATCGAATTGTGTATATATTTTTTCATTGTTTGTAAAAGTGTAATTTTTTTAATTAAATATTCACCTAAAGTGCAGTAATTTTATTTGAGGCGTCTGAAACTTTCGTTCAATTGACTATGGACATGCATGTGTGTGTATGAATGTGTTTAAATTTATATTTGTATTAGTTTATGCAATTTGCAGCGTCTACAGTGGAAGCAGTAAGAAGCAGAGGGATATGCTTTTATAACTAGACAGACGACATTTAATACTTAGATCACCAGAGTGCATTTGGGGTTTTATTAATAAGGATGATGTCATATCTGTACACCTTTGGCTATTATCGATTGTTTGTATATTTTCGATTATCTTTTATTGAACAACTTAAAACGGAAATATATGTTTACTTTATTATATTTCTCAACATATTATCAAACTTTCGTTCGAAAAGTCATCAAATCAAAACAGACTTTAAGCGCGACGTGATGATGCCGACAGTGACTTAACAAAATTTGAGCTTGTTGTCAGTTATTATGGCGAAATAAATCTTAAGAATCCACTAGGATTTAGTTAGACTTAAATTTATTGGGCAACAAAATAACATATTTAAACATTTTCTTAAAAATCAAAAACAAAAGTACGAAATGTTATAAACGTTTTTTTTTTTATAATCTTTGTAAAGACTTTAGAAGTATTGTAAATATGAGTTTTGTTGCAGCGTTAATAGAGTTTCATAAATAAATTATTAAAATAGAAGAAATAAAATGAAAGCAGTCAAACTTGTGCTATACACATTTTTTAATTACTCTGCTATCGCGGAAATGGGAAGGCGCAAACTTGTGATATTTACTGCGCCTAAATCCATACCAGAAAAAAATACCATTAAGCGATTGAAAACTCACAAATGTTTGAAAATTTCATATACCTTTCAGTCAAGTTTGAGGCGCAGTAAATTTCACATTAGTGGGGCGATGATTTTTGTGATAGCCGTGAGGATAAGCATTTTTTGAAGAAGAAGAAGCTCTTAAAATACAAAATAAGTGTTTGCGTTTAAAGAAACTTCTCGCTTCCTTCCTGCAGGAAAATTTGACTTGTCGAATATCGCTAAAAAATCTGAAAGTTATCATTCAAATACTTGTATCGCCTACCGGTCGAAATTCGATTAGGTTCATACGTTGTACATTCACAGAAATAAGATAAAGGTTTAGCAATTGTAATAAATTTTCCACAATTTTGATATATTTAAAAAATAATTTTTCCTTTTAGCGCATTTATAGTAATCAATGTGATTTGAGCCGAAATAGAGATCGTATTGATACATGTGATGACATTATTTAACCTATCTGATCAACAATCTATGCGAACAAAACTTTAATTCTGTACATTTAAAAATTAATTTTGGAAACTTTGAGTTAACTTGACCATGGCGCCACCTAGGTGAGCGATTTTTGAGAAAATGCTTTCCTGGCGCCTTCGGTTGCTATTTGGAATGTTTGTACATTTTTAACTGAATTATAAAACAACAAAACACCCTTTCCAACTCTATTATAGTTTATGTTCTTCTGTGTATGTTGCATCACAGTATTTAAACTCTTTACTCTTTTTTCGCTATTAATTCTTATACTTCGCTCTTCAAAATATTTAATATTTAAATTGCACTCAAAGCTCGTACGGAAAAGAACTCACATAACTTTTCTCACACACTGGCCAAACTTGAGTACTTGAGGTATACTTATAAACAATAATAATTTTTTAAGTAAATAGTGAAGTAAGTAACGTTAGGAGAAAGTCAAGGTTTCATACTAGCGATTAAGTTAAACGGCGAAGTGTACCGCTTATCTTATACCGATATTTTGTAAGTATCCGTAAGTATGTATGTATATAAGGTTTCAGGCAAGATGTTGTAGCCGAAGTTGCTGGCACTTAACACAAAATAGCTCTCATTCATGCGCTTACCTTCAACTGGTGAACAAAGAAACTTTCATACAAATTTACAATTGCGTAAAGCGTTATGCATTTATTTAAATAAATTCTTTGCACACTTCCATATGTAAAAAGTATGTTAGTTTGTTTTATATAATAGGAAATAATTTGTGAAGGAGCGTAAAATTTATGTGATAGCTTAGGCTTCGTCCTTCGTAAATGATGCATTTCTATTTAAGGGTTATGTAGCTAAAAGTGTAAATCTGCGAGTAAAAGTAGTGTAAAAGTAATACTATAACACTTTTGATTCAATACAAATTTTTTTTTTGGTCGGTAAAGAGATAATTGACATTTTTACTTTTCATCGAAAATCAGTTGCTTTAGAAATTTGAATTTAATAATGATATTATCAGTTTTTCTGTTCTTCTAAATCCTTCCAAAGTTTGAGACACATTTACATTTGCCAGTTAGGAAATATCTCGATATAACACGACTTGAAAACATTGGCATCAAAAGTGAATAATACATCGCGTTCTTTAGTTCCATAACTCAGATACCTATTATGTAACCTCTACGCCTGCCATAAGTCAATTGATATTTAACGCCATTTGTAACATTAATTTTATTATTTATGTATATGGAAACATATTTTTGGGCACCCCTCTATTTATAAACTACAAAACCCTGAGCGGTATTTACCAATATGAATGCATACAAATATATTAGATGCAAAAAAGATATTTCTTAGTAACCTGTTAGATTTTTTTTTGATTTCAATTTATTTCTAAAAAGTTATGTTAAAGATTTTTATTTCTAAATTTGTTAAAAAATATAGTCCTTAGTTCCCTGTTACATTTTTTTCTGATTTCAATTTATTTCTACAAAGTTATGTTAAAGATTTTTACATCTAAATTTGTTAAAAAAGATAGTTCTTAGTTCCCTGTTACATTTTGTTTTCTGATTTCAATGTATTTCTAAAAAGTTATGTTTAAAATTTTTACATCCAAATTTGTTAAATTTATATTACTCTCAAACAAATTTTGCAGAAATTCGTGAGAAGCAACTAAAGCGATATTATACATATTATTATGAGGTTTTACTTTTCCAAAATTGCCATAAAATCTGCTGTTGGATTTATAAATGCTAACAGATTAGTTATGATATTTTTGTAGTAAATTAATTTTTGATATTAAATAGTCTCCAAATTGTGATGGTCAACAAAGTCAGCGTAATTAATAGGTAAAATCTTCTCTTAAAGACTCTTGTAATATTGTTGTTCTTGAAACTATAAATAAATACTCAATGGCATGCATATATCAAATTCATATACCACAAGATCCTTTTGAATAGTTGTCTATATGCTTTCGTCAAATCTTCTAATACAATATTTTGACTTAATTTGCTGACATAAATTAGTAGTAATATAACCTAACCTAACGACTTATGGGCACTGATCGAACAATTTATTTCGCACTGAAAGTCGGAAACGTACACAGATTCCTTAAAAATCACAATGGTTAAAGCAAATCATTTCGAAACTTTTATGAAATGATTATTGAGTTTTTTGAAATAAATGACGCAATCAGTTGGTCCGACTATGTATTAAAACGGTCTAAATGAAGAAATAATATGAATCCATCCGACAAAGATATTGAATATGCGTTACAATAAACATTACTACGACGTACAAAATTAAATCTCGTAATGCTGTAAATTTAAGTTAAATCTTCAATAATATTAATGATTCAATTATTAAAGGTTCTGTATATAAGTAAAAACTAAATGGCAACTACCTTAGCTCAACTTTGTATTTTGGAAGCAAGAGAAAAATGGAAAGAAAATAAGGCCCCTTATGGTGAAGAAATATGCCGAAATTTTATGCATTCTTAACCAAATGCCATTACCGGTATAGCAAACTACAGTTTATTTGATAGCTTTACAACGATTGATAACCGCAAAATAATCAGTATAGTTTTGTCATATTTTTGAAGTGGTCAAACCGATCTTTAAAACAAACGCAGTTATGCATTTATGTACAGTGTACATTAGAAAAAAAAAATTGAGTCTATCTAGCTTCTTCACTTTTTTGCTGCAAACCAACTCTTCACTGAAACTTAGCAAGCTGTCCAAAAATCTTAGACACGTTTAAAGAAAAGTGCCATTAATTTTATTAAATATTACCTCAAGCTTCCTTATGATCGACAGGAAAGTACGTGAGGGTTGAATAAGTGCTCCTCTTGAGACTTCGTCTACCCATTATTAGGATCGTACCTGACTAAAATGTTCAGACTGGCTCAGGTTGTGCATAATAAAACTCTTCATATATTCCTACGCATCAACGTGTAGTCTTTCGATATTTTACAAATTCTCATAATCAGAAAACAATTTTCAACAAATTAGAACAACGCAGGGGTATTTACAATTCCGAAAATGCGGCATCACAATGGGCTATGAGCCTAAGTTTGTCTCTTATGACAACCGCACTAACCTAACCTAACCTAGAACAAAGCAAAATGCTAATTATTCACTTATGCCTACTTTTTTACTGTTATTTAAAGATTTTTTACGAAGCCTTTTAAGAAATCTAGCAAAGAAGGAATACTGTTTCTAAGGGAGTCCAATATGGCCGAATTAGAGCGAGAAGTTGCCAACGTACAACACCTTACATTATTGTATCATAAATACTATTGATCAAAATGTACAGAACCACCAACCCATTAGAAACACGTTAAGTAAGAATGATTTACTTAAAACATGCTGTTATTAATTTGTAGGCAAATAAATTTATTTTTTTTTCAATGCCTAAGTTTTACGTAGGTTGTGCATAATATATTTCATTACAATAAACGAGACTAAAATATGAGAAGCAATACAAAAACACAAGAAATTTTCTACTTGACTTATAAATTAGCGTTTGTGAATTATGACTAGTTGGAGATGAATTGTATGACGAAGTAGACAAAATCGACATTTTTCATAAATCTGAGCATATTAGTTTTTAGTTTTCATTGTTTTATTTGTTTAGAAAATACCTTACTTAAATCTTAATCAAACAGAAATAAACGTCGAAGAAATCGATATTTATTTTAAATCCCAATAGTTAAATCTTGTAATGGAGACATAAAATTAGTATAAATTTGTTTTTCCTTTCTTCCTTTATATATCTTTTTTTTTTTAATTTATTTCAATGTTTGTTCAAGTATTCGTTAAAAGCAAATGCTATGGGAAAATACCTTGTGAATGTTATTAACATACATATTTCTACCGGCCCATGGGCGATTGATATAATCATACGTGTGTACGTACATACATATATACTTATCAAGGCATATTTAATAGGTAGCTGTATTAGAAAATTAAAAAAAAAAAAATAAAAAAAAAGAAGAGCTCTGTGTATTTTGTTTTTGATTTTAAAAGCTTAAGTTAAAAAAATTATTTTATCAAGTACTTTGAATTGTACTGAATGCATTAACTTCTAAACGAAATACGTAATTTGGCAATTCAATTTAAAAAAAAAAAACAATTTTAAAAAATGTTGCTGCTACCTATTTGACAGTCAATTTTTAGGTTCCCCTTTGATTTTCCGTCACTTATGCCATCACTGCACCGCCTAGATTGCGAATATAATTTTATATTTTGATTTTAATCAATTTACTCAGCTGAAAGCTATTTGCTTTTAGAAAAATGGATATGACTGCACAGTAATTGAGATGTGTTTATGCCAATTATCAAGCAGCGACAGCATAGAATAGAAATAATACACGTATACATAGGAGATGCAAATAGAAATTGAATGCAGTTGTGGAATTTTATAGTTTTTACGAAAGATTTTTTTAAACTATATAAGTATTTTTGTACTCGTATGCAATAAATTTGCCAATTTGCGACTGTCGATTGTCTTGTATAAAAAAAATTCTCACACACATTTAGGGTGCTGTGCTTACTTAAGTGGCTCACCGAGTCGACCAATGCACATACATAATTGTCACAAAGTCAGGGAATTATAAGTCCATATGTATAGTATATATGTATGCTTGTATGTAGTATCATGAACTAATGGATTTCGGTTTTGTTTGTGTGGAAATGAGATATCGATTATTTTATTAGCTTCCTTTAAATATGTAAATATTTATATACTCACAAGTGTTATTCGTCGGCCTCATTTCTTGTCTACATACAATGTTTAGAAATTTCCTGTCAATTAAGTTTCCTATAATCGATCTAGTTTGAAAGATTCATAATGTATCACAAAAAGCGTTGTGTTTATGTGACTAAAGTCCAAAGCTGTTATATATTATTACCAGACAATCGACTTGAGATTGTATTCATTCATCAAAATCATTCCACAACAGTATTAAGTTTAACCGCAATACGTTTACCGTAGGATATTTTCAAACCAACCGAATACTAAGTTCCTCCTTCCTCTTTCACTCTTTACAATTTGCAAGGTATTATGAAAATTGCTGTGGTTTCGCATTTACAGCTAGTAGTTTACTGTAAATATACATACATATATGAAGGTTTTCCTACTTATGTTTACCACAAAAAGTACTATGTTGTACAACTTGGGAGTATTTATTTAAGTGAGTACTTTGGGCATGTGTTTGATGATTCATAATAAAATGGGGCTATCCATTTCTGCCAGCATACGTAAGTAGGCTCAAATATTATATCTGTTCACAAATTATAGCACAAACACTTATTGACCCATTGGCCCATTTTTTATCCTCCAATTTTTGAAATTTATTTTTCAATTTAAACATCGTAAAGTCTCTAACAAACTCCATAAAAACAATTTTAAAATTTTATATCAAAATTTCGAACTCTTTACAAAAATAAAGGTTAACATTTTTAAGGGTATGCGGATATGTAGCTCATGCATGTTTAGTACATGCTAAGTACTGATTTGGGCCATTTATTTTTCTTTTAATTAATTTAAATAATTTTTCAAGTTAAATATGGTTCATTCTCCAAAAAACACCACAACTTTTTAAACTATTTAAAATATGTGCAATGATTATCAAAATTTTATAAAAATATTGAAGTTTTAAAAAAAAAAATTTTGAATTTTTTTGAGTGTGCAGTTTTTTGGCTCATTAAATTTTAGTGAATAAAAGTGCAAGATTCTAGTGGCTACAAATTCCCACTGATTTTTGACAAATTTTGATAATCATTGCACATTTTGTAAATAGTTTAGAAAATTGGTGTTTGTGGTGTTTTTTGGACAATGAACCACATTTTACTTGAAAAATTATTTAAATTAATTAGAAGAAAAATAAATTACCGAAATCAGTTTTATTTAATATTTATTAATAAAACGATTAAATATTCATTTTCTTAATAGTGCGGGCTCGGAAATGTTAATTATTTGCCTTTTACAGACGATTGATAAGTGGTTTTAGTGTAATTTTCAGTAAAATAACCAATATAATAGTGTGCATTTTATAAACTTTAAGTGTTAATATCTCGTAAACTATAAGGCTCCGGCAGCTAAAAACTATATATTTGTAATCAGGAGGTCCTCCTCTACCCCCCCATTACCCCTTTGATTTTCAATTCGGGGGTGCTAAACTAAAATTCTCCCTTTAATTTATCCAGATAACAATTGAATTGAGCGCAAATTTTCATCAGCATTTTTACGTCATAAGAAGTTTTAAAAAAAACTAGGCTATACCCGTACATGCTTATGTACCTACTAGGGATGTCAATTTTGGGCATTTTATTGATCAGGATTTTTGAGATCTGAAAACAAAATCCCGGTATACCGAATTTAACGAAGTTTTGATTCGTAAATTTTAATTTGTTAAAAAATGTTACACGTCTTTAATCGTTGTATTATAGAATTATGCAAAATAACATGACTAGAACAAAGAACGATTTGTTGTAATTCATGTATGTATGTATTTATTGGTCTTTTCAAAAATAAAAAAGAAATAAACGTAAAATTTGACACACACAAAATCTTGTATACTTCAAGCACTAATATACATATTTGGTACAGAAGCAATTGTACCTACATAAAGTAAAATTATTTTTAATTAGTGCTTGAGACCAATATTAAATATTATTGTATTCCGTAAAGAAAGATATTCATTACTTAAAAATTAAATATATCACCCATTCCATTTTAAGCGAGACAGAATTATTACTTATTTTGATCAAAATGAAATTTTAAGCAAATAAAAGCTTAAATGACTTTCGTGTTATTTGTCGTATTGTGTTATCGTAATACAAGAGTTGTACAGTTGTTATTTTTGTTTCTCATGTTTAGTGTGTTATTTGTTTTATTCAATCGGCTCGTTTTGCTTTAAATCATTTGAGGTTTATTTTTGTTCAAAAAATTTAAATTAAAAATTTTAACAATAAATGGCTATTAAGGTTTTTGTTTTCTGCATTTCCGTGATTTAAATAGACTGATCCCGGGATATTCGGGAGTGTATAACAGTAAATGCAATTGAGTAATGGCAAGCAATACATTTTCAAACGTGTACTGTGATTACAAACTTGCAAATTGCAAATGAATGCTATTAAAGTTTTAACGAATAATGAAATAAAAATTATTTATAGTAAATTTTTTGACTTCTACAAAATTAATTGTTGCCTTATTCATGATTTTAATAAATTTAACGGATAAGCGTTTATCTGCACTGTGTCAATACAACAAAACAACAAAAGGCCATTACGCATTAAAGTATATGAGCTGCAGAACCATTATGCAATTAAAAATAATATCTTTTAATTAAAAGTTATTGCATTGTTGCTTATTTAGACAAAAAAAAAAAAATATGCGAACTCATTACTTGCAGTGAAATTATTTATGTAGTATTTACTTTTCACTGGCAGTGAATAGAAAATGAGTTGCCAACAATTTACAAACCATTTTCGATGATTCATTGCCTTTTGTTTGTGGTGTTTTGTGTGTGCAAGATTTAAATTATATATTTACTTCGAATTATGCTAGAACGCGTTTGAATTTTTTATGGTGGGTTTCACTTTTGCAAACGCAAATCAATGGTATAATTTTATATAAAATAACATACGTATATAAGTGCATATGTATGTATAATCATAAGACAAATTTTCAAACTATTGACACATTATTAAAGCAAT
This sequence comes from Philophylla caesio, assembly GCA_963971545.1. Classification (NCBI taxonomy): domain Eukaryota; kingdom Metazoa; phylum Arthropoda; class Insecta; order Diptera; family Tephritidae; genus Philophylla; species Philophylla caesio. Next base: position 195,137,614 of record OZ020604.1, on the reverse strand, counting down.
TTTTGTATATTTACTAAGAACTTTCAAGGACAGTTATGTAAATAAATATTATGTAAGTCAGTCAGCATTAGTTACAAGTGTTTATTAATACCTTTTTTCTTGCCCTCACTCCATTTATTCTCAGACCTTAAAACATTAAATTGACAATTGTTTCGAGTATTTCCATTCAAGTAGCCTTATATAGTTCAAAGAGATATTTATTTTGCAAATTGTTACACATTTCCCTTCGCTACCAACGCAATAGCGTATATTATTAACTTTATTATTGAGTTTTGTGATTCTTGCATCGATGAAATTCGTGATTAACTTGCGTTTTTAAGTTTTCACCAGCCTTTTGCCCATTTCACTTTCATCTTTTATATTTTCCTTTATTTTATCTGAAACTGCTTATGTAGTATGTGTACGAGTGTGAAGGATATTTTTTATTAAGCTCTTTTATTCTTATAATACGGCAGATACTTCAAAAATTTGCTTGAAATTTGAAGAAATTAGTAAAGTTATTGGTAAGCTATATTTTACTGCTTAAGGCTGTAATGTTTTGTTGAAAGCTCTTCATCGAAAATACAATATTATTTAGAGATTCTTGTATTGCATATAAATTTCACCATCTGTCCACTCATCAGAATTTAATACTGTCTAGTTTGACAATCGGTGTGATGGCAATGTGTCCTCGGCTAACCCAACCAAAAATATGCGTATACCCTCCACTGGAAAGATAAACTTGGATAGCCTCAGCCCTCAATCAGAATTCGCAAATCAGACTTTTCCTGAAATGAAGTTTCTATAAGTGATTCTTTATACAAAAGTGTAGGTGAAATCTCTCGTGGACCACATTACCTCTAAGGCATAAGCTGAATTTTGGCAATGTGGGTCTGTCCCCAAATATGTGATACCTTTGCGGCATTGGTCTGCTGGATTAGACTCGATCAGATCGAAAGAGAAGTGCTCTTACTATTTTTGTTGTTGCTTATATTGGACCGCAACACTGCGTCGGCGACTAAACGCGAGAACGGCTTATTACGACGACACCTAAGGCCTGTGTTCACTGTAGCAGTCCACTCTCATTCGGCAGATAACTGTCGAACATTCAACGGAATAACATTTATTGGTTTTAATGGGCGTTAGAATTGCACAAGTGAGAAGCTTGTTTCGTCGAATTCGGAGCAATGGCACTGGCACTTGCTTTCTTTCGTAGATTTCTTAAATACAAGTTTAAGATTTGTTTTCATTCACGGATCATTATTTTGACAACGGCATGACTGCTCGAATAATAAACAAAATTGACAGAGAAAATCTATATACTATGCCATCATGATTCAATTATAAAATAATGACATTCAAATTTTGACACTCCCATATAAAGGGTTGTTTTACGTGGTATGGAAAAAGGGTTAGAATTTTTTTCCCTTTTTTTTAAAGTAAATAATTAGTAGTAAAATGTTATTGATTTTTTTTTTAAATAAAAAAGGTAGCTACGCTTACAAAACATAATAACCAATAAGTACGGTAAATTTTTTTTTTTAATTTTTGACCAGCGAATATATTTTCAATTTATTTGCCCCATGAACTAAACGACAAATAATTTCGATTGATCATAAAACATTATTTTGAAATATTTAAGTTAGTTATTCGCTTTATTCCTTTTATTTACATATATTGACATCAGGATTATTCTTAATATTATGACGAACCCTGGACCGCGAAAACCATAATAATTCAAAAATTGAGTTCTTAAAAATTTATGTTTTTGGATGATTATCACATTACGTCACATTATTTTAAATTTGATTACAACTATTCCTTCTAGAAATTACAAAACTTTCCACTACGTCACATCGAATATACATACATACATATATGCGTGCGAAAAACATTCAATGGAAAAACGCGTCATTTATACACATTAACATAAAATATTTACTAGAGTCAGTCTTGTAATTAGAAAAAAAGCTGTTTTTAAAAGCCGGATTTAAACTTACCGTTTACGCGGACAAAAGAAACAAAAAGTGTTGCCTGTTAGTTTTTGGTATTAAAAAGTTTTCAGGTTACTATTATTTTTATTTCTAAGAAGCAACAGGGTTTGGATGCTAAGGGAGCCGTTTGACAAAAAGTGAGGGAGCTTGCTGCTTAGTTATCAAACCTTTAATAATTGAATCATGCTATGCCATATGCGTTCTTTTTTTCTCCATTTGTGTCAAATTCATACAAATTCATGCTTTCAAAATTTATAAATAAGAAAAGAAGCAGTTTGTCCTCACTGTTCTTTAAGATGACAACATAAAAGCATGTTCGGCAATTAGAAGCAAGAGTTATGAAAATAACAAAAAAATACTCTTTCCAAAAAGTTAAAAGAGGATATTTGGTTTAAAAATAAGAAATGTATAAATACTTATGTATGTATGTAAATGTTCACAGTGCTCGTTTAGAAAAGCGAATGAACACCTGTGCGATTCTGCAGGTTGCGCAAATCTGCGAAAACAAAACTGGGCGCCAAATCTTGAACACTCACACTTCCCCTTCACCGTCGCAATATGGAATCGACGATGATATTTAACTTTAAATGAACAACTGATGTAAGATACCCCAAGAGGGTATATTACTCGTAAACGTTCCCACGACAGTCGGTTCTACGATACCGGAACGACCCGGATTTATGTACGGCCAAGGACTGTCACTTCAGCATGTTTTATGCAGATATAACAACAACAACAACAACAGCAACAACAACAACAATACTCGTAACTATATTTTACGTATCTGCGCATTCGCGATAGTTGGACAGTTAAGCAGATTCTACTGTATATTATTTTACATCGACAATGGTGGCCACTCGCAAAAGTGAAATATCCTAAGTGTGTGCATGACAATATACATATGTACATATCCATTAACATTCTAAAAAAACAAATATTGGCAAATAAAATTATTTTCTTCGCAAAATACGACGACGAAAATTTTATATTGATTCGAAAATTAACCTATAAAAAATTACACATTGGATATACATATCTACATATGTATTTTGAATATTTTGAAGCATAGATCATCGCTATTAAAAATTTTACAGTTATAAGATATTTATAATTTTATATATTTTTTTCTTTATATAATATGCAGGTATTTTGGATAGAGCACACGGTTTTGTGTTATTAAAAATCCAATAAGTATGTAACACAAAACGTCAGCTTATGAACTAGAATGACTTTTCATTTGATTCACGTTACAAGAAATTTGCCTCAAATTCCAGAGGGGTTGGCTTTCTTTGATAGAACTATCGAGACGATACTACCCGTCGTTAGAGAATCGAGCATTTCTTGTTTTTCGAATCGTTAGCGATTTGAGATTTTTTATTTTTAGAATTTCTTACACCGATACCTCCTTATTGAAGCAGCCTACCATCCGAGGTTCTAAGGTTTTTATTTTTTGAATCGTTAGAAATTTAAAAAAAAATCTATCGATAAATCTGATTTTCTGAACTTAATCTTATCAAGTTTATCTCGAATTCGGTAAGCACGGCGAATTCACTTCGAATTCGAGGCAATACTTTTTTAAAAAATTAAATTATTTGTCCTCTCCATATACATATATAAATTATAGTAAAAAACAAATTTTCTCAAATAAATATTTAATATTAGAAAATGATGTTGTGAAAATTGTTTTTCTCGAGCTTGTCTCAAATTCGACACCAAACAAAAAACAATTTTCGAGAAAACTTACATTCACGATTCCACCTAGAATTCGAATACAATATTTTCGTCGTTTTTATCTTTATTTGGTATATTTTTATTCAAAATTCTCATGCATACATATGTATGTATGTACATATGTATGTATGTACATACCAATTTAAAAAAAAAAACATTAATGGACTTACCGATGAATTCTCATCACAATTGAGCATGCCGTAGAAGTCTTCGTCGGGACTTCGTTTGAAGCTCAGCACCGCGTCGACTGCACTCATTTTACTGCTGTTGTTGTTGTTAATGCTAAAAACCTTGATTTCGAGTAAATACGAATGTAGATTTCACCAAAAACCAGAATTTTCTAAACACAATAAAATCATAATAAAACACATAAAAAAAAACAATTTTTTTCAATATTTGAACAAATATGCAATTGAAGTACAAGTCTTGATAGAGCAAGATTTTTCGTTGATAAGCGTCAGCAGAATTACAACACGAACAACAAGTGTTTTTAGCAATTCGAGTATATTTATTTTATTAAAGAACACTTCTGAATTGTGCCTGCACTCAAACTCAATTATGCTTATTTATAGTATGCGCATATTTTTTTATGAATGATTGTTTATACCGAGATATTTAGTATAAATGTGTGTGCGTGCTTGAGTACTTGTGAGATAATCCAATACAAAAGAAAAACATTATGCTAAGAAGTATGTATATACATATTTCAAGTGCGAAAAAAGCAAACAAAAGGAATTTTTTGACTGATGTCAGCAAAAATGTATAATTAGTTGGCCTTTGACTTAAGAATACATTGTTTTTCCATTTTTGTTTAGCAACAATGTCAATACATCACAAAAACCGTTTGATTGATATTTGCGTAAATGATGGTTATCTGCTTTTGTAATGCGATGTTGGCGCAATGTGCTATCAATAACAGAGTTTTCATAGTAAAAACCAAATCCATCAACTGAACAACTCACAACCGTCACTTTCACTTCCAAACACACTGCAGCGCTTATAAACACAGTTGTTATTGCTATACATATGTACATATGTATGTATGTATATATTTTGTATGTTTGTATATCGTCCAGTTTGAGTGCTCTTTATGAGTTGACTGAATTTACTAGCAACCACTCAAAACCCGATTATAAATAATATATTTATTACAAAAAAAACAAGTTATTTTTGTGCAATTAACAAACCTTTTTTATTTCAAATAAACTCTAACAAAGTATTTTTCTTAAATGAATAACTCAGTCGATAAAAACTCGCGCACGCTGCGTTGTTACTGACAGCACGACGATTCAATAACTGCCACACTTCGATGCTCGCTCAGCAGCTCAGCTGCTCAAGTTACTCAGCGGTTTAGTAGCTCATTCACATTCACTGCTGCCTTCACCTTAGTCAGCGCAATCGCAATTTGTTTTTGTTGCTTCTATTGCTACTGTAGAGGGCAACAATGCCAATCTGGTCCAACACAGAAATGCACACCTGCTGGAGTCACCACTGGAAGTCAGCAAGAGCATCAAATACTGTTGCTCCGCAGCTGAGTAGAGAATGAAGTTTTTAGCAGTAAATAATTGAAAGTTGCACGCTGAGCTTTGATTTGGAGCTCACTCTGACAACGTACATACATTTGTATGTATGTACTATATGCGCTGCGATGGTGATTGCGCTTATGTTTGTTTTTAATTTTCACTTTTACAATGTAACGAGTATTATGTCTAACTGGGTCGGTAGCGTGCTGAGTTGAGCAGTTGCTGCAAGCGATGTTACAGCTGATAAGGGAGCAGTAGTAGTATTTATGTGCACTTCTGAGGTGATGTTCTTGAGCACAAATCGATATGGTCGAGTCCATGATTGCTCGACCATATATACTCGTACATATAAATATGTGCGTATACATGTAAAGTTAATTGGAAGGTGTTGCGATATTTTATCATGTGATGCGGATGTGATATGGGTGTGATGTGCCTTAGTAATTTAGTTTGTGCACTCGGATCCAGTACTCAAAATTGGTTTATTGTCAATTGAGTTTATTATTTAATGCTTTTATTTTTGTGAGTTGAGTCATGCCATTGAAGTATTTATCTTGTATAATAACAATAGTTACAAGGGTGATGACTCGATTTTTTCAAACCGGATTTCTCCGGCTTTTTCATACATTTTTGAAAGGTTTTCGGACATCTGGATTTATCGCATATCAAATAAACCTGTGTTTCTATCTGAGGCATTTCATCCTATTTCGATGAAAAATCGTGTTTTTTTAATTTCATATAAATTGAATATGTTGTAGAAAAACTCATTTTTTTTAAAGTTATGCAACTTAAAAAATGTAATCAGTCTTGGCGCAAGCCATTGATCATCACTACATATGTACATAGCTCGCAAAATATTACTTGTTTTCAAAAAAGTTATCAAGTACTGTTTAATTCACAAAAAGTCAGAGTTTTATAAAAAAAATTTTGTATTTAAAAAAAATTATATTTTTCATACCTTTGTTAATAAAAAAAAATCAATTGGCTGAAAAATCATGTTTGCCCGATTTTAAAATTGTTTTCTTAAATATTTGTGATAGAACATTCTTATATACTTACATCTGTACAAATGTATGTATTTAACATGAAGTAGTAGGAGAAAAAAGTAATCCAAAAAACGATCCAATCCCAGTGTATTCCAGTCAATTTTTTTGTAAGTATAGCTTTTAAAATAAAACACTTTAATTTTGGCTATTTTAGCTTTCTGTTACTCAAAAAATCCGAAAGTCTCTGATTTAAAAATTATGAACTGGTTTTTCATATTGCCATTTTTTAAATAATCCGAAAACCGGTTTAATATAAATTCAATGGTAAAACATAACAAGACCAAAAAAATTGTCTAAACATTTGAAAGAAACGTACATAGGTACATATATAAAAAGTACATTAAATTTTATTTCCATTTTTACCCTATTGTATTAAAAGCTATGAATATTCCTAGCCGTATGTATTTCAAATATTTTGATGTGCTCCAAAAAGCTACATATGTTGCTTTCCAATGCCAACACTTTCAACTTCGCTCTCTCTTGTCAGCCGTCCAAAAGCTTTCTGGCTTGTGTGGACAGCACACCTATGTATGTTCAAGTATTTCCATGAATATATTCATGCAAATTTCACTAAACTTCGAAAAAGCTAATTTAAAACGTAGCCAGTGATTTGCTTCCTTTCTTATTCAACAGAAACGCAAACATTTAAGATAATGACGTTCAACAATAAACCACTTAAACCAGAATTAGTAAAACCGTTTTTAGTGAGCATTTTTGCAGTGTATAAGTGGAAAAAAATTGATAAAAAAACAGGTTCTCCTTCCATTGAAAACAGCAAGTACAAATTTGAGTGGCAGAAGCTACATATATTGAACAACTAAATATTAAATTATTTATATATATCTTAATTATAATAATGCATATTTGCTGTAAAGTAACAAGCAAGCATTTTAATTTGTCAGTCGACAGTTGCCAGTGAGGGCCCTAATGTTTAAAAGTGTGGTAGTTACGGTGGTAAGCTTTGCTAGGTAAAAGCTTCAATGCCCTAGCTAGTGGAAAGCTTTGAAAGTTCGAGGCGTTAGTTGCCATATTTTTTTTAGTGTTTTTTAATTTTGGGTAATTTTACTAAAAGATTTAAACAAAAAAATATCCACTTAATTTTACTACTTGTGATCTCTTTATAAAGGAAATAAAAAAATCAGACAAGTTCTGAACAAAACGTTGATGATTTGATGACAAGATTTGCAACTTATTAAAAATAATAAAATAAACATAAGTTTTAAATTAATTTTGTGACCACTGCGGTGTATACTACATACGTATGTACATATGTACATACATACATGTACGTATGCATGCTCCTGAAAAGTTGAAAAATTTGAATGAAATTTTTTCAAATACGACTCCATTCATTGCCAATGATTTTTGAATGGACTTCATATTGCTATATTTACATACATACTCGTATGTACATACATACATATGTATAAATGAATATATGAAATTATATGAGGAAAGAATCTCGATAGTGACATTTGTAAAGGGCTGCTCTAAATTTCAAAGGCACTCATGACAAAATATTCCGTTTCGAGGACAATGCAAAAGTAAGTAAGTAAGTAAGTATGTATTCTTATATATATTAAATTTTGGAGCGCTTTTACAATTATTACGATGGCACAATCACCATAAATTCATTCCAATATTTGAAAATATTTATCGTTGATAAAACACATCTTTTTGCTTAGCTGTTTTTCAAAAGCTTTTTTTCATACAATTGTACGAGTATGTGTTAAAAAAAAGATTCTTTGCTTCTTCTTTAAAAAACGAAAAATCACAGATGGGGTCTTTTTTCTTTTTATAAAGGATAACATATATATATGTACATACATAGATGTGTGTATTGTTTAATACACAATTATGTGGGAGAAAATATGTACCTATATATAAACATTTTCAGATGTATTTTTCCTCTGACTGAACTTCTCTTGATATTTTCCTATTTTCATTTTGTTGTTACTTTTTGTCTGCATTTCGATTACTTTACTTTGAGACTTTTTACTCCACAAAGCTTTTATAGATGAACAGCGGCCATAGCCTTAAATGGTAGGAAAATTCTGTGAAAATAATTTTGGGTTTTGAAAGCAGCTACTTAAAAATGCTAAAAGGTCATCCGAGTGCATTTATTTTAAGCAGCATGGCTATTCTTGTACAAAAGCTTATATTACTTGTTTGGTGTATGTATGTATGTACAAGCATATGTCAGTATGTAAGTATGTGTGTACATACTCGCACATACGCGTTAGGAAAGATCGAATTTTTAGTGTTATTATGAAATCACAAATTCTACAGATTAAGGTGACTTGTGTTGTTATTGACTTATATAACATACATATGTACATAAGTATGTCTAAAAGCATTTTTTTCTAAAATAATATTATATAACTAAGCATTAGGGACAAACAATTTTTTTCTGATTTGGTTAAAGATTTTGTAGAAAAAAAATAAATTTTTTTCAAAATACAACAGCTTATTCTATAATACTTTCCCATTGAAAAGCAGTAGTTTTTATTAATTCATTAAGATTCATTTCATTTATTTTTGGGTTAAAAACTTTTTGTTTTAAACAATCAAAAAAATAAAACAAATAAAATTTGTTTCCAATTATTCCGCCTTACCTAAAGATTGGTAGTATTTTGCAGCTCATACTGCTTAAATTGAATTTCGCTTAAATTTTTACAATATCCCAAATGTATTCAGTCCAAAACGCAATTAATTTTCGTTTCTAAAATTTTTACTTGTTTACAATGATTTTGTTTAATATTTATTATAATTTTATTATTAATTATACAATATTTTACAAAATATTTGGGCAATTGTATACATAATTTAAATACAAACCAAAATTTAATTAAAATTAAATATTGTAAAGCGAGTAAAAGTCGATGGTTTCAAAAGATTTGAAAAGTTTTAATGATATCATTTTAATATTTTCACCAGATGAAACAGATAATCTCAGTTTCTTCAGAAAACTAAGAAAGAACTCGAAGGAGATTTATATTCCGGAAAGAACTCGAATTATAATTTTAAAGAAAAAAGGCTATTTAAATTGTATTATTTTTCCCTTAAAGTGTAGTTGGTTCGCTAATAAAAGCCGTGTAAAGTTCTAAACTCTGCAGAAAATTAAGAAAAAATCAAGAAATATTTATAAAAATTTAAATTTTTTTGCGTTAAAAAATTTCAAACCTGTAAACAAATTGGCTTCAGAAAAATTCGTACAATAATTATTTAGCCACTTTTTTTTTACAAAGTTCAAGCTCGAGCTCAATAAAATTGACAATTATTATTAATTTAATTAATTTTAAAATAGAAGAAATAATATTAAATAAAAATGAATTGTTAATACTTTGTCGTACCCAGTATAACACATTTTTTTGAAGCCATTTCATTTAAAGCCTTTTCGTCAATATTTACTGAACCGAATAAGATATTTAAATAAGAAACAGTTCGTTTTAAAAAATTATTAAGGGAAAGAAAGGCCTTTTACAAAAGAGTTCCTCAAGGCAGAAACGATTTGAAGCCCTGGAAAGCTTTGTACATTTTAAAGGCTTAAAAATGTTAAGTAAATTTATAATACTGGTGAAGGGCTGTATTATTATTTTAAATAAGTATATAGCTGCGGCGATATATTATTGTAAAGGCGTTGTCAAAGTCCCTGATGGAGGTTTCGAGCAAAATACATCAACATGTTAGTTGTTTAGGTCGAAAAAAAATGCAGCTAATATAAAGATTACTGAAAGCTGGCAATCTAGATTTTTTACTGAGAGGTAATGGAGTCTAAAAATAGAAAGTGAATTTAAATGTTTTTCTGTAAAAGGAAAAGAACTTTTCTTGTACAATTTTTTTTACTAATCTAAAAGGAAACATATTTTTTCAGAGTTTTAGAGGTAACGTTTTTAGTGCAATCTATTGTAAGTAAGTACTAGTAAAAATTGCATCTGTCTCCATGTTGCATATAAGCTAGATATATGGCACGTTGATCGTTATTACCGCTGGTAACCATCTTCACAAAATGGTACTCTCCGAGGTTGCGGTATTGTCGCCTAGATGAGGAGACCTTTGAGCATATATTTTGTAAATACCCGCGTATAAGTTGAATCAAGCTTATACACCTTGGGGAGCGACTATCATCTCTATCTAGTATATGGACAACGACACACTCCAAAGTGCCATATTTTATAAACAGTCTAACGATGGAGTGGCCACTTAAAGGGTTAGCACAATCGATCTTGATAGGTAGCAGCGCTCCTATGCCTTAATAATAATAATAATAAATATAAATTTATTAACAATATAAAAAGGGTGGAAGAACGCCTTGATGATGCTAATGCTATCTTATGCAGGTAGAATTTCTTTTGGAAACTCATTTGTATTGGTATGTTTTTATGTAACTTAGAAAATATGTCGGTTTGAAAGAGATTAACAATATTCCTACCAATGAATGAAATGAATTAAATCTAATTTTAGAATGTTTCACCATAGATGAGTCAATGCACGCAAATGTATGTACAAACATATGTTGTAATGAAATTTTCGTAATAGAGCGAACTCTATACAAACTTTCACAGACACTCGTGCACATATGATCAACATATTGAAGTGTAACGTGAAAGCTGTCTGCGCCTCTTATGTATTTGATAAAACGTGCCCCAGACACGTCTAACGAAATCATATTGCCACAGATCGAACAACAAAACAAAATGCCCCTAAATTATATAGAAATCATACAAGTGTATCTATTACATACATACATTTAATTGACTTGCCCCTGTTAAGTGGGAGTGAGGGGATAGGAAACGCAAACGAAAAAAAAAAATTTAAATCGAAACGAAATAATGACGTCAAACAAGTCAAAAGAAAAACAATAAAAGTGATGTTTATGAGGCAAAGAAAATAATGGAACATATACATCTGTATGTATATAAGTATGTATGGTATATACATATGTATGTACAATAAAGCAAATAAAAATGAGATTAAAGGAAATTAGAATAACTACAGCGAAGACGTTGGCGAGTTTTTGGATAGAAGCGCATAAATGCTTCAATTTAGTATGTAAACAAACTTTGGCAGAACAAAATGGAACTAAGTTTGGATGGCATAAAAATGTTTTTATTTTTGATGCTGGAAGATTACACTAATTAAATGAGGATTAAGCATACATTTCGAAAAAAGTTCAGCGAATCTTTGGTAAAAAGCAATCTGCCGAAATGCAAACGAATAGAAGTTTATAAAATCTATTTGACAGTTTCAAATCAAATAAACAAAGAAAGCAAGTAAATAGGTAACAAGGAAAGAACTTTGCAAAACGAGCAGGCAACTTTAAATGGTGAAACAGACGATTAATGAATTGTGGATAGTAAGTTGTGGGACCAACCAATATATTATGAAGACTACTTAGAGAGTTCGAATAACAGCTTGAAATTTACAGTACATTTTTGAATGTGTTGGTTGAGTGCCATTTTTCTTACTCTTCTGTTATACTTCGAAGTTGTCTAACGACGGCTTAGAGTCAAAGTGGTGAAAGTATTTTTGCGATTTTGCATATGGCCTGGACTGGGATCTTCTATAAGGCTGAAAGTTATGTTTTCACATCTTTTATTTAAGTAATTAATGTCTGGTCATTCGAATAGAGGAATCCAGCACCCTTTGATTGTCGCCTTTTATTGCATGTTTCGTTGGAAGTAAGTTTTATTCTTGTGGTATGTTTACCTAACTTTCGTTGAATTGTGATTGTTGCTACGATTCTAAAAATGTGTCCTTGTTTTGAAGTATATGTCCACAGTAAATTTTCTGATCTGAATCGTTCAGCAGGCTATATTATTTGACAATATGATAACTTTTTTTCTGTTTTGCCTTTCAGCGGTTGGGAATTAGACAAGGGAGATTCTAATTGACTGGTACTAAGATTTTAGTTGAGCTTAGCAATCGTGGATCTTTCAGAAGTCTGTGAGGGTTACACTAGCCTCGGATATACTCTTACCAGTGTCATTCCTCTTTAGTCTTCAAATGAAGAGAAAAATAACAGGAGTTATCGTTGCTAATATTTTCATACAGTGAAACAACAATATTTTCGCATTGGTTTAATTGTAGCCGCTATTTCAGAATTCTTTTATATTCAATTTTATTTTTATTCTTCATCACCACTTTTCCAGGCTTTGAACCAAGGAACCTCGGGTTGCAGAGCCAACACACTACATGCTGTGCTACGCTTGCTGAGTGGACTCTTGAGTTTATTCCATCTTCCTTAAACAAATTTCGCATTTTTGGCACGGTATCGATATAATAATTTATCTATTTCCCTGAACTAAGAACATAAATACATATATATGTTAATGCTACTACATTCTTAAAACATGTAGCGCTCCTTGTATTTAATACATACCAATGCAATTTACCATTAAGCCTGATGTCCAACATCAAGTCAATTATTTCGAAAATACGTACATACTCGTAATTGGTATGTACGAGTATGTTGAGTATTCAAAAAAAAAAAAAACAAATATCCATTAAGGCAAACGAAGCAATAATGATTTGTTCGCGGATTATTTTAAGGCAAGAAAGTAATTTTAGATCGTGCCTCATGTGTGCGAGTACTCTTTGTACGACGCTCATTGTATTCGTTTTGTGATCGACTCATTTCATTTGCCCAATCCGGCGCATGAGGCGCAATTGCGTTCATACGAATATAATTATATGTATATGTACGAGTACGTTAGGCTGGGTATATGTAAGTTTTATAGTACGTTTCTGATGTGAATGTACTTAAAGAAAACAGGGTGAGTAAACGGTTTGTTTGAATCACGAGGTGTCAAGTTAACTCAACTTTATAAGTTTTTTGGGTATTATAAGAGAGTTAAAACTCCAATTAAAACACATTTTTAAAATATTGTGCAAACCTCAAGATTTACATATAATAATATCACTTTCAACCAAATATAATGAATACACACATTTTTACTTCGACACAATACTTTTAGAATACGATTGCGATGAAAATGTACGAGTATGGTTCGTACAATAAAATAAAAGAAATATATTTGTTTAAAACAAAAATTTTGAAATTTTTAACTGGTACAAAAATGGGAGTTGGATTGTTTTTGTTTTATCTCTTGTCGTTTTTGCCATAAAACGGCCACCAGCTAGCGTTAGCCATACCTCGATTTAAATACTTCTACTAAGGCATACTCGGTGCACATGAATTGACATACAATGTATTTTAACATAAGCCAGGTAACATGAGCTTATACTAAACGAGAAGACAAAAGTAAAATAAAGAAGGAAGGCAAACTAATAGAAAAGACACGATACCCTAAAGATAATGCGATTTCCCTTGGTCTCCCTCCAAATTAAAAAAAAAAGCAATTTTTCGCTTCCTTTCCTTTCAAGCACGGAAAACGGGAGTTATCGATATAAATTGGAACTCACTTTAAAACGAGGCAATTTGAAATGTCTAATATAGTATAAGTATAAAACTATCTATTATTATTATATAAACTAGTAGAAGAATGAAACACAATTGCCTTATAATTGGGTTTTCTCTTTTCGAGGCTTACGCTCAGGATTACACTAAGTGCTTCTCAAAAATATATTGTCCTAACTTTGTGATTATTCTATGCGTTTCCAAAACCTAGGTATCGACATAACCAATTGTTTTCATTTTTGTCAATTCTCTTGTATTGTGAAGGTTCGGAGTTGTGGCCTAAGTTATGACATAAATAAAAAATTCCTCTGGAGTGAGGGCAAATAATGCCAAACAATCTTCGTATTTGCTATATACGCGTACATTCGATTGCATCTCACCTACATACTATATATTTCTCATACCAAGCTCGCTTGCACATTTTCTGTGTTCGATCGATCAACACTATTAAATTTACGTTTTCAGTTTCATTTTGGTACTGCTTTTAAACCTTTGGAGCAGATTCCTTATAGTACAGGTCCTTTTTTAATTGAATTCGCTCTTAAATGCCAAATCTGATATCGTCATTAGGGATGTGAGTCAAAGCTGGTTCAAAGAGAAAAATAGGATAAATTAGAAGTCCGTTTTAATATTGGTTTGCTCACACCCAGAATATGTATAAAGCTACTCCGAGACACTTTGTGTGCGTTTATATAAGGCAATAGGCTGTTAAAGCATCTATGGTCGGATATATAACACCCTTCTTAGAGCATATAACTTACCTAGGTCTAGAGATCCTAGAAATTGTAATATGTACTAATTTGTCATTTACGTGAGATTATACAAACTTGCAATGCGTTCTTTGGTTCTTCTTGGTTTTGCCCTACCTCGAAGGTGTGTGCACTACACACTTGTTCGTTATGTTTGTCTGAATGGAAATCGGAAATAGATGAAGACTATTCCGCTTAAACACTTGTTGTTGGGGGTTATGTTCATCTTTAAACTCTTGCTGTATACACACTAAGTAAGTGCCGGCGTTAACACCCTGTATCTCAGTTGCCACATAATTACTTTAATGAAAGCTACACATGTAGCTTTCAGCGGATATCTACTAGATATCTATCTACATATGTACATATACAATATATGTACATAGAAACAAACATGTGTACATACTCATATAAACGTAAACATTTCCATTGCGCTGCATGTTTCAAAAGCTGCAGTAAGAATAACAACAAAAAACAAAGATCGACGTAAAGGAAAACACTGCGCGTTGGGCTGTGTGGGCAGCATTCAGTCGACAAACTCAATGACTTCTCGTACATCACACAGCAGCCAGCAAGTCAAGGCGAAATTGTGCACATGCATAGATACAAATATACATATATATGCCCATAAATTTATGTATGAATGTACGTTTCGTTTATACAGAGTTTACGTACATACGAGTGTAAGTATGTAAAAACGTTTGCTGCTATTGTTGTTTTTGTAGCGGACGGGCATTTTTCGCCTGCGCCTGGCGTTTGAGGCACTAGGCGTATGCCGCAACGCCTGCCAGTATTTTCCACACACTCGCACACACACCTACGCACGAACTCATACAAACAAAATAGATTTTCACTTTATTTTTGTGTTATTTTTCTGTTCAGCAGCTTCTGCTAAAACACGATCGGCTATTAGTTCAGTTGTACGAGTATAAGTAAATGTATGTACATAAGTATGTAAATATATGTACCTATTCAACATTGGTTATGTGTGTACGCCTCGTGCTATGTGGCTAAGCTGTATGTGTGTGTGTGTGTGTGTGTGTGCGCGCTGTAGGAAAATATGGAAACTAGGGGAGCGCCTAAAATTGGCTGAGACACAGCACGGCTGACTGGTTTGTGTGTTGGCGCTCAAGTGCCAGCTTTTTTTTTTTGGAACTCATGCTGTTTGCTCGTTTTCGCTGCAGGCCCGTGAATGGGCGTGTGAACGTTACTCGTTGGTGAAAATACCACTAGCGCAATAGTAGTGTCCTGTTCTGAATGAAGTTTTTTCTGTTTCTTTTGGGAACTTTGTCGGC
The DNA here is from genome assembly GCA_963971545.1 of Philophylla caesio. NCBI lineage: Eukaryota > Metazoa > Arthropoda > Insecta > Diptera > Tephritidae > Philophylla > Philophylla caesio. The sequence goes on along the minus strand of OZ020604.1, from coordinate 195,121,877 downwards.
CTTTTCTAGATCGGCGTATTTGTTCAACTTTAGTCTTCGCTTTTTTCATGTTTCTATTTATTTGTTCTCTTAGCTTTTGGCAAATTGATCGACATACGTACATACATATATGTATATGAGCGTACATATGTACGTATTTTAAGTAGACGTGTTTTTGCCGTCTAGCCTTTCCGTTGTGTTTTCAACATTTTCCGCAGTCGAAGTTTGCTGTATGCTGTCTTCTCGGCAACCCGAAGAAAGTGGCAGCTACAAAGGCGTTGATCGCTGGTATTCCCTCCTTCCCCTTTCGGTTCAAAAGTACGTTTCGAAAATCGAATGTTTGTACACAGGGATGCACGAATGCTAGCTTCATATAATTATACAAAACGTTGGCTGTTTTTAGCACTGCTGTTAGGGGGATTTTTATGGAGGGTCATTAATGATATTTTGTAATAATAAAAAATAAATACTTGCCTGACCTCTGTAGGTATAAGTTCGAAGTGCGACTGCAAAACACTATATACCACATGAATTGGCAGTACAAAGATAATGTGGGAATTTTTTTTTTAATTTTCTGCGGATCAACGGACGCATACTAACCAGTTCATAGTTTATAAGACACACAATAAATTCAAGTGATTATTTTTGTTTGGAGCACAATAAAAATAAAGAATTAATTTATAAGTTATTTGGGCTTTTTAAAACCAAGAGTCTGCCTTTAGAACTTTCGTTCGCGCAGGCTGCTATTTTTGGCAATATTTTAAAACCTATTTATTCAAGTGAGTGTATACGTATTAGTTAAATGTATATCTTTTTTTTTTACCATTTTACCATCGGAAAGCTTGAATAAAAGTGACCCTTCTGTGCATCTTGGATCAAGGTAAATTTTTATCATCTTGCCTTACATTGTGCTAATTTCTTGCCGATTGTGACCAGATGTCCCTACCGGACGTATTTAACGTTAAATTTGATGAGAAATAAACGTCTTTCTTAACCCAAAATTGACATTTACAATTTATATATTTCGTTCGTGATAAAACCGAAGCATTTATGAATTTTTGAGAAGGACATTCAACGAATTTAAGAATGTTATTGAAATGAATCACTTATGAATCACGAAGTCGTATTATTAATGTTTCGAAAAGTTAAAAAGTTTGTCACACTATAAAACAATTGAGGAACTGATTGAAAAAAAAACAATTGTTTTTATTAATTTAACATAATATACATTTTAAACGAAAATGTGATAGGGTGTATATTTAATTTTTTTTTAATAAAAAAAATATGAATTCAAAACTGGAATAGAGTAAATTTAAAACCCATATTTAGAATAATTCAAAATGGTGCCTGTGTGTGGCGCTCAAATCGAAGTCTTTAGAAAATAAATAATTTTAATAAATCTTTTTCATATTTAGAACGCATTATTGCTAAGTGTGAATCCACATATTCGCAAAAAATATCTCCTAAATGACGTTGGTATAAAAAAGCTAAATAAATCGAAAGATTTAGGCGGCGCTGAGGTGGAAATATTTACAAACGATATATACATACAAATATAAAAAGATAGGTTTTCATAATAAAAGATAAAAAAACGCTACATTGTAATGTGAAAAAATTTACGATTGCAGATAGATGGAACGGTGGAAAAAATAATTGAGAAAATTCTAAACTTTTCAGGTTCTCTTCAAATAAAATTAGTGTTAGATGTTGAAGTTAACAGTATAAATATGTGTATAATTAAACCAGAATCAAAAAATTAATATTTAAATAGAATATTGGAAGCGAGTTTCTAACGTAACACTATATAAATGTTATATAAAATACTGGTACTGTCTATGGTCAAAAGGGGTGCCAAAATCCCCTCTACTCTTTCCAGTAGTTCCGCCTTTGCACTGCCGCAAATACTTATGTATATTTAATTTCCCTAAAAGCATATGCATATCGAGGTATGTACTTCTGTTTATATACATAAATATATCTATCCACAATATTTTTAGTTACTTGTAGACAATTTGTTAGTTTTCGCTGTCAAAGATCGTCGCTCACACGAATTTCCGTTGCCTTGTGCATCTCTTCTCGATACATTTCATTCAGTTAGATGAAAATTATGATTTTTTCATTCTATTTTATTTCTTAAAGCACATAGAGCAAGTTGAAACGGCAGAGCGAAGAAATCGCGGAGCACAAGTAAAAGAAAATCAAAGAAAGCAAAAAATTGAATAAAAAAATTTAACAAAATCAAAGTATAATATAAAATTTGTTTGTGAAATGTGAATTGGAAAATTTGCTCATAACGGCGGCAAATTAATTGCACGCCAGCAGCATTCGAATGCTCGTCAGTAGTGACTTGAAAAATATATATTTTACATATTTAATAGATTTAAAATTATTTTTTTTGGTTTTTTTTTTGAAAAAATTTCAAGCTTGAAATTTTGAATACTGCTACGGCTGCTGTTGAAAACACAAAACGAACGAAGACGAATGTGCTTCATGTGTTTTGGATTGTTCAGACAATTTTTATTGAATTATATTGAAAACGAAAAGCGTACAAATCGTCCGCATCTTTTTTTCAGCAACAATCTCAAATTTGGTGAATTTTTTTGCGCGCAAAAATTTGTGTATGAAAAGCACTTCTAAAATCGTATGATCATTTTGATGACAAGTGAAAATAAAACGAAAATTTAAAGCCATTGATTAAACGTGCCGCAAGGTGTGAAATTCCGAAAGTTGTACAAAAAAAAAAACTGAAAAAACGAAACAAAACGAACTTTTCGAAATTAAATGGCAAAAGCGACTCACAGTTTTGGAAATCAAAAATAAATAAAATAGAGTGTGATGACATCTCAATAAAAACCGAAAACTAATTGTGACAGTGTGTAATTGTTAAGAGTAATTCTACTATGACAAGTAAAATAATAACAATAAATAAATAAAATGATAAAATAATAAAACAATATAAATATATACAAAAAAAAATGTTAAATTTATAATTAATTGAAGTTCAAAAAAATAAATAAATACATATACTGTCTCTTTATTTATTATGTTAGAAATAAATTTGTGCTTGTACTTCAATTTTGATATAATAGTAAACCATTTGCATGAAATAAATTAACCGGCCTAATTTCACAAAAAAATGAAATCCTAAACTTCGAACGTCAATGCTTTCGTTGAACGCAACACAAAATTGTTTATGTAATTTAAATAAGGCAACAACAGTAAATACATATATTTTAAGGAAGAATTCTATGCTAGATTTGTGCGCAAGTATTTTAAAATTAGTTGTTCGCATTTTAAACAAAAAATAAAATAAAAACACGCACAAGTGAAAGGCTGAGGGCAAAAATACTACAAAAAAAAAAGCCGCAAAATAAATAAGAAAATATGAAACAAGTGAAAAAATAAGAAAAACAGAGTTTTACTCTTTGTGTACGTGCATGTGTGTGTGTGTTAGTGCACTTTAAGTGAATATTAAAGCAGAGGCGATTTTGTTTTATAATTTTTTAATTTTATTTAACTTTTCTCTCTCTTTAATTTAAAGCTTTATATTGCAATCCTAAAAAGTTGTTGTGTACTGTTTAGATAATTGATTTTCTGTCATTAGCAAACACATAAAAAATAACATCTGAACGACTTAAATAACAAAGTGTCATAAAATTGAAAATTTGTTTACAAAATGTCGGAAGTTGAAGCCGCAGCTATTCCCGTTAATGCCGGCTCGAGCGCTGAAGCGGAAGTGGAGCCCAAGACTGTCATTCGAACGGTCGACGACGATGAGGAAATGAAGGAGGAAGTTTCTGCCGAAACTGAGAAAATGATTACCGAAACCATTGATGAGGATGGCGATGAGGTCGAGGAGATAACGGAGGTGACGCGTAAGACCATTAAACGCACCATGAAAATAACTGAGGTGAGTCGACGACAATCACTTGCACTAATTTGCTAATAATTTTAAAAGAGACTAGTAATTAGTATTATATTATGAATACATACATACATAAATTATATATTAGTAAGTATATCTTTATGTATAAAAGTATGCATCTGGATATCACTAAGTGTGAAGTGGTAATTTTAAATCGGAAGTGCTTTGATGAGGACGTCATTTGCAAATCTCAAACAAGCAAATCCCAACGGAACACAACTTTTACTACTAAGGAATGTTTTCTCATATATTTTAAAATCATTAGATTGGAATGATGCATTATGCAGAGAAATGGGCACAATTGATCTGCAGTATGAAGAGGAAACTACATAGTTATATGAAAATAACAATCAAATTTTAATTATTGAAATTTTACTAAAATAAAATAAGTCACATACGAGTAATGAAAGAAATAATGCAACCGCTTAGGTTGCGATCTTTGTAGTGTGCACGGTTTTTGTTGTTACATAAATTTAAGGGCTTATGTTTTACGGTGATTGGCAAAAAGAAGGTGGAAAATACCAACCAAATTTATACTTTAAATAATTTTTCGACTATGATCAATACTTTTTATGTTTAGTGTTACAATAGTTTACTTTACTAAGTTTGCAGACAAAACTAAACTCGGGATTCCAAAAATTATAAAATAGCTTTAAGTTTTTCACACCTCTTTCCACGCTCGAAAGTACTCGTACATTATACATTAATACATCCACAATTTTCCGCATTATAATTATAAACACAAAAAGTGTGTTCTATATAAAACATAAAATGTATGTGTAATACTATGTAAGGCTGCAGTGAGCAGAAAACAATTTTTTTGCTGTCGAAATAATTTACGTGCGTGATTTGCTACCATCTAACGCTTGCTGCTTTGAATGGTGGCATTTGTTGTGTATGAATTTCGCGAAATTTACTGTTGCTCAGTGGTTGAAGTTTTTTTGTTTTGATTTTCGAAATACGCACGGATTTTGTATACGAAATGTAGTTGCGATTTATAATATAAAGTTCCTTATATCTTAGCTGATAAACAAAAGCGAACAGTGCAAAGCTTTTTTTTTCGGCAACAGCGATTATTTGAAAATTAAAGCGCTGTTGTACAGTTCAAAAATTCAAATGATCGCATTAAGAATTAAATTTAAAAGCAGCTGCCGGGCGAAGTGAATTACAATGAACTGGGCTGACATAAATTTACTGATTGTTAGAATAGCTTTGGCTATTTAACATATTTATATTAATATTTTTTTTTGAAAAACTCTCAAGAACAAAAGCTGGTTATTAGCAATAATTTTCATGTGTGTTTATACAAAAAATCGATCCATAACCTTACAAAAAACTCACTTATGTTGTTAAAAAAAAAACCAAATTATTTTGTTGATATTGTATTTCTTTTTAAGCTATGTTTTTTTTATTTTTCAATTAAAATTCAGTAAAGCCTCAAAAGATTCGTACAATACCAAGTTTCAAACTTTGAACGGATCAGAAAAAATTAGAAAAATTTTTTCAAAACTCCGAACTAAGTAACTCTTAAAAAAATTTTGCATAATGTCTTGAGCATGCAGTTTGCAGTCGATTCAATTGCAGTAAAACAAAATACAAATTTTAAGTAGCTATAAAAAACATTTTTTATTTTGATTTTTCCATAAACGCATGCTCATTTTTATCATATAGAAATATTAAAAGACTCCCTTACATTTGTCTAAAATCACCTAATTAGACAAGTTAGGTTAGGTTTGGTAGAAATGGTTGCCAGCGATCTCACCAGCACACTTGGGCCTTGTTAGGCCCATTGTGGTACCACGCGGATTAAAAAACCCCTACTCGAACCAGCGAGTGAAATCTGCAAATTTTAATAGCATGCGCACCTCTATTCTGGCCAGGTCGCTTAGGTCGCTGAAAAACTCTGATCCTAAGAATTTCCTCCTCTTTGCCCATAGTGCGGGACATTCACATAGGAGGTGCCTAACCGTTTCAGGCTCCTCTTCATTTCTGCAGCTTCTGCAGAAGTCTCTGTGCGTGTCTACGTATCAGTAGATTACCAGTTATTATGCCTAAAGCTAAGGACAGGTCTCCTCTGCTCAGCAAGAGCAGACCTTGCGATTTTTTGACGTCCCATTCAGGCCACAAGAGTTTGGATTTGATGCAGTTATTACCCTGCTTCCTTCCAGCTTGGTGAAAGCGGAATGGATGTTCCCTCTCTTGCAAGCTCGTCCGCTGTTTTATTTCCCAGTACGTTGCTATGCCCTGGCACCCATACCAAGTAAAAAGCAAAGACGAGTTAAAATATAACTAATTATAAATATCTGAATGTTGATATGTAGTATGTATATGGCATCGGTGTTTAAAGAAAAATTAAACAACTCAAAAACAAATGAACGGATTTTAACCAAATTTAGAAACTACTTAATATTTTGACCCGCTAATTGGCACTGACGTCAATTTATTCTGTAAGTCCGAAATTTAGGGTCTGTTTCTGGTAAAACTATAAATTTTACTCCATGTGCAAATATTAATGGAACCATATTTGCAGAAAAATAATTTTGATGTTTCGAATCAATTGAAATCAAAACTGTATACTTCAGAAAAACGCTTATACGAAAAATGCATCTACTTGATGACACTGAAGTCGGATTTATCGCTGTTTAACCCGTAAATTTCTCTCCTGAAGCGCATTTGTAAATAAATAGTGAAAGTGAAGATGTGCCATTCATTCAATTTTAATTACGAATCAACGAAAAATTTCGAATTTAACTGTTCACGTCACACATTTTCTTTTAAGAAAAATATATCTGTTACTTGGAAAATGATCAGTTTTCTTAAAATTAAAAATTAATAGTATAGTTACGAAACATGAATTGATTTCGTAGGCGTTACACTCGACATACCCGTACGAAAATGGCTGGCAGCTGCTAGTAAACTAATATTGTAAGTATAACTTAAGAAGTTTCGGCAATAGTTTATCTACTTTTTAAGAAAACGTTTGACCATTACATATTTCGTATAAAAGGTGTCATAGATGTTGCCCTAACAAAAAGTTCAGAAAACACTTGAATACTTCCCAACGAAAATATTAATTAACAGAAATAATATAAAAATTAACTCCTAACTAATCCATATTCAGTGTCATATTTGGTTATTCCTAAAAACACCTATTTGTCTTCCTCAAGGCTGTTTTTCATTAATGATGAGAGGCTCTGGAATACATTCCACAAAGGTTGAGTGTAGCTACTACTGTAGGTTAATATAATGTGATAACGATTGAACTGTCTTCACTTCTCGATATTTCTGTTTTCTCATATTTTATGATCGTCTTGCTCTTGACTGTTATTGTAACTAATTATTGTTATATTTATGTTTGCATAAAATTTTAAATTTCGTAATTTCCATCTATTTTGATTTCAAAAATAATAATTTTCATTATTGCATCAATTTTAATTTGTGTGACTTTTTGCTCAACCATTGCAGCATGATGCATCATGCATGTGCTCTGGATAATTCCATATGTTCTAATGAAACAAAACAAAAGTATTAATCCCAGTTGACTAAATCTGTTTTTGCAGTAAATCGAAATAAATTAAATGAAAATACACACACCTAAATACATACATATCTTCAAATGCATTCACATGCAAATGAACTACATAACATTTACACGCCAACGCTTTGCTCCAAAAAATTAATCCGCTATTTGTAAACTGCTACGCGTGTGTATTTTTGCTTTTGCTACATTACACTCGAGTTACAATACATTTTGTAGCAGGCAAAATGTTGCATTTTCTCGATGTTGCTTCACTTATAATTGCAATTAATTATTTTATTTGGCCAAATTACTAATTACAATTACTTGTGCATTTCCGCAGCCATTAGAGAAACGTTAATTAATGTCTGCAGGGTTTTTTTTTGCTTTAGTTATGAGAATTGAGAAATCAGACTGCTTGTAATTTACATAGGGTGATCCTTAAAAGTAGTAGATAATATTATAGTAAGCTTAACTATTACATCGATATTACTATAGTCGAAGATCATACATACATATAGGTAAATTTAGATCTTGATTGGAGATGTCAAAGGCATGACACACTGGATTTGAAATTCAGATTATCGTATAAAGATATAAAAATTTGTGTGTTTTTTTTTAATGCAAAAATCGATACTAATAGCCGAAGATATCAAATATACATTTTGGAAAAATATCTGACAATATCTATCGTATCTACAATTTGTTTATTTTTAATACGTTTTCTGAGTTTCATAGAGCAATCTGAACTTTGCCTTAAACTTAGGTTTTAATAGAATTTGTTAGTTAATGAACTATATTTTATTTGAAAAATATCAAAAATTTTATAAAAGAAAAATTAACAGTTGAAACTAAAAAGTAATTCATATGTACATACATATATGGTGCATATCTATGTACATACATACATATATGGTAGCTATAAGTACTATTTGTTGGTGTTTACGTCTTTGTAATAGTGTACTAATTCGCATTGTCTAATTCAATGTTTTTCGCTTTTTGATTGAAATTAAACTACCCTTATAATCGAATAAGTTTATACACACTTCTACGAAATTTTGGAGCAATCGCTCAAATTTTCCACAAGTAAATGCAAGCGAACCCCGTAATAGCAAGCATACATACTGGTATATTTATTATGTTTGCATACGAAAAATCACATGCAATTGTGGCTGTTTACAAAATGATCAAAAACAAATGACGTGTAGTGAGAATAGTGAGAAATAATATTACATAGTACTTGCAATTGGCTGCTGAAATCCAAATCCACCCACCAATTTTAAAGAGTAAAGAAAACAACAGATACAGATGTACAATATTAAATGCGCAGAACACCAAAAATGTGTTTTTTATAAAAACAAAAATTTTGTTGAAAAGCAGTGCGCCCACTCGACGAACGTAGCATTCATTTATATACATACGAGTATATTTATACAATAATACTTTAGAGCTAAATTCATATTGATGGATGTTTGGCCGGACTTCTCCTCCAATTCTATAGCGTGTGTCTTTATGTCGTATTGCAGGCGACGTTTCTGATAAGAATTTTCAATGTAAAATAGCCATCGGATTAGACGTGAAGTTTAATTTACTGACCCGTATTTGAACAGTAGCACTACGAACTGATAACATGCAACGTCATACTTTCAGCTACGGTGGCCGCTAGAAAAGCACAACTTGTTCAAGAGCTTTTATTTCATTTTTATTAGTTAAAATTGTTACACAATCGAGAGTACTAGTTACGACAACAATTAATAAAAAAAGAATTTGATTGTTTAATTTTTTTTTAGGTTATTTGTGATACCGAGATTTTACTCAATTATTCCTGATTATTTCTAATATTTTGATTATTCTTTGATTATTTTTGACTTTACCTTATAATTTTGACTATTTTTATTTCGTCTGATTATATGAAATAATTTTCAATTCATTTTAAAAATCTCTGGTTTCTATAGCAAGGTAAAAAAAAACATAAATCAATATAGCTTATATTACACTGTGCTGCAAAAAAGCGAATGCTTTTTTGAAGTTACATAGTGGATGTTGTTGGTCTGGTTGAGTACAACACAAAACCTGGTTCGAAAAATTTTCCAGACCCTAAAAATATTTTTTTATCGTTTAAAAACTGATTTTTCGTGTTTTTAGTACTTAAAAATTTTTAACAAAGCCATTTTTTAATCAATTTTAAATTTAGGCTTAAAGGTCAGTGTTGGCGCCTTCGAAATATAGATTTCAACGGGACTTTGAACAAACCATTTTTTTATTTGTTTCGAATTTAAAGCTGTTTTTTTGTATTTTTTTTAAACTAAAAATCGGTATCGGTTAAAAATAACCGCGCGAGACTTTATGTACCTACGTATATACTCAGGACACTTAACATTTGTTAACATTTACGATTATGCACCAATACCTGATTGACCAAAAAATGAAATAAATACGGAACAACAGACATAAACTGAACAGAACGAAAATTGACACTGAAGATGGCACAACGCCGAAACCGGTTTGTCTCCAAACCAAACTTGACAAGGGATGACGGAAAATCGTTCCAACAAATATCAACAATTCACCCTGTCGGACAAGAAAAAGAAGAACACAATCTAATTTAAATGTTTTCTGAAATTTTTATATGCAAAGGGGTTGAAACGCCATTAACTTAAAAAAGCTTGCCAATATTGCAGTTAATATTTTAAAGGTACAAATGTTTATACTTTTTCAGTACTTACCAGCTTTCTTCTATTTGTTTTTATATAAACCTTATGGTTTTTTTTTAGCTACAAATAAGATTCTTATTAAGAGTAGTTAGTAATTCAGTTTAAAGTGAATAAAATATCAAATGGATTTGATATGTTGCCCAACATAAAGTGGTAATAAATTCAAAAATAATATAAACAATGCATTATTTATGGACATTTTTATTGTTACAGCGAAGTAGATATTGTATATTCTGAAAATAATTTGCTGATTTTTGGTAAAATAGAATATTTTGCAGCAAAGTTGTCGTAAACAACTGCTGATAGTAATTTAGGATTTTAAAAACACATTGATATCCGTTAAATTATCATGAATTACATACATATATATATAATTTTGGCGCGTACACTATATAGCTCAGTGTTTGGCCGAGCTTCTCCTACCATTTGTGGTGTGCGTCTTTATATTATACCACAAATGGAGGGACCTACAGTTTTGTGCCTACTCCGAACGGCAGATGAATTTTATGAGAAGCTTTTTCATGGCAGAAATGCCCTCGGAGGTTTGCCATAGCTATTAGAAAAAACTTTTTCTATTATTAAGATTTTGTTTGCCCTGACTGAGATTCGAACCTCGAACTCACCGGCTTATCAAGTTATAGCACGCACCGCTACCAACTCGACCACAGCGGCCATATATACATATATATACATATAACAACCTCCCACGAATGTCTTTATACTTTGTTTTTATATAGCTGGTTATTTTCCTTTTACGTGTAAAAGGAATATATAATAATTGACAAATTTATTGAGCTCGGGGCCAGTTTAATAAAGATTTTATACAATATAAATAAAAGTTTAAGATGATAGTTAAAAAATGTTAATATTTTGAAGAACCTGCGAACCAATTCGTTTTAAATTTGGCACAAGTTATTTGGAAAATGTGTCTATCTACATAAACGCTTCAAAAAATGGAAATTATATTTATTAAAAAAAATTATTTTGATTTACACGGCTCCTGCTAATTGCATTCATCCTTTAACCATCAATATACATATGGCAGGAAAAGCAGACCGGACTGCAGACAACTTGTTGGATTGCTGAGTGGTCATTTCTCGTGGCATAAACACCTGACTGCGTAAATGACAACTTCACCTGCCTTTAAGAGTATGATATGGCGGAATACTTTCTGAGGCAATTGATTGCGACTTGTTGGGAGACGATAATGTGATCTTTTGATACACATGAAGCTGCTTAGATTTATCCGTAAATCATGCAATTTTAAACAGATAAGAAGGTTCATAAACACGGTACAATAGACGGTCTGAATGATGTTTTCTGAACGCGTTGTTTAGTGCGTCAATTCACTTCAAAAAAGAATTATAAAATCGGTTATATTAAATTTCGAGGAATTGCCATAAGACTAAATTTGGCATATGTAATTAGAACGCTATAAAATATTTTACAAAATTTCATTTCATTCATTGCTTCTTCACACTAAGCGCGGATTGTAATTAAGTGATTTTTTGGTTTAGAAAGTTTACTATTTGTGGTGTTCGCGCTCTCACAGCTAGACGTCAAACTTTTGTTTAATTAACATAACCGAAATGTATGATGTTTGGTGTGTGTAGCACAGGGGTTAATTTACATACCTAAATTCAAAACAGCTGCAGCAACCACAGCAAAATAAACTACAGCAAAAAATGATGAAATGTTGAAATATTGAAATATTTGCGCCTACAACATTCGAGCAAGTCTCCCTTCTGTGATGGAATTCAATGTCAGACGCTTTTGTGTTTGTTTTGTTCTGCTTGTTTGGCTGTAAATTGCTCGACAAAGATCCTTTCGCGCTTCACTTTGATTTGCCTTCACGGCAATGGCGATGCCTACAGCAGAGAATGGTGACGAGAGCGCAGCTGTTAGTATTTGCTGCAAGAAAATATTACAATCCATTTATATGTATGTTATATGAATAAATCCAACATAGTATTTATGTACAAATTTGTATAAAAGTACATATGTGTTTATGTTAAAAGAAGAATGATAAATAGTTGTGACTAGAAGAAAGACAAAACAATATAACAAATAAAATGGAGCGTTAAAAATAATTGCATATTTTTTCTCAACTTGAGTGATTCAGTGCGGGCGGGTGGCTCTACGGGAGCATTGCAGCGTCTTTGTCACGCCTGGTGCAAGTCTTTAAAATGACAACTTGACATTGAAATACTTGAAAATGCGTACAAAAGCATTTATTTGACTGCTATTAGTAGTTTTCATGGCGCTTCCAATTTTTCATATCATTCGCAAAATAGCAATAATGATGCACAACAGTGAGCGAGTGCAAACAAAAAAAATAATGTAATGCACTTAAGAATTCTTCTTTCGACTGCTTCAAGCGATTTTGAATTTTTCACGCTGAGAGTCACCACAACAAATCCATGATACACATTGAAACACACATATGTATGCTCATTTCGTTCATACATACAGGTGCTCATATTTTAGATTAAACTCATGAAAGGTGCTCTGAAAATGGCAGGTGTCCACACACGTTTCCGTTTGCGTATTTCACTTCAAAATCTAGAATAGAGGAGAAACACAACAATAATATAAACGTTCGTCGATGTATCTAACATGCATAATTGACTTTGTCGCAGTGTGCGGCACTACGGGGCGTATAAGCGACATGCCGAAACTTGCACTGTGTATTCATTTTGTTCGTCGTTTGTATTGCCATAGATGACAATGTTTAAATTAAATGCAGTAAAGTGAAATTAATTAATAAAACAGTAAAATTAGTTTAAAGTCCAATTCATGTGCCTATGTATATAGACACGAGCCTTATTTAGTTTATAAGTATGTATATAATAAAACATAAATTTTCACTCATAAAATTATTTTGATTTAATTTCTTTTGTCTGCTTGTGACTTGCAAAAGTTATTATATAAAATAGATGAAAATATAGAAATTACTGTATTTATTTATTGCCGGTCATTCTAGCAATACCAAAAAATTAAGACATTTTCTAATACGAATACATATATTTTTGTAAAAAAAAACAGTTTAATTTGGATTTGAGTATCTTAAAATCACAGTTTACCATTCGAATTAATATTTAAATTATTTTGTTATAATAACACCAACACTAATATGAAAACGGTCAATTTCTAAATAAAGCTCGGTTTGCCAAGCTTCTTTTGAGATTTGAATAGCACATCTTTACTTTGCAAAGTATAATGAAAGCAGTGACTTACAGCTTTATGTGGAATTCGAACGGCTTCTATTTTTGAAGAGAGCATTTTCCATCACAGGTCTTCAAAGCTAAATAACGTTCAACTAGAGTTTTGATGTTTTTTATAAAAGAATTTCCTCAAACTTTCCGTTTGTTTTTATATTGCACCAAGCTTTTTATTATGCAAAATAAATGCTTTCAATTGTTAGTGTGATACTCTCAAAGTGTTTCAAATTTTTTTTGGTTAAAACTGAAACTCTGCATATTCCTCAATTTTTATTATTTCAGAAATGTCTATGAATATTATGTTTAAATAATTGTATGCATACACCGCACTTCATTTCAGTTAAATTTAATGTTGATTTTTTAAATTGAAAGTAAACAAACGAGAAATTAAGCAAATAATCAAATAATCAAAGCAGCAAAAGAACCAATGGAATTAAGAAATATGGAATACTAGAACAAGGTAAAATGAGAAAAGTAAATAACATAAGATTATATAAATAAATATTTAAGTTTCAAAAAGATTTAGCTGATGTTTGCGAATTTAACCGCGGGCAAGTGCACAAACGGATATGAATGTATGTAGGTAAATGCAAAAGTTTCTCTCTGTACATATTTGTTTGTATTTTAAGAAAAGACCCTCTTCAAATACGTGTTCGGCTAAATGTTCAATGATCTAGAAGAGTTCATCTGCAATTAGTTATTCGAAAAACACTTTACTCAATTGTGTTCATATGTATGTATGCATGTACACAGTACGAGTAAGAATGATCACATAAATTTAGGTATATATACACGAGTAATAATTTACTAGACTTCCAAGAACGTGTTTTTAAGTGATTATCTTTATATTCATACATATGTACACATGTATACACGTTTATAGAACAAGTATGTATGCATGCACATATGTATTTTTTTGAAAATAAATTGCCACATGTCAGTCATATTCATTTCGAGTGCTTTTTGTGGCCGCTGTCTTTTAAAATACTAATACTAATAAATTTTACAAGATATATGGAACTTTGAATTATCTGCATAAATAAGTTTTCTATAATATTAAGCTAGCATTACCATGCTCTTGAAAATTTATAAAAAAAATATAAGGTGCTCGTAGGATGCATGTATCAGCTGTTAAGCAAAAGCTAGGAATCCCAGCGTAGTTTCTCCATTCTATATGGTGGGTGCTCCTGCTGGCTTTCAAAAGATGATGAACTATATGGGCAGTATATTGACATGTAGTGCGATGTATCAAGGTGATCCGGTGGTTTTTTAACTCGGCGTCCATGGGTGAGCAACAAAGGCAAGGACGCCCATTAACACAATAAAGGACCAAGTGGATAATATCTATCTTCACTTGGTATGAGCTACGGCATTATTCTTCTTCATCTTCTGACCAAGCAGTTTTTTTTTCACAGCTTATTTTTAAGTTTTCACACATTCTTGCTACCTTTCGTCCCTACGAGGTGAGAAAATATCCATTATTTTGATTAACAGCTGCGAATTGCACGGATACTCTCATAACAATACAAGAAACTCATATATATGTACATATACACCTTTGTTCGTACTTTATTCTTTCCGCTCATTGTATTTTTAAGGTAAGCCACCATGAGCCACCACAAGCTTCGGTAGTTAACATTGAATTCCACCTGCGGAAAATAACCTTTATTTGAGCTCTTGATTAAAGAGAAGGAGAGGATGCGAAAGGATGACCTAAATTTTTTTGCGAGCAAGTGAAAGTAAAATGTGAAAAATAGAACCCATTCATGTACTAGTAGTTGTTAGCAAAGTTTATTTGTATTTCAAAAGTTCTATTTTGTAGAACTTAATTTGGAAAGGGGAAAGGTAATGGAAAATATTTATTGTAAGCTAACTTTGGAATTGGAATTTTTGTGAGTGAAATTATTAAGAACTTAAACTGGATTTTTATCACAACTCAATGGTTCTTATAGGAAAAAACAAAAACTTTCTTAATTCTAAGCAAATATGTATGTATATATTTCTATTATGTATTTTTAATAAATGAAAATTTTCATTTCTAATTTTCTTAAATTTTCATATTTCTTACTCAATTAACCGAACATTTTGCACATCTGTGCGAAATTTCAATAGATTTGCGCATGTTTTTCTATTTCATCTGCTAATTTATGTACTCATCATTCCCCTTGTCATCTGCTTGTTTGATGAATTGTACGCTCCTGCCACTTCAATTACGTCTTTCTAAAACAACAGACTCGTATGTACATACATATGTACGAGTAGTATATAAAATATAAATCATCTATGGCTGCCAACATACGTCAATTGAGCGTGCAATTGGCGACTACTTTTCAAAATGACAATTCGTTTCCTTTTTGGCCCGAATGTGACAAAGGTGAATAAGGTTATCAAATGTGTTTGAAATAAGAAGTGCATACGCGCTTGGAAATTAATCGAAAAGATGGTGGAGTAGAAAAAACTTAAATTTGTTTCATACCAATTGTGAGATCATAATTGTTTTAAAAAATTGCTTGACTTCATAACTACATACTACTTCATAAAAGCCTTTAATAAGTGTCAAGTATAAGCTACCGATTACGATTTTAGTTTTTTTTAAAACCTGAAAATATTTCTAATAAATATTCTACGAAACTTTATACTGTTAAAATTTAATATTTGATAAATTACGATAATTAAACCAGGGGGTATCACGTCGAATACTTTCCGGGCAAGAGCGCCTTCATCCATTCGAACGACATCACCTAGCCAGCGAAGCCGCTGGATCTTAATTCGCACTATATCGCACTATATACGCTGCACTATATCTACGTCGTTTTAAAACTCGTACAGCTAATCGTTCCATCGTCTGCGGTATTCGCGAACGCAAAGGCGTATAGGCCCATAAATCTTCGGAAGAATCTCTCTCTAGAACACTCGAAGAGCTCTCTCATCTCATGTCTTCAACGTCCATTCTTCTGCGCCGTACAATAGGACTGGCATAATGAGAGACTTATAGTGTGTGGTTTTGGTCTGTCAAGAGACGACTTTACTGCTCAACTGTCTACTCAGCACTTGATGACAAAAGAGATCCTTCGTTGGATTTCGAGGCAGACATTATCTATTATTGGTGTTAATGCTGGTTCTTAAGTAAACGAAGTCCTCTACTTTTTCAAAGTTATAACTGTCAACAGTGATGTTAGATCCCAGTCGTGAATATGCCGACTGTCTATTTGATGACAGGATATACCTCTTCTTGCCCTCGTTCACCTCCAGACCCATGCGCTTTGCTCTCTATCCAGTTTGGAGAAGACAGAACTAACGGCGCGGTTGTTAAGATCGATGATATCAATGTCATCGGCGTATGCCAGCAATTGCACACTTTTAGAAAAGATTGTGCCGGAACGATTTAGTATTGCGGCTCGGATTATCTTCTCTAGCATCAGGTTAAAGAAGTCCAAAGTAAAGAATCATCCTGTCTTAAACCTCGTTTGGTATCAAACAGCTCGGAGAGGTCCTTCCCAATCTTGACGGAACTGGTAGTGTTGCTGGACATTGTATGTTGCAATGCACTTAATAAAATCCACACAGAAAGTTCACCGTCTTTTGTTTGTAAAATATGTTCCAAAACAAGCGATAACAGGGGTACATTGATATTTCAATTTACATACAGTTAGAACTAATTAAGTAGTTAATAGTTGAAAAATTAAGGATTAAATTAAATTATTTATAAAATACTTGTCGACCCATTAATTCTTGTACTAATCTAAATTCTGACTTTAATAAAAGGGGAAAAATTATCATATTAATTCAAACACTGATTGGAGAAAATCAAATAAATTGCCTAAAAGCCTATATTCAATAAATTTCACTTTTAAATAACTAAAGTTTGTAAATAATTAGTTAAGAAACTAGTAAATGAGTAATTGTATAATTTCGAATTCTCAAAAAGATTTTATGCCCAAAAAATAAGTTTTATTTCCGACCAAAGAAATATAATTTAAAAATTTATTGTTATTGTGTATAATAAACGTAAATTTACATTTTTTGGAATTCATATTATTTAAAAATCACTACGGATTATTTGCATGCATTTTAACTCATTTCCAAAAAAATTTTCATTCATTGTTTATTTAAATATATCTCTGAAACCTAACAAGCCGTTTGAAAGCAATGTTATCAAATTTTACTAACTGAATTCTAAAATCAGCCTATCCTAAGTTTCCGAGGTCTTAAATGATGAATGATGATGAATGAAACCAGAAAGAATAAATCTTAGACCGTCTTTACAATTGATTATATTAAAAAAAAAGTCCAAACAAAAAAAAGTTCAGGAACATTTTTTGACGATGATCCAAAAAACAATGGCTTTTTTTACAAATTGCAAACTTCCGTGAAAGTGTCACAGTGAAAATCAAATTGAGACCACACAAGAGAATAATACCAATATTATTTTAAAGATCTTCAAAATGCTTATCGAACACTCTTGAGAGAAGAATAACGAAAAAAAATTTTAGATGCAAACACATAAGAAACTTTTGCTTCAAAGAGCTAAATCAAGAACAATTTAAAGAAATCAAACAGTTGTATTTGCTTGTGATAGTAAAATCTAAAATTACAACAAACAAAAAATTGCATACCACTTGCCATCGTCATAAAAATGCACTTAATGCCACAGCTTTTTCTACAAATAAATATCTAGCGCAAACGTCTGAGCCTCACCCTTCCTCGACACCCTTGCAAACATTGCTGTCATAAAATACTTAGCTTTTGCATACAATGTCCTCTTTTCTGACTTGTTCTACATATACTCGTACTTTTGAGGGTATTCAGTAGCGTGTTCAGTAGCAAATTTATTTGAAAAAATATACACAAATATATATTTTTGTATGTAGACATGAAGTGTATTAGTTATGATTTCCTTATTGATTTGCCAACAGCAGAAAATTATGAATTTTAATTCTATCACTTTTTATTAATTTATTTGTTGGTTTAGCCAACGGACGAATTAAATTTGCAATCATAAGATTTTCATAATTCTGTTTTGAAATTAATTGACGCATTTGCAGCAATGTCTTACTTGTTGTATCTGGCTTGTTGTATTTGCGATGGGTTGACTGCTTCTGCAATTGTTTGGCATCATTTCTGGTGCGCCACACTTTTAAAATATCCGCACAGCTAATTTTGTGTGTTTCTTGTATACCCCAGCTAATGCGCCCACTTCTTACCATCGCTCTATCTTTCTATTACCCTCTCTCACTCTATCTTTCTCTTATTTCGCCACACTCAGCTGTTGCATTTTATTAATCTGTCATTTATAGTTTTTATAAGATTTCGGCTGTTATACGCAATTTTCATTTGTTAAATTTTAATTTGAAATCTAGAACGGCTGCTTATTTCGGTCGTTGATTTCGTCCACTATTTTTGTTATTGCTTCTTAAAAATTTATACTGCTGCCTTATGTATAGATAAATATTAAATAAATACGTATGTACATATATACGACTGTAGAAAATTTGATATCGTTGCACTCAGCACTTTGTGTTGCGATGTGAATGACTGCTTTCGTCGACTTTCGACGGATTTTAGTTGGCTGACGCCGTTGTGTGCCATAAATCATCGAAAAGGAAGCCAAACATAATAAAATATGTGAGGTTATTTCCGTTATGTGATTGAAGGGTTCCTCCTTGTCGGCTGCCAAATGTTGTAATAATAATTATACAATGTACTCATATATACAGACGAGCGTATATACATACTATATGTATATTAATTTAACGATTTGCTAATTAATGAGCCCTTAAAATAAAAATTTGCCAGGAAATGTATTTACTAAAAGGGTAAACTAACAAAAAATTCAAAAGGTTTGTTCTTGCCCTTTTGATAACGATAATTTCTTAACATATTTAATTTTGGCTCACGTTTTTTAAAAAAATAGGTTTTAAAACTTTTTACTTAACTATTTGTTTTTACCGAACCCTAATCATACATATAGTTTTATGTTAAATGAAACAAATTAATAAGTTTCAAAATCACCGATATTGCAAGAGTGAAATGAACGCGAATGTAGGCGACACTTTACCGATTCTGTGTTTTTCATAAACTTTTATAATTTAGACAAAAAAAACTTATTTTCAAAATGAAACTGGAAGAAACTGAATATGTATAACATTCGAAAATTTCTGAAAAGCCTTGTAGGAAATTGTTCGTATTTCAATAAATTTTTTATTTGATTCTCCACTAAATTCAACACACTTATTGCCTAGAGCAAACTGACAATTTATTTCAAAGATTGCTTACCAAATTTCAAATTTAAATTTAAATTTTTTACAGAAAGAACTAATAAAAACATTTTTCGTAAAATTTACATTCCGTCTCTTATATGTTTTTTATGGTTGGAACTCGATTTGTTGATTGTCACTCTTTTAAAATTTAGTTACTATATTGAGTACAAAAAATTCTTAAAAACTTGAAAGTTTGTGAACTTTACAGTTTTTCCAATTCAAATTAAATCATTCATGTAGTTTTGTAATTACCAAAAAAAAATTATATATTTTGCTGTGAAATTAGTTGAAAAAGCAAAAAACTTGCAATTCAATTCAGCAAATTAATCGATTTACTTCACGAATTTTTTGATACACATTGAAGAGGCCATATTCTGAACGCGTGACTTCTGAATATTTTTATTACACTACCAGAATTCCAAGGTGCGCTCCGGATTATAATTTCATAAACTTAGTTTGACTGAACAAGAAATTCAATGGTTTTTCAAAAAAGCTAGAAGCTTTATGAAATTAGGAAATTTTACGAAAAAAAAGAACGAAAAATTACACTGAAGATGGCACAACGCCGAAACCGGTTTGTCTCCAAACCAAACTTGACAAGGGATGACGGAAATTCGTTCCAAAATACAGCGTATAATTACCCTGTCGGAAACCACAACAACCAAAAAGAATATAAAAAAAAGATTATTAATTAATATGGTGAAAACCAATTCTTATAAAATAAAATAATTGCAGAAAAACAACTTTGTAGAAAGTATTAGTTGAGAATTTTTGAAGGATCTTCCGCTTCTTCAAGCTATTACGGGGGCATGTCAATGTCAAATTTTTTCAACTTCTACCGGAATTTATATTGTTCAGAAGTGCGTTCGCGCTTCACTGATAAGCTGGAAAGCTTTAACTTTTTATAAAATTATATATTTGCATATTTTTTTATTTCATCCGTTATTAACATGTGAAAGCAGTATTTTCCTGTCTACGTGGCTTTATGGATCGTCAAGAATTTTTTCCGGAATAAAACAGTTTCATTACAGCAATTAAATACTTTATTGGCAACATTCTATACACTAATAATAAATAATAACAATAATTTAGCACTTACATCATATTGCTCAGTGTTTGGCCAAATTTCTACAGCATTTGTGATGCGCGTCTTTATGTTGGAAAAGGACCTCTACACAAAAAAGAGCTCTTAAAAATTCATTGTAAATGGGTTTTTAATTAAACTTTGTACATAGTGAGGAAAGTTTGCAATAGAGTGATTTTATCGGAGCTGAACAAAAGGCTCTATATGGTTGGTACAAAAATAATTAGCAAAACATTAAACCGCGGTGCTTTTGGAAACTTGCATGGTCACCAAAAAGGCTATCCAACTTCACTGTCTGGGTGTTTTAAAATGAGCAAAACTCATCAAAACTTGTTCGTTTGCGGATAAATTTGGTCTAGAGGATTGAAAATTGGTCATAAATTTTCATGCATGCTATGAATTAACAAAAAAAATTAACAACCAATTTATCTATTTTCTTTTTTTTAAGATAATATCAAAATGATTTAAAGCCTCGTTGTTTTTGTTCGATTCCCGAGAAATCCACTAGCGCTATAAATTGTAAAATCATATACTTACGTACTTACATACGTATGCATCTGTCTCTACAAATATGAATTTCAACACTATGATTTGTAGAATAGATATGATGAATACCAGATATTTATGTATATATATAAACATATTTACACTAACTTGATTTCTTGCCAATATATTCAAAGAATTTTCATTAACCTCTATTTTTGCACTAACGCTTTTGTCGAAAAAACAGAAAGCAAAATTGTTTACTGACGCTTAAACTTGACAATGAAATCGTAGCAAACTGCAGGCAGAGTCAGTGCAATTAAGTGAAATACAATTGATAGAGATAAATAGTATATAATCCAAACGTACATATGTATGTACATACATATATATACGAGTACATATAAAGCAGCGAATAAAGGGAAAATATGCAAAGTGAAATAAATTGCATTTTAAATGCCACTACTAAGAAACATACGCTGAATACCCGAATCTGTCACTGCTGTATCCGTCGCCGTCGCCGTTGCAGCCGTCCATGTGCCACTGCGGTTGATTGATTTTACAACAATCATTGAGATTTTGTGATGGCTATTACAATAGCCATTGATGCAAGGAATGCAGTAATAGTGATACAATGAAAAATAAATAAGGAAAGTAAATAAATAAATAAATATATGAACATGCATGATTACAGCAACAAATGCGCAAAAGTAATGTTGTACAAAGCAAAGCGAACAAGTTTCCGCAGTTGAATTTTGAATTCGCTAACGAACCAAACGGCGGAGGAATCGAACCCAAATACGCGCGTGGGAGGCGAAGCATAGCCAACTAAAGGCAACTGAAAGCCAAAGGATATGGTAAACACACAGCACACTATAGGGCCACTGGTGATTTTTCCAATCGCCTTTGAGTTAGTGAGTCAGTGAGTGGAAACGAAGTGGTTTCTGGTTGTGCTGCAGTCAATGGACGCTGCGCTGTGCTGCGCCGCGTAACAAAAGTGCAGTAAACAAGGAATAACACATTTATCAAAAGATTTATTATACATTTTTTTTTATAATGCAAAGTGAGATATTTATGCGCATAATAAGCGAAATAAATCAGCTAGAGTGAAGTAAATTGACGGCAGTAAAACTTTTGTGGCGTTTCAATTTTTACTGATTGAGTGCATTGATTGATGCGGTTGACCATTACTGTATAGTTAAATAAGGAAGTAAAGTGCTTTGTCTGTTGTTGTTATAGTGGTGCAAGTATATGCACATTGAATCTCTCTAGTCGATTTTATAAATATTAATTTAATTAAGTAAATTAATCAAGTAAAGTGTTCAATTGTGGCAAATAAAGTGCAGATTTAAATTATTTTCATAATATATTATTAATAAACTATATTAATATATCTTAATAAACTAAAGTGAATTGTAGACACATTTGCACGGACTTGTCAAACGAATAAAATTTGAATACTTAATAAAACACACTCCAACAAACCACAATGGCAATTACCGAAAAGGTGAGTTATTTGGCTGTAGGCAATTTTCTGTCCTTGTGTCCTGGTTACATTAGCGCTCGAAATTTATTTGCAATTTTGTGCAGTTTATTTGGACAAGTATTCAATAATTATAAAGGTGACAAAGGAAATTACCACTTAAATTTTAAATTATCTAAATATTGAAATATTATATTCTACCTATAAACATCTATCACAAAACTTACTTCTGCTTGCTGTAAATAATAGTGATCAAAAATAATATTATTAATCTGCCAAAGAGTAGCAAGAAGCATGTCTAGATGTCGGGGTCGTAACAATATAATAAAAAAAATATCTAAAAATTTAATTTAATTTAATTATTAATTTAATATCAGACTGTTTTCATGTGGCTAATAAGGCTTACATATTGATGTAGGCAATTTATTTTTAAGCTCATCATCAAAAACAAAAATCATCCAAATATAATTCGATCGTAAAAGAGATATAACCCTGTTGCATAATAATAATTTGTTGTTTACGCTATATATCGTAACTACAAATTGGAGGTCCAAAAGTTTTGTACCAACTCCGATGTATTTATGAGAAGCAGAAATATCCTTCGAAGTTTGCCATTGCCTGCCGGAGGGTGGCAGCTAATAGAAATAAACTTTTTCTTCGATTTAGATTTTACTTGCCCTGACTTGTATCCGTTACTTGAACTCAGCGAAATATCGAGTTATAGCACGCACTGCTATCCACTCGACCATGGCCTCTCTACTGGTTTGCACCCAATAGTACACAGTTAATTGATGGAAGCAACGAGCTCGACCTAATTTATTAATTTTAATTAATTTACCTTGTAATTGGACATAAATATAATTTAAAATACACACTTCAATATTTACCATACTACATACCAAATCAGATGCTTACATACAAATATATAAATATGTGAGTTGTAGTTCAAGGGGAGCCAACGTCAGCCAATGCGTCCGCTTTTCTTCCATTTTTTTTGATTATTTATTGATTAAGTTATTTTGTTGTTCTGATGTTTACATTTAGTTTGCTGCTGCTTATTTTCTATTGTGCTCTCATTAGCAATTGTAGCGCATCACTATCGACAACAAGTCTTTCAATCGCATCAGTTTTTCGTCGCACGTTTTGCTCTGCCAATAAATTAGACAAAGCCATTGCCAAGGTCTATAACTTAATTAATGTCTTTTTTTCATTTTGCTATTCTTTCTTTCTACAAAATCATGTTTATCGGTTTTATTTTTAAGTTAGTGATGTTCGTGATTGTTCTCATAAGTTGAATGTTAATACGAAAATTTATATAAAATACTTTTATTTGTGTCAAACCATAAGCGTACAAAATTTTTTTAATAAATCAACGGTAACGAACAACACTGTATTATACATTTTCACGACATAACAAAGCTTATTGCCATTCCAAAATCAATTGAAGCAACTAATCACCTGTTTTACTCTATTTTTCCATTATTTTAAGATTTTCGAAATTTGTACACAGTCTACTAATGAACGGTTCTTATGTATTTATTTTATTAAAACTTAGTGGGTTTAGCTCACGATACAACACCCGTGAAGTTATGACTACAAATCTTGGCGCGGGAGAAAAAAACTTTAATTTTTCTTTTTTAATAAATTCAAATTTTTTATTTCATTAATAACTTAATTTATTTCATTTATTAGTTTGTATTGATTGTTTGATTTCATTTAATAACTAACATTACTTTTTGAGCAGTACAGAGTGACTGTGATGAAAAGCCGGTCTTCACTCAGAAACGGATTTAGATTATTACAACTTGTTGGACTTTTATTCTGTGCCGATAGGTTAAAGCCTTGATAGACCACAAGCAATGAGGTTGGTTCGAATTTTTCTTGCTTTTGAATATTATTTTATTTAAGAACTTTCCTAACATATCGCAATGGTCTAGTTCAAAAAATCCTTTTTTCAAAACCAAACCCCTTTAAGATATGATAATATTAACCAAATTTACTTTGGCAAAACATATTATTTTAATTTTGAGAACCATACGTTAAGTTAAATATAATTTGCACGAATTTGAGTCAAAACCGTTTTTATATATAGTTTCTAAAATCATAAAATTCTTCAACTAAATACCCGGCAACGGAGTAAATATCAATATGAATGCGTTTAATATACATTTATATGTATGCACATATGTATGTATGTACGAAAATTAACGACACATTTCGTATGCATTGCAAAAGCAATTATAAATGAAAATAATTAAAGTATTCATATACTTTACACATAATATTTATTCAGTATATGCAATTTGTGTTGTTTGCAAAATATTTTATAAATACTTAAACGACCTATAGTACTCGTACATCTGTGTAAGTACCACTTTCATTCCATATAAGTTCACAAATATTGTATTTTTTATAAATAACTTTTTATTCAATAATTTATGAATGTGAATTAATCACTCAACACAAATATTATATTCATATGTACATTAGGGTGACAGTTAATTTCGAAAGTGATATTTTCTTTGGTCTCAGTATTTTTTTGTATGTAGTTTTATTTAAAAAAAATTCTAGTAAAATTTCAAGGTCGTAGGAAGAGGATTAGGGGGCGCCGCGGCCCCCCAAAGTTACACAAAATACGTTTTTTCACGCAAATTCTTACTTTGACTGCTTGTAACTTTCTCTGTGTTTTTTTTTTTAAACATTACTGGCGAAAGATGTTCATTAATATGTCTATAATAACATCTGTCAATAACATTTTTGTCTAATGTTAATATTTAATGAAAAAAACTTAAATATAGGAGAAAAAGTACGCCTCAATGTCGATTTATTATACTTAAATAAAATTACTTATGTATATGATTTCTCTTTTATTAAACTTGAGACAATGTCTTTTTATTACAGTCCGGAAACCGATGGCGGTAATCGCTAACAATTTTTAAAACAAATTGTTTTTGGCGTTCATTTTTGGTAAATAGTTTATTATACTCTTCCATCAATTTAACCCCCCTTTCGGCAGTGTCATTTGTAACATTTAATTTTTTCATCAGTTCAGCCGCTTTACAATAAGATTGGTCCTGCTCCCATTTGTCTGGGTTTAATTTTAAAAAATCAGTATTTATTTGAAATCTTTCGAATAATGCTTTTGTTTCGGCAGAGACGAACTGTTCAATTCCGTCATGGAATATTTCAACGATTTCTCTATCATTTATTGTAGCTCGCTTTGTGTTTTGCTCTTGTTCAAAATCATTTTCCAAAGCCGCCACCATTTTTTGTTTTGAAAAAAGGGATACGTTGCTGTCAAAAAAATGCAAGACCAACCGCCTCAGGGCTTAAATACCACAAGTGGTTCCTGAACTTTTTAAGAGCAACATAAGATATAGCAGCATCAATTTTTTTGAAGTTTTCAAGTTTTTGTAAAAATAAAAAAACTTGATATGGCGCTTTAATGGCCAAAGGAGCAGAAAACCACGCTTCGACATAGACTTCAGCAATAAAAACACAAATTTGACGAAGCCCATTTAATTCAGTTGCTGAAAGCTGGAACTCGTTACGGAATAAAAATATTTTTAGACAGTAAATCGCTTTTGCCATCCACCTTGCATGGTGAACAGCTCCTGGCGATCGAAACATTAGGCTGTTTGGATGTGTCTTTTCTGGTTTTTGACCCAGGAAGAGCAAAGTGAGTTCCAAGAATTCTTTATAGTCTTCCCTGGGTTGTTTTTCTCCAAGATATTATTTACTGCACCGATAATGCGAACAGCATACTCTTTCATGTACGTCTTGACAGTTGGATCGTTGATGCCATACTCATAGTTTTTAGCATCAATCTTAGCCCAAGCATTTTTAAATTTCTCAAACATTTTAACGTTTGGACTTCCATAACAGCTTATTTTTTCTTCGAAAACGCATCTTAAAACAATCTCGTATATATGATGACGGCATGGTAACCATAAAAGTTGTCTTTGTAAATTATTTTCAATTAACGTACAGGTACCATTGAAACGCCCAGTATTGACCGCTGTTGTATCAAACACTAAAGCTTTGATGTAATTTTGCAGACCATATTCATAAATAGCATCGCATACAGCGGATGCCTGTTCTTTTCCAGTACCGGAATCAAGTGCAGGTATTTCAAGAAGCTGTTCAACTTTACCGCTCGATATTATTATAGGCAACCTATCAACTTTATCATTTCCCGTCAGCGCCGGCAAAAGTTTACCATCCCAATGAAGGCAGATAGCGTCGAGCTCATTTAATTTTAATTTATTTTTTAATGCTGAAATTCTTTCTTCACGGATTTGTTCCCTTTCCTGGTGTACAGACGTTCGGTTTAAAATATAATCTTCAACATTATTACCCAGAGCTTCAACGACTGCGCTTATTAGATGAACCGCATGTCTGTCACTGATTTTACAGACATCGAGTGCGGCCGCCAGTTTTGGTGTTAGTATTTTATTTGTTCCTCTACATTTTTTGGCTGGAGGTTGACTACAACGTGGGTCACATTCCATATCTGGAAAACTGTTATCATTCTCTGAAGATTCAGATGACAGCAACTCTGCAGTTTCATCTAATAAAAACGACTTAATTTAAAGAAAATAAAAAATAAACAATAACATACAACGAACCAATTAATGCAATTTCACGATTATTTCGCTCCACTTGTTGTAATAAATTGTTGTTGCGTTCTTCAAGTCGGCACTCTCGGCGTACTTCTTCGTAATCGATACCATACATAAAGCCTGGGCGCCCCGTTTTTCGTTGACTTATCAAGAAATCAATATCTTCTTGATTCGACATTATTTTTAATGCACTTGCATGCGCCACGTCAAAAAGCATATCCAATTTTTCTTTCCACGTGTTTACTTTGCTCTTATGGAAATTAGAAGTCTTCTTTGAATCTTTTTGAAAGCTTTGCCATTCTTTATACAATTTCTCTACATTTGTAATGTAGTGTTGTTTATCCTTGACCGGAATGCGGGCTTTTTCCCAGAACACGAATAGTTCTTTTACAACTTAATCTGAACTTTCCCGTAAATTTTTTTTACTACACGTAAATTGAAAAACAAAACTTTCAACACTTCTATATTGGAGGGTAGTTTACTTCCCGTTAATGAGTTGGTACAATAACCAATTAAATATATGCGTTCACGTAAATTTCTAGCATACATTTTCGACTTTTCACATTCAAATATTCACTTCGAATGATTTTTTTACAAATTTAATGCTATTAAAAAATGTTTGCGGCTGCTGCATATAACTGTAAAATAAGAATCTATTTTCCGAGAAACATTGGTGCTGATTTTTTGTCGGTAGCTTACGCAAGCATTGAGAATAATATTGTTGAGGTTGTAACGGGAATATTCTCGGTCACAATTGTCAATATTATAGATCGCTTCAGCATACAGGCAAAAAAAATTTGAAGCAAACTTTTAAAGACAATTCTTACACTTGAAAACAAAAGTAAACAAAAAAAGTCTGAAGTTCGGACTAGCGAGGTCTTACTGTATATAATTGTTGAAGCTACTCTTACGTAAATCATAAGGAATTTTCTATATGAATCTTTAATTAAATAAATCTGAACAAAATCCAAAATTTGAATCATATAAGTAATTTTATTTAAGTATAATAAATCGACATTGAGGCGTACTTTTTCTAATATTAATGAACATCTTTCGCCAGTAATGTTTAAAAAAAAAAACACAGAGAAAGTTACAAGCAGTC
Source organism: Philophylla caesio (assembly GCA_963971545.1). Taxonomy (NCBI): domain Eukaryota; kingdom Metazoa; phylum Arthropoda; class Insecta; order Diptera; family Tephritidae; genus Philophylla; species Philophylla caesio. Next base: position 195,093,487 of record OZ020604.1, on the reverse strand, counting down.
AAAGTAAGAATTTGCGTGAAAAAACGTATTTTGTGTAACTTTGGGGGGCCGACGCGCCCCCTAATCCTCTTCCTACGACCTTGAAATTTTACTAGAATTTTTTTTAAATAAAACTACACACAAAAAAACACTGAGACCAAAACAATAAAGAAAAAAAAAATACTCCATACATTTAATTGTCACCCTAATGTACATACATATGTCTCTGTATGAACGTCTGAGCATCAAAGGAGCATATGAAATTAATTGTAACATTCCGAAAATGTTTATTTTTCGTACATATGGAGCAACCGTGAAGTGTGATCTTAAAATTTTCCATAATCACTCGTTGTCGAGTTTGAGCTACACATATAGACAATAATGGTTATGTCTAAAAGTTCAATACTGCTCAGGTGTATAGCTGATGGATATTAATTACAATTAATGCCTCTGCACGCGTATTATGTCACGCGCACTCTGAACACGAAAATGGCGTATGAGTGATATTTTTTTTTTGGTGAAGTTTTAAATTTTTCATTATACGAGTAAACATTAAATTTCAATAAAAGATAAATAAGTTAACTGTGTCAATGATTTCAAAAGCACTTAACATGTGCATATTTGTTTACTTTAAAACTTTAACTGCCTGATATGGCAATAGACTTGCCATTTGACTTTTTTAACATCAACTAGCGGGAAGTTATTAACTCCAATTATTTCATATAAACTCTTTTAGCCATTTTTCAATCGCAAAACTTATAATAATAATAATTTTGGCGCTTACACTATAAAGCTCAGTGTTGGACGTGCGTCTTTATGTTTTACCACAAATGGATGGACCTACAGTTTTGTGCCGACTCCGAACGGCAGATGTATTTAATGAGAAGCTTTTTCATGGCAGAAATACCCTCGGAGGTTTGCCATTGCCTGCCGACGGGTGACCGCTATTAGAAAAAACTTTTTCTATCATTAAGATTTTGCTTGCCCTGACTGAGATTCGGACCTCGAACTCACTGGCATATCAAGTAATAGCACGCACCGCTACCAACTCGACCATAGCGGCAAAACTTAGGGCTATTTAAATTGTTGGTTAACGTCAAGTATTAATAGCTACGATTCAAATAATTTACGAAAAATGGCTCTCAGTCACAATAGTTATATCAAAAGCATCAATTATATAATAGATAGAAAGAATTCAGCAAATTAAATTATTTTTCGTAGAATTTTTCTGCGAAATAAGCTATATATAAATAACTTTCATAAAAGCATTCAGTGCGTAACGTGCTTAACAGACACCAACCAAAGAAAATAGCTAGTAGAAAGTAAAAAAAAGTCTGTGCACACAAGCAATTAAATTCGTACAAAAAAGCAGCATTAAGCTTGCAAGCAGGAAGCGTGCACATAGGCATAGAGCATCTAAATGTCAATCGTCGCAAAATCTTAAAAGTTTCTCGAGCTATTCAATTACAGTTAAGAGAAACACAATTTCAATATTTGTATTATAGTTTTCAAAAAACATACGTATCTGAAACTTCTGTAATGTTATATTGCTTTGAAATAAATTCAAAAACACGTCTTAAAGTTTTTACTATATACATATGTAGGTAAATTAAAAACTTCTACACAATTCCTTTGAAAGTTGATGCTGATATTCTTATTAGTCTTCATTTCCGATTACGGTTTTTTGCTCACTACTGTACGCTGTATATATGTATGCGTGTGTATACTTAAATTCGTATTTACACGCAACTAAATAAATGCAAATCTTCCGGGATGTGCGAACTAAAAGTCGATGCACACATATGTACATGTAAGTATAGAAAAGAATATACCCATTAAACATTTTTCTTTAATCTCTATTTGAGATGCATTTGAAAATAGTCCATTTCTCAAACCTCAAAGGTTAGTTCTCAAATGTTGCTCAAATAATCGTTGATAGCGTTCTCAAATATTAAAAGGCGTGTTTTATTTGACCAGTAATTTAAGCTATTAGCTTACATATTTTGTATGAGAGACTTAGCCAACATAATTATATTGGCTTGTAAAAAGTTATATTGACTTATATATTGAACTAGAAGTATTGCCAGTTTATTGTGTTTTTTTCATTCACAATAATTGGGTTATTGCAAAAAAAAAGAATAGTTGGCAATGCCGTAAAACTGTTTTTTGACAGATGAATTGTAAACGAACCAAACATACAAACAAATGCTTCTAAATGTATCAAATGGAAAATTTAATAAAAAAGCGGTAAATATGGATTTTCAGTTAAAATAAAAACAAAATTGAAATTTTTTGTGTTTTAGCTTCTTGGTAATGCGTTCACAACATTAAATAACGAAGAAGATGACGAAATTATGAATTTAAAAATTGAATCTTAAATTTTTTCATTTCCGATAATTAGTTGAAATAAATTGAATTTAAACTGACAGTTCTTGCCTGCGTTGCCAACACAATTTATACTTAAGCCAAAATATGAATTAAGCTAAGTACGTTTTATTTGTCAAAGACTTAGCAATTAGCTTGTGATGGTCAAATACAACACGCCTAATATAAAATTTTATTTCTTTTTCAAATTAAGTAATAGTGAATTCTACACTTTTTCTCAAACGTGAGAGGCACGTGTTAAAATGTTACCCAGTCACTTTAAATTAAATAATTATATTAATGTAAATGAAAGATCCAGTGTTCGTTTTGACAAAATTCGTAGAGGAACTTAGAGTGAAAAGTTTTATATCAAGTGCTTCGCAACTCGATAACAAATTGAAGGAAATATTAAGCAAAATTTGAGAAAATGTTTAGTTTAAAATGAAATTGAGAAATAATATAGTTAAACGTTGCGGAAATTCGTTTTTCTATGTATGCTGGGTATGTACATACATACATACATATATTTAAGTATGTGCATAAGAAACAACATTGATGTGGCGGCAGCTGTAGTTTGGATGTCATCATTGTGCCTAATGGGTGCATTGAGACGACGGCTACTAATCTGCAAAATTGAACACCAGACATATACATACATACATGCATACATATGTACATACATACATTCCCGTTTGTAAGCATTTGTTTGCATGTCGTCGAGCTGTCACGGTTCGATGCCGCAACATCCAAGTACCGTATGTCTGATGCACGCGTCTCAATATTCGCGTTGTCTGGCAGCGTTGTCGCTTTGTGGTTAATTTCTGGGTTGAATTTTGGCTGGTTTCGCACGACGGATTTTTGCACACATTCAATCATTTAAACAAATTTAGTGCAAATGTGTTGCAGTGCTGTAAATACGCCATATGCATATATTTTAAAATAAAAGCAAATGCCAACATACTTACACACTGATCGAATTTTAAATATAAAAATAAATTAACAAAGGAGTTGAGGCTAATATATGTATGTGTTTAACATTTAATACAGTTTGGAAAGAAAATGTAAATAACACAAAAAATACATTAAATTACATATATGTATTTATATATAATTAGATAATATCTGTTATTTTCATTAAATATGTGCCATCTAAAAAACTTTAGCCACCTCACTTATGACGAATAAATTTTCTTTTATTAAAATATTTCTTTAAATTTTCTTTAACTCAAACCATAAAAATCAATGGAATGTATTTTAAATGTCTTTAGTGCTTTTTGAGTACGCGATTACTAAAATTCGTTTTTTTTATCGGTTCAAATACATTACAAAGCAAGTGTTATCGATGTGTTAGGGAACATCTTTCAGCTTTATCTTGAATTGTTTGACACAACCGTTGCACACAATTTATTCTATTTCTTACCATAATTTTTCTAATAAGCGCTATAAATTGATTCACACACAATTGATTACACCTTACGTGACCCCAACTTCACTGAACATAGATATAGCGTACTGAATATTAGAATATCACCGCCTATTTTTGACTGATTTTTTCACAGACAAACTTTCGCAATTTCTTCCAGCGTACTCTAAATCTCATATAAGCAAAAAAATTAGCAAAAGCGTTAGCAAAAATTTTCATTTATTTAATTGTACTTTAATTGAATCAACGAAATATTTTTTAAGTTTTCATTATTTTCTGAAATATTGTTGAGTGATAATAAAGTTTTGGTACAGTTTGAAAATTAATTTTATATGAAATTCGTTAGAGAATGAACTATGTTTTTAATTGGTAGAAAACAGGAATTTATTAATATGGAAATAAATTATCAAACTTTAGTTAATAATAAAATGTTAGTCAAGCTGAAAGATATATTTTATTAAACTTATGTATGTAACTGTATGTTAATATAAATTTGGTGGGCATTATCAGAGAAAATACAGCAGCTTCTCTCAAATAAATACTAACCAGGTCTATTCCTTTTTCACTAGCTTACCAATAACTCACACTTGAATGAATGATTTTCCATATAGAAAAGGAAAACGAGAAATATTTTGGTTGAATTGTAAAACACTTGTATTCTGTGTTACAATAAAAACTTTAAGTGCATTGTAAGTCCCTGTTAACTACCTTTTACAGCCCCCTTCACCAAAACAATTTAAATTAATATTATTTTTGGTTTTTTTTTTTAAATTTAATATAAAAACAATACATAACTAACACCGTTTTGGGGAACAAAAATATTTTCATGAAAGAAATTTTTTTTTAAATTTGTCAGTTCTTAAATGAGCACAAAAGTGCAAATGAAACTTAAATATACTCGTACATACTTGTATACTCGTATATGTTAAATAATCAAATTAGTAACTCAAGTACGATAGAACTCGTAAATTTCTCAAATTCAATGTCGCTGCAATTTTGCTATGCAAATTATCAGTATTTCGCATACATTTATATGCGAATAACATTTGACTGGCAACACAGCAGATACGCTCCCATAAAATTTACAATCGAAAGTAAAAGCTGCAAGAAAAATTTAGAAAAACACAACAAAAGTAAAATTGCTTTAAAATCACATGCTGAATACTTTCTAGTAACTTGTATACATGACTATTCGTGTATTTAAAGTGTGATTTTATGTGTGGCGAGCATTGTTACAGCATTTCTCTACTTGCTCTAAGAGCTCTGACAACAGTCGTTATGAAAATCCCATTTTCTGCACTTTTGAGTTTGACATTCAATAAAACATCACATTAAGTTTGTAGGCCTATTTATGAAAATATATTTAGTTATAAAACATAATTGATTGGTGGTTATATACTTTGACATCATTAACACAGTTGAACATATGTAAATGCCATTTAAGTTCTTCAAGTATTTAAAGCAATTAAGCAAGAGCTCCTGCCAAGATCTGATCAAAAAACCTCGACTTCTCGCCCGACAATGAATGATGAATAATTTAAGATTTTGAATAAAAACAAAAAATCCAAATCTTCTTGAATTACCTTATTTATGCTTAACAGTTTTTGAACAACTTTTATAAATTTTTTTTTTTATTAATTATATTTAGATTTTTATTATTCGTCCAGAGAAAATAATCAAATAATAAGTTACACAGTTGATAACATTTTAACGCGGCTTACTGTGAAAGAAATTTGTTTGCGTAAAGAAGTCGCGAAAAAATATCCACATTTGTTTATTCATTCTCATTTTGCATAAAATCCGCACAAAAACAAATACATACGTGCAAATAAAAAAATTATCAGCCCTGGCACCTAGTTTTTCATAATTAAGATTTTAATTATTTATAGTTAATTGTAATAAAAAATAAATAAATAAAAGGCGAGTACGAGCCTTTCGATCTGCCGAATAGAACTCAAACATTTATTATTTTTGAGAGATAGAATAATATTCTGGAAATGAGTTGTACGAGTACTTTTGAAAAAAAAAAATCATTATTTCAGATAAATCTCGAACAAATTTCGGGAGAAACCGAATTTTATATAATTTAGCGGTGTATTTTTGTATGGGCGGTGCCACGGTAATTTTTAAAAATTTCAATAATACTAAACCAAATATAGTGACGATACCCTAGCACTGTTATTTTGATACACAAATTTTATCATAAAAATCATGTTTCTAAATTAACAATCGTCATAGCCTGATTTACAAAATTTTTGACGGTGATACTAGTGATATCAAGGGCAATTCCAAATTTAGGGACGAAATGTTTACATTTTCCTTATTAGAGCTAATAGAATCTTCATATGTTGGGAGTTTTATTTAGCGTGGGTAAAAACATATTAGTAATTTGTCAAAAAAAATAAAAATATATTAAAAGCTTGAGGTTGAACACACATTATTTGTATTTCTTTATGATTGGTGATTTGTTATGATAGATAAAATCTGGTTTTAATTTCACCCCAATCCAACCATATTTCGTTTGCGCGATAGAAAATGTTGGATTTCTTTATGAAATACGTAATTGTTGGAAAAAAAACATTACTTTTTTTTGTTGATGCAGCGAAAATTTATTCCTTTAATTGGTATCGCTTCATTCTTGTTGAATACGAAAAACTTTTGACTGAATTTTAAAACTATTTATCCTACAAAAGTGTAACTAAACTAACTTGGAAAATATTCAATAACAAAATTGCAAGAACAAACAACAAACTTTAGTAAAATCCTCTCACGAGAAGCATCGATTTTTTTACTATAAAATATATAACAAATCAGTTTGCTTAGGTTAGTAAGATGCATAACCTTTGCTGATTTTTATATACAAATCTGATTTATAAACAAAAATGTGTTTAATAAATTAATTGCATAAAAAATGTTGAAAATTTCAAAAATAGAGTTAATATATAAGACATTGTATGAACTCTGTTCTTATAAAAAAATAACGGAACAATTTATCAAGAAAACCATTTCGACTCTCTCTGACACTTCACTTTGAAGTTAATTTTGTTTCACAAGTATTTTGGGAAGATTTCGTACTAATAAAGTTATTATTATCGTTTATGCATCACAATTTTAATAGAAAAGTCGCGACCTTTACAATGATAATTTTAGTGGCAGGCGAAGCGCCAAAAATAAAATTATATTTAATAATTATATATATATGTATATATATATTAAAAATAATATTTATATAAAATTCATGTTTTCAACACAACATTTATAACAATAAAATAGATAAAACTTGCAAAAAAGTGTGCAATGTCAATCAACTTTTCTTTAACGGCGATGCAAATTTAGTGCATGAAAGTGTGAGAAAAAATTTTGCAATTTTCATTGCCATGAAAACATGTAAGAATTCCGAGCTTTTTATGAGGCAAATAAACTCATTAAAGTTGATTTATTTGTATGCAAGATGTCCAATTTTTATAATTTTAACGAGGTGCTTATTTATAGTAGCGCATTTGCAACAACACATCTTTGAATGTCGGTAATGGTCCTTATACATACACGTATTTGTTGTTGTCGTTTTGTTTTGATATTGAAAAACTTAATAATTTATAAAGGTCATAGCGAAAAAAGAAAGCATTCTCACCACAGTTGAGTGACTTTAAATGGTGACTGGCAATGCCATTGCTGCAGTACATCAGAGTAATTTCAAAAGTGCCTTAAAGTATGCAAGACAAAATATAGATTGGTCGTAAAATATTCGTTTTTTTAAAACATTTGAATATACATACATGCATACATATGTTTACGAAGTATGCGAAAAGTAATCGATACAATAGACTGATGTCAGCGAAGAGAGAAAATGAGTAAACGGTCAAAAATAAACAAAAATAAACATATTTATAAAAGTAATATTTTAAATCTTTGAAGGCTTTAACTATATTGAGCAATAAATATTAGTTAAAAGAGAACAAGCGGCACGCGTGTGTATAAATATTTATCTATTTACATATATGTACATACATACATATGTACATATGTATGTACCCTAGTTCCCACAAGTATTGCGATACGTTCATCATTCACGAGCTCGTCCATATAGTACGACTAAATAATACATGATAATTTTGTGATTTGGGTTTTGCAGTGGGGTTAATAATTAACATGACAATTTTTTTCTTAAATTTCTTATTAATTTATATGTACATACATACATATGTATATAGATCATCTGTACAATCCAAATCATATATGTAGCCAAGAAATGTTTCTGTAAGTTGACAAATAATAGGTTATGTGACTTTGCGAAAAAGTAGCTAGACTTGAAACTTATTTCCGTTTTGTATTTTTTATGAATTAAAAAAAAAAAAAAATTTTTTTCTTCATGCGCTTATTTTTAACTTGGAAACTGTTGCTTGTACAATATATGAACAGATTAAGGGAATTGTAATTCTAAATTTTTTAAAATTTATTTGAACTAAATCGGGCTTGTGGCTGTCGAGCTATGTATGTCAAGCAACAGGGCCTAAAACGTGATAAATTCCCCTATACGATAGTACTAACTTCAAATCGATATTAAAAATATTTTGGCATGTAAGAAGACAAAACGAATGATGCAGAAATTATTCTTTTTGGGTCTAATTTCACATACAGTTCTCAGAATTGAGTTGGCCATCAATGAACTGAAAAATGTTGTACTGTGTTATTTAATGCAATCTCTTAACTACAAATTTTCTACTACTTAAGTCAGAATCATTAAAATTGTATGTTACAAACCATTATTCCTAATAAAAAATTAACTTTATTTTACTTTGAGATATTGAATTAATGCACAAATATAATGTTTACTCTAAATTATACTTATTACTAATAGTATTCAAAAATGATGTTTGCTTTTCAGTTAAACTTCAAATAAATATGTATCGGCCTACAAACATTAATCTCTTGCTTGGTTTTTGTTCAGAAACAATAATTTATTGTAGGTTTGCACTTTGTAAACAATGTTTATTTCGGTATTGTGTAGATTAATACTTTTCTGGCATTTTGCTTTCTAATCGTTGAATAAATACTTTATCGAACGAAACTATCACATAATATATATGATATAATTCCTTTAAATTAATTATAGTATTTTTGAAAGGTCAGGGTCAGTATATTAAGATCACTTGAAACAGTCCACATACATTTATTTCCGTCAAGCATATTAAATATAGGAACTATCGTTTATATCACAGCTCTTTTTAATTTTTTTATTATTATACATTTCACTTCACAGTTGCAAATTTGTATTTTTTACGTTTTATACAAAAAAAAGTTGACGAAAAAATGCAATAGGCTGTTGACCAACAGCGAATTCCTTTTTTAAAAAAATCTCCTCACTCAACACCCTTGACGTTGTCTTTGGCCGTTTTCCATGTCGGGTTCGCACTCAGTTAGCTGAGCGAGCACACTCAACAAACCTCGCATTCTTTTCAAATATTTTTCAGAATTAAAATTGCCTTGATTTTGAATTTTTCACTTTTAGCTAGATATGAATTTATGAACATACATACGTGCAATTGTATCTACATTTGTGATTTGGCTGTTTATTTTTAGAGTTGAATTCATAAAAATAAAACTATCAATCAAAAAAATTTGCCATGAATAAGTAAAATTGGCTGATGGGGATGGTCTTTTCTTAACTTTTTTTGTTTTTTTACTTCGCTTTTGCTTTTCAATTGATGAGAAAGATAAATCGTTATGTGGTAAAAACTATTCTTGATAATATATGTATAAATAGTAAAAAATGAGGTGTTGATGAATTATTGTTGTTGGTTATGCGTTCGTCAAAGGTTGCGTTACTCATAGAAGAGCGAAAACATTTATTTTTCTTTTCTGCTTTGCTTTTGAGTTTATCTCCCAACAGCTTTTACATACTCGTATGTGGGAGCTAAAAAAAACATCACACTTACAATATGCTCATCAAGTGCTGGGAAGTGGCCTTTAGAAAAAGATGAAGAAAGAAATACAAATAAATGCGAGTAAAAGCTATTTGCATATATGTATGTAGCATCAGACACAAGTTTAACACGCTTACATTAACGCTTGTGCATATGTATGTATGATTATTATTTGTCTGTCGAGTCGCCAGCATTGCGAACACCTTCAGCATAACATTGTCAATGTTAAACACACGGCAAGACGTCCAGCTACACGCACATTCAAATGTCTTGTATGTATTTACATGCAAGCTAATATTTGTGAAGATGTTTGCCTAACTTCGAGTGTTGACTATGCAACACACAATTTTCTTAAGATAATATGCACGACCTGTTTGCCTGCTTAATCATTACACTTACATGCATAGATATATACATACATACATATGTCGTCACCATACAATTGACAAGGAGCACTACTTGTGGCTACCACGTCGTATGAGCAACACATTCCACACAGAGAGACAAACACTTTGGTTGGTGAAATTGTTGGCATCACAAACTCACCTAGCAGAAATGGCAAACTAATGGCTTATGTCTGCAGGATAATTGGCATACAGTTGTTCACTCATATGTTCGAGTGTTACGCTAATTGCTCGTGATTGCTGTCGCTTTTGGTTGTTGTTATTGTTGTGGGGGCTGCTACTGACTGCAATGCGTAGCACAATGGCTTTGTTCTTTGTTGCGATTGGCGTCATTGGCCTCGCTTCGTTCAGTTCGTCCGCTCCCTTTCGTCCTCACGCTATTTCCCCACACAGTCATCATTGATTTTGCTCTTCATTGCTTTTTTATTGTTATTGTTTTTATTAATCGTTTATTGTTGCGCCTTACTTTTCCGTTTGCTGACGTATGCGGAATTGCTTTCACACTTGATTATTTTTACCTGATGTGCGCGCAATTAACCCAAAATAGTAGTGGAAAATTGAAGAAAAAGAGTAAGAAGTGTGAAGAAAAACAATGAAAAGCAAATGGATGAACATATAGTTTCATTCATAATGGCTTGCAGGCTGGCGTCTGCACAGAAATACAATTTTCTAGTGTATATACTTACATACACACAACCTTTTACAGCATTTGGTAGTTACAAAATTTCATGTATACTTAAGGTTAAAGCACTCTTAAGCATTTTTATTCACACTCTATGCTTATTTTATACATCTGGTGGTTTTTTCGTATATACAAACAAGCCAACATGAAAATTGCTAAGTGTGCTTATGAGTAGCTTATTTTGATATACAACAGCACGCATTCACATACGAGTATATAAATATAAAAATTGTTTAACAGATCTGTCAAAAAGTTGCTTCCTTTGATAACTGACTTTATAAATTGTATTTAAAGAGATAATAATAATAATAATAACATTAACAAAAATAATGGAATAACACGGCGATCTTGTTTATATTATTTATATCCGAATCATTTAATGAAAGTTCATTTACCAACTAAATTTAGAAAAAAGCATAGCCGCAAAGCCTAACCTGCCTTTGGTTTTTCTTAGTCCATTTCTTATCACGTAGATAATGACTAGCTGAATTCGCAGAAAATTGAAGTGCCTAAGTAATAGTGGAATATTCCCTTCTTGACCTATAGTATGCGGTTTTTTTTTCTTGCAACTCGGCAAGTCCAAGTATCGAAGCACACTTGCATCCAAAATGTTTTACCAGTTTTTCAGGTCAGAGTTATTTTTTAAAGGATTTCAAAGATGAAACTAGGATATATTTTTGAAAAACTAACATATATCTATAAAAATATATGACTTAAAAATATGGTTATCATATAAAAGATTGATATTACCGAAAATTAAAAACTCAATTTTTACATTAAAATCTTTCCAAAAAACTTTGAGGAGTATGCTTTGCAATTTCTTATTGAAAAGTTAAAATTTGTTTGAAAGAAAAAATCTTCGAAACGAAGCATTTACATTTTATGGCTTAAATGGATATAAAAAGTACTTTTATTTTTAACTGATGGATTCTAGCCGAAACTTTTAGACCCTTGCAGAGAAAAAAGCTGACGTACTGGAGAAAATCCGTACTCATAGTCTTACTACAATGGACTTAGAAATATAACGCGACCTTATGAACATGTAACCACACTCGTACAACTGCATACCATTCAAAACTTAGTTATATTTTAAAACGTAGAAAATATGACCGAAATAAGATATCTGCTTTTGTGCAGCTTAAAAGAACCTAATACTTTTTTTTTAAACACATAGGTATAGTCTTAATAAATGTCGATAGTTTGCACGTAAGCCGTTTACAAGATTATAAATTCTGCAATTATTAATTTTTGCTTAATTCAAAGTGTAATTTACAGCAATTTATTGAAAGAAAGGTGGGATAAACTGAATGCCAATGTGAACTAGAAATTTCATGTAACCCATTTTTAATTAGTTTGAAAACATTTGGTAAATAAATTACGACCATAAAAACGATGTGGCAAAGGACAATAATTTTCCTTCAATTTCTTACAAAGTTAATTTATGGTTGTTGAATTGTATGTACAATATTCTGCTCAGATCGTTGTCTTTCATGACGGGCCGTTGAAATTTTTTATTCATCTATGTTTAAAGGGATTAGATGCGTTCACTCTTGGCCCGAAGCAAACATAAATGTATTGCTATATTTCATTTAACTTACCATCAACAAACTGTTTTCCGCTTTCACAAATTAGAATTCAATCAGGGATTGTAGTTTACGGCAATCACCACTGCATATCTTTTCATTTACGTAAATACTTGTTTATGCCTATTTGCTGGCACACTTGTGCATTCACATGCTTGCATTTGTTGCATTTGCATCAGTGCGTGATGCAAGTGGGAGAAATCAAAATTTAAATTTACATTTGCTGAACCAATTTGACCCGAATTTACACGCTGCATACAAAATCAGACAAAAGAAAACAAATAAATGGTAATAATTGCTCGCTTGTGAGTGTGTATGTGTGTGTCAGTCGAGTGCATGTTTGCGTACCAAAAATAGAAATGCGTGCAGCGTATCCATTGATTTGAGAATTTCTCGGGCATAAGGCATGCGGCATACGGTACTGTGTGTGTAGCGCAGTTTGGCGGTTGCCTAATAAAATTCAAATTAAATAACGGTCGAGCAAACTGCCGCTGCAGTAGCTACATAGTATACGAGTATTTCATAACTGAAAACGGCCAACAACTACAACGCTCATTGCTGTTTAATATTGTGTGTATTGATATGTATGTATGTATTGACATGTATATAAGGATGAATATATATGTACATAAGTATGTACATATGTGTTTATAAATTAATGCATATTTGATTTTCGCAGCTGAATGACCAATCGCTCTGGACATTTGCATTGCAGTTTAATCGGCAGCCAAATATTTGCCGCAAATTGTGTGACTATTTAGGTACATACTAAAATAAATCGACTTGAGTGTGTGTGCGTGTGTGTGCGTTTGCGGGTTATTTGCCTAACCATTTTCGCGATTTGTGAAAAGGCAGTGCGATTATTGAGGCGTTACATAGCCGAAACGCGATGCATAAAGACAAGCCGCTATATGTTAATCTTTTTGTTTACTCAGTTTTGTTTACCTTCAATTAAATTAGGGTAAGCAAATTAAAAAAAAACCAAAAATTTTAATCAAATACTTTTTCAAATTTGTTTACCATAAGGGTTTAACCAAGGCATATTCATGGAAAGTGCTTTATACCAATCAGTTGAGTGCTTGTTTTATCTTCGGCTTGCAGGTTGAAGTTATTAGCACAATATTATAAAGTGTTTCAATTGTTTTTTTTTTTTAATATAAATCCACCGTACACTTTCGTTTTGTGCTAAATTGTGCATTCCACCCGTTCGTTAATTTTTATCTTTTCAAAACAGAATATGTTTCGGATGTTTCAGAGAATTGTGTTATTCAAAATTTTTTCAATAGGCTTTCTTCCTGAGCTTCGCCAATGTTTTTACTTAAATCGATGGCATACATTTTATGTCAAACCCTTTATAACATTTATGTATGTTTACTACCTAAGAAGGTAATTGAACCTACGACTTTCTGTAAACTAGATTAGCTACCAGACAAACAATCGTTCGAGTCTCAGCGCACTCAGGGACAGCCTCATTACGTGTCCTGTGTTTTATAATTTCTTTCTGAAATTATTTTATGTTTTTATTATAATAAAGTACTTTTCGGAAAGAAAAAATTCCACTCATCGAACGATCTGTTCTCTACACACTGGAATGTTTATATCTTTTCTCCAACACAACTTTCGTCGAGGTTGATTCGATGAATAGAAAATAATGAAATTGGCATATCTGTGATTAGATCGTCACTCCTGGTGTGAAATTATTGGTCACCCACGACTGACGATTGCGGGTACATTAGTTGGATTCCATACGAACAAAAACGAAGATTTTCGGATATAATTTGACAAAAATCTTTGTTTAGAAGTAAAAAAACCCCCATTTTAGTTTCGATAAGAAAAACATCAAAAAAATTAAAGTCTGCAATAAACTAAGCAAAAATCCCTGAAAAAATTCGTCATTTTTGATTTGTTCTTATCATAAAATACTTCTGGGAACTCCATGTCACATAAAACTGACAAGTCACAAAATATGCAATTATGAGAAATAAATGACATACATATGTATGTACAAAGGTAAAATGAATTTTTCTAAAGTTATACCTCCCCTAGCTTTCTAATATATTAAAAAATTTAGTGTTATATTGCGTAGAAAAGGGATTTCAAATAATATGATTTACAATCTTTATTCATCGTTGTTTTACGACGATATGAAATTTTATTTTTTAATACCATATCTATGTAAACCGAAACAATTCAAAGTTCGAACAGAAAACTAGCATATCATTTTAGATACTTCTGGAAATATTGAGTTTTGTTCCTATGTTAATCAAAAATAATTTTTTGAGCAAGAGTAAGTACTGAAACAAATTGAACAATTTTAAGGCCACAACAAGAAACTGGGAGCTTCGTCATTACCTGCCGAGTGTTGATTGCTATTAGAAAACAATTTTAACTTTTAGACTCCCGCCTGGGTGCTCAATGTTAACCTTAGCGTCAGAATAATAAAACTTTAGTTATTGTGTTCTTGTACTATTAATTACAAAAAAACACGTATTTTGATAATTTGTTGCAATTTCGCGTAAAACATTTGTAACGTAGAGTAAATGTCCATAATTATTAAATGGACCAATGTGAGCAATTTTATACATTCGGTAAAACAATATGCAAAACCATGATTGCAGATGCTATTTAAATATATATGTATCCAACTTAATATCTCATGATAAATAGTTTTCTTTTTTTTTACAATATAATCATTCCTAATGATATTTTATTGAAGTTCACATTCCGTACCCCTTTATGAGAGAAAAATATCGCGGGTGGTATGCGACGATGCTTAAGCTTCTCGCGTCTTGTATAAGTAGCTAAGAATTTCTGGCAAGTTGTAATATATCTCACATCATTCTCTTCGCAAAACACATATTATTAATAACTTCCTAACAGGATCGAAGATTCATATTAGTAAATATCTACAAACTTATACAAGTATGTGTGTTTCCGATACAAAGATATTTTTCATTCTTAAAAATTTTATGTTCCTTGAATTTATGATAAAAAGTGCCGAAGTTCGATTTTCCGCCATATTTTCAGCACTCTTGGAATTTAAACCACTTTTAATTTTTCAAAAAAGAAGTATCCTGGTTGAGTACATTTTTCCCCCGTAGGTTTCGTAGATCACTTGTACTTACCATTTAATGTATTGTTCCGAGTGGAACTACCAAACTTACCTAACCTTAGGAGAGAAACATTATTAATCGACGGTGTGAATGAAAATTTTGGAAGTGGCAAGGATTCCTTTATTATTATAAAATGTAAAAACATCACATAACTAAAGTTGCAGTCATATTCGTGAATGATGTTATACTAGCATTGTTTAGTGCACTCAAAACCTATAATATTCCAAATTAAACGCTCCCTAATATACGAATACTAACGTACTCATATACATACACAGATAACATACATATACATATCGATACATGAATTTTCGCAAACACAAAGCTTTCATATATTTGTATATTTTTGGCATTATTTGGCGGTTTTAGGATTGTGGCTGCTGCTCACTTTCCGCTTCACTGCTGCTCGCCGAATTGCCTAACACGTATTGCTTTGTCGAACTACATTCAACCAGACTTAGCCGGTAAAGATGTAAAAACATTTACCCGCCAGCTAAACGACTATTGCTCAGACTACTTCGGGGGCTTTATAGTACATACAAAGATTTTTCATGCACGCCTGTTTGTCTGCGTAAAATATATACTTTTCATATTTTTAGCTGTTAGTCGAACAAGAAAGTAAGCTATTTTTTTTATGATTTTGTGGCATGCGGCAGGTGGTTACACTTACCTTTTTTTTCTCAGCTTTTTCGAAGTTATTCGCTTACGCATTTAATTTGTAACTGCTTCAATGCATGTTGTGCTAATATTGCATCCATCGATAGATATGGGTTGCTTTTATTTGTTGCATTGATGATGATTTTAATAATTTTGCTTTGTTGTATATAATATTAGCAATGATAACAAAATGGTTTTAATGATAATTTAGTATTACTATTTTTCTAGAAATTTTCCAACTGCGTCCATTAGTGAAAATTTATGGACATTGCAAATTTCACCTGACTTTCATTGTCGCTTTAAAGCTCAATCAAATCAGCTACTTCCTTCTTTTTTGTGGAATTTTCATATATTGTTGTCCATCTATCTTTTGTGGTAGCTATACATACATACGTATGTGTTAATATTTTTTATAAAGTTAGCAATGTGGCAAAATAGTAACTGATGGTTGAGCATCGAGGTGGTGAATATACTCACAGCTAATGGCAACAACAATATAGCAAACATACATACGCTATAACAAAGAAAGGATATTTTGAATTGAGTTGCCTGTTTCATCGACTGTAAATAATGGCCATCGATTTTTATTGCTTGGATTATGATTATTTTTTTTTTTTTTTCTAATTCGATTTTGTAATAAAAGGCAGTGTTGGCGTTTGTATCGCCTTCGGTTAGATACTGGTATGAATACTAGAACTTAATGATTTGATGAGAAATGGCTGCCGAGACCATCAGCTCTAAAGGTTATTTAAGTCTGCCAGTTTGCTTAAAATATTAAATTGTTAATATAACAATATTGGATATACATATACCTTTATATACAGTAGTGGTCATAAAAGCAGCTCTAAAATTCGAAAAATTATTTTAGGCAACTTATAAACATATATTTATTTTAATATTTGTTGTGGGACAACCATAGATTATTTTTCTGTCTTTTTCTTATCTCTATCCCAAAATGTTCGTTCCCAAAATATTTATATTTTGTTCTAGGTAAGAAAGAAATCAGATTTATGATAATATACGTATACGTATATATAAAATAGATTATTTTAGATTTAGAAAATATATGACAAGGGTACGTTTATAAAATTGGGTATTATGAATGATAATATATTGTATGTTAATTTTTTATATACCACGATGATGGTTCTATGCTCATCTTCGTTATTTCCTCGCTGTATTAACTTCAAATTTGTTTAATAATTTTTTTTTTATTTTATGCTTTGATGCTTATAAGGGGGTACCTTAAATAATTATAACGAAAATTATTTAAAGCGACGTTAATAATTATGTGATATGTAATTCATAAGACAGCAATGTATTTAAACTTATAGTCATCCTAAGGAACCTCATATATATTGATATATATAAAGATACATGCTTTCCTAAATAATTGTTTTTTCTGGCTGTCAAGCCTTTGTTATTTTGTTCAATGCGATAATTTCATAGAATATTAACTCCCTGGATTACTCAAAAATATTTAAATTTGGAAGAGGCCTGAATGGACATTTGCTATGAAAGTAGTCAGTGAAGCCGTGTTGTCCGAGAAAGCTAGTTGAAAAGCGCTTTGATCCCAAACGATTAAAATTTAAAATAAGCAAATATCTACTTAGTTGAATATTGGTTTAATGACAGTAAACAATCGTATTAACTTAAACTAGAAATTAATATTTTCTTCGTGTCATCACAAAATTTGTTGTCTACACAAGTTATAAGTGTGTTTACAAATAATAAACCAATGGGTAAAATAATGAATTTGTTCTTTACATAGTCTTTGGTTCGTAATATTGCATTAAATATTTCTACCAACTAATCTGTTTCGAGTTGCCATTCTGTTCAAATTAATTAAGTAAACAGTTAAATATTTAATTTTAAATAATTTATTTTGAAAATTTTGGATTAAAAAGCACTAGAAATATTTTGATTTTAATGACGATGACTCGATGTTTGAAAAATTATCGAAATAAATGAAAATTACAATTAAGCCAATAATGATAGTTTAACAACTCTGATGCCGATAAAGGATTTTTAACATAATTTGTTTAATAACAAATCTATCTTTTGGCATGTCTTCACCATTAGAGTTTCACACTTCCTCTCTACTGTTGAAAAGTACTTATGTATTCTTATTGGCCTACAACACTTTGGAACAGTAATATTTTGACTCTGGTATCCAAAATATTATTGGTTATGGTTCAGCAGTTCCGATTTCTGGTTTATTATATACAACTAAAAAAATATATTTTCTGGCGCATTGAAAATTAGAAAGAGCTAAATTTTTTCCCCAAAAAGTATTGATTTTAAGCAAAGTAGAGAAAATGAAATTACTTAACTGCAAGCAGTCCTATAAATAATTCACTAAAGTCACCTGATTTTGGAACATGAAATATAATTAAGCTTAATCGCCAAATATTTTGTGTTTCCATATATTGAATTTTAATTGGTTTAAAAATAGGCTAAACAATTTTTACTACAAAAAGCTTTTGTGTCTTACCATTACCACTTATTATGTACATACATCCCACTTCAAACTCCCGCACCCTTACAAGGTTTTTAGGAATTGTTTGCTGCCGATGTTGAGAATTTTCTTCCATATTATGAAAACTTAATATGGGAAGAAAGTCCGCAAAACTTAAAAAAAAACAATTCTTAAAAATTAACGCTACTTTTGAATCAATACAAAGTTTTATGCTATTACACTCAAATTAATAGGATACAAAACAGCATACATACATACATTAAATATTTACTCAAAACGTGATTACAAATTTTGGTAGATTTTTATTTTGGTACAAAGTTTGAAACCGAGGATTTTATGGATTGCTTTAAAAACTAATTCAAAAATATTGACAACCGCTTTATTGAAAAAATTAATTGTCGAAGATGTCGATATGTAGCTTTAACTTTGAAATGTTGAATCTAATAATATTATTAAAATCTTTAAATTGAATATTGGGTCATCACTCCCTATTAGAAATGTGCGATTTTAAATTAACTTTTATTTAAATAAAGAAATAAAAATGTATTTGTATGAGTAGCGCATGCATTTCTATCCGTGCCGTTCGTAAGGTTAATAAGTTTCTTAGCATCACACTACTTACTGCCCATCACTTTACCCGTATATTATATACCATAAAAGACTGTGTATTGAACAAACTACACAAATAAAATATAATAAATGTCTTTTTGTAAACAAAAAAGTACATAAAACTGTAATTTTCCAAATTTAAACGTCCGAAATGCTTTAAAGATCAACTTTTTCTAAAATCAATATTAATTATTGACGTATATTAATTGAGCGCATAATTCATTAAATATTTCCGCAAAATTTGTCAAATATTCATACACGTACGTATGCACTGACTGCAACGAATTTATAGTATTTTTCAAGTGAATTATCAAAAGATTAAAATCATTTTGCTAAACAATAGCATTGTAGACAAGAACAAATTTAAAGGCCTTGATCGACATGATGTATGAGCAACAGAATTTACTACACACTTGTATACATTCATATAAGTTGTTACACAGTAGTATGGAAAATAATGAAGATGTATTAAACAAAATTGATGAATAAAGTTCAACCCATGACGGAAGACGTTAATCAGGCGATAAAGAGGATCGAGAGTACACCGTTGAAAGGGTGCAGTGACTTATGGTGCCTTGGCCGCCGACGATGATGGTGCTAATGATGATTAATTTTTATAGCAAACCGCAGGAATAATAAATTTTCGAGGTAAAATGAAGAGGCAATGTCAAGACTCTGTACATTTAAGGGTACGCAAAGAGAATATACAAATGTGAGGAGCAGAAATGTGGGATAAATGTGAAATACAACAAACAAAGCTGACGAAAAGCTAAGTGAGATGCAATAATAAATTTCGCACAAAGTGCCAGTGACAGCTACGCGGCAAAGGTGAAAAAGCGCCAACTGGCGTTGTAAGCAAACAAATAACACAAAGCATATTACAGCGAAAAACAAATACAAACAAGGCGGAAGCGTGGGGTATATAGATGACAACGACAAAGTGGATTGCACTGCCTATTTTATCCTTTCAACATTCAACGCGCTCCCATACCCATATACGGCACAAAGACAAAAAGCAGATATAGGCAAAATAAGCGAAAAAAAGAAGCAATTGTTTACTTATACACATGCACGCACACACACGCACGCATGCACCAGCAAGCAGCGATATGCGCCTTTGTAGATACGAGTAGTAGGCGCATATGGAAACGCAAGTGTGTTGCAACGACACAGCTGCCTGAAATTGCACTGGACTGCCGCTAAACCGCTTAACCGCCACTCGTTTGGTTTATTGCACTCGCCTGTGCTGAACTCTGAGGTGATGTGGTGAGGAGGGAGCCGCACAGAGCAGACAGCGGGGGCACAAGCGCATCCATAGTACCCATTCTCATCAACAAAGTTTGCAAAATTGAATTGTTTAGCTCAGTACTGAACAGTAAGCGTTGCTAAAACAACTTCGCGAAAATATTCAAGTACGCGATATTTAAATACGTTAAACAAGTTAAAATTATTTCATAGCTGTAAAGTGAAATAAATACTTAAGTGAAAACAAAAATTAGTAAAAGTGAGAAATTTAATGTACGAGCATTTTAAGGTGGAATGTGCGCAAAAAGTTTATGAGATTGGAAAAAAAATGTTAGCCAATTATTAAATATATGTATCATTAGCAAAAAAGTCACAAAAACGAACAATATAAAAATAAATATCGTTAAATATTATACTTACATATTTTATAATTTCTAATGAAAAAAAAAAAATATTTTTCAACACAAAATTGATAACACGCTTACCGCAGATCAAATATTTATTACACGCATTTACTGTTTCAGCGCTCTACTGTTTTAAAATTAAGTTTGCGAAATATTTAGAATATCTTTGCAAAAAACAAAGAAAATCTGATAAAATCAATTTAAACTAATAAACCGCACATAAAACCCGATTTAATAATAGATAACACCTTTTTCCATGAGTAAATACAAACACATATGTGCACTTTCAGAAAATTGGTTTTCAAAATAAGAGCCTGGTATATTGAATAATTTATGGGAATGTTTGTTATGACTCGCATGCCTTGCAGGAAATAAAATTCGTTAAAAATTAATTAAATTATATACTCGTATTTAGCAATATTGCAAGACTTTTTTAATTTTAAAAGTTATTCGTACTTTCGAAAACGTACCACTAACGGAATGGAATGAATTATAAACATTTGTTTGTATGAAAAAGAATCATCTTTAAAAAATAAATATATCAAATTATATTAAATAAATAAATGTGTAACATTTGGGTTGAACAAATTGTTCCCACTGTGGTAAAAGCTGCTAACTCCTTTCAATTATCCATTTATTTCGACTTTGGTTTATCATTATAAGATTGGTTTATTACCTAAAATTATATCTTCTAAAATATATTAATATAGCTGGTACTTTTGGACATAGCTATAAAAAGGAGTAATCTTACTAATGTAAACGGAAAATTACATATTTTATTTATAAAACTTAACTTCCCACAATTTGTATTTTCCTGTTGGCTATCACTTTAAAAAACATACATACTCATATTTACTCGTCCATGTACGTGGGTGAATGTAAATTGTTTGGATTGGTGCTGAAAAGCTGTAAATCGCTGCTATGCAATTACTTCTGGTTTTTTTTTGTTTTATACACACACCTTTTTTTTTGTCAGTATGTTTAACTTTGAAATAGTCTTAGTCCCAGATGATGGCAAAGCGGAAAATGAAAATCAGTTAAGAACTAGTTGTAGTAACAATTCTTCAATTTTGTTTATTATTATTATGCGATTGCAAGTGAGTAAACATTCAAATAAATTTCCCTTACGAATTATGTAGATTTTATGGGAATTAATGAAAGCCACGTTGACTTTGGACCCTTAGTCATCTTTCTGGAGATAATCGGAAACATTTTTCGACATTTATTTAACACCGCATATTTGCTATCCTCACGTAGCTGCACCCTTGTCAGTTCTCGTATTTAGGTACGTACGTACCACTACTTATACACACATATGTATTTATACAAAAACTATATTAATTGTAATTGATGGTGGTAGCTTGTGTATGATTAGTGCCAGTGGAGGATTGTGGGTGCTTTGGGATCTAGAAGTAAAGTCAAACAAAATGATGAATAATTAAAAAAAATTAACAAAACCACACACACAAGCAGTTTTCACTATTTATTTTTATTCCATTAAAATTTTTTGGTTGCTTATAATTCGAAACAGTGTCAAACGGAAGCCTAATTAATATGTATATAAAAATTATTTCTGTTTAAATAATTACAATTTTAAGATCCGTAAACTTTTTTAAAGACCGCATTAAAAATGAAAGCCAAATAATGAATTTGCTAAACTTTATAACGTGTTTGCCAAAAAAAAAACAACCTTAGCTTATGATATAAAGACACCATTTTTCTGAAACATTTTTAAGGCCATTAACCCATTCGAGGCTTATGATTTTTAAATTAAAATTTGTTGTTTCAATGGATAGCAAACAAAGCGAATCGTCCAAAGAGTGTGGACCATGTAAATCTATGTAAATACCAGCTTACAACTAAATTAATAAAAAAATTTTAGGTGAATTTTGTACTTGACGATCGCGAGTTTTTATAATTTTAAATATGATTACCTTCTAAATTTCTATTCCTTTTTGATATAACATTTTTTTTCAATATTCTTAGAACTTTCTCAACACTTTCCAACACTGTAAGTTTGAAAATTGTTTAGGACTTCAACTACCATAAGTTAAACCAACACATTTCATTGTGGACACATAAACCAAAGAAAATTCGCACATATGTAGATATACACTTGTGAATTATGTACACACCCGCTTATTCATGCACTTACCGCACAGGCACACACATACACACACACTAACGTTTGTCCGCATATTTAAAAATAAGTGCAAAGAAATTATAAGCTAATTTCTAGCCATTTCTAATGCTGTTGAGCGAAGTAGCCGATTCGAATTGCCACTGTTAGCCACTTCCAAGTGCCAACGGCAGCGCCAATCGCTTCGTACGTTGTACATAGCGAAAGAGAAACAAACAGGCCAAGAAAGACAAAAATCAAAACGCAAACACAAAAACACAAAAGAATAAAAATTAAATGATAGAGAATTAAATAAAAATATCTGAAATGAAAAGGCCAAATTGGAAAAAAGTTAGTGTGGAGAAATTGTGCGGCCAACGGCTGCCAGTTGGATTTGTGCGCGCGGTGAAAAGTATTTCGCATAGATTTCTGAAATTTTGCCGTGATGAGGCTATAGAAATATTAATTTTTTAACAATATTTTCATCCATAAAAAAATGAGGCAAAAGTAAAGCTTAATTTTTTTTTGAAATGCGTATATTTACGTTCTATGAAACGAATACATAAATACAGAATAAACAACACAAATCAGATTTTCACATAATATCAAAAAACAGTGCATTACAACAAACATAAAAATGTATTTAAAAAAAAAAAACAACAACACCATAAAAAACCGAGCAAACAACCAATACAGAAAAATACATATTTAAAGTGCATTCAAAACTAAAACACACAAACAATTAAGTACAAAAAATCCAAAAAAATATACACGAAGTAAATCCACTAATATTTAATATAAATCCGCGACAACACCCACACACATATGTACATATGTATTTATTAAGCACATACGTACATAATGTAGTATCTTCATTGAACAAGCCAAGCACCTGCAGACATAAACGCAACATTTAAACAAAGCCAGGAAATCGACTGACAACAAGTCAACAAAGTTCGAATCATAAACACGAAACACGGAAATCAATTAAATGCAACAACTAAGTTGCAATCATGCTCGAAGATATATGCGCATTTGTATGCTAAAACATATCGACTGTGAAAATGTCAACTGCACTGACAACCCAAGAAATTTTAACAGAAATTATTGCAAATTTATTAATTACTAGGAGAGCAACTATATACTTGTATATGTGCTAGTTAATTCTTTGATGCAGCACAGCATGTTTTTTTTTTGCCAGTTCACAGCCGGCAAAGGCAAAAGCAGATAAACGAGCACTTTAAATACTCACTTCCTGCTCTAAAAATAATAATTTTACTTTGATTTTCGCCGTCAAGTGGCCTTTGCAAGCAACTTCCGACAGCTTAACTAGATATTAGTAAGTCATTTATTATAATTTTATTGCACAATTACTTTGAGTTGAAGATGATTTCCAAATTTTCACTGTAATTTAAAAATTTTATGCTCACTAAATAATATTTGTGGTCTTCATGTAAAATAAAAATTTAAAAGTTATTTCTGGTCTGCCTTGAAACAATTGCAGATGGTATTTGCGATAAGTGTGTGTTTCAATTTATAAAAAAATTGACAAAATTGAACAAATCTCCTTGAAAGTGGGTTAATCCTCGTTCATTTGCTGCCGTGTTTTATGCCTCTTTGGAATGGCAAGTAAACTTCCGAACTGTAGCAAATAAATTAGTCAATACCTTATTTCCAAGTTTTAGTAAATTTTAAGAATCATCTTACCTTGATCAATAGTTTTCCAAATATGTGGGATAAATCCACATTTATCACCGCTATACATACATATGACATATTCGACCAAAAAAAAAGTAGTCACCGCCAGACAATTGAAATTATTCTAAAATCCATAACAAATATTGGCCTTTTAAGTACAGTTTAAGTAAATATGTGACCTGAAAATGAATTTTTGAAGTCAATTAAAAAACTGTATTTAAGTAGCTCAATATAAATTGGGTCTAAGTAAATTATGTACTTATTGCATACAATCCCATCCTGATAAATAATATTTACCAACTTTTTTGACAATGCAATTATTGTTGACTTATGTATAACCAAAAAAAAATAAATATGCATTAGTTTATCAAGTGGCAACGCAAGTCAGTTTGTGAAATAAAACAATATATTTATATATGTATATTTTTGTACGTAAACCAATTTTTAAAAAAGAGTGTATTTAAACATATTTAACTAACTCACGGCATCTATGAATTTTTATGTGCTTAGCGTACACTATAAATATAAATTTTTTTATAATGATATACACCTACGTCAATATTATTAAATTTTTTGCACAAATTCTACTTTAAAATACTTATATACATAACATATATCGAAGAACGCGACAGTGAAAAATTCCTATTACATTTACGTATCTACATATGTATATACAAATGAGTTTTTCTTGCTCAAAACCTCGCTAAAAAGTGTTCAAAATTATTCAGAATGTTAAAAAGAAATTCGGTGTGTTATACAAATTACAGAAAATGTTGCTGAACAAAATAATATAATTTTAATGTGACACCATTGTCAGCAATTAAAGTTTTGTGATTATGAAATAAAACAGCGTTGAGAAAAAAAATGAAATGATTTCTCCAGTAATCAGAAATCGTAGAAAAAATATAACCATAAATATCGCTTTCTCCATTAAAAAAAATTGTTTACTTATTTAAAATCACCCGTTTTTCAATCATATTTCATTAATTCATTTGTAGTGTTAAGCACTTGTTTGTGATACTGTTTGTTGATGCAAACAATTAAAATAGTATTAACATCACAAAAAAACTTTGAATCAAAAAACCAAATTCACAAAAAAATGTTGAGCGGCATTATCAAGCCAATTAGTGATATAACGTGACACACTCACGCACATACGCCAAACAACGAGCAAACGTAAAAAAAGCAGTGCAGTTTTTATTATAAATAAATATAAATAAGTAAGAAAAGAATTATACCTTGCTCATAGCAGCTACAGTCAGTCACATTCAAGGTTTCAAGCGCAAACAAAAAAAAAATTTACAAAATAATTCTGCATTTACACATTTTGCATGTTCGAGTACATATGTATGTATGTTCGCATGTATGTTTGTGAAATAAATGCTATAATAGCCAAAATAAGAAGGTAAAGAGCAGAAAAGCGCTGGATTACATACACGCACATGCGATTACATCAACACATGCGCATGGCAGCGTAAGCATATCAGCACGTTCACATGGAAGAAGGATTGCAAATAAACATACATATGTACATACATAGCACATAATTTATTTACAAAAGAATATATCATACGTCACGCCGAACATCAACCAACAGCTGTACACACAAATACACTCATACATGTACACATAGACGGCGTAAATAGTTAACAGTGCTGCTGAAAACTTAACGCTCATTTAACCCAAACACACATACACGCACCTACCCACACGCAAAATGGAAGATGAAAATGCTATCGAGGAGCAAGAGGAGACAACCACATCAACTTCGAAATGGCGGAAAACGCGTACAACAGTTAAGGTAAATATTTAAGCGTTTGTATGTATGTAAATGCCCATAAATATGATCACTTTCGTCCGTGCGTGTCGTATTAAGTGTATTCATACAAGCTAAAATTACAAAAATAACTTTTCAGATGCTTGGTTGTGAGCAGTTTGCTGTTTGCAATGGATAATATGAAAACACGGAATAACTATAGATTTTCGAGTTGTGTATAAGGCACAAATAAAATTGATATTTGTATGCAAATGCAACTTTTTTCTTCTACTTTTCAAATGCTGTCATTAAATACGTATTGCTGATGAAAATTCTTTTAGAATATTGCCAATTTTATCATGATAAATTATAATTCTTTTTACAACAAGTACCACATAAATCCGTATTGCAAACTTGAGATAAATTTAAAAGCTTTTGGATTTACATTTTTGAAGCCCATTAAATTGCATTTAAAATAATTTTACGAATATTCACAAATTCATTTTGTACATTCAACCCATCAGACATATCTTAAGAAATTGAATAAAAAAAAAAATTATTTCAAAAAAGGACCGAATTCATCGATTTTATGATAAAAAATACAAAGTTAAAGAAACCAAACACACCTCTGGATGCGCCGTAAATTTATTACATTTGCAATACCTCCTCCGATTATCTTCAGATTGTTCACTACCAATGTTGTTAGCCTAGAATACAGCTCTCAAGAGAAATCATTAATTCTGTTGCTTGAAAAAGTATTTTGCAAATGCCGTAAATGTTCTTTAAGAAACTAATAAACAAGTATTTTTTTTTTTGAGAGCTTCAAACGGATTTAAGAAATTTTTAGAGAAGAACAATGAATTTTTCGATTTTCTTGAGAGTTGTATACTAAGCTGTATACAGCGCTTCTTAACCCGGCGAAAATACTTGATCGTGGAATATATCTCTTATAATTTACTCTAGCAAGAGTTGTCAGTGGCCGCTGTGGTCGAGTTTGTAGCGGTGCGTTCTATAACTCGATATGCCGGTGAGTTCGAGGTTCGAATCTCAGTCAGGGCAAGCAAAATCTTAATCATAGAAAAAGTTTTTTCTAATAGCGGTCACCCCTCGGCAGGCAATGGCAAACCTCCGAGGGTATTTCTGCCATGAAAAAGCTTCTCATTGAATACATCTGCCGTTCGGAGTCGGCACAAAACTGTAGGTCCCTCCATTTGTGATATAATATAAAGACGCACACCACAAATGGTAGGAGAAGCTCGGCCAAACACAAAGCTATATAGTGTAAGCGCCAAAATAATAATAATAATAAAGAGTCGTCAGCCAAGAACGACAAATGTTCCTAAACCTTTATAAGCGATTGTCGAAAGCCTCTTAAAAATAAAATTATAGAAAACTTTTTCTTTTATAAACAAAGCCTAGTTAAAGAAAATACAGGAATAACTCCTTCGGTCTTCAGCCCATTGTTGGCTAGGAATTTTGCTAATAAACATTGATTATCAAAATTTTATAATTTTTGAAAGTATAGTTACATATTTCCTGATATATTAAGAACTTTTAATAAATACTATTTCGAATCTATTTGTGATCAAAAATGCTTACAGTTTTTAAAGCCTTCTCCAAGCAGCATACACTTTTCAATACAGCTTAATTAATAAAATTAACTTTTCGAAAACCAAAAACTTGAAAAAGGACAATCCGCCTCTATTGGTTTGTCCTGCAACTCTGCAAAAAAATTGAGGCTAAAAATGAAATTGGAAATTTATTTAAGAAAAGCACAACCTGACAGCTAATTTTTGAGCCATAAAGGAACAATTTTTGAGCCATTTTTAAGCGTTTTTGTGAAAGTGATCAATATAACAATATCTGCTAAATCTCATAGAATCGGCTTTTGTTAATTACAGAATGGGTGTAATCTGGACTATCTATTTAAATGTTGTTTGAAGTACTTTGGCCGTTTTAAAGTTGACGGTATACGTGTAAGGAAGTCGTATGCGAGTGCGAAGGACTTTCTAGCTTTCATTAGAGAGTCGTAAGAAATCTTGGGAAACCAGAATCAGGCAAATTCTGCTGATTTCCGAAAAATGCTTCAGTTTTATGCCACCACAAATCATACCCTGTGCATTTATGAAGCGAATCGTGGTTCAATCACATTTAACGCTCTCTAATCTAGCTTGTTGTTAATTGGCGACATTTGGAAATGTTGAGGCTTTAAAACACTGAGAAGACCTTTCTCTTCATTCGCCATTACCAGCGGCTAATAAGTCGAATTCTTTCAGATTTGCCAAAATGGATCGAGCTTTGTAGTGCCGTTGCAATAGCTGCTAGGGTTGAGAGTTAAAAGTTTAACATAATGTAAAGCATCAATTAAATATTGGTTTTTATTTTTTTCTCAGCACCAGCTCTTTTAGAAGCGTTTCTCATTGCGACACGGTCGTCATCCGTGAGTTGAAGGATATTTGCATTCATTCATCCAAAGATATTCACCACTTATTGCGGCAAACAATTATTATAATGAAATTAAAAATTGCCTTAGCTCATCTACTTTTTAAATCTTTCGGGTTTTCTAACAGGAATACAAAAGCTGGGGTACTGCCCAGCTATACAATTGGGTTTGATAAATTTATGTTATTTACTTCACTAATTCCTTTAAATGAAATGGTCTAGCGAGTTTCAAATGCTTAGGTTAACAGCAACGATTGCAACCACGTGAACAAGCAAATAAATACATTTTAAAAATGTACTAGGACAATACATAAAAACTAAATTGAATAGTGAATGCTGAAATGATATACAAATTTCATTATTGTTTTTAATAAATCACAACTTCGATAGCTATATATCTCGCCATTTTACAAAAGCAAAGATGATTAGCCCACAACAAAATGACGCAACGTGTTGCCTTTGAAATGCCACACTTTAATAGTTTACAGAGAATGAGTAAACAAATTAATGAGTTTGAATAGCAGAAACTATGAAAATTTGAGCAAAAAAGTACGAAAGTTAAGAAGAAATTTTGATCACAACGTACTAGATATTAAACTGAAATGCCATAAAAACTTTCACTCAAGAATTACCATACTTTTGTGCAAATTTTAGTATTTTCCTAAAAACTTTTGATTATTTTCTTGCAGTGATTTCATTGTTCACGACCGCTCAATTGCTTACAGATGTGGCGAGGATTGTTCAAAATGTCGAGCTTTAGTCCTCTATTCACACGTTATTTCGGCGCTTCGCTGCTTTTTTCATTTTTAGACTTTGTACAACTACTTTTTTAAATACATATATTAAATATTTTGTTTTTACATTGGCTAGCGACTGCCTTCAATCAAGTGCATGCGGCAATTTTTTGCGACCAAATTAGTTATGTCGCCAGTATCACAACAGACAACAAAAAATAATTATAAAAATCCATGCACTTTGTTTTTCTTGCTTTTTTATTGTTCTCAAACTTGCTAGTTTCACCGAACCGTAGCCAAACATGCAGTTATATATAATTAAAGAGATTATACAGTTTTGATCAAAAGACTAGTAGTAGTCCTGATATAAAAAAAATTCAATTTCGTTTTTTAAACAAATCAAAAAATATTTTCACATGAGTATGTATGCTTAAAAAAACGATTTTCTTTTTTTCTGCAACAAAATCAAGTATGGTATAATCTCTGTAAAATAGCAATTGCTTTTCCAAATATACATATTTTATGTCGTTTTGACCTTGGCAAGGTATTCTTTTTTTTGTTTGTTTAATATTAGAATAGCTCAAAATATTCTTCGAAGTGATCGACCGAAGCAGATGCAGTCTTCTTCTTCCTCTGCCATCACCAGTGTTTCCAATCATTCGCATTACCTGAGCTAGCCAACTGCATTATGTGGTTGTACTTGTAAAGTTCATTCAGCAGAATTTTTCTGTCGAACACCGGAGTAAATAATAGCGTTTGGCGGTGAGGTCTATATTTAAGCACAATTCCAAAACTGAATTTCTGCTCCTATAAATTAAAAGTTTGATCTACAGAAATTGTTTTCATACAGAATTAAATTTTTAAATACACTTGAAAAATAGTTAATCTAAACATCATAAAGATATTCCATTTTATACTGTCGCTATAAACAAAGTGAGTAAGCATATAATGAAAATTTATTTTTACTTAATAAATAAAACCCTTTTTTCAGTAACGAATTTCATACTGAGAAACTTAAAATAATAAGTAATTATAGAGTATATTCGTACTTACTTTTTTATTTGAATAGCTGTTTTATACAAACTAACTACATATTTTAATTTGCATACATAATTTGCGTTATGGGTTTCGTAATATAAATATCAAATAGTTTCTATATTATGTTAATTAAATTATTTTTTTAGATAAATACACATATACATATAAATAAAAAAAGTAAAAATACAAACTAGGCAACGTTTGACTCGACAAGTTAACATTTTAATAATAATTTCTTCATTAAGCTGGTTGCTTTTTACTTACATAGATAAGCTCTAATTATAATTCCAAGCTTATTCGAAAGACAATGCTTGTAAAGAGAAAATTACAAACGTACAACTAACCTCACTCTTAGTTTATACTCCTCTATTGTACGTTTCAGCTATTTCCCCTAATTTTATATTTACGAAATTACACACTCGTATATATGTACATATGTATGTCTGTTATTCAACAATTGGTTAAACTTTAATTATAAAAGGCCGCAAACTATATACATAGCATTAAAGTCACTTTATGAAGTTGTTTCTTAATGGTTTATGTTAAATATCTTTGGAAAATTAAATTCAAAACCACACACCACACAGAAGGCAAGTTAACGGAGGGATGGCACTCATACATACATATATATGTATGTATGTATAATCGCTAGTCGTCATGGTTGTATAGTACCTACATACTTAAGTGCATATGAACTTTAATACGCTCATCCTGTAAAAGAAATAACTGCAAGAAGTTTTTAACTTTATATTAAAACCTCATAGTAAAAAAATATTTCAATTAAGATTGTAACGAGTCTACCATTTATTGTCACTTTCATCTCCATCGCAACGATATTGATATCAAAATCAATTGGTATTGTTATTGATATGTATCGATATCGTTGAAATTATTGTTTTGTAGCTATCTACTATGTTCTTGTAATATTTATTGCACTATCGTGGATATTGATATGGGTATATATCGATACATTAAGTTTATTATGGACTTTATATCGTATTCGTTTTCATATTTTAATAGGAAAACCTGGCTTCACTCCTCACAATTTCTGCCTTGAATTTGGGTACACATTTGGGCATTATAATGGACACTCGTATTTCAATTCTTAAGGTAGTTTTTTAATTATCAGCCGGGAAAGTGGAAAAATTTTTTCGCTAAAGCCTTAAAATTAGTGACTTCTTATTTATTATTATACAAACGTTATCCCTTCTTCTTAATTACGAAAACGTTTTGCTTTTAGTATACAGACCCCAATTTAAAAAAAAGGAAATCCTTCAATTTAGTTAAAAATAAAAAAAATTTGCTCATGAACTATCTCTTTTTAAAAACTTTTGGTTTTCAGAACGGCAGGTTATGTATTTTGCAATCTAATTTTGTTTATGTTATTACCCTAAATACCTGAATATATCAAAGATATATACATTTTTTTCTTTGTTCCGTGAAGTAACATTTTTGTGTAACTTAATTAATTAAAATACTTAGGAAGTTCACCACCGTGTTATTGGTCGTATTTCTGTAGTGCGATATTGAAATAACAGAGAAACTTGTGAACGCACTGTGTTTTTTCGTTAACTATTTTACTATTCAAGCAATAAGTCAGCAAAAAAATCACTTACATATAATAAACTTGAGCGGTCGGTTTCTTTAAAATATGTATACTTACATCACCAGTTGACTTTATTTAACGTTTTTCAATCAAAAATAAACCTAAAATGATGATAAACAGAAAGAGCTGATTGAATAACACACACAAATTACACACTAAACATACTTTTCAGAGTTGTATTGAAATACGAAAATTTAACATGTGAAACAATAAAAACCAGTTTACAGCTGTTGTATTACAATACACGATACGACGAAATACGACGAATAAAACGGATTGTGAACTCCCTAACTGTAAATAAAGAATTCTCTTTACAAAGCTTCTTTAATCAGTTTGGAGGTTAATAAACCATTTGAACTGTTATTTGGGACCTCAAACAAGCAATCTTCTATGCGATTCTGCAAATACTTGAGTAACTCAAAAATCACTAAACAATTATACAACTTCTGGCTGTGTTAGCATAAATTTAAGTTTTAGAAGTGTTTAAGGCGCTGTCCTATATGCTGCAAATCTGTAAAAAGCTATGACCAACATTTACGAGAGTATGCAGCAAACTGTGAATTCCCCTTATTTTGTGTTGCTCGAATATTTTGGTACAAAGCTATTAGCATTCACATCAGAAGAATGAAATGCAACAAACTCAGCAAAGCGAATACTTCATTTACCTCAAGTACAAGGTTAACCCTTTAGGTGCCAATACAGCAGTTAACGAAAGTGTCGAAATGATTGGCCAAACATGTACATACCCACATATACACACACATTTGCGCTAATATGCTCTTAAAAGAAAAAATTCTAGGTCACTGGTTTTCTATGCTACCCCTCAAACCTGTGGGTGTCCATACAAAGTATTTCAGTATTGAAAGCAAAAAAAAGGTACGCAACACACACGGTCAACAAGTTTATTCGTGAAATGTGGTATGCCCAATACCTTTTTATACGAATATTTGTTTGTATACATCATATATGGACATACATATACATATGATGTAAATATGTTTGCATATGCAAACATCCACAAATTGCAAGTCGTTTGTGCTCACGTACGAGTATGAGTGTGACACTTTTTAATATTCAGCTTTCAAAAATTTTCTTGCTATGTGCGAATGTGCGCGCATGTCCTATTATATATACATACTTACATACATATGTATGTATGTATGTACATATGTTCATATTTAGCTTGACCTTTCTTTCAAGCACTCGTAACATAAGTTTTTCACCCAGATAGCCTTTTGTTTTCCTTTTTGCCACTTATGTTTGCTCAATAAACCTGCACTTATTTGTATCCATTCACTTACATTCTATAGACTTTTGCAACAAACATACGTATGTAATTTTCTTGGTGTAGTCGCTCTTTGAATCTACTGCCATTGTGGCATTCAGCTGTGCCACTCTGTTGTTGATACAATTTTATACAGTAAGCAGTGTGTTTGTGTAGGTGATACGACATTGGAATTCAGCAAAATTTAATTACCTTACTTGAGGTTGTCTATAACTTGTCCAGTTTGTTCTATTAGTCGATAATTAAAAATAATCCTGGTCGATATTAGGTAACTGTCACCGCATAAATTAATTTCATTGGCATTGAAAAGCTTCATCCCGGTAGACGTTTTATGGCGCTGTTTGTGGTCACCAAGTTTTTTTGTGTTTTGTTTTTCAAAGTAGAAAATTCAATTAAACTTGAAAATATTGAAAACGAGTAGATTCATACTGGGTATTTATGTTAAGAAGATTAAGAGAAGCTTTTTAATCTGATATAGACACCGACATGTTTACATGCATACATAAAAGCAGCAAGCGAAACCGAGTTCCCATTATCATAAGAGGCAAAAAAGATATACATCCATGCTATCAGTTTCAGCATTCGGATTTAATTCACAAAAGTTTACTTGAGTGTGAAACTGTGTCCCAGTAAGTATGTACATACATACATATGTGCATGCTTCAACAATTGCGTGAATATGATTTATTAAGTTTAATTGATTTAAATGTTTAAAAATTAGTGATAAAGTAAAAACGCATTCAAATAAATTTTTGCATCATATGTTTATAATGCAGACGATATTTTGTGGTGTTCGATTTGACATTTTTACAAATGGTATATGCAACTTAAATTCTTCTCCTTCTATGTACATTTTAACTTACATGAAAATGTATGTATGTTTTACTTAGATTTTTTATACCCGAGCGTACTTGTACACAAGAGTATATTAACTTTGTTCGCATAACTTTTATTTGTTCTAGCCATCATTAATCAAGATAGATATAGACATTTACGAGTATATACCAAAGTGATCATAATGAAATGAGGAACTAATTTAGCCCTGACCATCGGTCCGACCATCTGTCAATGAACACGATAACTTGAGTAAAAATCGAGATGTTTTAATGAAACTTCCTACATAGATTGTTCTTTAGGTAGGTTGGTATTGTAAATGGTCGAGCTCGGTCAACAACCACGCCCCCTCCCCCAAAACTAGTTTTTTTTGGTTTCTATAGGAAAAAATCGATTAAAAATAAAGAAACTGATTTTTTAATAGATGCGCCTATTTATGATAAAATGTCTGTATGTCATTAACAGTGTCAGATTTCGTCACTGAATTTTATACACATACTATGTATTATCTTTGACATCACCAAGTTAAGCGTTCAAAATTTTTGTTGTCAGTAAATATGTAACTACGCACACCATGTAATGGTACTTTTGAAAAATCCGGGAATTTTATTATTTCGGTAACCTCTGCTCTATAGAGTTATCGCATAGCAACAAATAAGAAATTTTACAAAATTTCATAAAATCTGAAAAATGCTATATTTCAGTAACTTAAATAACAACTTTTTACAAGTTGGTTATTTATAAAATTGGGAAATAGGTTCGCCCGAAAAATGCTTTCCTTACTTGTTTTTTTGGGTATATTTTTTTCCAAAATTCATTTAATTCGATTGATGGTCTGAATAACCTAATTATTTCGAATCACGATTTTTATTTTATAATGGCTCAATGTTGTTTATATATAACTAAATTATCTATGTATCTCGACTATTATATAAAATTGATTATATGGGAAATAATATGGTTCTCTAGGAACTGAACCGATTTTAAAAATTATTATTTTTTTAATGAAGCATTTGTGTAAAACAAATGGTGGCATACTTATATTTTTAGTTATTGGATTAGAAATACCCTTTTTATGGGTGTAAAGTTCCAAAAAATATAAAGCATTAAATTATTTGGTAGCCAAATACGAGTACAATGCATAACTTTAATAAATCATTTTTTATATCGTTGGAGAACCAAATCGTTGTATATCATTCGAATAAAGATAAGTACGTGGGCAACGAGGCGATTTAGTGCTGGTTTTATTATATATTTTTATTTACAATCAAATAATATGAAAAAAGTTTTCTCTTCTCTCACTATACTGCGAACATAATCAAGATAGTTTTATTTACAAATGTATGTATAAGTGGCATAAGTGTTGTTCTCCTTTATCAGATTTAGAAACATTTATTAATATTTTATGTGACCATGTACATTTATTTTTACATGTCATATACATATTTGTTTTAATAACGAAACGATGATTTTGATTTTCTTATTGTGCATTCCTCAATGTGCAAATACATACATTCATACATATCGTCTTTTATAATATACAACCGCATATAAAGATATTGAAAAACCACGTTACCGAGGTTACAACAGTTTAACAAAAGCGTGTAAAATTGAATTATTAGAATATATTAAAACTATGTCGAAATATTGAAATATTATGACTAATATCGATATTTGTGGCCGAGTGGGTAGTGGTGCGTTCTATAACCCGATATGCCGCTGAGTTCGAGAATCGATTCTCAACCAGGGCAAGCAAAAGTTAATCATAAAAAAGATTTTTTTTCTAAAAGCGCTCACCCCTAGGAAGGCAATGATAAACCTCCGAGGGTATTTCTGCCGTTCGGAGTCGGCACAAAACTGTAGGTCCCTCCATTTGTGATAGAATATAAAGACGCACAAAACAAATGGTAGGAGAAGCTCGGCCAAACACTGAGCTATATAGTGTAAGCGCTTTCACCGAGCAAATCTCTTTCATGCCACAAATATCAGTTACGAGGTTTTGCAGAATGACTTTACGTGGTTTTTTACTTACTTCAAATCGACGATATATAAAAATATACAAGCGCTAATTTGGTCGAGCATTTAATATATCATTGGCCACCATATCAGAGTTGGTTATGTGTGACTATTATGCATTTTCGTTATTTTATTTTTTTAAGAAGCATTCAGTCTTCCTGGTTAAAGTTAAGGTTCTCACTGCGCGGCTCTTAAACTGAACTTGAATACTTGATTAAATTTATTATAAACAATTTCGTAGTATTGTTATGAGGTCCACTGGTGATTTACAGACTTCTGTTTGATGAAATCTAAAGTGTTAAAACGTCAAGATGTGAATTTTTTTCATATTTAATTGTTAAACTTGACATATTGGATATTAGTTAGTATGCATAAATACGAAGCTCGTCATACGTCTCTTGCCAGGAAGAATTGCGGATATCTTCACAGATAACATTACGCTGTTATTCAGTTTGATTTCAACCATTAAATCGAAACTTTAAGTCTGGCAGCTAATTGCATGCCCATAAAATACAATGTCGATACTCACCTTCATGAAAAATGTTACCGTTTATAAATCTAATTGGTATCTTGCGACTCCTAAAATAAACATTAATTTTTTTTTTACAAAAGACATATTAACCAAAAAAAATCATTTTAAACCTGAAGTTGTATTGTTTTATAATTTTTAATTTTCTTCTTTTAATTTCTCATAACTTCTTTACTCTACACATATCGCATCCAACTAAGTTCGCATTCCTTTATTGCCCCTGAATTTTCATTGCCCACATAATAAAGTTTGAATGTGAACGAATGAATGCCAAAGTCATAACAGCTTTTCATTCATTAGTTCCTACCTGTTCGTTCATATTTCATTCAGCGTCATTTCCCGTTCAACTTTCCGTTTGTCGCTTTTCTCTTCGCGCAGCAGTCTCTGTTAACAGCTTTTTTTTCAAAACCATTTTGGTGCTATTTTATCTTTTAATTAAAATGAACAGTCTCACACTGGAAATATATTTGTATGCAGGTACCTAGAAACCGATGGACATACATACATATATTAATTTCATTGTGTGCTGCTCTCGTAATTAAAAGGGCATTTTACTCTGCCTGCCCACGATATCAAAGCGGCAAAAAAAACTGAAAACTATTGAATGCAGATGCAATTGCTTACTATAAACATGTTCATATGTATGTATGTATGCATATGCATTTGATGCAGAAGCTTGTTCGTGGTGCCAGCTACCACATTGCGGCTACAATTAGAATTAATTTAAATTTCAATTTATACCACTTTTAGAATTCGAGAGTCTCGCGAACATCCATTCATTTGAGCATACATACATATACTCGTATATGCACTTACACACATGCATATGCATGCATCTATATATATACTCGTATAGACATATGTAAGCGCCCTGAGAAGTATGCTTTTAATTTGCAGCGCTCGTGAACAAAATTGAAATTGGTAGATGATTCTCGTTTGATGTTATTTGACATGATGAAAATCTGTGAACACATCAATGGTTTACCACTTTATATGTTAAAGGATTTTGTAAGAAATTGGAGTCTTCAACTTCTGCTGTTGTCAAGGGATCTGAAGTGAAAGCCAATCCTACATGAAGTGGAAATCAGGGTCTTTACCATATGTACAACACTTAATTTTAATTAAAAAATTAATCAGTAATAGCCTTATTTACAGAAACTTTATAAGTAGCCAATGAGTTCTAGTCTTTTACCTCGGCGCGACTTCTTTAGTTCACTTCATCGTCGGGGGAACACGCAAGTCATAAACAGCGACCGTTGATTCATTACAGCACATCATCATATTATATCATTTCACAACGCCACATCTCGTCACATCATATAACATCACAACAAATAATCACGTCACATAGCAACACAACACTTTCAATCAGATTGGACCTTATCAATGCAGCTTAAGACCTGTTAAATCTACCATCGACCAGATATTTACAGTGCGCCAGTTCTAGGAAAATACCCAAGAAAGAAGAATCGACAAGCACTACCTTTTTGTAGACTTCAAAGCCGCTTTCGACAGCACAAGAAGAAGTTGCCTTCATGCCGCAATGTCTGAAGATAATTCGAGCCGCAGACTAAATCGGTCTTTTATAAGCGTGTGCAAATGCTGGCGTACGCCGATGAAATTGACATCATCGGCCTTAACAACCGCGCAGTTCGATCTGCCATCTCCAAACTGGACAGAAAAGCGAAGCGAATGGGTCTGGAGGTGAACGAGGGCAAAACGAAATATCTCGTATTGCTAAATATACAGCCGGTACGTTCATGGCTGGTATCTAATATCACTTTGAAAAAGGACTTAGGAACCAGCATTAACCTCAATAATAATGTGAGTCTCGAAATCCAAAGGAGGATTGCCCTTGCCAACAAGTGTTACTTCGGACTGAGTAGGCAATTGAGCAGTAAAGTCCTCTCGAGATGGACAAAAACCACACTCTATAAGTCTCTGATTATGCCAGTCCTATTGTATGGCGCAGAAGCATGGACGAAGAAAATATCTTATCAGAGGGCTCTTGGAGAGTTCGAGAGAAAGGTACTTCGAAAGATGTATGGGCCTTTACGCCTTTGCGATGGCAAATACCCTAGAAGATGGAACGATGAGCTGTACGAGCTTTATAACGACATAGATATAGTGTAGTTAATTATGATCCAGTAGCTTCCCTGGCTAGGTCAAGGTACTCTAGGTGGCTAGGTTGGGTCCCCTTGGTATTTCCAACTAGCGCCAGTTATTTTACTAATTTGCTAAATTATGTACATATGGACATCGCAAAATGAGTCGAATGAGCCGGTATTCATTTCCTTAACACTGCTTTGAATCTGCAGTACTGTATAAATGTCAAAAGTTAAGATCTTGATTCGCAGATTCTTTCATTCGAAAACTCCAACAGCCCTTTGAGATGGTGTTGTCCATGCTAATAAGTTATACAAAAGTACGGTCGTAATTAAGGGCACATGGAGTGTGGTTTTGGTTTGCTGAGAGTGAACTACACATTCGATTAAGAACACTGTTACAATCAAATGTAACTTATTCTTTAATTTTCATAAATTGAGGATACAAAATTTTATTGAATAGCGCCTGTATTAACCTCTCGATTAACTTAATAATAGGAGATGAAGCGAACTCCTGTGCATTGCGTTTTGATGCTCCTTTGAAGTAAACAATCAATAAAGAGATGATCACTTTCGGTGAACAAGTCTAGCACTAATACGGGTGACGAATTCAAAATTGAGTGAGTTTGGGTATAATTTGACAATATAACGACGCACACTACAAATATGTAGTTGAAGATGCTCGGCCAAACTCTTAGCC
Source organism: Philophylla caesio (assembly GCA_963971545.1). NCBI lineage: Eukaryota > Metazoa > Arthropoda > Insecta > Diptera > Tephritidae > Philophylla > Philophylla caesio. Next base: position 195,053,759 of record OZ020604.1, on the reverse strand, counting down.
AAACACTTTTTCTATTCTATTTAAACAAACTGAATTTATAATTACTAATTACAACACAACATTTATAGCGATAGCAACTCAGACCAATATTTTAATATTTTTAGAAATGTGAAATTTACATGAGTTCCAAAAACGGCATCATTCTTTAATATTATACATGAGTTCTGTTTTCGTACGCACTTTCCAGCAAGATCCAGTAACAATTGTTACGGACTATCATGTTTTGGCATTTTCGTAAGCTAAAACTTGCAAAGTGTGGGAAATTAAGAGAACGCAAATGACAGCTGAACTTTCAATTTTTACGGGATTTTTACTGGATAAATTTTAACTTTGAACAATTTGCTTGTAAGAAAAATAGCTACTTTGCTGTAAATTAATTCTTAAAGTTCTCTTAAACAGATAAAATCATTTGATTGAAGTAAGTGAAAAAATTAATTAAGTGAGTAAATATTCGTAACACAAAGGTCCAATATATTAAGTAATGAATGCAATACCCTAACTATAAAGTAGTAACGACCTGAAATATCCGGCTAGCCTTTCATTTTCGTACTTTCTTGCAAGTGTGGCTCTCTGAGAGCAAAATATGTCTGGTTCCAAAAAAGCAAACTTAAATATTTTATTTTATTTTTATTGTTCTAACAAACTAATAATTGACTTTTTCAATTTTTCACAGATTTTTTTGTGTTATGAACTGATTTATGTTACTTTAAATATGCACAGTAACATAAAGATATAATTTTAAACTGAAATTTTTTTTTAATAGTCTTATACTAATTTTAAATAAAGAGTACTAAAATTTAACATTTTTCTTTTATTTTCAGGTATGTTTATAAATAAGGAAAACCATTTCAACAGTAAGTTTATGCGAATTTTAAAAAAGCACATTTTTCAAGTGCAAACTAAAGCACTCAGAAATATATCATAATAAATTGAAAGCCAATTGCGAGGCCAAATCGAAACAGCTGTCCTTGGCAAATCAAAGATAGCAAAAATTTTAATAATAAAACATTTGTACAAATGAACGTATATGGATATAAATTGGCTGAGTCATATAAAATAAGTATGGTACACATTTTACCACGTGTCGATAAACCTACATATAGATAATAAATTATTTAACGATTTAGTACAGAAAATCGAAAATTCAATTTCACAGCTTTGCATTTAAAGCTGCTTTACATAAATCAAACTCATTAGAATTTCAAATGTGTTATCATATAAAAAATTATATAAGTTAATACTTGTCAGTTTATGTACGATTGTTGGTAAACAACAATCAATTTTATGACGGGTGGCCATCAAAATATTATAATTTTCTTCTACAAAGCAAAAGTCAACAATAAGAAACACTTTCAAATACACACCCAGAATATACATACATATATATGTCTGCATATGTATTAAGTAAAACAAAAAGCAATAAACTTGTCAATATCTCACAACTGCCGAATAAAAGAAGTTGGCAAATGAGTGAGAAATTTTGCAAATTTTCCGTGAAAGAAATGCACGCTAGCAAATTTTTGCCTAGAACAAATGCGAATCCTGCTGGGCTTTTGTTGAACTTTTCAACATATTTTTCATAAAATTCACACGAATTCGCTATTGTTTTGCATACACATTTGTGTGCGCGTGTTTGTGTTTACGATCGAGCGATCCGCATTCGCTTGGTTGTGTGTGTGCGTGCAGTTAGTTGTCTGTTTGCCGATGAAAAAAGCCGACTATATTTGCTATTTTCATCTAGGCGGCCATATGTGCAAAAGAGCAAGCAAATAAATTATTTATAAATAATTTCTGGCAAAAATTCAGAAATTTTCCTGATGATCTCCAATTATAGCGCTTTGGCAGCATGCCAGCAGCGCGCTGTTGAGACTATTCACTTTTGGACGAAGCTGCGCAGTTGCCACACAAAAGCAGATGTGCATGATATATGAAAGAAAACAGAGTGATGAGATCTGTTGCTCTCAACAGAGAGGAGAAGGCAGGATGGCAAACAAAAATATGTGTACCTAAAAGTAGGTGACGGAGAAAGTGAAGGGGAATGAAGTACTTACATAGATGAGGGAAAAGCAAAAAAAAAATTAAAAAATGAAATTTTGTTGAGCAAGTGAGTGATTACAGCGTGTGAGTGTAAAAATTTGGAGAGTTGCTAAAACTTTTGACGCTTTTTGTGTTTGCATGGAAAAACTAATTTAAAATTTTCTGCATTTGTGTTAGCCAAAAGCTGAGCATTATTTGCGCTCTAAGCATTTCGCACGACAAAAGCGCTCGCGCTTCTTCGCATATACACACATACATACATACATATGTACATGTATAATATTTACTATTTTGGTTTTGGTTTTTTTTTTAATGCATAGCTAGATTTATCATATATGTATTATTGTTTTACTTTATTTAACTTTTATTTGAATATTTAAAAATAGACCCCTTTAAATACCTGTCAGCGCTGTCACTTCACTCACTCAGTGTAGGCTGGCGGAGCGCAACGTGGCAAAAGAAGTGTTGTAAGGCATAAATATAAACAAAAGGTGAAGGACGTTGAAACATCTTGGGTGTGTTTTTTCTCAAGAAAAATTATATGCATTACACTTGTTTATAAATAAAAATTTGTGCGACAAAATAAAAAGAAAACATAATTTAAAATATGCCAACGAAATTAATGGGCCAATGCGAATAAAAGAAATTAAACAAAAGTTATTACATGCGATAATTTGTATATATTTTTATACGAAATAAACACATTTTTTTCACAATTTGAATAAAATATTATCTGTGTACTATTGAAATAAATTTGACATTTTTGAGAGTTCTCGGTGTTTAGAACTTAGCAAAACGTAAAATAAAATTAGCATAACATTGAAGGAAATAAAACGTATTACGCGCACGTTTGCTCTTTCTTTTTCAAAACCTAGCAATATATTATAATTTATTTAGTTTCGAAAGGATTTGGTATTTGAGGCATGAATTCTTCCTACAACATTTCTTACGTATTGCTTTGCTACGTGCTCACTTTCTGCGGCCAACTAATTACGAGTATAATAATTATTGTTGGTGGTTATTCTACTGTACAAATACATATACATACACACTTATTGAAAAATTGACTACATTTGCACCAACAATTTACATTCTTATATGCATACATATGAATTTACTTTGACAAGGACACGACTTTGGCATAGAACTTGATTGAAATGCGTTGTCGCAGTGCGATACGCAACAAAGAGCCAACGGGAAGTAAAAAATCAGCAAAAAGAAAAAAACCGAAAATCCAACACAAAGAAAATATTTGAAACAAATAAGAAAATGATAAACTGCGTTAATGTTTTTTCGGGTTTCTATTTTCTTATAGGCTACTCATTAAAAAATTAGTCGAGTATTTTATTTGTGTTTTTGGTTTGTTTGCGTTCAATAATTGGCAATTTTGTCTAGTCATGTCTCATTTATTTGATGGCTTATAATGCCACAAGATATTTAACAGTTTTGGGTAGATGAAAAATTTCTCTCTTTTTAAATGAACGTTGAATTAGTTTTCGTGCATAGGTAATATTTCGCAAAGGAAAATAATGTCTACTTATTTTACCGGCCGCAGTGGTCGAGTTGGTAGCGGTGCGTGCTATAACTCGATATGCCGGTGAGTTTGAGGTTCAAATCTCAGTCAGGGCAAGCAAAATCTTAATCATAGAAAAAGTTGTTTCTAATAGCGGTCACCCCTTGGCAGGTAATGGCAAACCTCCGAGGGTATTTCTGCCATGAAAAAGCTTCTTATTAAATACATCTGCCGTTTGTGGTAAAATATAAAGACATATCGATTCTTGATCGTATTTTGTTGGTACTCGTTGAAGTTTGTTATTGTGTATTTAGCCAAATTATAAGACAATTTTGGAGAAGCATTTAAATTTTAAGTTGTTGACTTCGCAACGAAATCTGCTATAAGTATAAAAAAAATTAGGAAACAACGCAAAAGGATGCGAAATTTAGGTGGCAGTTTCATTCTCCGCCTTAAATGCGTGTATAACAGAATTCAACAGGTGTTTCATTTACTTCTAATAAAGTTTGGGCTCGACGAAATTCGCGGGGACTTCTAATAGAACATAAAAATTAAAATACTTTTGAACATAAATAAGAAAATAAATACTTCTAAACAACGTATAAAAGTTTGTATGGAAATCGCGAATCAAAAGACTGTTTTAGTCTATTTGCGTGCAACAATCCTTTTCGATCATTTTAAATGGTTTTAACTTTTAAGGAAAATATAATGTTAGAAAGTTAACTTAAAAAAAAAAAGATAAATATTTATGTGGCAACGTGACACTGTGCGATGCTAGCGTCAAATAAGTATACTTTGCCCTTTACACAGCGAATTTGTCATAAGCTAATGTTTTCTGCTGATACCCACAACTATATTAAAAATACGTTATGACATAATTGAAAGTTTTTTCAACTCTTCTACATAGCTTGAGCAGCTACAGAGATTTTGATCTACCGTCTTTTTATAACCGTTAAAGGAAAGTCACGGCATACAGTCTGGTGCATAGACTTTGTTGTTTTAGAAGCCGTCGATGCCAACTTATAAATCAAAGCATAAAAAACTGCTATCCTTCCATACTTTTTTTGTGGTAAAGGTTCAATCGAAGAGAGCGATTGAACGGAATGGACAGTGTCAAAAAATACGTCCATGTTTGTTGTTTTCAATGCCACACTGGTATACTCGTATGAAATGTACAGACGTAAGTTAGACGCAATAAACCGCGCTATATATTCAGACACAAAGCGTGTCTTAGCATTCCTTGAGTGGATTTGACGTTAACGTCTGCTTCAGCCGTGATGACCATTGGGCTGTTTAAAAATATAGAAATTTAAATTCAAACTTTCTCATAAAACCGGTTCTATATAAGAAAGGACCGAGAATAAATCTTTAAACGAATATTTTGCCAGAAGATAAAAAAACTCTTCAGTAAATACATTATAAAATGTTATTCATTCTTAGAACTGTAATCTTAATCACAGCACAAACTTCCGCTATTTTTTTCGGTTGCATGCATGTGATGATTTGATGTTCATACAAGCATAACAAGTGTTTATGTATTTATAAGATTGTTGGTAAGTAATGATGTTAAATCTCAGTCAGGGCAAGTAAAATCTTAATCATAGAAACAGTTTTTTCTAATAAGGGTCACCCCTCGGCAGGCAATGGCAAACCTCCGAGGGTATTTCTGCCATGAAAAAGCTTCTCACAAAATACATCTGCCGTTCGGAGTCGGCACAAAACTGTTGGTCCCTCCATTTGTGATATAATGGATATAAAGACACACCCCACAAATGGTAGGAGAAGCTCGGCCAATCACTTAGATATATAGTGTAAGCGCCAAATTATTGTTATTATTAATACATTGTAGGTTAAGGTAGACCGAATAGAGCAGAGAAGTGTGGGAGAAATAATATTTATGTAATTAGCTGCCTTTAATAAACTTTTACATACAGACAAATTAACGAGTATATGGAAGCCAACAAAAGCGAAATTAAAGCTATAAAAAATAATCGTAACAAATTAATTTCCTAAAATTTGTGTAGGCAACTGGAAGAAAAATACAAGACAAGAAAGCATGCCGCAACAAAGAATATTCATGATACACACACTCGTGTGATATTTTTAATATGAACGGACCAAAAAAAATGTGTTCACAGAGGCGATACGAGTATAAATGAAAATATATGTAATATTTTTGTATGTATGTAAATAACTATTGTATTTAGGAAAATGTTTGGGCAACATTAAAGATGTCAGCAAACAGATAAGAAATATTGCCATACGCAAAGGAAGAGATAAAGAAAAGAGAAATTATCTAGTGATTTGTGTCTATTACTAACAAAGTCAAGTGATAAAAAAATTAGCAGAAAAGCTTTGTGCAATTAACTAAAGAATTAACTAAGGTTATGTATGATATTTTAGGATTTTACGTGAAATAAACAAATGCTTTTGTTGCACATACCAACGATGGTTAAAAAAAATTTACTCAAAAAAAAGTTTACTGTAGCGCATCCTTTATCAATAATTTCACTTTTTTATTATCAAAGTTTGAAGTATTTTCGTAAAAACCAAAAAAAAATTCACTTTCTAAAAGGAGAAACGAAGTTTTAAGTTTCGTAAAGTATATCAGTACATATATATCTACAATGCAAATATGTTTAGAAAATATTTCAAATAACTGGTCTGAAATTAAAATGTTTGTATGTATAAACCGTTTTACGCTGAAACACCCATGAATGAATATATATGTTAGGTAAGTATGTATGCCCGTACTACATTTCGATGGAAAAATTTTGGCTAAATTGACGTAAGCACGGAATTCCGAAATCTCAAACCATCGATATTATAAGAGTGAGAACAGCTGTGCACTCAAATCCATAATCCGACTATTGAATCGCAGTTTTTTTCTTCGGGGTTGCGCTTAGTTTTTGTTCGATAATATCAGAAATAGTCGAAATGGTTGTGATTATCGATTTTCACAATGCGTTACTCTAACCTAAAATCAAATGAATCAACGTACCGGACACTTTTTTCGAAGTGCATAAATCAAAATGTAAATAATATATTTTATAAAACTTATGAACACTGTTAGATTGTTTAAAAATGCAACTTAAGAATCGGACTTTGTGCATCATCACCAGTTCCGATTTGATCCCGTCTGTACTCACACCATGCAAGTGAAGGCACTACGAAATGTTTTTTACGGAAGTATCGAAGTAGGGCGGAAAGGTTGAAAGAGGAGAGTTTTGCATAAAAAACCTTTAAAGTGATTTATACGAGGGAAGCGTTTAGCCAAAAATATGTTATGGAGAGTTGTGGAGTGTATCTTCTTTCGTCTGCTTTCGCGGTGGTTGAAAACTAAAAATCCATGTGGCGAATGAGATGGAAATGGAGCACCAGGAAATAGTTGCAATAAACTTTAACACTCCACACCTACGTTCACCACATCTTAAATCGCCACACCTAAGCTCACCAGAACCGAGTTCATCACACGTCAAATCTATATTTCAACGCTTTCGCCGATTGCTGACAACAACTGCGACAAGATAGCCACATGTCAACCAAAGCAGAACAATGAAGAAAGAAAAAAAACAATAAACAATTTACTATTTCCATCGCTTAAGAGTTTTTCAACAAGGACATTAATTGCTTGCCAACAAACAAAAAAAACTAATTAAAATTAGACATTAACATACACATATACATACATATGTATGTATGTACATAAATTTTGTATGTGTTTACTGTGAGCTCACTTTGTCATTACTTGTTTATGTATTTTACTCATTGCTGCGCCTTACAATATGTTGTTGTTGTTGATCTGCTTTCTTATTTCGTTTTGCTCCGTCTAATTAAGTGTTTGTTGACTACTCTCTACTCATTTGGCATTTGAAATTTAACAGAAAATGCATTTCGCACTTGGATGTGCGCCACGGAGCTAAGCGATGGACAACTTGCGCTTTTGCTTAACTGTAGCGGAATCTCTAGGCGGGGAAAGCGAGAAGGGGTTGTTAAAAAGGATTTACCTATCAGAACTAAATGGCGTAAAATTCTTTTAATATCCCTTACAAAAGCTAGCTAAAAGAGTTCCCAAAGATCAACAAACAAAATGTACATACTTATGTGCATACAGAAAATCGCAAAACTTTTAAAAGCCATTGTCAGCAACTCGAAGTAAAATATATAAAGGTTAATAACAGTTTTTTTTGTGGTAAAAATCATTTTTAAGATCTCCAAAAATGTCGTATTTTTTTATCATGGATTGCAGATAAGATATCAAAAAAAAATGCGTTTGCTGTCTAGAGGAGGTTTAATTATAAAATATTTTAAGTTCCAAGTCAAATAAAAGAATATTCTGAGGAACGGCTTCATGCCAACTACATTTTTGTACATACATAAATAATAAAAATAAAAAAAACTTGAAAATATATTAGTTCCCGCACACGTTTATTCTTTTACTTTCATCTTATCATGCATGGCGGTGTTTGTATCCGCATTTTGTAGTGCACCAACAGACGCTTAGGATCTAAATTACGTGATCCATGATTCCAACTTCTCTGCTTTATTACAAAAAATGTATTAAGTGATCTTTCTAATCATGTAAAACTCATGTTTTTTGCCCACTAGCTTTACACAGACTTTTCAGCTCTCTTGTTAAAATATTTATGAATTTCATAAGTATCAACTTTTATTTGTGGTAGTTTTCCCTGTAAGTTGGTCGATTTTCCACTACATTTTTATGCTGGCGCCTTCTAGTTTAACAGCCAGGGCAGATCCATGCATATACTCGTAGTTACGCGCATAAATAAGGTTTGATTTGGAAAGCTTGTATTTGCTGTTTCGTCTTGATGAAGTTAATACTTTCCTTTTCTCATTAAAATTCAAACAATCTTACTGAATACGTCAAGTAAAGAGAGAAACTGACAAATAATTTAAAATTTTAATATTTTTAGCGTCAAATTATCCAGACTGAATGAATAGAGAATTCATAATTTTAGTACACTTAAATATTTGCATTTAAATGTACTCTTTTAAAAGTTCTTGAAAAGGGGTTAAACATTAACCCTTGTTGTCGCATTTTTAAATTTTAATATTTAGTTATATTTTTTTTTGTTTCTTAAAGTATTCTTGCACGGTATATATTTTTTACATGTAAAGCTACTACTTTACAAAATTCATGTGTGGTTTTTATTTCTTGCGTCTTTACACGAGATTTTCGGGAGCTTGTGTGTCTTAGAGATCTTTTCCTGTCAGCCATGTCAGTGCGAATTTATGAATTCTCGCTTCAAATATATTAAATGGTATAACGCTTTTTTTGCTGGTTGCAAGATATGATAATAAAAAAGTTATCAAATTTTTATTATCATATATACACTTGTATATTTTACAGTTTATTGAAATCTTCTTCCAAATTATGATCATAAAAATGAATTTGGAATTTAATAAACTTGTACATTTCATGCCTAGTTTTTTTTTTTTTTAATTTCACCACCTCGTTTTATATTTAAATTTAACTTTTGATTGATATTTATAATAAAGGAAATAGTAAATAACTGCTGGAAATACAGAAATTAATTTATCGTGTGCATCCAATTAACTTATCTATTTATTTACCAAAGCCTTTTTCTAAATAATCTTTTCAATTCATGTTATATCGGTTACTCATACTTATTGTGTATTTTTTTGTGCATACACGGTATAAAGATATTTATATGTGTGGTTATGTTAATAAATTTGAAATGCGTCCGTATGCGAAAATATAATTGAAGTTATGTATTTTCACTGCTTTGTGGCTTTTGTATAATTTTTCAAGTACTACATCCGCACGTTAATGGCTGCAGCATTTTTAAGAAATTAACAAAAAAATAAATAAATATGTTTGCGTCGAATAATTTAAAATCATGCATATTAAGTATTTTTCTATTAAGAAATTAACATAATGTTTAAATTTGGTAATTGCTGCGTTCGAAAGCATTATGCTTATGATTTTTTTCTGAAAAACGGACCCATAGGCATGATGAGGATTTAACAAAGTTATTTATCAAAATAAAATTTACAATCAGTGTCTGAAATGAAATGAAACCCAACTCGGGTTATGAACGTTTTTTTCAATAAATTTTTTTTTTATTCTTTGTAATGTCATAAATGGCGTAAACAAGCAAATAATACGAATTATAAAATAAAAATATCAGACATAAACTTTTTTCAATGCTTTTCTGAGTACTCATATTATTTTAGTTATTTTTATTTTTTTATTACTTCACATAGCGCAGCTAAAAAAACTACTTACCTTTTCATACATTTAACGTTAGGTCAAAAGTTAATAATTTAATTAATTAACTGTTTTGTGCAAAAATATGTAGCTTCATCCATTAAAAAGTGCTAATGAAGAGTAACCAAAAAACAAAATACCACAATAAAGGGAAGAAATTTGTGACTCATTAGTTAGAGCAGTTTTGACAAACCTCAATTAGCAATATAATTTCGCAAAAACAAAAATTTTGTATCACTCAATAATTTTTTTTTTCTTTATTATGCATACAATTTAATAACTAAAGTCTATTTATATACTCATAAATCATTTACATAGATTTCTATTTTTAAAGCAAACTAACTACATTTCTATACTTAATAAACTTGTTCGTGTTTGTTTCGCTGTTGAGTGCCGAAGTACACGAGTGAGTGTATACCCAGCAAACATTACCCACATTAAGACTGCAGAAATTTTGACTTTTTATTTTAGATAACCAGCGCAATTTTCGACATTTCAGAATGACTGTACAATTCGATTTTCGAATTTTTAGTCGGCTTAGATTACAAAGAGAAATTTATAATAAAACTTCAATAGCCTCTACTTGATAGTCAAGTGCAATATTTGCTGGGTATATGCAAGTAAATAAGATCAATATTTTTAAGCAATATAATTTCGAAAGAATACAAATGCATTTGTGTATTAAAATTTTTTTTTGTGTATGTGTTTGCATTCGTATGAGTAAAATGATTTGCAGCTTTACTTACATATTTAAATACTAAAACTATTATTGTTCAATATTGTTCGAAATTCAGCTTAGACGAGTAATTCTTTAATATGCCTCGTATTTATGGATGTACATATATACTCGATATACTCGATACATTTATTTTATAAATATGTATGTATTATCATTCCATGTATGCTTATTTTAAATATAAACCAATACTTATGCTAATAACAATTATTTTCCTTTCCTTTCGTAAATTCATTTTTAATTCCCTTACATACCACTCAATTAAAGCAAACATTTTCGCAATGAAATAAAAAAATAATAATAAATATATTCTCGTACATATTACTTTTCCTCATTTCGTGAGAAATTTTAACCCTTTAGCTCCTCACTAAATTAGTATTTTTTTTTTCTTTTCTAAGCAAAGTGCAATCACAAAATTTCTATCTGTTCCCACAATAAATTGCCACTACCTCATTATGTATATTAGGAATGTCAATCCCGGTATACTGTTCTTTTTTAACTCCTGAAAATCCCGGGATTAATGAAAACAATTAATTTAATATCAATTTTAATTATAGATAGAATTTTAATAAGCTCAAAGCCGGTCTTTATGGATTTATTTAAATGTGGCATGGTGAGGAAATATGTATGTTAAAAATTAATAAATATACTTTGTGTAATAATTATTATATATCATAAAGAGTCAAACAACAGAAGACAATCCTGTCAGATGTGCACATATTTTTATTAATCCAAATAATCCTTGCTATGAAAGCGATGTTATAAATACTAACGAGAAGGTGGTTGAGGTGGATAAAGCAGTGAGTCTGAAAAATCAATTTCATCAAGTTTTAGCGAGCGAGTGTAGAATGACATATAATTTATGAGAAGGTTTGGTAAAATAAATTATTATAATGGATGCGATACAGGTTTTTCACACAACAAATTTAAGTCTGGGTTGGAGCATAACACACTTAATGCTTTAATTTAATTAATGACGAGTTTGATTAAAAAAAAAAATAATAACTCTGCCTCGCTCCAAATTGAATGGGTGATACATTTAATTTTTACTTGATTTTTATATAATATTTACTGTCCGATTCTGTGTTCTTCTTAGATTATCAAACATATACAAATATTCAAAAGTTTATAATTTGTCAATAACATTTTTTGTATGAATAATTAAGCAAAGGAAAACCCTTTTTTCTTTTTGTTAGAAGACATAAAACTTGGTAAATTTTTAATTTTTAATATGTGCAAATAAATGATGATTTATCAAGAACTAAAATCGGGCTGTTTATATTCATCTCAAACAGTGATTAAAAACAATTTTACTGTATATGCATTTGCGGCTGTACCAAATATGCACTCGTGTATTGTATAATGTTATGTTAAATACTACTATAATACTCGTAGAACGATTACAGAAGTGTTACATTTATTTGGCAAATTAAAACTTACGAATCAAAAACTCCTGAAATTCGGAATCCCGGGACAGATCTCGTAAATCTCGGGATCAATAAAATCCCAAAAATTGGCATCCCTAATGTATATGTAGTAGGGATGTTACTCATACGCCCATGCGTATCTGCATAACATAAGTATTCTGGGAGAGGCATGCCACACTCTCAAATTCTTTTGTCTCATTCTAAGATGTAAAGATCGCATTGTTTTCGTCTTTTATAATAAATGGAAGTGGGAAATCTTTCAACAAGGCGCTTGAAAAAGAACTCAGACTCTACCATATCCATGGTCGGAAACTAGTTACTTTATTTTTGGCGAACTTTGTAATTTGTAGCCTTGAAAGAAAGAAGACGCTTTAAAAAAGTCAAATAAAAATTATTTTTCGATTGAAATTCGTAATGTTTGAGCCAAGGCGAATTGATGTAAGGTGGTAGCGATTTTCAAAATGCAACCCTTTGGTGGGTTATTGTCAAACTTTATCTCCTTTGTAATTAACTTTCGCGAAATAAAATGTACACTGTTAGAGTCACCGCAAAAAGTTTTAGTGAACCATATCTTGTATTTCCTGTAGTCAAAGGGAACAATTTATTATTTGCAGCTAAACAATTGATTTTGACAACCAACCACCAATCAGCTGATTGATTAACACCACCTTTTATGAATTCGCCTTGGTTTAAAAAAATCTTTTAATAACGAAGTAAAGCCCAAAGACTTTGTAATACTTTTGTATAAGTAAGTAAGTATGTGAGATTATATGCTGTCTTCTACAAAGCCATTTTCAAGTATTTGTGCAAATACTTATTTTGTTTGCAAACTATTTACTTAGTTATAGCTTACTTACAAACTTAATTTGTGCAGAAAGTTAAACGATTGCTATCATCCATACGCATACACATATACTCGTATATATGTACAAACAAACATAAGTTTGCGTACATTTACAATCTATATATTTTGATAATAATAGTTGTTATATTCGTACTTAAATACAATTTACTACACTTAATTATTAGCGCAATTACACTAACAAATTTTCGCAAGCAAATTAAAACCGAATGACGCACGAAAAACAGCGTAAAATGAGATCAGTAACGGCAACATGAATGAAGTGTGGTGGGGGGAGGGAGCTAAGTATTTTACCTTCAAAAAAAAAAATATAAATACATATATACATACACAAAGATATTCAAAGTGGCAATTAATGCGAAATTGTCACTTTGAGAGTTTCGTTAGAAATATGGTAAGCTTTGGGTTGGGAAAACAGTTCGGCATTTTTTTTTTGCGTCTACTAAGTGAGCGTGAATTTTGTTAAGCAAAAAGGAAGTTGCTATTGGTGATGCTGCTAAAGTTTGTTGCTTATGTCAATGGAAGTGGAGTGAGCAGTGTTAATGTAGATATATATGCAGATTATTATGTTTATGTTTATGAAGATATTGCAGCTGTCATCGCTCGTTTTACTGCAGATGCTAATAATTTTACTTTGTTTTACGTCACACGATTTTAATAATAAACTAAAATGATTTATGTATGTATTTGCTTCAAATTGAATATTTAAACTTGGAAGACTGACACACAAATTCAACTACTCAATATACAGCAGCAAACAGATTGAAGTAAGAGATAGAAAAATTGCCCAAAGGACAAGTTCTTAACTTACTGACTTGTTTTGGTATAATTTCCCAACTGTTAACAATTGCTGGGGTTTATTAATTAATGTATAGATAAATAAAACTCAGTTAAATTTCAAAGTTAATAACTTACAATTCTTATCTAACAGTCACGTTTTGAACACTAATAAATAAATTTGTAGTGGCGCGTAAACATGTTAACAACATTTTTGATAATTTCATGTATTTTCAATTAATTTATTTGTTAAAATTAAATTTCGGTCATTTGAAATGATTCCTTTCATGATAGCTAACATCTAATAAAAATTAGCTTACATTTTTAGTACCAAATTAAGCTATTGTTTTGAGATTTATAATAATTCAACAAAATTTCAGCAAATCATCCATCAAAAAAAAATAATTTTTCTGAGTATGCAGTTTTGTGGTTTATTCAAATTAAGTGTAAAATTTGTAAAAAAAAAAAACTACTAAGAATTATCGTTGATTTTGAAAATTGTTTTATATTAGTAAGCACTGTAGGTTTTTGTTTCCACCTTGTTTCTGCCATTTTCCATTCAATCCAAACTGGTTTAAAAAAAATAAACATCAAACTTGTCTTGGTACACACGTACAAACTTGTGAGCATTATCGCACGTTTTCTTGAAATATTATGCAAAATTCTTTAGTGATTTTTACTTACATAACAAAAATGGCGAATGTACATAATATACTCAAATTAATAAAACCAGAAGAGCACGTGGCAATAATGACAATATAAATTAATTTAAAGTATTGGTTTCAATAATGTTCAAAAGCGTTCGTTTTTTTTTTGGTGGTAACTTTTCTGTTAAGTTGGATATCCAATCGGAATGCTTAAATAAAAGCACAATAAATATTTATATAAAAAAATTATAAATATTGAAAAAAACTATTTTTTTTTTTTTTTTTGCGATTCGGTGAGAATATGTGAGAAGCATTTAGACGAATCAGACTTTTATGCTGGCAAACGACGAAGCCTAATTTTTATTGCGTATATTTTAAGCTTTTTCATGGCAGAAATACTCTCGGAGGTTTGCTTCACAAAACTATTTGGCCTGGCAATGCTTTAAATGAACATAGCATAAGTACCATCAGCATTAGGACTTCTTAATACAAATAAATGTTTTTCGTATGTCTTACACACAACAAGGTTTCACTTCTTATTCTTCTTTTTTTTCTTAAAAATTTCTTCCTTTCTTTTTAACATTTTCTTCGTTGCTTTCTTATTGTCAGTCTATCATTACTTCACGGTTATTCGCGCTCAGCTCGGTAAGCAAAATCTGTATTTTTATCATTATGCGTAGATATTCTAGTACCAATATGTGCGAATATTTTTTTTAAGTTTCATTTTAGCATATTTTCTCTTTTAACCTGGCAAGAAATTTAAATGAAAATTTTGGTCCGTTCTTTTCTTCTTATACTCGTACTTATGTACACAATGTGTATTGGTCTTGGATTACATTGCAATAACTAACAAAAACTCCAATACTAAACTTATCAACAATTATAATAAAAATTTAAAAAACTTTAACTTTCTTGAATGGTTCTCTTTTTGCCATCCTCCTATTAATTGCCTGCTGACCCACATACGAGCGTTTTCTCTATCGCGCGCTCTATTTTTTTCTCGTCCGCTCCAGTTCGTACACGCCTCCACAATCCCTCGTACTCAATAACTAACACATTATGGTATAGTTATGTTTACGCATTTCAGCGTGGCCTATCTGTCTCCAGTTAAGCAATTAAGGTAGTTTGTGTTAACGAAAGTTTAGAGAAATGTTGAAGGGTGTTTTAAAAAAATATCATTGCATGCTTAAGTTTTACTCACTTTCATTTTAAGTTGATTAAAAATTGGTTTTATTTTTTTTATGGTTCTTGTGAGCATTAAATCTAACTACAAGTATACTCTTACTAATTGTGTTTTTTTATTACTTATGTTGTGCTGTGGCAGTTTCGCTCATAATTTATGCATTTATCGCCCGCACGCTGGAGTTCTTTTAACTCCACTGTCGAATTTATTTATTATGCAAATAAGCTCGCTTCGTTGTTTTTTTTTTCTTTTTTTTTGACTTGCCATTTTGCTTTAAATGCTGCTTTTTATTTAATTTTTTCACTGTTGCGTAAGTCTTAATTAGTTGAAGCTCTGCATTTATACCCATCGTCTCGACCCTTGTCCAATCAAAGTATTCCCTATCTCGCGCACTCCTTCCAACTGATTTCCCTATTCACTTCTTTTGTTACGTTGACATTTAATTGAAACCGTGACTTTGCCGCAGGCTGTGCTTGCGCTACAATTAATTCGATGCTCTTATCAACGTGACTTTCGCGCGCGTCCTTATTGTGCGCCTAGTAATGCAATCGATGGCTATTTTTCCTCTTACTTTGCTGTTATGCAGCACTCTACAATTACATCCACCTTTCAGCTGCGTTTTACCCGCATACTCCAGCTGGTGACCAGTTTGCGCTCTGTCTCTGTGCTCCTCAATATCGACTAAAAACTTCCATGCTGCGGGCGGTCTCCTCATTGTTATCCCTCTGATGTGCCGCATGTTACTTGTATGCACTTCGGTCAGTCTATACAAAAATAATATCTGCGCGATCTGATTTCGTTGTGGGCGGCTGTCGTTGAAACGCATAGACATTCACAAGTAATTGTGCCATGAAAATCAAGCAAAACAAAACGATCAAAAGGATATACAATAAAATATCGCGCACCATACCGACGCGTCGACCCAGTTCGATGTTCGCAATGCGTGCGTGAGTGAGTGAGTGCACGCTGCTGGCGGCGTTTGGCAGTGAAGCGGAAGCACAAGCGCGCTTATTGCTCTGCGTTGCTGTGACGCGCTTATATCTTCCCGCCTGCTTGGCTAAGTTGTGGCAAAGCCGCTTTGCGTATCAGTGTTGGAATCCCTGAGTGCAATCTTGTTTATTTGGGGCAAAGTACAACGCGTGGTAGTTGTCGCTTCAAGTGGCAAAGATGATGCGGATAAAGACAGCGCCTTCCAGTTGTAGTCGTCACCAATGCCGCCGACGTCGAAACGATGGCTTATCACTTTCTTCTTTTGTTTTGGTTGCTAGCGGCAGCACTTACTAATGTTGTTTCCGCAGCAGACGTCGTCGCCGTGGTCCCGTTTGAATGGGATTAAAGTTTTTTTTGATATAAATCAGCGCGAGATGCTGCTTAGTACCGCTATTAACATTATGCACTTACAATTGCAACTCTGCGCTTTGTGTGAGCTTATTGGAACGGGAAAAATGTAGAAAGAATGCAGTGTTGCCCTCAGGTGTCTCATCTTACGCCTTGACGCTACCCACTTCCGAACCTCACTGCGATTGCTCAGTTGCCGCCTTCCGTCTTCCGTGTTTCACTTCCTAATCGCAAGCTCAGTAGACTTACAGGTATTTTTGCGTAGTCTTGGAAACCTTTTGAGTCAACTTCGCCACCGAATGAATGGAATGACAAAGGGTGTTTGCTCTACTTTCCAAATGTCTACCTATGTATTACGTTTTCTTCTTGTTGTGATTAAAACTGCAAGTAGAAAGCGGAGGAAAAAAATCGTAAGTACACTGGGATATGTCGGAGCTGGATGAAATGGTGAAAATGGCAACCAACAAAAGCGTCATTAAGGTAAACACCAACTGTGCGCGCACAATAAACAAATCAAAAACAAACACACAAAAGTCATCTAAAAAAGATTCAAATAAATGTAAAATTACAATGCATCTACATTCAAGTGAATGTTTAACTGTGTCTAAACATGCATACATGTGCACATTTTTATATCTATGCAAGTATGTAGTAGTTTTGTGTGAGCGAACAAAAGCAATGTACTCGTAGTAAAATTGTTGAATTTACATGCAACTGTGCATGCAACATGCTCAACTATTGCAAGTACCGGCAAACAAAGCGGCAGCAATATGCACTCCATGGCATTTCATGTGGCAACGCACATCAACCGGCACAGGTACATATATACCCGTACATATAGTATGTAGATATGTATGTATGCACTTGTTCGTGGAGATTTGCATATTTCACGTTTGCAACATGAAGTGGTGTGGCATGAGTCGTGTACGCCACCTACATAGAACTCATGCAACTTAAAAGCGCACCCCCGACGGAATTTTATATGTAAATTTAAATTTACAATTGCAGAAAGACAGTTGTGTGCATAAAAATAATAAACGCTGTACTCGCCAACTACTCTTTTTAAAATGGACAGCTAAAATGTTTAGCAAATATTTATTTGGTGCATTTGCATTGCAATATTATTTAGTAAATGAATTGAAGTTTATGAGTGTAAAAAAATTCTGTTTTGCTTTCAAAATAATCATAAATGAAAAAAGAAATGTGAAACGTGTAACGCAATTAGTCGAGGAAGAACATCAATTATTTCTCATTACTCAAGCTTACAAAATTTTTCAAGCAAAAAAAAAATCAGTAACTTTAGCTAGTTAAATATTTTTTAAATATTTCAGTTTAAACTTTCAACTATTAAGTGAAAATATTTTATGGGGATTTCAGACTGTGGTCCTTTTTTTGCATTTTATCATTTTATTCTATTATTATTTATAACAAGATAAAATATTGATTGCTGTTGTTATTTAAATAAAAGGTTCGGCTTTTTCATATAACAAGATGTTTAGCTTTAAGCTTAGTATACAGTTCTCAATAAAAACCATAAGAAATATTTTTTTATTATTTCTGTTGCTTAAAAAGTACTTTGTCGTTGCAGTAGATTTTGAAGAAGAAATAAATATACGAACATTTTTTTCGTGAGCGCTTCAGACAAATTTAAGAAATTTGTATAATAGAAAATTTGTTTTTAATCTTTTGAGTGCAAATTTGATATGCATTTTTCTTAAGAGCTGTATTCTATGCTTTATGTAACATATTTAAGAAGCTCACAATTTTGAAAAAAAATAGGTTGAATTCTTCTAATTGCATACAAATTTACTAAAATTTTAATTCAAGAGGTTTGTGTTATAGACTGAAGTAGGAGAATATAAAAAAAGACAAGATGAGTTAGGGAGTGGTGAGTTTGTGTGTTGTGAGTTTAAGTATGGCGTGTTTTGGTGTGGTTGAATTGAGTTAAAGTTTGGCGAGTTTTGGTTTGGGTAGCTAAGTCGTGGTGAGCTTATTTGTAGTGATTTCACATATGGTGAGTAAAAAAGTCCTTATTGCCAGGTACACTTCAATAATTAAAATTAAATATAAATAAATACAAGTTTTCAATGTGTGGTGAGTGGAGGGAGCACACAGCAAAAAACATTTAAATAATATATTTTTTCTCATAATAAGTTTTTAACTTTACTTTTATATTTTTATATCATCAATGTTGAAGATTTAACAAGTGATATTTCTATCAAGATAAGTTTTCCGGAACTTCTTCGCACAAAACTGTACTCTCCTGTATAGGTATGATGGATTATAAATAATATGTCATTGCTTTGAATGCAATGGCTAGCTTCCATTCGAGAAACGAAATGAGGAAAGTGGCAAGTGCTAACGTCAGTAGGAAATTGGAGTGTGAAATGCGGAAATGAGAAATGGAAATGCGAATTTCTTAGCAAATATTTGCTACACTGCAACAAAAGGCTGATGCCACAACTCCCACAAAAACATATGTAAATATTAAATGAGTATTAGTAGACTGACTTTACTTGCACGAAAAAAAAAAATTCAACCGAAGTCTTTATGCCATCCACATTTGCGTCAACGCGGAGGTAGTAGCGCATACAGCTAGATAAGCGAATCAAAATAATAATAGTACATACATGCTAAGATTGTGTATGTACATATCTAGGCGTAAATGAGCACATTTTAAAATATAGAGCAAACTTGTTTCAATAAGCCACTTCTATTCACCTATAGCAAACAAGAAGATGCAAGAGATGCATTAGGGAAAATAAATGTGTTTGTGTGGGTGTGTACATTCTTATATATATACATGTATATGTGCTGTTCATTGTAATTAGGAACATGTCTCTGCAACGGCAAGAAAAGAGTTTCATGAAGCTCAAACTCATTTTCTTGTAACTGACATCCGAAGCCGCGTAAGTGTCTTCTCCCCTTCTTAACTTATATTCCCGATTTTTCTACATTTCTTTTGCGTTATTCTGATAAAGAATTTTTCAATTGCAACAATGAAAAAAAAGTTTTATTTTCAGTTGATTACAGCTGCATAACTATGCGCCCAACTGCACCGACAAAAGTATTGAAGTGCAAGTAGTGAAGTGGAACTTCACAGCATCGTTCATTAAATTATTTTTACAGTAATGCGCCTGAAGCTAGTTTAAGAACTTAAAGTAAAAGTACTCAAAAATGCATATCATTCAAAAACAAAAAACATAGCGGCGAAAATATTTAATAATTTTTTATAAAGTTAGAAAGCTGGTAACCAAAGGCGCAAACTTTGTGTTACAAAAAGGCTTGAAGTGAAAATCAAGTGAACACTTTTGTTTTAAAGAAATTTCAAGCATACGCAATGCATACGCCAAATTTGTCAAAAGTTATTTAGTTTCTTTTTTACGTAAACTTTTCAACAGTAGCCGTAGTCGGCATTGAGTTTTGTTTGTATTTGAACAGCTGGTAACTGATGCTGTGGCATGGAATATTGATTCATTCATTTGGTAAGGTTGAAAACGCGTTTAGTAAGATATTGTAATGCTTGAATAACTGTTGTAATGCTTTTGACTTATCGGTCATCTTCTTTGGTGTAATAATCTAACAATATATCTCACTTATGTATTGTTTCCAAACTCACTCATAGTACGGGTAATATGTATACGTTAGCTAGCGCTGAGTTGTCCTCATACCAATACCATAATAATGTTCACCTTAAAAGGCTTTTTATTTAAATGCAAAATAAATACTTAATAAAAAACTAAAATATGGCACAAATATATTCCCAGATAATCGAAATAGCTGCATAACTCTTTACAGAATACGCCCTCATTCATAACTGCAATTCAACAAAAAGTAAAAACATAAATAAACATGCATGCATTGATATACTATGTTATATCTACTCGTACATCTGTGCCATGAATTCTCACAGAAAGTGCGTGCTGATGTGCAGCTTTAAGCCACGTGAATATTCTTTTAAATGTTTGTTGCAATGAAATATAGCACACTTAAGTCTGCACTGGATATGAGCACTTATACTTGTGTACAAGTTTTTTTTATGTCATATAAAACCCAGTCACTAATATTAGTAAATTCTTAAAAGTAGAGAAATTCCCTGGTACATATGGCATAACCAGTATATTACTTGTCGAAGGAGGATGTAGTGTTAAAATGGATGTACCCGTATATTCAGGCCTATCGCTGAGTACGTCGTAGTATGATTTTCGTAGGATCTACGAAAAGAGACATCACTGAGTACGAATGGCTATGTCATAGATTCGAAATTCGTAGAGTTGCATCGGTGAGATCATTCGTTGCGAAATTTTGTAGATTTTACGGCGTGTTTTGGTTGTCGGAGAAAATTTAAAAAATCATATTCAGAGGAATATCCACTTTATTTCAATAATTTATAATAATACAGAAACATAATGAGATTGTGAGTGTTAAATTTAATAAAAATGATTTAATTTTAAGCAATTTTCTTTCTTGTTTAATGTTTTCCATTTGAGATCAAAAATTTCAACAACCCGTTCGCAATACGCTCGGTTGCAAGAATAGTTGCAGAAAAATTCAGAATAAGAAGTGGATAACACCAAATTCAAAAAGGAGGAGGTGGACAACTTTTGGACACAATTTTACACCCGAAAACCAGTATTTTGCATTGAAGTCTTTTTTCGCATTTCGTTTTTCCTCGTTACTCATTTCCAGCTTTGCCCATAGAGGTCATAGCCGTGACTGTAATGCATTCAAAACATACAAAATGTTGATTGGACCATTAGTATATCATGGCCTTTTCCAAATCACGGCTGCCAAAATCTTAGCACCGAAGCCAGATTATGGATCTCATTCATTGACGATGGTTTCGGAACACTTCAGATGCCATCTTTTAGCACCCCAACCACATTCATAAATGCTAATTTCTTTAATTGAATAATTTTAACAAATCTGTAATTTAAAACTGTTAAAATTAAATATGTACTTCAATAACCGAAACTTTTTCATACAAAGTGGCATCAGGTTCCAAAGGATGACTAACAATTTTTCTTGCACTCCCAAGGATATTCATTTTGTTTAATAAATCCAGAAATGCTTGTATAGCTCCTATTAAATTATTCTGCTAAAATTTGTGAGATTAGTTTGTGCCAGCTGATGTCGAAACCTCTAAATTTGACATTTGAGTTTGGTAGCACTTTTTTCGAGTTCACACAGAATCAGCGATAGCAAATTTTTCGTATTCGTAATAAAAAGAATAAGAGAAATATATTTTCAATATGTCGCGGCCTTATCATTTAAAATATAAATATGTAATCTATCAGAAACCCATTCCAAAAGAACTAATGTCACATTGGTTAGTTGAAAGAATGTTAAAATAACGACAGCGAATAAAGTAGAAGAACATTTACAATTTTGTAAGTCCTTGCTTTGTATAAATATAAAGAGCACACGCAGAGAGTTCGAGGTATATCAGACTTGGTTATACAATACAGAAGTAAAAAAAAAATAGTAATAAGAAAAAAATTACAAACAAAATGCATAACAGAAGTATTAAACAGTTACGAAATAAATTGTAAAACGATTGCATGTTTCTGAGAAATGAAAGAGAGTGACATACATACTTACATGCAAGTGCATGCATCTTCATAAGTGTCTGCAGTAAAAATGGAAATGAACTTAAAATCGAGTGCAAGCTATCATTTGCCAGTTGCTTTTAAGAGTATCCACATACAAACATACATTTGTTCAATGAAGCTTATCATAGCGTGCGATTTATTTTATTCACTTATTCGTTCATTCATTTATGCATTTATGCATTCAGTTGCTCGGTCTTATAATCCACCACTTGCATTGGCGACAGTACGTCGAAATCGATCAGCCAGCCAGGCCAGGAGTCAGCTTGTAACAAAAGAGTTTTGCTATCAGGCAGAGCGCTTATAGCCAGACAGGATGCTGGGCATTCAAGCGGTTAAAAAGCTGCCACAAAATGCACAAATAGTGACATACATTTATACAAACGTACATTTGTTTGGTGAGAGTAACTGACATTCCGTACACTTTTCTTCGTTTTTAATGCGCATGCCACTTATATATTCCTAAGCGCTTATCGCATATCCTCAGACCTCGAGTCATGTAAATGATTTTCACTTTGTACTTTTATTTTATATATTTTTTTTTTTTTATAAATTTTCAAATATCGTTCTTACCAACCAAAAGCACTTGTAGGTAAGTGAAATATTAAAGTACTGTTCAAACAGATGAAGAATCTTAGTTCATAACTTGTGCCAGATAAATTTAACTAATGACTTGGAGTCCATGCAAACTTCAAGTAATCTGCATGAAACTTTTTATTAAATAAATCGCAAGAGGAGTCTGCAGTTGCATGGATGGCTAAGTGAGTGCCATAAGCAATTTATCTAACAACTCCCCAAGACTGTCTAAGGCCATTAAATATTTACAGTTACTCCAATTAGAAAGCTAACGAATGCGTTGCGTAGATGCCCCAATAGTATACTCAACACATTAGAGAAACTAAAAATGCTGCAAAGGAGGGCAATGTACTCGAGCATAGACAAACACAAGCACAAGAAGAGGGTGAAATTTTTAAGTTGCAGTAGGCTATGTTAAGATACGGCAATATAGGTAAATATCCACATTAAAACAAGAGATGTACATACTAACCACTGCCGAAAGGCCTAAAAAATTGTGAGCAGTAAATTGATAGAAATAGCAAAAGTGTAACTAACGCGCCTAACGAAGGCAGGGCGGGCGATATAAACAAGCTTAAAGTGATACTGACGAAATGAGCTCGAAGACAGCTGAAGCTATAGTAAATCGCGAAGTATCAAATGTGCTCCATGGTGAAACTCATTAAAAAAGTTTGCCAAACAAGAATGCACAAAAGAATTTCCCAATATAAAAGTAATGCAAAGGGATCCGAATAAAATGGGGAGATGTGGGTTCGTTCACGCAGTCAAGCATTGGAGTTAACAGTGGCAAACACATACATACTTGTTAGTACAAATAGACTTTTGTTAATATTTATGTGAGCAAATGCAAAAATAGATTTGCTAGCGTGGAAAAACAGGTGAATGTTTGGTAAAAGTAGGTAAGCAAAATGAATGGTTTTGTACTCGTATGTAAAAAACATGGACAAATTTGAGAATATTGCGACATTTGACTCATTCCACGAATAATCAATACCTAAAAAATATTAAAGAAACCCAGAAACATAAATATGATTTAAAGTCAATCAACTACACAAGCCGACATATTTACTAACTAGATGCCAGACTATACTTCCACGATGACTTTTTATGGGCTGAATTTGAAACTAAAGTCAGAAAAGTTCCAGTATGAGTGGGGTTTTTATATATTTCTCACCTGAAAGAGCAAAGTAAAATTGTCGCTATATTTATGTTATATTTGAAATATGCTTAAAATGTTTATTAAATAAAATATAGATTATCTATATTTGTGTGGTAAGCTTTCTTTTGCGGAAGCTGCTGAGCATTTCTGGGTTTGATTCATGCGTGGCATGTAAATACTCTCGTCAAAAAAAAAATTCTCAAAAATCAATGGTATATTCCAGCCATTTGTTAATTTTTTGTAAAGACTGCGTTAGTTGGAAATTTGGGTTAACATTGTTTTTGTTTTTTAATTAAAAAAAATAAATAAATATATAATCAAAATTGAATAAAAGATTAATTAATTGTCAAACCTTGTGGTAATAAATCACTAATTTATTTTGACCGCTTCTGTAAATACATTTATGTTCATAAGTATATATACACAAGTATTTATGGATGTTTAACTTGTTTGATTTTTGAAATTTACTTAATAATATCAAAATAAAAAATTTTATGCTTTCGCAAAAAAAGTAAAATTCATAATTTTAGTTAAATTGGCTTACTTTTTACTAATATTAATAGTATTATTCCGAAATTCAAATTAAATTATTTGCTTTAAAAATATATGCACACGTATGCAGTTATGAATTTTACTTTCTTTTGCGAAAGCATACAATTTTTTATTTTGATATTAGTAAGTAAATTTCAAAAATCATGTATTCATCAATCAATCAATTTAATTGAAATTATGAATTTTACTTTCTTTTGCCAAAGCATAAAATTGATTCAATGCTAAAACAAATTTAATTAAAATATTATTTTTTCATTAATTTTGTCAATAATCATTTAAATATTTATATAAATATGTAATTGTTGTTAACACTTATACGTATACACTTATGTATGTACATACATGTATTTTAAAGAAAGCTAAATAAGGTATTTATGGCCGCTGTGGTCGAATGGGGAGCGGTGCGTGCTATAACTCGGTACGCCGATGAGTTCGGGGTTCGTATCTCAGTCTTGGTAATTTAAATCTTCATCATAGAAACGGTTTTTTTTCTAAAGACGCACACCACAAATGGTAGCAGGAGCTCGGTCAAACACTGAGCTATATAGTGTAAGCGCCAAACAATAATTATTATTACAAAAAAAATTTAAATTAATATAAAAGGAAAGTGTATAAAAATAAAACTAAAAAATAATTTGATTACTTAAGTTAAGCAGAAAAGTATAACGTAAAAAGTATTATTATTATTATGCTAATTTTTATTTTTAAAGAAAAAAGAAGATATCTTAAATAAAATTTGTTAACTTATTAACTTAAAAAGAACTCTACTAACCAGCAAATCATATTCAGTTTTACATTTAAAATTTTAATTAATTATTAAATTTAAAGTAATGCTCAATTTGTATTGCCTCTTAAACATATGTTAAGCCAAAAAAGCCTTTACTGCATTTTTTTAAATTTAAAGTTGTTTCGGCAAAAAGATTTGCATAGCTTAAGTAAAATGCAATTGAACCACAAAAACGAAATGAGATATCGCGGTATATTAAAATAAATGACAATGGCATCAAATCACAGACGCACACACACGCAAACTGCCACACTAGTATAAACGCCTAGTTGCCGGAACGAAGGGTTGCATATTTACAAACATACTCGTGTGTGGGTAAAATATGTGTATAAGTATGTAAGTGTGCATGTGGTATGAAATTGATTTTTAAGCAAACATTTGAAGGCTGAAGTTACAAAAGCCATTAACTTAGACAAATTTGTGTTGATCGTATGCAAACAGAACGAAGAGATTTAACATATGTACATATGTTATATCTACATACATATATAAAATTTATATCCAGAAACATATCATAAATATTTAATGCCTTCGGGTATGAACTGAGAGGAAACGAATAGCAACACAGTCTCAGAGAAGAAGGAGCAATGCATTTGCTTACTCTAAAAATATGCCAATCAGTATCTTATACAATGACCATTTGCAAAGATATTCATTGCTACAATCATTCAAATAATCGTGCGAGTACATATGTATTTACTCATTCACCCGTACAAATCATAGCTTCCCACATAAATACATAGGTATGTACTCGTATCAAATCAGGCAGCTGCTCGTAGTTGGCAGCTAGTGCTCTGTAGTTTTTCAACCACATCGCCACGTCTTTAGTTTTGGCATTCAGTCAGTCATTGTCGGCGTGTCATTTGGTAATTCCGTCCTTAGTCCTTCCCCGATTTGTTTGACCGTCCAATTTTGGGTTCAACAAGTCGTCCAAGATGGCATTTTACACATTTGTCGACTGCTACTAATGACAAGATTCATTAATTACAATTGCTGTATTCGTTGGCGATGGTGGCGCGCGTTTGCTTTGGTATCGCGCAGTGCAAGTAAAAAATATTTAAATGTTCTAACATAAATACGTGCATGCAGTAATGACTAGGGAAATACACACACATACTAAATTATTAAATTAATACAAACCATAACCATTTTAAAGTTTTTTTTTTTATTTGAAATATGGAAATTTTTGGTAAACTTATTAAACAAAAAAGCTAGAACAGTAAAAAAACAAGTATCTTCGCTTAAAACAAACAACTTTGAATTAGTATTATGAACACCAACCAAGTTTTTATTACTAACTTTTTAAATGAAGGTTATGTACAATGTAAATTTGTATTTTTGCTGAAACAAATAATTTTTATCTTATTTTTCAAATATTGTAGCTAGCCGATAATACTTAACGAAAATTCTACAACAAGTAGTTAATAACTTAAGCGCTTAATGAACTCCAAAAATAATTTGAAGAGTAAATTTTAAAGCTTTTTAGTGATAAAATGGTTTTCTTCAATAATTTTCTCTTACAGAAAGACAAGGTTTGTTTTTAAAAATAAAAAGCAACAATATTAGCTTTTCATAAATTGGTTATATTTTTGTATTTATTTTTGATATTGTTACAATTTATAAACGATGTTTATTTTGAAATGGGTTTTCTGTTTCCAATGGTATAGTAAACTAAATCGTAAAATTTTTTTGATTTTATCTAAATTAAATAACAGTATGTACACCGCTTTCGCTTGATTCCAGTCACTTTTGTCCTTTTGTTTTACGTCACATTTGTATATATAGTTGTTCAAAACAACCCCCTTCTCTTCATAAAAAACACAGATATTCTTTACAAGACTCCAAAAATAAATTTTAAGCGAAAAATATAATACCAAATTAAATTTATTTTTATACCCGAGCGTACTTGTACACTTGTCCGTCCGTCTGTCCGTGGTCACGATAACTTGTGTAAAAGTTGAGATTTCTTACTGGAACTTGGCTCTTTGGCCAGGGTTGGTTGGTATTGAAAATATATAATATATATAACCACGCCCACCTTCCATATAACGGAAGTTTTGAAAAATGCAAAAACTTGGTTTTTTCGGTATCTATTTATTATGTTCTTTGGTATCTATTAAAGTAAATTGAGTGAAATTTGATATACGAATCGATTTTAAGCAAAGACATTTATGAAATTTTTAAAATTAAGCGTTGCCACGCCCACTTATGAAAAAATTTTGTATCTTAATAACAGTGCTAGATATCGTCACTAAATTTTGTGAACATATTGACCTCGATATCACTAATATCACCGTCAAAAATTATGACTATAACCACGCCTATGTTCCATATAACGGAAGTTTTAAAATTGCTAAAAACTTTATTTTTTCTGTATCTATTAGAAAACAAATGTGGTTATGTTTAATATTTGCAGCGTTTTGAACAAAGAATATTTAAACAAATCTGGAAAAAGCGTGGAAATCGAACCCACGCTACCACGCACGCTAAAACAACGCCTAATCGCGCTGAGCTAAGTTTGCGCCGTGTGAGCTGTGGTCATTTCCTTCTGTCTCCTATCAGGTGCGGCTTTTCCGTAGTTCTTGTTGTACAATTTCTATAACATTGAATTACGTGCATAATGCAGGTTCATCCTTTTATACATACATATGTATTTGTTATTCGCATGGCTTAAAGTAAAAAAAAAAACAAATTAAATAAAGTAGTTATATGGCCAAACAATAACAAATACATATATATACGTTTTTTTCTTTTAGCTTAGTTTTATTTTAATTAACAACTTTAGGATAATTAATGTTTTTGTAAAAGACCTTTTCATATCCTTCATTTATAATAGGGTGGTCGAGTTGGTAGCGGCGCGTGCTATAACTCGGTATGCCGGTGAGTTCGAGAATCGAATCTCAGTCAGGGCAAGTAAAATCTTTATCATAGAAAAGTTTTTTTGTCTAATAGCAGACACCCCTCGGCAGGCAATGGCAAACCTCCGAGGGGTATTCCTGCCATGAAAAAGCTTCTCACAAAATACATCTGTCGTTCGGAGTCGGCACTAAACTGTAGCTCCCTCCATTTCTGGTAAAATATAAAGACGCATACCACAAATGGCAGCAGAACTTCGAGCACTGAGCTATGTAGTGTAATATTTATGCTAAGTCCTTAAAAACATATTTAGTTATTTCGCATTAGATGAAAGCAAAATATGATGTCATTAACTAAATCTTAAACTAACTGAATAAGTGCTAATTTTTCACTCTCCCTGTAATTTTATCAACTGTGTCCGCTGGAAAATAACCGCATGCTTCAAATTACAATCACTTTCCCAAGAGATCTAATTAATCGTCTCCTTTGCAAATCGCACTCTTGCACTGAAATAATTTGTGCGCGTGGGCAAAATTCAAGTAAATCAAATACTTTTTACAATGCGAGACACAAATCCAAAAAAGTGTATAAACAAAAAATAAAGATACGAGCAGACAACTAAAAAAAGTGTGAATGTGTTAAAATGAAGCAACAGAAGTGAACGCAGTTGATTTTCTGCAGAGGGATACTGCAAGGAGAGTGTGAGTGTTTGTGGAATGGAAAAAGCGAGGGGTTCAAAATTGAAAACATTCCTTTGTTTGCAAAAGCTTAACTCCTAAAAAAATACCTATAGGATTATGTGTGTAAAAAGTTAAAGCAAGCGTGTTGTTGTGCCAAACTTACCTAAAATTTGTTTGAGTGTAAAATACCCTGCGGCTTTGGCTAACACTCGAAAATGATCCTTTGCTTTTTGTGCACAAGCGCCGCTGTGACTTCTTGTTTTTTTATGAAGCAACCCAAGCAGACATCCGTGTGTACTTAATTTGGACAAATATTGCGAAGGTTTTCGATTTTTTTAACTCAATAAATCATTCAAAACTCTTCGTTTCTTCCACAGCTGTTCCGCTATATTTTGCGCTTATCAATTTCACAAGCCTATTGCTCTTTCATTGCCGGCAGATCAATCAGAAATACCGGCTGTTAAATTAACGTTGCAAACCAATCACCAATAGTACACCTGAAGCAGGCGAACACAACAAATGTACAAACAAAAACCGTTGCCCGCAGACACTTTCAAGCGTAGCAGCTGTTTTCAAGGACACAATTGCTTATTGACTTTTTTTATGCCTGACTTATCTTTTCACTTGAGCTTTTATGTGCCCATTGGTCGTTTATTACGCAGCCTTAGTAGATACCGCAATCGCACATTTCATTGCTATTTACAAATTTGCAAAGCCTTCGACGGCAGCGGACACCAGGGCGAATACTTAACCGCTATTGACCAAGCATCACTTTCACTTCTTACTGCACTTGGTGATTATAGTAAATAAGTACGGTGTCAATTTCATTCACAAATATGTTCTACCACTGCTACTGCTACTTGTATCGTAAATTTTACACAACTTTACGAAAATAATTGCAATTATTCGCTTAGCGCGCTACTCGCATTTCGTCCTGTTGCTTCAAGCTTTCTTACGCGACTCTGCATTTAAACGCGCCTTCACTGTGTCTTATATCGTCGTATGCCTAGCCATTTGTTTGTTGGAGTCCTTTCGTTTCTGATCGTTTCGGTTTGTTTTACGCCTGCTACTTTTTGGGCCAACAACTCTACGCTTGTTGCTATTGTTGTAGCTGTTGCTGTTGCGTTCGTCGACAAATTCGTTTTCATTCCACAGTAATTCGCATTCGTGGTAGTAATGTTGATGTTTGCTGTTGATGGGTGGTCATGGCTGCGAAAGCATCAACAATCACAACAACAACAACAATATAGCAAACAACAGCTAAATGAAAGCCGGCTTGATTTGTACTCGTATTTGCAGTTTGGCAAGCAAGCAAGCCGATTCGCGCTGAATTGTTTGCTCTGTTGCGTGCGGAAGCATTTTCCCCGCTTTGCCGGTGTTGTTGTTCGTTATTATTGTTTTCGCTTGTCTGTTACTTTTCCATTTTCTTGCTACTTTTGAAGGCAGTCAACGGTAAGGGTTTTTTTTGCATGTGTGTATATACATATGTATGTACATATGTATGTATATTATGCACTACCACTTGATACACTTCTAGATGCACATCTGCTTCACATCCTTTCACAATTTTACGGCCTTTCTTCAAATATTTTCGCCACACCACTTTTCCTTTGCTGCTCTATTTCTTAAGTTGTTCTTCTCTATGTTGTTATTGTTTGTGATTTGATTTTATTACTTTTTAATTTATTTAAACTCCCACTTGCGCCCATAAAATCATATTTCATTTATGTATGTAAGTACTTTCAGAATTTATGCGGATTCTGCTTTACCAGTTTGCTTCATCGGAGTGTTTTTTTGTTTTGTTTGCACACAAAATCGGTAAATTTGTATCGCTTCTAATAAAATAAGCTCGAACCATTGAGTTTTCGCTAATACATAGAGCCTTAGTATATACATACATATATATCATGGCAAAAATCGACAGAAGATTCTTCTAGAATCATCTAAATCTTCAGGGTGTCTGACTCTCTCTAGGTATAAAATCCCTAAAGCTCATCCCTTGATGCTAAGCTTAGGTTATTTATGAGAAAAGTCTTTCCGAAAGCTACCGTCTTGAGTCGTAATAGGCTTATACAATTTTAATTTTGGCTGTTATAATGAGTTAGCAGATATATTTATTATTTCGGTATATGTAGTTGCAATTGCGTTTAATGCTTTTCTCATGATGCTTTTTTCTGTAAGGTTTTTGTTTTCTGTTTCAGTGGCGTACAGTGTCATATTTGCGCAAACAAACTGATGTTTTATCAATTTTTTAACATTATATAAATACTTACGTCACTTTTTTATTGAGTATAATTCATGTTACCAAAAAATCAACATCTAAAACACCGATATTGTGATACAAATTCAAGACCACATACTTTACCAATAGCTGCCCTAAACCAATTTCCAAAATCAGGTGGCAGCTAAATACTTAGTAGATAGATATGTACGAGTAGCTAAAATGTGGCAGCTAACGTTTTTCGAACAATTCCTATAAATTCAGGGACGCCTAACAAATCCAGTAGGACTTCATCATACTCGTTGCTAAATTCATTTATTATCCAAAAAGAAATCAATTTTGGATCGACCAGAAGTTATATTTTGAACTGCCTAACATATATTAGAAAACTATATTCACCTTTCAACTTTCGTAGTATATTTTGCAAATAAAAAACATTTCCATAATATTTTTAGCTGCCTTTGTTTGCCATATTTTTTTAAATAATATATGGCTTTTAAATTGTAATTATGATTTTAGAAATAAAGTGGAATTCATAATAAATAAATGCCTTTTCTTCTTAAGCAAACAAATCTTATCTATCTAATATAATATGTGTATCTTTTATCTCTTTCTAGGTAAGCACACTTCTCATATGATAAACTTTTGATTTAAGCGTATTATTGTCAGTTATATATTTGAGGTAAGTGTGTGAGAGGAAGTGAAATTGTAAAGTAGAATAACTTGAATTAAGTGGAAATATCCCGCAGTGAGGATCTGCAACGCAAAAATCGCCTCCTGATGAAATAATTGACGGTAGACCGGAAAGGGAAACGCTAAATATTTTATTTGGTTCATATTTCAACAACACCTCAATGGACATACTACTTACTTATTATGTTCTCAATTCATTTTGTTTATGGCATGTATAAATATTACACACTGTGTGGTTTGTACGTTACACCACTACCACTGCAACGTAAAATAGTTTGCTTTATTTGCTCATACATCAAACAGCCTAGCATTTTCAAGTTTCAATGGGTCAGTGGCACTCAACCTTGTTCACGGAGGCGAGAAGTGATGAAATTTTTAATAATTCACATACTTTTAGTAAATCTATGAAAGAAGAGTTTGAAGTGAATTTAGGGTAAAATATACTGCATATTAATTAGTATTAATGGTAAAGAAACTGCTGAAGTTAAAGAAAAATTTTAATTTGTATTTTTAGTAATTTTAATGATTTCTTAACATAAAAAGGTGATACTGATTTTTCTTCAAAAGTGTGTAGATTGCTATTTATTCCAATCACTCCTCAATTACTCTTGATCCAATCGTTCTTATAATCACACAAACGCACCTGTGCTTCAAACAAAAACAACAAAAGAGCTGCAAGCCGCAAACATTCTAATCAGCCATTTATGTAGTATGTGCACTGTTACGAGTATAAGCACGTCAAGAACTTAAATAAAAAAGAATTTTTCAATGCGTACATTGACAAAGTGCCAATGACTGCTGTTGGGTCAAACATTGCAAAAAGAAGCAAAATGTGTTTTTTTGAAATAGAAACATTCGATATGCTTTGTTTTGTATACAATTTCCATAAGCCAAACTAAAATCCAAACGAGCCAGTCAGTCATCCAATAGTTTTTGCCTCGCTTAACCGGAATTGCTGCCTTCCTGCTTCGCTATAGTTACACATACATATGTATGTATCTACATATGTATGTATTAAAAAGCTTTTTTTATTTTGTAATTTTTTTATTTCCTGAACCTCTATTTGTTTTTTATTTTTCTTTTTTGTCATAAAGTTTGTGGGTTCTGACACAGTTCATCACTGCTAACTACATATGAGTGCATACTAGGGTGTTCGCTTATTCGACATTTTTGTAAAACCTTTATTTGAAAAAGGGCCGTTTGAAAAAAAAACGATTCCTAATTTTTAATTTAAGAAAAAACCGGACCTTGTTCTTAGTAGGAAAAAAGCTACATTAATGTGCATACATGTAGGTTAGGTTAGGTTTGAAAATAAAAGGCAGTCTAATTCCCGAATTCAGTAAGAAGTCTCAGTCTCTAATAGAGAAAAAATTTACAATTTTAGACCAGTTGGCATTCATTAGTTGCCTCTAGTCTCAAAATAAAGCCTCTAAATTGTGACCTGGTGATGAAAAGGTCAGAAAAAATTAAAATAAAAACAAAAGAAAAAAACGTGAAGCTCTTTTTGAGACTTGAGACTATACACAATTACTAAATTCGGACATCAGTTTCTAATAGGGACAAAAGTCACAGTTTTAGACCAGTTGCAATAATTGGTCTAAAAATAAAGCCTCTAAATTGTGGCCAGTTGATGAACAGGTCACAAAAAAGGAAAGGCAATAATATCTAACTCATACATAGTCTCAAATCTTAGAACTAAAGATTATACCAAATTACTGAATTCCGGCATAAGTGTTTTGGAGTCAATGTATTTTAATCTTTAGTTTTAATAAAACTTTAAAATGCTCATGAAAGAACGGAAAACCTTGAAAATTTGTATAACGCGAGCTAGTATGACTTATTGTCAGTGAGGTGTTATAAAATTGTTGAAGTGTTTCGGTCCTCTTTTGATATTTTTCTAAATACTGGTGTCTAAAATATTCTAAAATATATGTGGTGCGTTTTTTTCTTATGGTCTTATCTAATTGATAAGCACGTTGTGGTTACCACTTCAATAAAATATAATGGACGTAAAATAAGTCGATGTGCTGTCGTATTTCATTTGTTTCTGTAGATATAAAACTAGTTTTGTAGATGAAAAAAGCGATTTATTCGATATTAGAAAAATCAAGAATTCAAAAAAACTTTTTGGAAGGTTTGAAAAAAAAACGAGTCAATCACCCTAGTGCATGCCTATGCTCATCTGTATGTACATATGTATGTATCAATCTACACAGCAGTGCCACATGGCGTATGAGTTTCGCAATTTCTGGAGTGTTTGTTACTTTGGATTATGGCGTTGTGACTAATTCTGTTGGTGCTTGACATGTTGTTTGACCCATAAACATATATGTACATATATATATATATATATATATATATATTTATACAATTATTGCAATGACTCAGCACGTCAAGTCGTCAGTTGGCCAACAAATTGACTCTCAAAGTGTGCATAGAAACCTAAAGTGGTAAAAAAAAGGAGCTCGACAGTGCGTGATGATAAGATGGAGTGCAGCAAAAGTGTCAAGCGTGTCAAGCTCAAGCGGAATTGAGTCACTTGAAGTCAGCACATTTTTTCTGTAACACGTTTGTATACATACATACATATGTATGTATATTATTGTATTACAAAATGTTTTTTGAAGCCGGAGAGCAAAACAATTGAAATGCGCGTTATTTATGAGTTATGTGAATAGGGAAGCGAAGTTGAATGCGGTAAATGTATCGATAACTTTAATGATATTAATAACGATAACGTTAGTGATAACAATAACGATTACAAAAACGATAACGATGTCGAAATGTATAAAGGTAATTTTAGTTAATACTATTAATACCGTCAAAGATTTTTAGCGAATACACGATAATTTCGATCTTTTCGAAGTAAAAAAGGCCCCACGTGCATTGTGTAAGTTAGCAATGCTGATTTAGTTGGTTTAAAGTTAAAAGTCATTTAGTGTTGAAGTCCTTCAAAATTTGTGTACCATGTGTGTACGCTTTTAGCAACTGGCAATGCCATCTTAGTAACAAGAAAGTTCATCGTTGTACGCTCGCCATTTTGGGTCGTTGCTGTTTCTACTCTTCCTCTTCTAACGCTGCTTTTGTTTATTTTTTAGCCGTAATTCTGGTTGTTTGTATTGCTATTTTCTATTTTATTCACCATCAACTTTAACGTCATCATCATCCAAAGCATGCTATGTTATAAGGTTGTTATTTTAATCCGGAAGTTGATGGAATTTTCCGGCACGCAACATTTTACTAGCGTGTCACGCGACAAGTGTAGCATCTTGTTTTCATGGAAAGTCCAGCAACATTACCGGCAACACATAAGTTCACCGGCGTGCAATTCGTTTAGTTACGCTTAACACATACATACATACGTTTGCGCTTGTCCTTTGAGCGTTACTCTCGCCATCGCAGGTTGATTACCTTTGTCCTCTTTTTCCATTTTATTTTCCCTTTATGCTTTTTCTATTTTTTAATAGCTGTGAAAGTCTGGTACCAATACAATTTCTGTTGCGGAAATGGCGTTCAACTTCCGCTTCAACTTTTTAAGTGAATTTTGAGTAACGATGCAGATTGCCGACTTTATGCATTTTGATTTTTTTGCGTCGTCTTCGAAAAATACATGTTTTTGTGCGAATATATGTATGAAGGTATGTGATGGGAATGAAAAATGAAAATAGCAGATACTATTTTTTTTTCAGATAACATTTTGAACGTAATTTTAAATGATTTTTTTTTTGCAGTAGTAGTTTTGAAAATATTTATGTACAGAAAGTAAAAGGCAAGGCGAATTTATCAAGGTGGTGGTAAGCGTATATAAGTAAAAGGCCTCCATGTATGTATTTTGTTTTTGCTTTGCTGGGCTGAATGTCAAATTTCTGTAGGTGATTTACATCGGCAGCCAATCAGAACGAAGGCGTTTGACGTTCAGTCCAGCAAAGCGAAAAAACCAGCTGGCTCCTTAACACCACCTTGTTAAATTCGCCTTGGTAAAACGCAAAGCAGTTTCAAGGCGAATTCATAAGGTAAAAAATTGTATGTAGTTTGCTGTGAAAATGTCAGAAAAACTTAGAAAAACAAAAATAAATGAATGGGAGGAATTCCAAATTTGACAAAAAAGCAAACGTACTAAGGGTTTATAGAAAAAATAAACAAATGAATTTCTTAATAATATTATGTGCTGCTCGTCTTACACATGGAATTTTCCATCACGAACATAAATAGAAATTTAAAATGAAAACAAAATATCCATTTTGACACTTTCGCCGCATAAGGCGTAGATAGAACAAGCAATCAGCTGATGGGAATATACCACCTTCTATGAATTCGCCTTGGTGCGGTTATAATTTTGAGATAGGGGATAATTAGTGACTTTTCATGTGTAAAAATGTTTGCTAGGTTATTTGTACAGCAGAGTGTTTATAAGGTCGTCATTAAAATTTGTTTCATTTTGATATATGTATTTAGATTGGGTTTTTAGCATTCTGGCCAAGCTTATCCTATAATCAAAGTCACAGTAATCATACGACGCTGCTCTCGTATTTTATGCTGTCACGCGATGAAGAGAGTTCATATGCTGACAAGTCATGTATGAGTTCTAATTTGAATGCGCAAATTCAATTGACAATCAACCGGCAGTTGCCACATCAGTTAATTTAAATTTCGAATACTTCAGTGGCAGTGACATATGGCGAGATGGGCTTAACTGAGCCCAAGCATGTTATGGTGCCACACAAATTGACTTCACACTAACACTCACTTATACATATTTAAATACATACATATGTATATACATATATGTATGTAGTAAAGAATATATGTTAAGCCATACATTCAGTTGTGCTTGAAATATTGCGACGAGTGGGCCGTCGCTTAGCACTGACAAATGGGAAATCGAATGCTTTAATTCGCCGATGCAATTCAATTTTAACGGTGAGTTTATTACATTTCTATTTTTTTTTATTTTACTGCAGCTTCCCATTTAATATACGTAATAAAATTTGTTAGAGTGCGTCGATGTGTGTCTGTGTGTGTGTGTGTGTGTACAAGTGAATATGTAGGCATGATAAACTGTTCATGATGGAAGCACTCGAAATTGGGTAGAGCGGTAACGGTTATGCGACTCGCTTGCAAAATGACTTCGCAAATGGCAATTTCTATTTTTTGTAGGTGGCGGCGTTGATTTATTTATGGCAATTTTGACGCTGAAGTCTCCATTGATTTACATACATACATAAAACATATATACACAAACATATATATATGTATGTAAGTGTTTGTTGAAAGATAAATGTCAGCCGTGATGTATGAGTGGGCCGGAAACTGATGACCGCTCACTTTATTATACCTTTTTAGTTTGAGCGACATCTGCTCTTTCACGCTGGAGTATTCACTAAATTCTAAATTTTCTTTTTGCTAATTTTTCAAGGGTACATATCGATTTTTCAATTAGCGCACAGCTGCCTTTTGGCATAGTGTAGAATGTGATTGTCTGCTTGATCGTTGTTGGAATTTTTTTGAGTAGATATTTGAATAGCGGACGTCTCTCTGTTATTAACACAACAACATTTTGCTACTGTATTTTTTGATGCTATTTAATATCAAGTTATTCTTATCAAAGTTAAAAATAATCATTATTTCAGTAGTGTGTAAGTGTGAAATTTTCGCATTATAAAATGTTTTTGCACTTTAAGTATCAATGTTTCTCGACATTTGCTCGTAACTGCCGGCGTTTGAAGTGCGCTAAATATGAACACATACATACATACATGCATACATACATAGATATATACATACATACATACATTCACTCGCGCATACGCAATGATTTTCTTTGTGTCAGTCATTCATTCAGTTTGCATGCGATTGCGTGTTGTAAGTACTCTCCATTTTATTGAAATCTATTTTAACTGCATATTTCGCGGTGACGAGATTTTTCGTGCGAGAGTCGTGTTCAAGGCGAATTCATTTAAGTTGGTGGCATCCCTGCAAAAACAAAACATACGTGTATTTTGTTTTTGCTTTTTTGTTGCGATTGTCATAATCAGGTGACTGTCTCCAAAGTAAATAGACAAAAAAAAAGTAAACAAAGACGACGATTTTGACCAATCACGACTATAAAGTGTTCAAAAGGGGACAACCTGTAACTTGTGTCCGTCTCAGTAGATTGTTTTATTCTTTTATGTTTGTTTTTTGGTTTCAAACCTCTTTTTATACTTAAATCGATGTAGTAGTTATGTTTTTGTTATAAATAAAAATCTCTAAATTTACGTAAGGTAAGTGTTTAAGTAACTTCAGTTGAGCACCATTTAATGCGATTCAAGCAAAAATGATATCTGTGATGGGAAACCAATATACATACATATACGAATATATAAATATATTTCAAAACAGACGCGCTTCTGCCTCCTTAGCCTGAATTTTCTTAAATTCATTTACAGCTTTGAATATTTGCAAATTCGATGATTTTCTAAATGTTTATCAAGTACTTAGCAACTTTGCGCCGCCTAAAAACGTATTCTTGGTTGGTACAAATGATTTTCCATAAAGCCCCCTCCGAAAAGAAATCCTGCAGCCGGCCTTGCCTAAGGGTATTAAATAAGCCATATCAGGCCAATTATGAATATATAATGGTATCCGTTGAGATTAAGAAATGCCTGGTAATTGTAATCAAAGCTGGCTTAGGTGTAAAAACTGAATACAACACAAGAATCTTGGACTTCCAAACCAGGATTTCTATATGATTACGTTTTTTTTTATCTGCTAAGGAAAAATGACGATTACGAATATAATTCTGTTTCAAAGACACAGTCATCTATTTACGAAGTGTGTGCCGATGGCAAGAAGCAGAAGGCGGTTTGAATGAGAATCTCGATAATATTTTTAAATCCTTTAATGAAGTGTTAATTTAAGAAAACTATTTTTGTAGAATTATTAATATAACTTGTATAATATTGAGCCGTTTATCGCAAAATCAAAAGTGTTCGTTACTGAGTAGAGTTTAAAATCTTATTATTTTCATCTATGTTTTTATTTTTGCGTGAAAGCATATTCAATTCTGCCACTGTACCTCAACTTTATGCTTCCGGGTTGGAGCAATTTATAGGGTTAGGTTTTTTTTCCTTAACTGCTCCTTTTTTGGAGCAACACACGCATTTATCTCTTCGACATCGTGCCAAATGAGTTTTGCAAACGCAAGTGCCAAATGCTTGTTGTTGTCATTCTGAATATACTACAATGTAGGCTAACAATTGTTGTTTCTCACGCCATAGTCATCAAAACTGTATATGCCGCATTGTCGACAGTAACATACTGCCGAGCTTCCCCTCAGGCATTCATCCAGGCGTACATTTATTCATACATATGTATTTAAGTACAAGTACATATATTGTATAAATAAAGTACTTAGACCCCATTGTCAGTTGATGTTTTGCAAAAGAATAAAAAAGTGGAACAATTCTGTTGTGTGGTAACAGCCAAACTTATTTCTTTTCATTTTGCTTATTTTGTTGTCACTTTTGCTGCTTTATGTTCAACGGTAATTGCTGCTCATCAAAGAAGCAACAGTATTTTTATGACAATGCGCTTAAACTCTTTGCTCGCTTTTCTTGCACGTTCGTGTCGTTGAACAAAGTCTTGCTGGGAAAAATTGACTTACTGAGAAAATATGACAATTTTCTGGAGCAGACCTTGAAATGGAAAAACAGTAATTGTTGTTTACATGTAAATCTCATGTTAAAAACTTGTTAAAGTCTTAATGATTATTCCGCAATAAACCAAGATTTCGTGGTTCATCTCTAATAGTTTCTATCACAATATTATGTAAATTGTGGTAACTGTCTCAAGGCGATTACCAAAATGACAGTCCTCACAAATTGTATACAGCTAAAAAATATGCATCATCAGAACTACAAATGTATAAGTAAAACGAAATCTCTTTTAAATATTTTTTATAGGTACAATAAGACATTTTCATACCTGTTTCTCTTTGTTTTGTTTTATAGTTAGGCATTAGATTTTAATTAAAAAAATGAGCCTAAAAATGTGTTCATTTAACTTGAATTATATGTGTTTATTTAACCTACAATTATAAATAATAATAATTATTTTTTTTTTGCGTAAAAATCCGATGTCTTGCTTAAGATTGATGACTTTTTAGCACTAGCATAAGCAAGGATACGCAGCTATATTAAAGCGCAAGTCGATTGTTAAAGCTTTCATAAATTGTACTGCTATTGACGCAGGCATATTTATAAACAGATTTTATTAGTAGCCCTGCAATACTTTGCGTCCGTGGTGAATACACGAATTATTGTTCACAATTTGAACAAACTTTAAAGTCAATAAAACAACTTGTATGTAAATTGGCAAAACACCTTTTAAGTTATCGATTTTTGAAACAATTAGCATTTATGAATGTGGTTGGGGTGCTAAAAGATGGCATCTGAAGTGTTCCGAAACCATCATCAATGAATGAGATCCATAATCTGGCTTCGGTGCTAAGATTTTGGCAGCCGTGATTTGGAAAAGGCCATGATATACTAATGGTCTAATCAACATTTTGTATGTTTTGAATACATTACAGTCACGGCTATGACCTCTATGGGCAAAGCTGGAAATGAGTAACGAGGAAAAACGAAATGCGAAAATAGACTTCAATGCAAAATCCAGGTTTTCGGGTATAAAATTGTGACCAAAAGTTGTACACCTGCTCCTTTTTGAATTTGGTGTTATCCACTCCAAATTCTGAATAATTCTGCAACTATTCTACTCTACTTACCTTTCCTACAGGGACATTGCTTTGCATCCCTTTACAAAAGTATTATTTTGTTTATGACTGGCGTAAGTAGTCGACGTTAAGCATTTAAGTGTCAACTTATGGGCTGGTCCGTCCCCACGCATATACACACAACATACTGCACACTTCTATTAACGTAAATACGCAAATTTTACCAAGGATGTTATAAGGTTAAGGTTTCACAAGCATTCAAGGTGAAAATAATTACGATTCCTTTTTTAGCTACACATTCACGCAATGGCGTTTAATTGTTTTTTATAAATGGCGAAAAATTCAAGCATACCTACATATACATATATTTTAAACTTTTTAATGGCAAACACTTAGCGGGATGATGAGTTTGCTCGAATGCAAGAGCAGGAGTTCCTCAACAGTGTCCATACTACAAAGCAACTCATCAAGGTATGAATGTATGTTAATATGCAGGTAGTTTATTTGTTGTATTGCTCGTTCATTTATATTTTCACTCATCCACTCTCACTCCTTTGTAAACTAAGTGCTCATAGAAAAATCACCGGTTTGGAATATTTTAAATTGATTTATTGGGTTGTGTGTGGGGAGGCGACAAAGAGCGCAACATATCACACAAATTGGCCTCAACGATGTGCAATCAACGTTTAATTCTTATGGAGAAACACATTTTTATTTATTTATGTAATATGCATGTATGTATGTATATACATTAATCCAGATAAATGAATTTATGTAGGTACTTAAATATTTGCTTGCTTTTGATTTATGTGATGCAATATTTGAATACAACGAGTCCTCTGGAAGCAAAATTAATATGAAGCTGAATTGTTGAACAGTAGCAGTGATTGATATACTAATGGGGTATAGAAAGCTTTCTTAAGTTTAGTAGTAAAACGATTTTATTAGGGACAACTACAGCTACCTAAAAACTATTTTTTATGTAGGTCAAAATGTAGCTTTCGTCCAGCTGAATGTTCCTTTTCGCCGGGCACCCTGGGTTCTAGAATTTTTCATGCGTTTTCACAAATACGTTTGTAGTCTTCGAATCTTCTGCAGTGGCTTAAGCTGTGGCTTCTCTAGATAATCTGCCCTATAGCTGAGAACGTCCTCTACGAATACGAAAAATTTGCAATCGCTGATTCCGTGTGAACTCGAAAAAATGTATGCCAAATTTAAAGAGTCGACATCAGCTGGCAAAAAGTAAGCAAACAAATTTTAGCAAAATAATTAATTTTCATTGTGTTATTTTGCAATTAGTGCCAGAATAATATTTCTCAATTAATAAAGGCGGCAAAATTTAGCAACAGTTAAAATGCAGCGGACAATTTTAAGTCATCCTTTGGAATCTGATGCCACTTTGTATGAAAAAGTTTCG
The DNA here is from genome assembly GCA_963971545.1 of Philophylla caesio. Taxonomy (NCBI): domain Eukaryota; kingdom Metazoa; phylum Arthropoda; class Insecta; order Diptera; family Tephritidae; genus Philophylla; species Philophylla caesio. Next base: position 195,011,720 of record OZ020604.1, on the reverse strand, counting down.
TTTATTGACGCACATACATATGTATTTAATTTTAACAATTTTAAATTACAGATTTGTTAAAAATATTCGATTAAATAAATCAGCATTTATGAATGTGGTTGGGGTGCTAAAAGATGGCATCTGAAGTGTTCCGAAACCATCATCAATGAATGATATCCATAATCTGGCTTCGGTGCTAAGATTTTGGCAGCCGTGATTTGGAAAAGGCCATGATATACTAATGGTCCAATCAACATTTTGTATGTTTTGAATGCATTACAGTCACGGCTATGACCTCTATGAGCAAAGCTGGATATGAGTAACGAGGAAAAACGATATGCAAAAAAAGACTTCAATGCAAAATCCAGGTTTTCGGGTATAAAATTGTGACCAAAAGTTGTCCACCTGCTCCTTTTTGAATTTGGTGTTATCCACTTCAAATTCTGAATAATTCTGCAACTATTCTACTCGTAGCAACCGAGCGCAATGGGAACGCGTTGTTAAAATGTTTGACCTCAAATGGAAAACAACAAACAAGAAAGAAAATTGCTTTAAATAAAAACATTTTTTTTTTTGTTATTGTTTGGCCATTTCACTTTTTATTTTAAATATTTTTGAGCTTTAAGGCCGATTGGTTTATTGGAAATTATTAGGAAAAAAAAAACCAACAATACTCAAAGCGGTAGAAGTAGCGGTAGCGTTAGAAATTTTTATCAAATTTAATATTCACAATACTATGTTTCTATACTATTATAAATTATTGAAATAAAGTGGATATTCCGTCTGATTATTATTTTAAAAAAATTCCCCGACAACCAAAACACCGTGTAACAAGTTCATCAAAAAACCTACGACATTTCGCTACGAATGATCTCACCGATGCAACTCTACGAATTTCGACGCTACGACGTTGCTATTCGTATTCAGTGATGGCTTTTTTCGTATAATCTACGAAAATCGTACTACGACGTACTCAGCGATAGGGCTGAATAAGTCATAGTTAGTCATGAGAGGACCTACAGTTGTATTTCTAAGTCTAAAAAATGGTACATGAATAACTGCTTATAAGTTATAGTGACAAACAAAATTACTAGTACTTGTATTAAGGATACGCTTAAGCTCTAAGTCAATCATGCGTACCGCTCGCTATTAGAAACGAGATTTTTATAATTTTATGTTTCACTTTTATTTTTTCTTATGCCTTCTGAAAGTGGCATAATTGTCCACTCTGCCGCAATAAATTTCTGTCGGTATGAAAACACTAAATTTTAACACATGTTAATGTTTGTTAAATTTTGATATCAAAAACTTTTCATTTTACTACTGTTATTATTGTGAAAAGCAACGCGGCTTCGATGCTAATTCAAACAAATTTTAGCAAATACACTTTTTTTTATTTCACTCTCAAAAATAAATCTGTGAAGTGCTCAAAATCGCAAAAAAAAATCATCGTCGACGAATTGCGATTTTAAAATATGTATGTACATGTATGTACATATATACTAATAATGTTCAAATTAGTATGCAATTATATATACATACATATATAAGGCGAATTGTTTTTAATTATTTTTATTTTGTTTAATTTTATTTAATTACTTTAAATAATGCCTTACAAAAATTAGTTACATATTTGTTCTTGTCACCTAGTATTTATGTTTTTTTTGTTTGTTTGTTTTGCTAATTTTTACCTCCTTAGAATTATTTTATTATTTGGATTGGGTTAGCTTTCCAATAAGGACCCATTCGCTATTTCAGCGAAAGTATGAGGAATTTGGTAATGAAACTTGGTACGAATGTTGGGGTAGGCCCTCTTTATCTAAATTTATAACTGTTTTAAATTTGTTATATTACTATTTAAAAAATTTGTTGTTAAGATTTCTTCACTACCACCAGCAAATGTTCAGTTAAAATTATACTTATCATTTAAATTTTTGGCGGTGTACAAATTTGGTTTATTTACGTGCGTGTATAGAATGTTTACCACTTTTCGCAAACAAACATAAATAAAAATGGCCGACAGTATGAGCAAAAGTTGGAATTTTTCCCTTTGCATTATATAAGCATAACTTTTTCTTAAACATACATAATTAAAATTCGTTTCATAAAAGTAAAATTTTTCCGAACACTTCTTAAAATTAATAATTATCTGTTTCAGTTTGAATCACCCTGTGCTAATGTGCCAGTTTTGACGTTTCGCTTTCCAGCGTTGAGTTGCAACGACGTTAACTGACTTCTGGTTTATTATTTTGTTGTTATTATATTTTATTGAGCATCAAATAAGACGTGTTGTTTCCGCAGGTTTCTGTTAGTATAATCTTTGCACAAGTATCAATTATAATTAATTAATATTTTTAAATAACACCTGAAGTTGTAATAAAGTGAGCAGTGTTGTGCCGGCTTGCGCATAAACAATAATTATATTCTCACCTTTCAATAAACGCGACGTGTATCCGTTCATTGTACCAATTGGGAAAAGTGTTGAGTGTGTCGTTGCGTTTACATACACGCCCAATCGAAAAAGTGGCATTTATATTTATTGCAATTAATTAAAGTGAAGCGCCGAATATCAATTAAGTTCAATTTAAAAGAAAGTTAAATTCGAAAAATAGCTTTGTTTAAAAATAATCTTGCCGAAGGACAGCTGAAAAATGGAGGTGAGTGATTAAGGAGTTCATGAAGTTAGTGAAGTGGCTTGGTTAGTCAACAGTGGCTTCGCGAATAGCTTTATATAAATGCATATCCATAATATTTTCATAATTAAAAAAACAATAATTATTACAATGCTTAGATTTTTTTCCAAAATTTTTGTTGGGAAAGTGTAGTAAATTCGACTATTCCAGCTAACTTTACTGAGCAAATCACTTGGCGACAATACATACATATGTCCAGAAAAAATCGGTGTCTGTGTTTGCTGTTGGTGCGATTACGTCAGTTCACAATGATTGACGACGGCTATTGCTATCCCATTCGCACGCACAACCGCATAGGAGCGCTAGTTAGTTTGTTGTTGCTCTATGGGAGTTGTGCTCTTCACCGTTTTCACTTATTACCCGTGTGGTGCTTGGGTACTTCGACTTCTGTGTGGATCCAGCCGGTGGAAATGTAAGCTTGTCGTTATATAGGGGTCAACATCGATTATGCTATGGGAAATACAGCGGACAGACTAAGAGACGCAAGCGAAGTTAAGTCATAAACGTTTTCGTTGTTTGAAGTATACTATGTATGTATATTCGTCATCATCGTGATTATCACCCTCTTATTTCGCTTAAAAGTACGTACGAAATGGGATGACACACTCAGGACTTTTTTCAGGCGTACTAATTGATTTACTCTGCATACTTTGGTACATTTTGCCTTTTTAATATGCTATTCAACATGGTAGAGCCAGCAGTTGTCCATATCATTATTTGCTGTGGTTTTTATTGTTACATGTATTTATGTACATACATATAAATTTCTGTAATAATTTGTTTTCTTAGTTTGTTTTGATTTTGTTGCTTGCTATTACTCTTTAATTCAGTAGTAGTGCTTTCATTCATGGATAATGCTAATTTACCATGTTATTGTGTGTATCTACAATTTTACCCACTTATGAAAGCAACCAGTATTCAAGCCAAAGTGAAATACCAATGCAGCACCATAAAAACCGAGGTAAAAATTAAAAAAAAAATTATTTACATGAGCAGAAAACACAAAAATACTTATGTACATACATATGTACATATAAAGTATATAATCTAGACAGTCAGTTATAATATGGCAAGTTTCTGCTACAGCGGTACCTGGCTCAAGACACTTAGGGCTATTTTTTCAGTGATGCTAGTTAATCTCAGTTTAAACTTAAAGTATTTTTGATTGCTCTCAATTAAATTTGTTGCAACCAAAACGAAGTAGTCAGCAAACAGCTGATAAGTTAAACTAAGTTTGAACTCCGTTTTAAGTTGACTGAAAAACTGCATACTGAGTTTAAACTTAGTTTAACCGACAAACAGAGTTTAACTTGCTCTGAAAAACTAGCCCTTAGAAACATTTGAGACTCAAACGGGCGTACATTCATAGTCTGTACATAAAAAAGCAGCTGAACCCAACGCTTACTCTCTTCAGAATATGTAATTTTCAAACCTCTACCCACAGCAACAGCCAGGATCAAACACGTGGCCGGCAACTGAAGATGTCTCACGGAACAACGAACACCCAATCCGTCGCAGTTCAAATAGCATTGTTACTAGGCTTCCAGCTAGTTGAACTCGACAATTACAATTGTATTTAACTTTCGCGAAATAATTTTAACACAATTAGAAGGTTGAATTGTTTACTTATAACACAAAAATTGAGGGCACGATTTTGCTTTAAAGTAGGTTCCATTGAGGCCTCAACGTTTGTAACCTTGACTCAAAATTATTTTTATAGATGGTTATCAGAACTTTTATTAAAACTTATCAAACTAATTTTGTTGACCTATTTTTATTTTCATTATTTGTTTAAACGAGCTATTTCGGATATTACCACATCTCCTCATCATACTTACTTTTTCACGGCTTCCGCGTAAGTCGAACAGCGCTACCACGCAACACTTAAACCAGCATCTAAATATGCTAAGATAAGCTTACACTGTGTGAGCTGTTGCTATTTTCTCCTCTTTCCTTCACCACCTACTCCAATCAAGTGGGGCTGTTTCGCCGCTTTTCAACTTGACTTTTACTAATTTTTAAATAAAATACAGTTTCTATCTAACAAAAATCCTCAAATAAAAACCTTATCTAAATTTCAAATATTTCTCAGTGTTTCGATTTTTTTGAGTGGTGTTTTATAAATTTATAAAGAAATTTGTTGCTACCGTTATATACATTTACTTATTCTTATTCGTACAAAATTTCCTTAAACTTTTTATTGAGCCATACGCGTAAAAAAATAGTGGTACTATTTAATATATTTTTAATGAGCCAACTTATATGTGCTCTTGGCGATTCATTTCATTTGCGATTAATTTAATTTCTGTATGCTTAATTGTTCTTTTGTCCCGACTGCGGAGAAATTAACAATTTAGAATCAAATGTATGTAATTGCCCAGCCGTGTCGATGGTATTGCGCGCGCAATTTATTGCAAATGCGATTAGTTTACTTGCGATTAATCCCCGCGGCAAAACCCACACCGCCCACTCAGCGGCAGGTGAACAAATCGTAATTGTTCACGCTACGAAGCGCCAATGTCAATCAACTCTTGTGTATTTGCATGTAATGAAAGTGCGGAATTCATAGATATTGCGAAGAGACAAACAAAACAGACAAGCCGAATGTCATTAGCGACCTGCTGAGTGAGTAGTGCCAACGAAATTTCGATTTCGCGCATTTAAGCGAAAAACAATCACCAACGAATTGTATTACAGAATTTCTCTGGTATTTGTATGGGAAAAAATCGTGTTTCACAATTAGCAGAATGAGGGTCTACATTTATATTATCAACTCAATTGATTGTTCATTTGAAGAGGAAACTTCGTTTGATAACCAATTCGTTATTAAATTATTAATCTTCTTTTTATGGCTCTGATTTATTTTTGATAAGATTAAAATTATATTTGGCTGAATTTTTGTTTGGTTATAAAATGTGTAAATGTTTATTATTTGTTGTGTATATACTCGTATATGTATGTATGTAAGTACGTTATATTTTCTTTAACTCACTGAACCGAAAGCATGTTTTTGATAGATCATTTAACACCATCACATTATCAACAAAATTTGCGAATTGCTGTAATTACGTTTTTTTAATAAGTATTCACATATGCAGATATGTATGTTTTATCTTTGTAGTTAAAATTCCAATGCTTCAATATAAATACTTATTTGAAATCAGTTGTTGAAGACGCTACTAAGTAAAACCTTATCTAAACCATTGAAATTTTTTTTTTTATAGAAGATTAGGAACCATTTGTCATGAAGTAAAAATAAATCGATTTATTAAAAATATCAAAACAAAGTTTAATAACGAAAAGTGCATGTATTGTTTTCATATGTGTGGCAAACCTTCAATTCTGTTTCTGTGATGAATCAACTTCTCATAAAAACTAATTGTTAAATATATGTAAGTACAATAAAATGCAAATATCTTTAATATAAAAATAAACTTCAAACTTGTAGTTCTGAAAATTGTTAGAAGTTTTTATACAAATTCGTTGAATTTTTTTTTACATTTGTGCATAGTAAATGTACGAAAATATTTGCATAAATTGTGTTGATGTAAATGCAAAAAATAACAAACTTTGATTTGCTTGAAATTCAAGAAATGCATTTTCTTTTAACATATTTTTTGGACAACTACTTAATTTGGTTTCCAATTTTTCCTTAAGTATCTTGCAATTCTAAGACAAGACATGACTAAAAAAAAAACATTATGTGCATACATTTTGTACAAATGAAGCTAAGTATACATACTAAGTAGACATACACACTCCATTTGCGTTGGTAATGTCCTTTGCTTGGGAATTTTTAGACGGAAATGTTATTTTATATCTGCGAAATCCATGTGAAATCTGGGCCATTATTAAGCTCTTGCTTAACATAACAACATAAGCCATAAAAATCTCAGTTTGCCACCTAAGTATATTCAATGCGACTATTGCTACTCACTATTTGTCTTCTCCCTTCTAAGCTTGCGGAAGTTTTCGTTTATTAAATACAAACGTGTACTACAATTTATGGGCTGTTTTTTTTTTTTTTTTTCAAAAAAGGCATTATCCACTTAGTCTCATCTTTAAATTTGTTTCTCTTTTTTTACATTTCTGATATTACATTAAATTTTATGCTCGTACATACGTTCATATGCCTACACACATTTTCAACAATGATTTCTTTCGCACACTTGATTTTTCAGCATTTAAGGTTTAAGAATGCTAAAGATTTTACCAGAAAAGCTCACAATTTGAATATTACTTTTTCCTCAGCTTTATACCAAAATAAAATTTAGTTACATTTCTAGGCATACCTTGCCGTCACGTCAAATTCATATCAAACGCATTTTCTCTCACACAAGTATATGTACATATATGTACACTTTTCTTTATGCCACCATAGGCACCAACCCGTAACATTCGGTTCCTGTGCGCTTGATTTGTATGCGTCGCTTCAGTGACACATTTTTTTGTTTTACATTCAACTGCGTACGAGAAGCGCATGTGAAAAGTTGGCTTTTGCCTTTAGCCTTTTTGGTTCGTCAGCATGCAACACGTTTTGGGCAACTCTTGGCCAACTAAACTTGCAGCCACGCTTGTTGGCTATTGTTTAATTTTTTTTGTGCGTCTCTTTGGTTCAGTGAGTTTCTTGGCAGGCTGAAGGCGTTTCAATTTTTGGCAAATACTGTCCAAACTTTCCATTCCACTTCAAACGCATAATTGTTTGTTTTAATTGAATTGTTTATTATTTACTTTGTTTTCAATAAAATTATATTACTACGCACTTTATTAATTTACAATTTCTTTCTTTCTCTTTGCAGGTAAGATCAACTGCTCAAAACAATTACCTAGTTTCTAGTTGCTAAGTAAGTAAGTATAATTTGGTATTTTTTTAAAGCTGTACTTAAAGCAATGGTTGACCTTTTATTTTTCTTTTATTTAGCTGCTTTCTCTAAATTCAATTTCTAAACTATACTCAAAATTAATAATAATTTAAAAAAAATTCGAACGATTTAAACAAAAATTATAAATTTATTTATTCAAGCAATAAAGTTTAAAACTTGGGCTGGTATGGTTTTGTTAATAAATATTATTATAAACTAAATAAATAAAAAATTGCCAATATGTGGGTATCTGATAATTATAAAATACGCTATATGTATGTATGTACATGTGTCGTTAAATTAAAGTAGCCTAAGTGCCCTTTTCAGGTTTAGCTTAGGATTAAAAAGTAACAACCCCTATGTATAACTAATTTAAAGTTTAAATGCTGCTTTGGAACCCAATAAAATATTGCTGAGCTGAAAGCCCTGGTAGCGAGTGCTCTCCTGTTTAGTTATAAGATTTTTATTTTGTAACTAATTATGTATAACAAATATATAAATAAATAAAATATTGCTTCAAAGATAAAATGGCCCAACTCCAGTTCGGCTACTTAAATTTTCGGAAAATGTCTTGTTTTCATAACTCAATTGATTGCTTTGAAACGGAAAAACATACGTTTGCTAATTCTTTCATATACTTACATATGAAATTACATACATATGTATGTATGTATGTAGTTCGTGTTATAGATTATTATCACCAGATATGATGAGATCCATATTGAAACGCTATCATTCCAATTTTAAATCGCACATGCACAAAATTTCCAAATATGTATGTACATATGTATATTCAGTTGCTCTTGTTTGTAGTTGGTTTGTTTAAAGAAGATGGAAAAACGACGCAGTCCACTCGGCTAGCGTAGCACAATAGGTAGCGTGTTGGCTTTGCAACTCCGAGCTCCTTGGTTCATAGCCTTGGAGAAATGGTTATGAAGAATTAAATTAAAAATTAATTTAATTTAATAATCAAAAAGAAGTCTGATGAGGAAATGTGGTGATTTCCGAAATAGTACTATAACTTCTACCATTTTAAAACTGTTGTTATTTTTCCAATAAAATCTTCTATAAACTGGCCTCGAGCTCAATAAAATTGTCAATTATTAAAATCAATAAGGCCGAAAAAACAACTAAAAATTCATATTGAAAAAAATGAAAAAAAAAAACGCTTCTTTGATCTCCGAAATGTTCTTTAAATTTTTATCGTTCCAATCAAATTTTCTAAAACACAAATTCATAAAAACAAAATAGTTTTAAATGCCTTATAAGTAGTAAAGTAGTATGAAAATGCCATTTTATATAACTTTTTAAATTTATTATATTTTGTATAAATTTGGTGTCACAATTTGGAAATGAAAAATGGTAAGAACTGCAATTTTCTCAGAGGCATTAGCACTTAAAATAGAGTCAAAATCCATTTAATTTTATACTTCTCAGATTTTCAGTCGGTGTTTATTTCTTGAATTTATGCACTTACGTCGCTATTAAGCGGAAACACTACAATATGTCATAAAATGCCTCCTTCTAAGTTATATTTTTCATAAATGCCGTCTTTATAATTATTGTACGAGTATCACTGTCATCGATATTCTAATGGCTGTAGTTTTTGCTCTAACTTTTATTAAATCTCAAGTCGTTAGTGTTTTAGATATTATTATCATTATCGATATCAGTAAGGTGGTGGTAATCATTATTGTTTTCGATTAGAATGCATACATCGTTATCGTTATTGTTTCCTTTGGTATAATGACAATCCCCACTGTTATCGTTTCATGTTCGTTCTTAAATACATAGTACATACTATATTCTTATTCGTTTTTTTTATGCTTACACACATATGTACGTATGGACATTGTAAAATTATTAAAGTGCGTTTCAATTCGAATACCAGAGCAAAACTTAGCCAAAGTTTTTTCACATCAAAAATGCAATTCAGACATAAAGAAACTCCAAAAGCGCTATCAATGGATTCATAGGAAGTCGCCACAATGTTCATGTAACTGGGCTAAATGTTTTAATGTTTTTAATGTTGCACGCTCGCAACAATTTTTATGGTTGTAGTATCAAGAGTGCAAAAAATAAGACATACATTGCGTGCCACGCGATTTTCATATGATACAACAAGTACTTGCATGCGTGCAAAGATAATCACGCCATGTCTTTATGCTTACATTTTAAAGACTTTTGTAATCGTTGCTAATGTGCAACACATACCTCACACAAATTTATTCATACTCACGCACACATGCATGTGCCCTACCTATCCGTATAAAGACGTCGTTGCAATCAGCTTCGATTTGCCGCCATGTAAGCTTTCCACGCAACAGCCTTCATTCGCAATTCAAAAAACCTAAAGCGGCCCAAGAAGGCGTAGACGACTTTGCTGTGCCGCGGCCGCCATGCCTCACCAACGCTTGCAAGCGTCAAAGCAAAGCGAGTTGCGCGCAAGCATACCGACAGTTAGTCAGTCTGTCAGTCAGTCGATGGAAATTGGCTCATATTTGATGAATTGCAATTTGAACTGACAATCAGTGGAAGGTGTTGAAATTAATGACGGCCCGCAGTTGTAAGTTATTTCTTTGTTCGCTTTTGTTTTATTTTTATAATTTGTACTTTGCTGCTAATAAATGCGCTGATGCTCACAAAATACAAGTAAATTGTGTGCTTTCCATTTTAGTGAGGCATTTGAACTATTGACTAGCATAGCTTACGAACATGATTTTCTTTTGCTGTTAGCTATTGTACAAAAAAAACTAAATTACACATATTCACTAAATTAACTTGTGTTGTTGTTTCAGTTGTTTATAATTATACGTATTTAAACATTCGTACATATTTATAAAAATGCTTCTTAAAAAAACATGGGTCATTCAACTGCAAATGATATTAAAAAATTGTTTCATAAATTAATGAAATAACTAAAAATGTATGTACATATACATATGTACTACATACATACTCGTATATATCGCACGCTGTTAATATACATATATACTTGTACACATGTAATAATTGGTTGGTGAGACTAGCCCTTTGTCATGCGAAATACTCAATCTCACAAAAATAGCGTAAATACTCTTAGATGTATTTGCATTCGTGTTGCATCAGCATTGCGCAACAAAAAGGATTTGATATTTTAAATTAAAGTAAATCAATACAAAATAAGTTTATATTTCACTAAAAAAAATGTATTTTTGTTACTATTTACTATAAAAAAGGGGTTTTATATCATGCAATATTTTTCATTTCATTAAATTCATTTTCTAAGACATAATTTTAAATTTTATTACCTCAGCTTGATTCAATTAACTATTAAAAATTATGAGACATATAGAGAACAAATAAGATTAACTCTTAATAAAAATGTAATGCAAAATATAGTTAGAGAGTTCACAACAAAGAATAATAGTTATTTTCAATCAAAAAATTACAACTCATAAAATAATGATTATTTCTGATCAACAAATAGTAACTCACAAAATAAGTAGTATTTCAGAGCGAAAATTATCACGCGAAAAATGAATATTTGTTTTGATCAAACAAATTTTGATCGATATTAAATATTTATTAGTGAACAAAACAATAAAATCAGAAATTATTATTATTTTTGATCGGAATTTTAAAATAATACATACATTTGCATAATCGAATGCTTGTTTTAGATAGTTATGCAAAGCAGTTCAAAATTTTTTGTTTCTGATTTTAAGTTTGAAAATTTTTTAAACATGCATATGTGCACACAGCGGTGGCCAATTGATTTGCAGCCAAATTCAAAATGACATAGTTTGCTACTTACATTCATTATTTAATTAAACAATGTATTTTCTTCATTTGCTTTGCTCACTTGATACAATTGTTAAATACGTTCGATTGTATGATTTAACTACTTTCCGTAGCACATTTTCTTTCGCTGAATATATAATTATGTACATATGTACATACATAAAATCATGTACTTCTGTATATTTTAAGGCACTGCATTTTTTTACCATTTTCGAATGGTAAATTCCTTACAGCTCTTAACCGCTAAAGTTCATTCACACAATACGACGTGAGACTCGATAAATTTATAGAAAATGACATATTTTTATGTAGTTCAAATTACACAAGATTTAGGATTATTTATCAAATTTGAAGTTTCTAATTAACTTATATGTAGTTTTATAGCTATACGTAGTACATTAAAGAGCATCAATTTTGTATATTTTTATCCGCATTTTTTTAAACTTTCCCTAATTTATAGTAATTTTTATTTTAAAAAAAGTCTGAGTCTTTACTAAATTTTGAAACGATTTTCCGTCATCCCTTGTAAAGTTTGATTTTAAGACAAACCAGTTTCGGCGTTGTGCCATCTTCAGTGTAGTATTTCCTTCTGACTAGTTTTGTATTATAGGTCTATATATTCATAGTAGTTTTATTGTCAAATGTCTCTATTGTACACAAGGGTATTATAACTTTGTTCGCATAACGGTTGTTTGTAACAGCAAAAATAATCGAGATAGATATAGACATATATATACTAAAATGATCAGAATGAAAAGAGGAATCGATTTAGCCCAGACTGTCAGTTTCCGTCCGTCCGTCCGTCCGTGGTTACAATAACTTGAGTAAAAATTGAGATATTAAATTTGGTACATAGATTGGTCTTTGTACAGGGTAGGTTGGTATTGAAAATGGTCAAGATCGGTCAATAACCACGCCCACCTCCCATATAACGGACATTTTTGAAAAACGCAAAAACTCCGTTTTTCGGTATCAATTAAAACAAATTGAAAGAAATTCGGTATTTGAAGCGATTTTGAACTAAAAAATTAGGTATTAATGAAATTTTGAAAAATGGGCGTTGCCACGCCCACTTAGGAAAAAATATCTGTATCTCAATAACGGTGTAAGGTATCGGCACAAAATTTGGTGAACAAATTTTCCTCAATATCGCCAAAAACCATAACCTCGCCCACCTCCCATATAACGGACATTTTTGAAAACGCAAAAACTCCGTTTTTCAGTATTCAGTTTTATACTAGCAGCGATTTGAAACAAAAAAACGTAGTTTTTATGGAATTTTGGGCACCGCCCATGCAAAAATACATCGCGAGGGTATATACAAATCGGTTTCGCCCGAATTTAGCTTTTCTTACTTGTTATCTTTCGTCTTGTTTGGCCTGAGTCTTTACTTTGTTATACCAGACTTGAAAGATTTATTTATACAACTTCATATCTTAAAATTTTCATGAAATACAAAAATTTCGTATTGTGTACGCAAACAGCGCATCTTTTCCCAAGTACGTGATGACATTTTGCCATTAAGTATTTTAAGAATTTGTCATAAGCGTGCTAAAAATATTCACTTAAATCTTCAGCATTAGAAAAAAATATTGATGCTTTCAAATTTGTATGACTGTTAGACAGTAAATAGTTTATATTTTGATTTTTTTTTTTTGTAATAAATAGTACTTATGTCGTCCAAAACAACACGTGTTTTATTTGGTGCCAAACTGATCATTATTTACTTAAAATAAATTTCTATTTGAATTTCTATTTTGCATAGCAAACATAAATAAGTTTGGCGCCAAATCATATACGATATATTCAGCTTGTTTTTTTCCTCATTGTACATATACAATGGAAGTATGTACTTGCTCTTCTGACTTGACAAAAACAACTTTTCACCGATTTGCCTAAAATTAAAAAAATTATATATATGAAGAAGTCTACTAAACTATTTTTAAATCAAATTTATTGTGAAAATATATTTACTTATTCAACAAAAGAAAAGTGTACGAAAAAATTTACTAAATATGGTAATCAAGCAAGTTTCAACAAAAAAAAACTCATTAACATTTAGAAGTTTCGTTAGTAACATGATAACACGATCCGAACTGAAGCAATTAATATGCGACTACCCTTGAGCAAGTTATTGAAATGGGTTCAAGGGGTCCTTAATTAGTTATGCCTTTGAATAGTAAATATACATACTCGTACATTCTGACGCATTGAAAGCCGGCTAAGTAACTGATTAAAATATTTCATTGAAGCAAGTAAGTAATAAGTATTTGACTTATAACTGTAAGAAATTTAATTTTTTTTTGTTTTTAGAGAAACACCATTAGACTCTAAACTTTAGATATAAAACGATAGATTTCTTCCCATCTGGCAGACGTTTTTCAAAGGAGTGCAGTTCATAAAGTGTATATTTACATATTTGTTCAAGAATAACGATGAACTATGAACAAAAAACATTAAATCCATTCAAAAATTATCCAAGAAAATTTAAATTCCAAAATAGTGCTTACTTTTCAATGAACAACTTTTCAAAGTATCATCGAAAAGTTACGTGTTTGACATTATTCCTCAGACTTTAAAAAATGCAAGAAATACTGCATCTAACAGCACCGAACCCTAGACAAACTTACTAAAGAATTTGTTAAAGTTATTTTTTTACAATGTAACAATTGAAATTCTAAAAAGTCCAAATTTATTCCAGTCACTCACTAACTACGAATTACTCAATAAATTGATACTTGCGGTGACAGCCAATCAATTAAAAGACTTCAGGAATGAATGACTAGTGTTATTTATAAAGCACGTTTTCGCTTAACGTTTTGCAAATATACAAATATGCATACATACATACTCGTAAATTCTTAATATATCTAAACTAGCCGAGAAGCGTTATACTCGTTAGATGTCCTATTCAGCACGCGGCGTATGCCGAGCACGTTTTCCATTAGCGTTGCTATAAAAAACTTTATCTATAAAAATTTTCTAATCATTAATATTGCGTTATTTTATTGAGTTTTCTGAACTCCTATTTTATTTTCATACATACTCGTAGGTACATAAGTACCTATTTAGAAATGTATATGATGTTCAAGGAGTATCTTTTTAGTATTTGCCATTCGTTTACATAAACAAAACGCTTCAGGACTTAAATTTTCTTAGCATACTTAAATATATTTGTATATGTTTTATGCTTCAATTAAATTTTAACTTTAATTTATTTTTGGCATGTACATATGTACATATGTACATACATAAGTATTGGCTGAAATCCATCGCAAAACTGTGTTCATATGCTCTGTGTAAAACTTAATTTTTCTAACGTTGCATGAGACACTTTTACCGGTGCATCGGTATTTTATTGTTTAAAGCATTTAGTTTTAGTTCCACACAAAAAGTTTTGTGGTTTTTTTCGTTTTTTGTTTTTTTTTTATTTACTATTTGCGATTGCTACTGTTATATTAGCACTCAACTAACAGTAATGCAACCATGCATTTAGTTTTGTTAGCAAAAGGCAAAAAACGACAAAAAATAGTAGGAAAATGTTCATGCTGTTCTTGAAGTAGAATTAAGTGTCGCTTTCAAATTTCATCCCATCCACTGTGCGCCGCAGCATTGAGAATATCTGATTACCAAGCATGTTGACAAGTACTTTGAGTTTCGGCTATGGCTGAGCTGTCGCCTGATGCTGTAATATTGCCGAGCTAAACATTCCCACCGCCTTTCCGCCGCCAACATTTTTTCGCTCCTTAACTCGTTGAATTTTATTGTGTTATGATGCAATAAATTTTCCGTATTTTAACTTGTACACAGTCTTACATAAATGCAAACATCCAAACCCAGTCGGAATAGATTGCCACCAAAAGTAGTTGCTTATAGCATTCAGAAGTAGTTCGATTTTACCTTGAAATCGCTTTTACACAGGCATGAAACATAGAAAGAACGGTTCTTTTCAGACTTAGCATGGAGTGTTTTTGTAATCTCAACTTCGTAAAATACTCGGATTTCCCTTCTGGCTATACCCAATTTACATGTTTCAAATACTTTTAAGCAATTTTTGTATTATGTTTTATATTTGGTTTTACACGTTTCAATTTTATTGAATTACAATTTTCATTTTCTGTTTTCTCACAATAACTATAAGGAAAATAGAAGAGACGTCAAAAGCAAACGAAGAAACTTGAAACGGCTTGGCAGTACAAAGACAGATGTGTACTCTACCTCGTGTAAAAGCCATGTTACCATTTCCAAACTTATAGTGGCAGAAGGCAGTGTTTGAAGTAATTGTGATGTTATTGCGATCATTGCTGATCGTTAGTTGAAGTTTAATCATGTTGAAGCGATGCTTTTAACAGCGAAGTTTTAATTGCATGCAGATTTAAAGACTTCCAAGGTAGTGAACGGAGCGTCAGTAACTATTTTTTATGAAGATAACAACTTAGTTTTCATAAAGGAATTAAATCTACTTCGAATTTCTATTGAAAAATGACTACCATAAAAGTTATTCTTAAGGGAACCAAATTCGACAAGGTCCGACTGGGATATACACACATACGAGTGCATATCGTCAATTTAAAACGTGTCTTTTTCGGTTGTATTGTGTTTGTCAGTGCGTCAGAGCGTAAAGTAATATATTATTCTCATTCAATGTACAAAAGTATATCCGACTTACATATGTGGCATTTACTCAGGCACGAAAACGTAGCAGCACTCCCGAATGTGATGAGCAAAGAGTTCTTTTAAAAGTTCTATCACATCCAATTGCCAGCTGTTAACTCCGCTTGCCGGGCATATATTCCCCATTTCCTTTCAAATTGTATTGCATTTTCCTGTATCATTGCGCTTGTGGCGAATTTCCAATAGCAATCACACGTTTACAAAGCATCAATATCGAGTGCTGCGTTTTAACAATAAATTTGCCATTCTCTTCATTTTTTATCCATCAAACTTTGCAAGTGTATTAATAATGTGAGTTTCAAGCTTATAAACTTTAGATATGTACTTCTGTACTGGTGCTGGTGGATGTAAATAAACGATATGATATGAACAAATTCAGTTCGGAGGGGGGAAATATTAAGACGGATCAAATGAGGTTTTGCTAGAATAAACACACTCGTTATTTAATCAACTATACACTAGTCTCAATACATAATAGGGGCATAATTTTCTCCAGCAGGCGTGTTTCATCCATATTTTATATCGAGTTATGCATTTTTACATTGATCAAGTATAAATAAACGAAAGACAATCATCAGTCTTAAAAAACATATCCAGTCGATTAATTTCGTTTTAATATGATTTTTGTTTAAAAATTGTAATTAAATTTATATATAATAAGTATATCTTGTCCAAATTTGTCCAAATGTAGGTGTGATATATGTATGTACATACATATGTATTTATGTACTTGATTTTTTCACAATGTTTTAAAGCCGATCTCGAAAATATCTACCAACATTTTAAAAAGTTACCAAAATTACCAAAATTCCATTACACATATTCAAGCACTCTCTGTTCTCTTCTCAGTAATATATTTTCAACTGAAAAAATGTTTTGTTAGTTATATTGAAGCATGAAAACTTTCAACTGTCAAAAAATTTTTATTATGTAAAAAAAAAATAATATTTCTCTCCCTTAAAGACAAAAAAAAAACTTGTTGAAATTTTTGGTTTAGGTAAACACATACTTCTATGATCTTTATTTTTTGTTTAAACCAAGTTGGTTGAAAATTATTTTCAATCTTTGCATTAAAGCAAATATTTTGAAATCCTTCACATTTTTCAAAAGTCTTCGCCGGCAAATATTTAATATTTATTTGCCAAATTTTTTATTTTGTGTTTTTTTTGTCCATTTGCATTGTCAGTTTGAACATATTTTATATGTCTGTATGTACATATGTATATATCGATTTGCTTGAGCTGAGTCATGCCACACGCATTTATTGACATACATATGTATGTATATCTATTTTGGTTTGACGGTTTGTTTATTTACTTGTCGATTTGTATATTTGCTAATTGCTGTTGAGGTCACGCTCCATTGCAATATTGAATACGAATATCCAAGCAAGTGGATACAAATGTGTGTGTTTGTAAATTTAACTGGGCAATTTGTGCGATGTAGAAAAACAAAATCGTATAGTCTATGCAAACATATATCTAGTGACCGACCCCTCATACTGTTTATGGTCCTGTTTAAATTTTAGGTTTTCGCCGATAAGACAGGTTCGGTAGAAGCTGAGAAAACAAAGATATTTATACAACAAACATACATATATTTATGACGGTACATTGACGGTATTTCATACATTCAATTTCAATTTGATATTGTTTGGAACTTTAAATTTGTTTATTTCTCATAAAAGGGACTGTTTCAAAGTATGTCTATACATATGTATGTATGCACATATACATATGTACATATACATTGTACATACACACATACAGTGTTGTGCAAATCAAAAGCAACAGCATTCAAAAATGGCATATCTTGCCACGTATATATATTTATTTAATTTTATGGTACCCTTGATTTATTCGACAACAGTGCACATACATATGTATGTATCGATTTCTGAAAACAAATAATATTTCAAACGTTCTCCGTACCATAAAACCCGTACAATAAACTTCATTAAATTGCCATCAACATTCCAAACTTTTTGAATCTCTTTTTACGTGTAATTACTTTAGTAATCCGTTTTATGGAAGTTAAGAGCACATTTTATCATCAAAATTTAAAAATTTTTAGCAACTTTTTTAGAATATTTTTTACAGCTTTCGATTTAAGTTGGATTAAGTGAGAACTTTAGTGGCTAAAAAATAACGTTGATGTTTTAGCTTTTTTTGCTGAAGATTTTGCGTATTGCAATATTTTTGTATACTTAAATTCAAAATTTCTAAAAAATTGTAAATAATCATTTGAAAAATTTAATAGTACTTAATTCTTATAAATTTATTTCAATTTTGAAAAATTTGGTGAAGTTTACTTTTATATGTATGTTACATATGTATGTATGTATGTATGTATGCAAATGGTTTCTGTTATAGACCTAACTATACTACATATATTATATTTATTTACAATTGTTAAAAACAACACTTTAAGTAATGGACAAAAGACAAAATGTTTAAGGGAAAAATTTAAACAATTTTAAAAAATTGCATCAAAAATTTGATTTGACAGGAAATCCTTCAATTTTCTATATGTTTTCAATGCAAGGCCAAATGTAATTTTTATATTTAAATACAAATTTCTTTTCTTATTGAACATATTAACATTAAGTATGTTAGAAAGTTTGCATAACAATAACACTCGTTTTGGAAAATGGCAAGTGGCATTGATTTTTTCGTCCCAAACTATAAAAATACATTCATACGAGTACATATGGACATACATATCTACGTATGTATGTACATATATGCCCATGTACATATGTATGTATACGTATGTATATTTACATATGTATAAACAGCTCATGAATTTCATAACTGCATTAAAACATTTCCTACCAGCTGGTCCTACCTTTTTCGTTTTTTGCTTCCCATCTACCAATGCGATAGATTTTCGGTTAATCTGAATATGTACATATGTATGTACATACATGTGTGAATATTTAGTTTTCATACAGTTCAAATGAGAATTTCTTTGTTGGCATGCCTGTCGCATTTCTCTATTTTTCATTGTTTGTTGTTTCGTATTTTTTTAATATATTATTATATACACATGTGTATACATACATACATATGTACTATGTATTTTATTATTGCTAATTTTAACAATTGTAGCTGTTTTCACGTTTAACATCCACTTTCCATAAAAAGTAATTCACTGCCACAACTTCTGAAGCTGTCAATTTTTCACGTTCAATATTTCGATGTAAATTTCACTTTTCCACCTTGTCAATGATGGTCATACGGCAAATCGTGCCACAAAAGCAACAGCCGTTTCATCTTTTAGCTTTTACGTCGCATTTCTATTTACTGTTCTACATATGTACATATTTTCATCTCTTCAATACGGACACCTCAACGTTTTGCATTTTTTTATTTCATAATAACTGTTATCCACTGCAGCGGTAATAAAAATGAAGTTAAGTGGCTCTTTTGGGCTTAACTTGTTTAGCTTATCTGGAAAAATGTATGTACATACTCGTACATACATATATATGTATGTATTTGTATGAATAAGCGGCGCAAGCCAGTTGAGAAAATAGAAAAAGAAAAATGTCACATTTGACAAGCTCACACATATTTATGTATTTACATAAAATCCATGCTGTGTGCCACAAAATTGAAGGCTCAAAAATGAATCTTGTTGATATTCGTGTTAGAAAAACAATAGTTCGACTAAAGTAAAAGTTCGGAAAAATATTATGTTAATGGAAATCCAACCAAATCCAGTATTATATAAGATACATATGTACATAGATACCAGAAAATTATTTTCTCTTATATTTAACTAAAGATCCATAGATTGGAATATCGTTAGCATTTTTGTTGTTTTATTGCATTTTTGATGATGTTCAAAATTAAGTTTTAATAAAATACAAATAAACTTTAAAGAGAAATTTGAAGTCCGAATTGACTTCTACTTTCTTTGAAGTAGCTCAAAATCATGAATTTAATAGCATGTGTGAGTTTAAAACTAGTTTTTTAAATATGAAACAAAAATAACTATAATAAAATTTTTTGTTTTGAGTTGGCTTCGTACTATTCGTACTATCAAACACTGATGTTAGTCGCATTTCCCAGTTGGCAGCTTACAACTGTTAAAATTAGCATTTCTATTGAAGTTAGTGACTCTGTTTAAAAAGCTTATTAAATATGACTTCGCGACGATATGTTGATGTGATTTGGTTCTGTTGTTGTTAACTTCCAGCTCAATGTTTGCAAACCAAAAAGTTGTGAGGCACTACAAACTTGTTTAAGTTTGTATGCGTTTTGCTCATTACAACTTTCAAATTTTATTTTATTTTACCATTTATGTGTAGGTCGGTAAATACAAGCCAAGTTAGATACATACAAACGTACAACTTACCTAAATACACTCATATGCATGTAAATAATTGTCTTTGGGGTATGCAATTTGAAATGTTTGTGTGCTTGATCGTAAACGTGCATTCGGGTACATTAATATATACATATATACATACATTTCACTCTTACAGGCCTTGAACAAATTTGGAAAAAGAAACTAAATAGTAAAAATCCGCTGTAAATCGTTTTCTTGCTAATTAGAGCAAATGTGTTTTTCAATAAAAGTTTTACTACCATACTTTGGAATTGTTTTTAATTTTCTCAAAGCTTGCATTAAAGCTGTTTTGAATGGACAGAATTAATATGTTACGTATTTGGTAATATCATTTCCATTAGTCAATCAAATACTCATCTCATAAATACATATGTACATGTAATCTACATATATTATTCGATAGGTATTTTGCTACTGAGGGAAAGAAAACTATTCAAATTCCAATTTTTAAAGCTTATTATACTAGTAAAATAATTACTTATAATAGTGGTTCCGTAATATTCGAAATTTTCAAATGTCCGAAAGCTTCGACAAAAGTAAACATTTCAACTGTTGTTAATAAAGTGGAGGCTATTGTAATTAACTAATTAGTTATTTTATTTTTTTTTTTATAAAGAAAAATACTGGAAAAAACATAAGGATATGTTCTGAAAATCAAACGTCTTTTAATTGTGTTCTGAATTACTTGTGAAGAAAAAACTAATTGAAAATAATTATATATGTATGTATGTATGTATAAAAAATATACATTAGGATTTTTCCAAAAATACTTATTATTCCAAAAATACTATAACCCTGCCAATTTAAATTTTTACAAATTTCAGAGCAGACCTGCTAATTATTTCTCTCTTTTATGTCAGTACCTAACATTACTTTTTTACTATGGATTCCATGGTAAGACTAAGCAAAGTTGTGGTTATAAAAAGGCTGATCTGAGTTTTACAAAATTAGTTATTTTGTTTACATTGAAAAGCGAAAATTTTAGTATTGTTGTTTTTTCCTAATAATTTTCCAGTAAACCAATCGGTCTTAAAGCTCAAAAAAATATTTAAAAATAAATAGTTAAATGGCCAAACAATAACAAATAAAAAGAAAATAATTTTGATTCAGCTTTTGTCTGTTCTTTATATATGAAATTTATTTATATATGTACATATATCCATAATTTTAAAAATTTCCTCAAAAAACAATATATCAATGAACCTTTTTATAACCCTTTCTTAAATATTCTAAGCCAAAAATATCCAAAATTTTCGTACATTTAATTTTCATAATTATGTATTTGATTAAAGGGTTAACTCGAATATATTTATAAGTACGAAAACTTAGCCAATTCATTCAAATTGTCACACGCATAAAAAACACGTAAGTGCCCTACTTGTTTAAAAACACTTCCCCAATTCTTGTTCATACATACATATATTTTTGGATATTTTTTTTTTTGCTTTCATATTTTCGCCCTCAATTTATTATTTGTACCATTCATTTGAAGAATTTCAGCAACTATGTCGGTCGTTTCAGACCAAAATCCCATTTAATAACTTAGCACAAATTTCACGCAACATTTTAGTTTATTTAATCCCCACTTACCACCTACATAACCACTTGAGCAGGTTTGTCTTGATGAATGCCAATGAAATACAAATTACAAAAAAGTGAATAAATAATTCCTAGTCGATTTCCTTAATTGCTATACTATCAGTGCTTAACCAGCTAAACATTGCTTGCTTATTATTATTTTTTTTTGCAAATAATTTCGTCGCTTCACTTCAATTTACGGCCAATACAGGATTAAACACAACAGACATACAACAAGTTCGAAGCTTCGCAAAAATAAAGACAAAGAAATAAACAAGATTTTAAAATATGTATATATGTATGTACATATGTGTAAAATGAAAACATATCTGACATAGAAATTTTAAAACTTAGTGGTAAATATTGCTTTTTTATGTAAGTATTTCTTTTTTGCAAAAATCCTCTTTCAAATCAAATGGCGAAGAGAAGTGATGCCGTCAACTTTTAACACCTTGTTTTCCATACATTTCATACCTAGTATGTGTAGCAATCAGATATGTGCATGCGAAGAGATGTTTCTTCAAGCGCTTTCTTCAATTTTTTTTGCACTGTTTTGCCCCAGAATTCGGTCAACGAAAAGCCAAATGAAAAGCCGGTGGTGAACTGTAAATAAAACTGCTTTGCCAACAAAGCAGAAGAAGCAAAATAGTCACGTTTTCTATGTGTCTTCATTGCCTTGTGAACCTAACATAATACGCGAATAGGCACACATTTATGTGTGCATGTCTGTATATACATACATACATTCATATTTATGTATATATACATATGAATATGTAAATACCCTGTTGGAAACAACTGACTTGTTTTGTAAAAAAAGGAAACAAAATCATTTAAATATTAATTATTTTTCAACTAATTGAATTTAAATTACTTTTAAAATATTTAAAAAATTACAACTTTATTGGGCATTTGGGCTGCTCCATAGGACATGCTGCAGTGACAGTCCTTGGCCGGACATATGGTAAATCCGGGTCGTTCCGGTATCGTAGGTCCCACTCTCGTGGGAGCGCTTTCTAGAACATCGGCATGTTCGGTTAAGCTGTCAATGGAAACAGCAAGTTTGTTTTCCGGGTGGGTATGCGCATTGATATTTTGGTAGATGAATAGTAGCTTTAATTTGTTATTATTTTTATGTCTGAGAATTCGCTGTCAGTTTTCAGCGCTCAACAGATGTGCGCTTTAATTGGATCAAGTTACTGTACGACTATATGGCATGACATATGGGGACTTGAATCTACAGTGAAGCTGTTGCATTCAGGTGTATAGCATACATATGTATGTATGAACGTCTAACAATCATGCAACTAATTGCAAAGCTTATGTTGCTGTAGCATTTGGCTAGTTAACATCCAGTTAGCAATGCTACTTGACGTTTTCAGCAGCAACTAGACGGCTTGTTGACTGTTTTCATTCCATTACCATTCAGCGTTACTTGTTTGTGCGCATACATTCATGCCCACATACATATGTACATATGTACATATTTGTCATAAATACGTACCAAACACAGTTGGTGGTATGGTAAAATTAATTTCATTCATAATATTGAAAGTGTTCAAAAACAGAAATCTTACTAAGTAACTTCTCCTCATGAATTGTGATCAAATTGGCTTTCTTCTTATAAATTAGTGCATAGTACAAATCGCTTCCTTAATAAGGCCCTTACTCATTTTTTTTTTCGTTTCAAATTCAAATAACATTTGTAAAATAGCTAAAATTATATAGTAGCAAAATAAAAATAAATATCATATCATTAGATAAACTATTTTTTTTAAATTGAAACCAGCACTTCGACAATTGCCTTACTGTAAAATTTTACCTTTTAAACTTTTAACAATTTAAAACTCACCTCAATATAAACCCTCAAGGAAATGAAGCTAAACATTACACTTTATTTAATTAAATCATTTATTTATCTTCCTTTTGTTGTAAAGTAATTCGAGCATTCCAGAAAAAATTGCGCATACGGTGGTAATCAAAAGAATTCAACAAATTTGAAAATATTTTTAGTCGATGGTGTTTGAGTTTATTACCTTTTCAGACAGCATTTAATTGAGTAAATTTGTGAGTTTTGTATATTAAAAAGAAACTTAGACAATTGCCAATTGCAATAAGACTCTGTCTGAGGGCCCCTGTATGCGTCTTATGGAGGCAAATGTGAGAAAAAAGTTTGAAGGTGTTGAAAATTTGAAACTTGGCGTTTTTAGATATTGTTTTTTACAATGCTATGTTTGAAACCTAATTAAACGAATAAAATTCAAAGCAATCTCCGAAAATATATTTTTCAAATTTAATAGTAGTGAACATTAGTACTAGTATACATATCAAGGCACATTCAATAAGTAGCAGCAGTAGAAAAATTAAAAAAAAAATTGAGCTCTGTATATTTTGTTTTTGCTTTTAAAAGCTAAAATTTCAAAAATATTTTATCAACTACCTTGAATTGTACTGAAAGCATTCTTATCACAACGAAATACAAAATTTAACAATTCAAATTAAAATAAAATATGAAAAAAGTTCAAAAAAAAAGTTTGCTGCGGCTACCTATTTGATGTGCTTTGATATATATTTTCTTTTATAAGCAAATTATACACATATGTACATATTTCAATTTAAAGGTACCTCTGCACTAGATGTGCATACTTTAAAAGAGATACTATTTATTCCAATAATACAATTTACATAATTTATCCTTGAAAATAAAAAAAGAGATATATGTATGTATAATTCTTGATAGAAGAAATATACGATAACAATGTGGTTAGTCGGAAAAGAAAATATGATACTAGCTTTGGAACGGATTTAATCCGGTCTTAAATTGTCTAATGTGCGTGAAGTTTTTAATGTAATGTTACAACATTTTGTAACATTTTTTATTTAAAACAATGAAAAGAATCGTTATAGTAGCAAAGTCATGAAATCCATTCGTATCCCTTTTGTGATATCGAATACAAACTCGTCTATGGTAGAGAGTGTAAAGAAGACGATAAACTATTTGAACAATATTAAAAGAAAACAGAATAATAAGTTAAGAGTTAGGAACATAAAATCGCTACGCGGTCATAAGAATCCCCTGAAGATACTACATCAAGAATTTGAGAAAAGTTTAGAGTCTAACCATCGCTTTTGTATCAGAAAGACTTGACGGTGAAATTGTAGTGAAAATTTGGTTTAACGAAATGAAAAAGTGAGCATGCTATTTTTTATACATACATCGATTTAAAAACTATATTCTTTTTAAAAATGTCTCCCATAGCCAATACTTTCTTGAAAAATTCTGATATTCGCAATGATGGCTTTCTTATGCGTCGTTTTGATTTGTATGTTTATTTACTACACTCGTATATGCTAACTAATGTAACTGGCTCAATGAGTTTGCTTTTTTTTTCTAACTATCGTGAGATATTTATATGTGTTTTTGTGCATATTTACGTTCATCTGTAGTTGGACGTTAATACATACGTACATAGATATGAATGTTTGTGAATATGTTTGATCTTTCACGTTTGATTGGACCATGAACTCAATAGCTTTTTATTTGCGATACGTAAATTTTGCGCATTCAACAAAGTGCTTATGCAGTACTCAACACATAATTTCCAACATTTGAATGCAGCAGCCAGATATTTGACTTTTGCTATGTAATTCTCTGGAAATTCCGTAATTCAATGTAATTTACTAGCGGCCACTGCAGTAGTTTATGATTTTTGTATATATGTACATACATTTTTTCTATGTTCACTTCGCTTTTTAATGCTGATAATTAAATTCGTGATTAGGCAATAATTATTGCTGAGGAGGGGTTCACCATAATTATTGGTACTTGAATTTCAGTTATTCATAATATCAGTTTTGCAGCATTTTTATAACTTCTGACTTTAGTTGCAACTTTTTCTACTTTTTGAAAAGCGAATGGTTCTTGGCTTTATGTAAATTCAAGGTTTACAAAGTAAACGGCTCTGCGATTTAACTATTAAGCCTTGTCGAAGTTATTTCGTAAACTTTGTTGTTGTAGTCTTTTTTTTAACTTCGCAGCGCAAATTGACAGCTTATTTTGAAAGCTTGCGACGCACACACCTTTTTCTTTAAAAGAGTTTAGTTTGTTTATGCATATGAATAGTTACATACATATAATTGTTGCTTACATAAGTTTAAATTTGATAAATTGTTTCTTAGCAGCTGCGAGGTTTGAAATTAAAGTTGAAGATTAGTATGATTAATTGTCTAAAAATTAATTAGTCGTTAAATAACTTAGTCAAAATTTCTAGCTACATATTATCCGCCTGAAATTTACAAAAGTATGTACTTACTGTACATACTATAAGCTACTTCCGATATCTGAATTTTTTTTTTTTTTTTAATTATGAGACGCATAATGTTGGCTTTTGTTTTGATTGTGTAATTCTTAATGACGAATCGCGGCATTGTATTGAAAACAGTCATCCTTTTACCAGATTTTTTTTCAACACTGAAAATCAAATTTTGTCACTAAAATTTTGTCATAAAGAAAGAAATGTCTACATTTAAACATTTTATTGTGTAGATATTTTTTTTATTAATTTGCTCATTAAAAATTAATAAACGTAGTCTTCCTCGAAGCTTTTTTATACAAAAATATGATGGTTTTTAATAATCTACTCGCTCGTTTTCGATCAAAACATCACTAGTTTTCTGTTTAAAAAGTCAAAATTGAAAGAAAAAAATCCTTCGAGAATCATCTAGTTTTTAATGCTATCAACCCTTGAAAATATATCGGTGTTTCCTTAAACCATTTGCCTACCAGGTTGTCGCAAAGTATAATAAGCATAACAATATTCTAAATAATGCAATTAAATGTGTATTGCGAGTAATAATTAAGGTTCTTCGGATAAGCTCTCATGTACACAACTTTTTTCATCAAACTCTACATAATTTTTTGACAATTTGTCTCACATTTTTTCACACCGTTGCAGGTAAAAAATATTTTGTTTAGTACATATATGAATTCAAATCATGTCTATGAATTTCCGAAAGCATGAGTTACGGTCGTCAAAGGCCTTAAAATTTCGTTAAAATTCAATAAGAGTTTCATTTTAAATAACAGTGGACACCGAATTTAGATTCACAGTTTCGAGAAAAACTAAAAAATGAAATTAATTGTAAAAAAGTTTAGCGACTTCAAGTTAAAACTTAGAGAGTTTTGCATCGTTTCACTATTTAGTTATTGAAATAAC
The DNA here is from genome assembly GCA_963971545.1 of Philophylla caesio. Lineage (NCBI taxonomy): Eukaryota > Metazoa > Arthropoda > Insecta > Diptera > Tephritidae > Philophylla > Philophylla caesio. The sequence goes on along the minus strand of OZ020604.1, from coordinate 194,984,579 downwards.
TGCTTAATTAAATACTTACATCGTATCATCTATTACTGGGCCGTACAACAGGGCTTATGCCGATGTGGTAAACTTCCAAAATATCAACTTGCTGTTGCCTTCAAAAACCTTAATTTTGTATGTATGCCGTCCGTCCGAGCTATAATACCCTGAAATCCCTTCAATAACACTCCCCAAAAAAAATATCTTCTTTTGGGCAGACCATGTTTACTATACATTTTTGTGGTTGCTGAATCCAAATCTGAGGTCAGTTTGGCGCCATCACATCGAGTTTTTTCATACGTTTTTAAGGCTTCGCGGACAGTGGCTGCAGCCTAAAAAAAAGTGTTGGTATAGTTCGCTGTGAAATGTGTAAGATTGGGCTAGGTTAGATTAAGTTGGGTTTTTTACGGTTCGGTTAGGTTAGGTCGCTGTGTGGGTTAAGGCTTCGCGGAAGTGGTTTTTGGCTACATATTAGCCTTCCTAATAATTTATTTTGTTGCAGCCGTTTTTTTGAGATTATGAAAATGCTTGAGGCCATGGCGTAAATTGACCTCAGATTTGGATTCAGCGACCCCAAAAACAAATAATAAACACGGTCTGCTCCAGAGAAGCTATTTTTTCTATAAATACATAATCATAATACGAGTATTAATATGGGTCAATTTCTAGTGACCAAAACACACAATCAATTCAAGTTCGTTTTCACAGTTTTGGCCGTCTGCAACGCTGCGGTTGTCGCTGTCATTGCTGCTATTCAAGTTTCAAGTGCTCGCAAGCATAACTTGCCCAATCACTTCTTTCGATTACTGTTTATTATTTATTATTACTATTATTTTGTACGCTTCTCACGAACCGGTTTTCTACGATGCTTAAAAGTTGTAACACTTTTGTTTATTGTGAAGCAAAGAACATACATAAGTATGAATCTACAACATATATATATGTATATACATACATACATGTTAGTACTTAAAGGCTATGAGAACTAACCATTCTTATCAAAATAAAAGAAATAAATATATGGAGGGGCTAAAAAGGTAGAATAACAAAAAAGCAGTTCAGTTTAAATCGTTTCTCAGCCATTAGAAAAATGGGAGAAAAAGAAAAACATCTGATAGTACTCGAAAAAAATTTGTAGAATAGCAAGAGCGTTCCTTAAAGAATTACCACCATTAAAAATAGCTTTTGATTACGTTACGCTCTGTAAGTTTAAACCGTTCGCGCCAGCAATATCGCATTAAAATTTAGCGTAACAACGGAAGCAAGGGCTCGAATCTCAATGTTTTTTTTATGTAAATCATTAGTGCTCTGCGCCTGTGTGCAGACGTTGTAGTTAGTTGTTTTTTACAGCCAAGTTCTTTTTTGGTCGGCTACTTACTTTGCTCTACGCTCCTTCGCAAGCTTTGTATACCTTATTCGATCGCGGCTCAGTCACGATTTAGCAATTCAACTGATTTTGTCACGCTACTCTAGCCCGGGCTGAGGAGCGTGTGCAGCATTAAAATTATGAACTTTTTCGATACTTAGTTGTATCTCGTTGTCAAATGCAGCTCTTCAACTAAGTGTAGAAGCTAAGCAGTTTTAAAAACTACATAAAAATGAAATAAGGAACACCCTATTCGCCAAAATATTAGTACAGCAATTTCTTTGATCTATTTACCTTTTGACTAGAGTATTGTGCCATTTTTCATGTCGGCAAAAAAAGTAATCGCTGGACGACAAAATCTTGAGCAAATGCTTGGAAATGGAGCAAGCATCCTGATAAAAAATATCCTTTTTCAACTGAAAAGCGGCATGGAAATGAAGCGAAATGCGGATATTGACACTTTTTGGGAGTAGAAAGAGGAATAGCGAGAGAGTAGGAAAGAGTTAGAAAATATAAACCAGACTAGTGCAAAACCAAATAAAACCAAACAACGCGAAAACAACGAAACGGAAAGGAAACTTAAACCTACAAAATGTTTTTCGAAAATGTTCATGTTTGAAATAATCAATTTAAAGTAAGACATTCAATTCCGACCAGTCAAAACAAGGCATTTTGTTAGGTATAGTTTTTCCATAAATAAATAATAAAAATAATAGCTCTCATTCTTTATAAATGCTCTTCAAGTTTTTGTATGTACTGCTTGATGTTACGGTTTTTGGTCGCAACTAATTTTTTTCTATATTAGATGCAGTGTTCGAAAATAAACCTCTCCACTTAGAAAATGTTCCAAAATAACTGTTATTACTTGAGAGCAAAAATAACGCACAAAACAGAAAAAGTGTTTTATTTATTGTAGGTGAGTGCTTTTGCTCAGGGAGAAACTTTTTTTTATATAATTTATGTTACTATTGGTTTGGGACACTTATTACCGTGAGAAAAAAATAAGTGTTATTTGGTAACAAAAAAAATTTTACATAATGTTTTTGCTTTAGTGCTTGTTATTGTTGTTAGCTCTTAAAGGAGACGATCTCCTTGAAAATATATACACAGATATTGAAAATTTCAATGTGGTCTACGGTCGTTTGCCTGTTAATTGCAACATATTAGATTCTTTTTTGAAATCTTGAAATTTGAAACTCCACATTTATTTGAAATATGGTTAGTTGTATTTGTCGTACCAGCGACTCAGGTGTCTGTAGAAATAGCCTTTTCAGCACTTAACTTTATTTTAAGTAAAGACGGTACAAATTAAATACGAAAACCATAAATTAAATAATTGGTGGTTAAACTAAATTTTTTAAATTATAATAATTTAATTAACTCTGCAGTCCAGGGATTTTTATTTTTACAAAAATGTTAATATTTGTAATTTTCACACAATTTATGTTAAATTTCTATAAAAAAAAATAAGTTTGTTTTTTAAGTCATTACACAGAATTTTTAAATTTGCATGTACATATGTACATACCTATGTAAATGTAACCATGAAGAGAATTAATTATATTTTTTGACTCAAACTAGTTCGAAAATGAACTAAAATATAATAAGACCCATTTCAAATTTCAAACTTCTTATACTACGTTATACATAAAAATGCCAAATATATGAAAAACTACTTATTTTCAGTATATAATATCAAAAATACAAAAAATTTACAATGTTTGCACCAATTCATTATAAACGTATGTACTATGTTGTCTAAATAAAAGCCTAAAGTTTCATTTTTCCACCTCTGCATATCCACAAATATTTTTCGGTTTTTTAATAACCCGAAAATGAAGACACTTAAAAATAAAAGTTTATGCCTAAATGTCTTTTTCTAATATAAATTTTAATAGTTCAAAAATAACTCACAGTAGAAAACACAAAATGATCCCAGAGATATATTTCGTACGGTGATAAATTCGTTTTTCTTGATACTTTTGTGTTTGTGTCAGTTAAAAATATTTTGAAAATAAGTGCATCGATCTCTGTTTAGATGAAAAGGAACAAATAAAAAAAACCTTTCATCAGTCAAAAAACTAGGTTACTTTTATATGAAAGATGATACTGAGTTTGGCAGCTGGTATCTCTTATACATATGTATCCGGTGATTCTTGATCCTCTCTCTCATACTCGTATATGTGTATTCAATTTGAGCAGAAACGTACAAAGCAAATCGATTAAAAGACTTTGAATATATCAACTCTCGATTTCCTTTTTGGTATACCCCTGTCACAATCTTCTACTCTATGCTTCCTATTTGCTAGCCACAAGTCCAAATAAGGTGATTGAACTCTCACCTCAAACCAAAGCAATACAATTAAAGCTTCAGAAGTGCAGCTTGTCTTACTCCCATGCCCAGCTCTTAGTCCATGTTGGTCGTCACACAATTGCATGCATCACCGCAAATGAAAACAAAAATGAACTAAAACAATAATAACTCTTTAACTGCATACGCTTCTTGGTAGGGTTCCACTACCCTCACCGCTACCACTCCAGCTCGTTACTTCTTATTACGATCTTAGGTCATCCGTGCAAGCCAGCATTTCGGGTGCAGCAACACACGCCAGCGACGACATCTCATGCAGGTTTTGTTGTTGTTCGGTGGGTTAGTTAGTTGGTGCGCTAGTGGTTTGACGACTAGGGTTTGCTCGCCTGCTCGCTGATCCGCAGCACTAAAACACATTAATTTCCGTTGACTGCTATAACTTACAAATGTGTGCTGACGACGTGACTGACAGACAGTCTCACGAAGCGGTGCAACCTTTAGCTGGCTAGCAGCTGAATATTGGTGTTGTCGTCGTTGTTACTCCATCTGATTGGAGCATAAACAAAAGTTTGTTTAGTTCCGTGCCCCTTCCATTTGGCCGTTCTTAAGTTGGTTTGGCTTTGTTGAAGGTTTTGCTGTTGAGGCTTGGTGTCCGTAAACGAAGAAACAACCAAGCAACAACTGAACTGATATAGATTTCTTGCTGCTCACTAGTCGCTCAGTCGGATTTGAACTTTGACGGCAAGCGAAGGTGCAAATTTCATATCTGCGGAGCTTTAAATTTTCAAAAGTTTTCAGTTGGTCGTTTGTTGATTTATTTATTGTCTTCCGCAACGAAAATGGTAGGTGGGTCTGAAGGTTTTTCTGTTTGCGTAATTTTTTGTTTATTTTCATGCTGTAACCTAATTGGATTAATTTGTACAGTTTGCGCTTATATTAGGAAATGCAATATTGATTTTAAGAATTCCCACATTTTTCTATGTTAAATTGTTTTTTTTTTTTGTTTGCCTGTTTCAAAGACTACAATGTGTCGCCCCAAACGTTTATTTCCTGTCCAATTATTCGCCAGTCAAGTTTATAGTGTGCATATCGCGTGCAAAACTTAAGTAGAGAAAATTTAAAAAGATTTCAATAAAACACTTCAGCGTTTCAAATGGACTCTCCAAAAAAGTTGCAACAACCAGCGTCTCCTGTGCCTGAATTTCAAAAACTAAAACTACGTCCAGTGCCAAAAGTGAAAAGGCGCGCACCGCAGCCACCCACAAATCTAGCACTGAGAAAAGTTTGTGCTCATTCTGCTAATAAAAAAAAAAAAATAATTTCGTTTCTTTTAATTTCAACTTCTTCAATGTCACCGAACTAATCATTTGTCTTATTTCTTATAATTGCAGACTTCGTCGACAACCAAGACTACCACTCTCACTACTCCTGCCAAATTGTATGGCAAGGACTTGAGCGAATATGATGAAGTTGATGTTGATGCTCTGCTGGCACAATTGTCACCAGAAGAGATCAATATTTTGGCCAAAGAAGTTGATCCCGATGTAAGTATTCAATAGTATAAAAGTTTTGCCATTTCAATGATTAGTGACAATATTAAACTTTGACTTTGTTTTATTAAAATTCATAAAATTATGTAAGTAAAATACTCTAAAGCAAACTTTCAAACTATTTTGAGTTTGTCAAGTATGACATTCAAATTTAGTCGAATAAATAGCTAATTTAAGGTAGCTTTGTTCGGATGCTAGATGTCTTCTCGATTAAAAGATTAAATTTGAAAATCTTTTGTAAAGACTGAACAAAGTTCGAAACTTGTCAACATCAGAAAATAATAATTGAATGATAATTGATGTAACAGAGCTCGTAAATATAAGTCATAAAAACTCAGACATTATTTCTTCAATATTTTAGGACAATTTCCTGCCACCCAATCAACGTTGCAGTTATGAATGCGAAAAAGATCCCACCGGACCGTTGGATCGCAAGAAGCTAATTCAACACATTAACAAGCAAGCTTTGGAAACACCAGATGAACCCGAGTTCGAACCCTATGTTAAGGGTACTGTACGTGGAAAAAAATGGGTGCCACCGCCAAGGGATGAAAGCGAAGTTGCAGCTGAAGAACAGATCGCCATCGATTTGGGCGAAGAATATGAGCATGCGCTGACCGATGCCACACAAGAAGAGATTATCGATTTGGCTGGTATGTAAAAAATATTAATGATTATAAAAAGGAAGATAATTCAAGTTAAAATAAAATCTGTAATTTAAATTTATCTGAAATAGAAAACTATCATCGATACATACATACATATAATGTTAATATTAAATCTAACTATTCCCTTTCATTCACAGCTATTCTTGGCTTCCATTCGATGATGAATCAGGATCAATATCATGCCTCGTTGTTGAACAAAGGTCAACCAGTAGGTATGGGTTGGGATGGCATTACAAAATCAACTCAACCAAAATTGTTTCCCATGGATCCACCAAATAACACAGATGTCGAAGAATCAATTAAACGTGTAAAAGATAACGATTCAAAATTGATTGAACTGAACTTAAATAATATTAAGGTGAGCGTGAAAACTTTCTATCCATTAAAAATCAAGTAATATGCAATTATATGTTTGTATTTACTCATTGTAGAATATTTCCGATGAGAAATTCGAACAACTCTTCCAAGTACTGCCCGATAATGAAAATTTGGAAGTTCTTTCCTTAACAAATGTTGGTCTCACCGACAAGACAGCTCTCCTATTGGCTGAAGCAATCGAGAAAAGCAAAACCCTGAGAGTATTAAATGTTGAGACAAATTTCATTAGTCCGCCTGTTATTGTGACCTTAGTGAAAGCCCTGCTTAAGTGCCGCACAATTGAAGAGTTCAGGGCATCTAATCAGGTAAATTACCTACATACATATTGCTTTAAGAAAAATATTTTATTAATAATATATGTTACCTTAATGCAATGCAGCGATCCTCAGTGCTTGGTAACAAGATCGAAATGGAAATTACCGAATTAGTGGAAAAGAACTCATCGCTACTCAGATTAGGTTTGCATTTGGAGTTCAACGACGCACGCCACAGAGTGGCCGCACATTTGCAGCGTAACATCGATAGAAGTGAGTACACATTTTCATTTAATTATATCTCTGAAATATTTAGGCGATTGATAGAAGAGGTGGCATACTTTCGACCACTTCCCGAAACCACGTTGGCTCTAGTGCAATTCACTCGAACTCCCTGTAGGCTCAACTTTGCCCTTAATGACTGGCAGTATAAGTTTATTTACACTACATTAATATAAGTGAAATTGATTAGGTCGCTGAAAAAAAAAAGACATAACTGATGTTAAGCATCCCATTCTTCACATTTTTCACTCACAGCTGAAATGCAATCACCTGCAGCTGCTGAAAGCACGCTCATGCGCTTACCGTCATCTGAATCATCAACAGCGCCATTGCCACCATTATCATCGCCATCGATAGTTTTGTCCGCTCATTTGCAAACATCGGCAATTGGCAATGCATCATCATCATATGCCGCCAATGCAACTACAACGCAAACAATTAAAACTGAATTCGGTAAAATAATTCAATTAGCCGATACAGCTACTGCTACTGCAGCTGTTCCAGAGAAGATAAACAATGACTTGCCGATCAATCCAACCGTTGGCTTAGATAAAATCAATATTTTGCAATCATTGAAAAATGATAGCGTCGCACACGATGTATGCAATGAAAAAATAGATGGAGAAATCATTGGCGCTGAATCAATGCCTCGAGTGCCAGAGGCAGCAGTGGCAAGGCTGCCAGCGCCTGCTGCGGTTATTGTGGCTGCGTTGAATATAATGCAAAATGCAAATGAGCGCGAAGAGAAGGAAATTTAAAGAATTCTCGCGCACTTTTTTGAACTTTACCATTTTAATAAATGTTTATCAAAGACAAATTTGATACTTTTTTCATATACTTACTATTGTTAAAATTCTTTAAAACTTTATCAAACTGTTTTTTAAACTTCCTTCGTTGAAACAATGCTGCTCATTTAGCGAATAAAAACTCAAAATATAATTGCATTTGCCGACGTCAGGTAATATCGATTACCCTGTTATCGTTTTCACTCCCCGAAAAATGCATCTTACTACGTTTAACATTCAACCACATACAAATATCCAACGTAAACAGTTCGTTGCTCAAATTCGAACGACAATGTGTCACAATGTACAATACCATCATCGTCACTGCGTTGTTCGTCGATCGTTCAATTGTTTTTGTTGAAGTCTCATGTTTTGTTAATTCGTTATTTTGTTACATTGTTGATGTTCTTTATTGTTCTTACGATTTGCTGAAGTAATGTTGCCTAGGTCTTTAACAAATATATGTACATATATTAAGCAAAATACTTTAATGGAGTACATAATTTTAATTAGAATAGCTTAAAAATTGTTTATCGATATACATATGAGTAAAAAATATAATATCCATGCATCATAACTCATCGGGACTTTTCGTTCAAAGCGATTACATCACTAAAAATAGCGATTCGCTACAGCGTCATTACATCCCAGCAGTCCTCCATTGTACTCGCAAAACACATACCTATACATTTCATATACAAATCTGACTACTGATGTAATATATTACAAGCTTAGCTTGAATCCGTCATTTTGCCTCGCTCTTACTTTACTTCATTCGAATACCATACATTTGTGTAGTTTACTCCCCTCCAATGTATTTTCATTCTTAACGATTTGTTGCTGTTTTTGACCCGGATTGATTCCTTTTTTGTTTTTGTATTTACATCTAAATATTTCTAGTATAGTACCTGCTATTAATATTTTTGTTTATTTATTTGAAAATTTATAAAATTTTACAAATCGCAAAATTCGTATGAAAAATTCGTCTTTGCAACTCACAAAAATGTAAATCTGTACACGTGTAAATTAAACAAACCCAAAAAAAAAAAACGACTGCGAACGTTGCCTCATCACCCAACCAACAAATCGACCATTCAACAGTTGTGCGTGTACAAAAATTGAAACCGAATTTGCCGAAACTAATTGTGCCGTCCAATAGGGCATTGTCACCCGCATCAATGCCATCGCCATCACCGCAGCCGCGCATCGAATTTGATCTTGAAGAGGACGAAGACAATGTGGTGGGTGGCGATGACTTTGATCCAGAGATCGATCCGGATAACATGGTGGTGCCGGGTAGCCGTGCAGTAACACCCAGTTCGGAATTGCAATCACCGTCGCCTACACCATCGCCGGCATTCAATCAAAATGCACTCACGTGAGTCTGTGTGTGTTGCTTTTGCAAGAAGCACAAATAAAACAAAGCGAACATAATCAATGCAAACAATCAAAAACAAAAGGCGACAAATACACATACAACATACCTACATATATAAATACATATGTACAAAAACCACCTTTATTGAATGCGTGTATATAAATCCAAACAAGGCGCACAAACTGTTCAACATCCAATGTTCACTGAGCATCATCACTTATACTTGGTGTTTAATGACTTGTACATATATGTATGAAGCAACCTCATCTACGTCAATCGTTCTCATCAAACAGTTTTCTTTTTTGTTATGTGATTTATTCCATATTGTTCAAATGTAAACTAACGTCATTTATGTTTTTATTAACGAACTTATGGAGATTATTCTTTGCTTAGTTTTGATTTTAAGTTCTTAGAGCCGTTTGCAGCATCTCTGATAAAAATTATCGGTGGTTAGCTACAATTCAGCTTACTATTCAGCGCTTACTTTTCTGACGGATGATCTTAATCGGCGCTTTTAGTTCCGATTAAGCGCTTAACTGGCGATCGTGTAAACGGCCCTAGTATTACAAAAACTTTGTGGCATTCTTTTCATTCAGATATAAGTATGTAAAATAGTGCCATAAAATTTTGCATAGATCTTAGTCCGCTTTTGAAATTAAAGCAGTGTATTACTTAAAATAAATTTGTTCATATTCAGAAAAGTGACATCATTATCAGCTCATTGGTATTTGAAATTGCAAAAGATTTAAGTATGTGTATTTATACTAAAAAATCATTCATATTTCATTATATGATTCAATATTACTTATGAAGGAAATACTAGTCACTCCCAGTCTGGACATCATGCCTCTCATTTTAAGTGTTGAATTTAAAACTGGTTTATATGTGATAACGGATAACCTTTCCTTTGAATTACAAATTCTTGTTTTTAACCCCAAACGCATTTGTTCACATATCGGTCAGAATAAAATTACTCCATCCGTTCTTAAAAATATACAAATATACATAGACTTCCCAATTGTTTTTGCAATTAATCATAGAACTTAACAATTTTTGCTCCAAAAAGTGCTAAAAACATTTATAAACTAAAGTAGCGAATGACTACTCTCTAAAAACATTTAAAAATTATGCTTGTTTCAGTTTTTCTTCAATGCGTTCGGAATTTAAAGGACAGGGTTTTATATTTTTAGATATTTACATGTACATACATATATATGTATGTTATATAGATATGTACGAGTATATCTACTTCTATTTCATTATTAGCTAGCTGAAAACTTTCACACGTAACCATTCACATGAAGAATACTTGCAGATCATTTTTTATTGTTGGAATTGTCTATTGTTATGCAATATTTCTTCTATTGAATTCAATACCGCTTCGTCGCCATTGAAAGTTCGTTCATTTGTTTGCACACTGAAGCATTTCATTGATATTTCTCGATTCAGATGCTTGTCTCCCATTCCTCGAACAACTACCACCTTCAACCATTTCCACTACTATTCGTCTCTTATTTGTTTTTTGTTCATGGCGTCTTGTCTTTACCTCTCTACTCTTTTTAAATCAAATCTTTGGTCCAAACGATTCCCCTCTATCAACCAAGCAAGAGTTTTGTTCTCCAACACCTTGAAAAAAATCAAATTCTATCTTTTGGTTTCTTTGTCCTTTGGCTTGCACACTCGTACACTATTTCCTTTTCATTATATGTTATCTAACGTTTACTTGTTTCTTTGTTTCTTTCTATGTTTTTTGTCTTTATTTTTGCAGTAAGAAAAGATCTTGAGTTACGTCTGCAGTTCAGATTTTTCAATAATCTGCATAGAAAGTCAACAAGAATTCAGTAAAACAATAAATGATCTTAAAAAGAGATATAAATATATTTATATGCATAATGGATGAAGTTAAACAAAATAAAAAAAAAAACAATTTACTAAATATTTAACGCACTCCTAAGTTAAGTCAAAAATAAGCACGACGAAAATTTCAAGCAAATGTTAAACAAGGAAGTATAGATCAACACATCAAAACGCCGCACGCAAAATGCAACCTATGTTATGTAAAAATAAGTAAAAAATTACTACGACAAAATTTAAGAATGCTGTGGGAATTTCCCTAACGATATTCAAGCCGCAAGTCGAATTTTGCATAATTTTGTCTTAATCACACTTTTTTAATGAAAAAAGTAAAAACTTATAATAATTTAAACGATAAATACATGACAAGTTGAAAAATACATTACATAAAAACTAATCTCGCTGAACCTGAAGAACGAAAAGATATTGGAACATGAACGCACAAAAAGCAAATCTCTAAAAAAAAAACCAAATAATTAAGGCTTTCGTTAAATCATTTGCATACTCGTTTTTCATATGCACACGTTCGCACACATGAAAAAAAATTTGTGTGAGGCGTTTAAGGAAGCAAGCTGATGTTGAAAAAGAAGAAAAACTGAAAATCTGAAGGATTTCTAGGAGTAAATATTTATAAAATTAAACAAGGTACATATGCATTAAATAAAGCAAAACTATTGATATTCACATACTGCAAGCGTAGAGTGTTGAAGAAAGCAACATTTTTTGTGCAAAGCCAAATCCTGTAACAGCAACTGAAACTATAAAGTCGTGAAAGATATTTTAATATTTTTAATAGAATGGCTGCTATATATGCGTATACAAACGAGCAAGCGAAATTTCCTAACTAAATTTGCAGAAGCGAAAAAAATTAAAATAGTAATTTTTTTATACTTTATAAAAGCCTTTTAATTCATACTTTCTGCACCAATAAAAACCCTGCTTGTTGCCCCGAGTTTCTAACGAGCTGTACATAGTCCTTTATTTTGCCAAAACACTGCCATTTTTTTACTCTTGAACTTTTTAAACATTTTTCCATGTTCAATTTTTTTTCTATTTAATGCATGCATTCAAAAATTTACTAATCAAGTATATAATTATTTGGTTCATAGTATTCAATTTTCTTGTTTTTAACTCCATTTGTGCTTAAGGCATGTAATCATTAACTCCAAATTTCATCCGAAAAGCGTGAAAATTTATAAACACTTACATTACCTACATTTTGCTGCAGAGGAGTGCTCCGTAATTGAAAAAAAACGATACTGCTCATTGTTCAATTATAAGTTAAAAATAGAACACACTAAATTTATGGAGAATTTTATTAAATTCTTATTTACTTTCAGTGAAAAATAGAGTTTTTATTTTGCCACGAGAATTATTTTAATCGCTATTAATTTTCAAGTCACAAAATATAAAAAAACAGTAATGTGGATATTAAAAACTATCTTTTACTGGTCAGAACAGGCCACGAGAATTATTTTAATCGCTATTAATTTTCAAGTCACAAAATATAAAAAAACATTAATGTGGATATACATAGAAAACTATCTTTTACTGGTCAGACCAGGCCATAATCAGCTTATGACTTGTGATTTAGTATTAAACTCACTTCACATCAATGCGTAAAAGAAAAAAATCAAAACACAGAATTGCTTTTAAAAACGGCTATATTAAAACCAAATATTTTACCACGAACATACACCATTATATTTTTTACTTGACACAAAGTTTAAGACTTTGTTTTATATGATTATTGATGTAACGCATTTTTATTAAAAGTAAATTAAATATAAAGAAAGAAAGAAACTATTACTGTGCCGCTTTTCGTTTTTTTTTTGAGCAAATGTATGTAATATTCAATTCCATTCATCAAAGTAAATCTCCTTTGAGACATCCTAGCAAGCCACTGACACCCACAATAAACACCAGCAACAACACTGCTTCACAACAATAACTCAGCAATCTCTCAAATCAATCCAAAAAATATACAAAATCTAAACTATGGTTCAAAATTTTTCTATTTTTTTATCTAGGAATTAAACTGCGATTTAAATTTTTAAGTGAAATAATAAATCTACCCAACAACAAAACAAACAAGAAATCTGAAAATAAAAACTTCAGATGAAATCTAAACGAATTGCAGACCTGTAACATATGTATAACACAACTCCCACAAAAACAAAAATCAAGAAGTGAAACCCGCTATGCAGTCAAACCGAGAAAACCTACACAATAATTAAATAATATAAAAATTACCTACATACATACATGCATCCTAATAGTTTTTTGTTTGTTTGTAAAAAAAATTAGTAAAATCGTATATTTTTTCATAATAAATACACATATGAAAATATAAAAATATAAATAAAATTGTAACTAAATCAAATTAAAAATATCTAAAAACTAATGCAGCAAGAGTTAAAAAAAATATCAAAAATATGTATGTACGTCCCTGTGTATACATATCGAATGCACTGCGATTTTCGTTCGGCGTGGATGTTGAGCCCAAAAAAGTTCGTAAATTGTTTAGTTGTTGCTGTTGATCTTCATTTATTTTGTAAAAATGTTCTGAGACGTATGCTTACTAACCCAAAAATATAGTAATAATCATATTAATAATAAAAGTAAAAATAAATCAAAAGAATGTACATTTGACTTAAAAAACTTATCTCGACTTAGTACTACTTTCCTAATAAGCTCTAGATGGAATAATACTTATAAATTTACAAATAATTTAAAATTTATAAAAATCGATTTAAAATATTTAATTTTTTAAAAGATCAAAATAAATGTGTTCAAAGTATAACTTGCTAAAGTCTAAATAAGTAGTTATGTCAAAAGTCCACAAAAATATACACAAATTTTCTCTTTTGCTTGTACATTTTTATTTATTAACCTTTACAAATTTTATTGCGTTTAAGTTGATACTTATAAAAAAAAAAAACAAAAAAAAAAATCAGAACTTTTACTGTAGCTTTCTCAACTAACAAATTGCAGACAAGTGCAACTTGACTTTCAAGCAGCGCAAAATGCTCGTCACAATTTGCAGTTTCGACTTAATTATTTTTTCTCATTCAACGTTGGTATTCAACAATTTTTGTTGATTTTCTGAACCTGTTTGTGTAAATGAATGCGCTGAAAACATAAGCAAACAATAATAATAAGAATAACCCTCCAACAGGCTCTGCTATTACTCAAAGGCCCAAATTGAATCCTTATAGTAATGAATGCGATACCTTTCTGTTGTTAAGTTATTACTAAAACAAAATTAGTCATAAATGAATGCTATTTCTTGTCGTTGTCGTTTAACAAAAATTTTTCCTTACCTCATATTCTTGTCTATATGTTTTGACTAATCCGTATGTTTATTTTTTCTGTCTTCCACGTGTTTTCTCTACTTCCAGTACGTGTAAATCGCCTGAACGAGCGTAAATAAACTTATGTGAACCAATCAACCAACCAACCAATTTGTTGTTCACCTTAATTTGCAAAAACCAACCGCAAATAAAATAAAACTGAAAAACCTCCACAATATATATAAATAAATATTATACATACGTTAATGCTATCGATTTCAAGCCGAGATAAAACGGAAAGAAAACAAAAAAAAATTAAATTGTATACACTGAAATTCCTTTTCGTATTGTTGAATGAATGTTTGTAAATCATGTTAAAACATAAGCAAAACCAACAACACAACTGAAAGCTACCAAAAATATAATGCTCTACTACTCACACGCTCCACCACAGTTACTACTACCAACTCTAATATATAACCGCCACCACCACCGCAGAAACCTGTGTGATTTCGAAAATGTGTGTGTAATCAAGCCAGAAAAGTCCCACCGATTGAAGTTATGCAAAAAGTACGTATTTATATGCATACATCTCGTTGTTAACAATAAAAAAGGTCCTAAATAAATATGTACATGCATTTAGTTTATATCTATTTTAAAGTCTTCCACTAATAAAAACTGGTCGGGGATCAAGAATAAAATTCAATTTAAAAGCGAAAAAAAATTAAAAGTTAAATTATCAAGTGCATTGAAAATGTCTAATGTATTAAGGGCCTTATGCATTGTTATATTCCTATGACGTTATGTATCTACATATGTATATATGTACATATACTATATTAGATTATCAAGTAAATTCTGAATAGAAACTCCCGAGGCATTTTTCCCCCTTTGCCATGTTAAAGCAATCGGAGAAGGGAACAAATTTCACTGGAGTTTTTATTCAGAATCGAAATGTATGTATACTACTTTTTTTTTATTTATTTCTAGTGTTATACAAATAGCGTTTTAAAATTTTAGGTCAGAAATAAGAGTCCACATTTTATTCTACCATTTGTGTAGAACATCCTGCACTTACCAGCAAAATATAATAGTTGTGCGTCACAAAGTATGCATAATTTTATTTTGCAATCGCTGTTAAAATTCAAGTGATATGACCTTAATAATTGCATATTAAACTTGATCTAAGTGGCCACAAATGCTTCATTGTTGCATATTGTAAGCAAAATAATAATAGCGATATAAAATAAAGTTGGTTTTTTCACATGTGTTTATGCAAGTTGTACAAAATTTTAATTAAATTCAACAAACTTTTATTTAAGTATACATAGTACATATGTATGTATGTATGTATATGTAAGTATAAACATATTTCAAGCATTCCAGGATATTGCATTAAACAACATGAATTTTTACCCATTTTAAACTTGGAACTTTAATTTGTATTGCTATAAAATTGTATTCCAAAAATATTTCTTTAAACACTTTTTGTAATTTTGATGAAAATCTATTAGTTTTGTTTTTAATTTTGTAAAAAAAATTTGTGCAAATGGACCTACTTTTTTTAAGGTTTCAAATTATCAATTATTAAGTACAAGTGATTCCGACGTTGAGTTTCATTACACCTCATTTAATTCGTTTCAAATGCGTCTTAACCTTGACTATTATTCTCATATTTCGGATTCTCATATATAAAATCATTAATCATATATATGAATCATTAGGATACTTATTTGAGTATATAATAAGTAGGGGACTTAAACCTTGCCAAAATCGACTCTAGACGACTTAATCGCGGGTATAAAAGGAAAATTTTGTAAAAATATAGCTATTAGGTAATAAAAATCTTACCCCTGTCATAATTCCATATATTTTCAGTTACTATCGCAAATAAAGCTCAACTAGGTATTGAGTAAAGAGCCTATTGTGATCTATTCATAGGTTTTATAATTTCTTTTTTCTTGCTTCGGGTAGAAATCTCTGCAATCTGAGGTGTTTTTGCACCGATAGAGGACACTTCTCCAAAATCTGCCTTGCACTTTTCTAAATATGCAGCTTTCTTAAGAAGAAATGCCCAGGTGATATAATTTCCGTAATAATTTTCAATTAGTATTTTGATAAGTCAATGCGGTTTATAATACGGCAGATCCTGTAGCCGCTGGGGTCGAGTGGGTAGCGATACGTGCTATAAATCGATAAGCCGATGAGTTCTAGTTTCGAATCTCATCTAAGGCAAGTAAAATCGAAATCATAGAAAAAGTTTTTTTCTAATAGCGGTCATCCCTCGGTAGGCAATTACAAACGTCCTAGAGTATTTTTGCCATGAAAAAGCTTCTCATAAATATGCCGTTCGGAGACGGCACAAAATTGTAGGCCCCTCCATTTGTGGTATAATATGCACAACACAAATGGTAGTAGAAGCTCGACCAAACACTGAGCTATATAGTGTAAGCGCCAAATTATTATTATTATTATGAAAGGCTGAAAGGCACCTCCAATTCCCGCACGACCTGGAACCCAAACCTGGTTGATCAGACCAAGGGTTTTCAGCGCTCCATCGCCGTTTTTGAAGTTACTTGCTCGGTTAATCCGCTCCAGACTGAAGTTTCATTTACTGTCTCACTTTTCCATCTTTTTTGATAGTTTATTTTTTCAAAAAAAAATTTAAAAAAAAATACCTCAGTTTAAATTGAAAAAAGCAATTACTTGCGTGCTACCTTACTGTAAAATTTCTCTGAAAAATTGTCAAAATGCAGCAAAAATTTCCTTTAATGTTGCCGTTTTCGAATGTACGAGTAGCAATTTTTTGTAATTGGCTTTTTTATAGCAGACTCAGTTTCGAAAGTTTTATATCAAATGGCGAGAATGTGCGCGGCTAGCAAGAATGTTTACATTTTTTTTTTATCTTTCATAACGAATGCATTATTTTCACTGTGTACAGTTAAGAAGCACTCTCAAGTTTTAAAAAAATCCACATAAACCCAAAAATTATAAATTTAATATAACTTAAGCCCATAAGTAAGAGTATAGCGTATGTTGTCACTCTGAATGACGTCACACGTTGTATGAGTATCAGCAATGGCTTTGCTGCTTTTTACATAGAATTTGCAATCTCATGAATTAAAATACTATCTAGAGAACCCTTCAAATATTTATATTTGAACGGAACTTTTAACAGTGTGGATATGCAAAGCTTTTTCTGATTAGCCTTACTTAATAGTTGCAAAAAAGAATATACTATATAGTAATAGATAAGTACTACTCTATCTGCCCAATGATTGTCGGTGTTCGTCGCAATAATTTTTCTCCTACCTTATTATACATGAACTAATAAATATATAAACACAAGCCATTATCTTATTTATCTCTGTCTACTTAAAGAAAAATACTAACTTTTGCGCTTTTCCTAGGTGGCCGCCTGCGACGTATGGGTCACTTCAACAACAACTATACGGTTGGTGCCTGGCAGTAGAATGCATACACGTGTACAACAGCAAACAGCAAACAATTTTCAAAACCATGGCACCACACTGCCTATTGGATGAAGGCGGAAGTGGGAAAGGATTGCGCAAAATGCCAAGGCGTTCACTACATACATACGTACATATACAAAACTGCAATATTTCGAATTATAATTAAAATTACGCAAATAGGCAGCATTTATAATTGAAATATAATATTTATAATGTTTTGTAAACAAAAAAGGAATGCGTATACAATGTGTGCTTATTGTACAAAAACCAGACAAGCGCAAACGCCTGAATATTGCACATGAAAAAAGTTACTTTATAATTATTGTTTAAAAAGAAGTGTTCACTTTATGTTGCATTGTACATCAATTTATTTTTTAATATTGTATACGTGTTTATTTATTTTCTTGCATGCATATTTACACATTTGCATATTAACTTACATAAGTGCTACGTAATTGCATGTTTGTTTTAATTAATTTTAAATGTTACTCTTAACTTCAATTTTATATCATTATGTTTCGCATACACAACTATATACAAACATACATACATACATACATACATACACACACGAAGATGTTATTATCAGTTTTATTTGTATATTTTATTGTTTAGATTAGTTATTTTTTTTTTGTATTTTGCGCATAACTTATTTGTTCGGTAATTATACATTTGTACATATGTATATGCTACGCTGCGTTTTATGTTTGCAAAAAAAAAAAAAATTATACAATACTATATAAATTTGTTTCTAAAACTGATGGAATACACGCCCACGTCCACTGATCCATACATGCTCACATGCATGTGTATGCGCAATTTAGAATAACCCTACCTCGTTTGATTAACGGAAATGCCGTAAGGTTACATTTGAACACCTCGGACAGTGTTTCCAAACTAATGTAATATTCCTACCCATTTAACGGCGAAAATGCCGCAATTGCATATTTTTCAGTAACAATAAAAAAGACAGTAGAAATATCAATAGCTTATAGGCCAATCGGCCTATCGCATGCTAGCATATCAATATCTGAAGCTAAAGTTACTACTCCTAAGAGCCTGCTTCTTTAAAAGTGAGTGATGTTTTGCACATTTTTGCTCCCATGCCCATGCGTAGTGGGAAGAAATAAAAAAAAAAGATCCGCAATGAAAAACAAAACACTTAATAAATACTCAAGATACATTTCTTGTCTCAAATTGTCTTATGCAGTATTCAGTTTTTAAACAACTCACTGTACTTTCTTCTCCGCATGCTGCGAACAAAAATATATATTTGTCTTATTGATTCTGAAGAAAACACTGCATCAGCATTTTCATTTTAAACTCGCAAAAGCGCTCAAGAAAAATACATACGTACATACGAGTGTTAGTTACTTTTTCAAAAGAATTCTAGTACAGATTTGTTTGTATGACAGCAGGAAAAGAGTGTGAGGTAGACCTTTGCAAATCAGTCGACTATAGTCAGAGACGAAATAGTCATTGCTAACTTATCAACAGCCACTCAAATATATTTACATAGACAAGTATTTGCATTTCATGCATCGCTAAATGCAAGTTGACGAGCGAAAATTCAAACAAATTTCAATAGCTAAACAAATATGGCTGACAATAATTTCGTCAATAAACTAAAATGGTTGAACATTTTATTTAAAAAAAATTAAATGCTGTCTATATTCAATTGGTACGCTTAAGAAGTGTAGAGAGATTTATTGGATTTTTAATAAATTTTGCTTGCTGGCCTTTTAAAATAAAAAGTCGAAAGAGCAAAGAAAATCCGTAAAAAAAAGACATTTGAATGAGTAGTATAAAATTTCCTTACAATTAAATAAATACTTGTAATATATGAATGTACGATTCAAGTAAAGTCATTCGCACAAGGGCAAAAAGACGGAAGTTTGAGTTCATTATAAGCTTTGTAACACGTAATTGAATACAATACTTCGGCTTTACATTGTGTCACACGTCTTTAATTGTAGTGCACGGATTTAACACACATGCATGCGTACATATGTAAGTACATATAATAATATAACACCGGCCCACCAAGCCACAAGAGACAACGCCACTCGGCAATCACACCTAGATGCACACACATATACATACATTTACGTATACTCGTATGGATTGAAACAAATATGAGCAGCATAGAATTACATTAAATTTGCATGCAAATATTTTAAACAATTATTCTGTTCACTCTTAACACTTACCAATTTGCATAGTACATATTTATGTACATGGATACACACATACATTTTGCTTATCAAATCAATATGCTCTTGAAATGTAAAAGCTTAAGAAGGCAGCGTGAAATAATTGATTATTATGTGTTTTTATAATGCTAATAAAAAACAAAACAAATACATTTTTTACAATCGAGCTACTTACTTATACATATACATACATAGAACACATTTTAAATGAAAGATTATTACGGAATTATGATTGAATATATGATTTTACTATTTAATGCAAATTTGTAAAACTAAATAATATACAATTTATATATACATATATATTTAATGATCAATGCTTATAAATTAATGAATAATGTAAAATAAAAAAAGAAATAAAAAAATAAAAAACGCGTAAAAATATAAATTATTAATTTAATTTTTTACATATTTAGAATGCTGGAATGCCCTGGGATTTTTTGAGCTACGGTATTTTAACCATTAAGGGGGTCCTCTACAAATAACGCTTTTTTTTAAACTTTTTTTGGGAATGGATTGCAGAAAAATCGTTAATGCGAATGGATTGAGACTTTTTGGGTTCGAATCGTTTAAATTGAAATTTAAACATGAATTTTTAGGAATTGTTGATCAATGTCGTGTGACCTCTGTTTGACCTTGAATGCACTCCTCTAAAAAATGTAAGGTCAAACGGTTGGCAGGTCATGCAAGTCATCTGAAACAGAAAATTCAAAAAGAATTTTCTTTTGTATCCCCTTTGCTATCGTCTGACACAAGGTTATTTCAAAATCGAAAATTTTGCAAAGAAAAATTTGATATATCTTGACAACCAGTTGCAAAAACACGACTTTTGGGAAATCACATTTAAAGATTGAAGTGGATGGACGCGCGCAAAGCTCCCGGAGAACTAAACTAATGCGTATTCCGTTAAAACGTTTCAGGATGTTTTTAAACCACATTTGTAAGGACCCCCTTAATTTTCTTTATTGTCGCATTTGTCGGGGCTTATATATGATACAGCATTAAAAAGTCTCAATGTTCGATGTACTTGCAGTTGTAGTGACTTATTTAAAACATACAAATCGCAAATTTAGCACCAGAAACACTTAAATGGAACTATAGCCAGACCGTGATATAAAATAGAAAGTGATGAGCAATACATAAAACTAAAAAAAGGAAATTTCGAATAAGATATAACTGTGTGTACTTTGTTGGAGAATAAAAGATTTTTAACCATATAACCTTGATATTTTTTTCTCATACATACGAGTACATATGAGCTGTCAAGCCCGTGTGCAAATTTAATTTATTTTTTTATTTTTTTTTATTTTAATAAAGCTTACATAATAAACAAATTATTACATAAACTAAAGTACGCAGCACCAGCATCATAGGCTATCGGCTGAAGCTGCTTAAATGAGGCGAAGAAGATCTGCATCCTCGTGTGCAAATTAACGTACGAGTATATGAACCGAAGTGAGTCGTATTCATCAAAATTTATTCGTATATGAAATTTCAATCCAGAATTTAAAATTTATATTTCTGATCGTTTAATTCCAAATTTAAAAAAAAAAATGCTAAACAAATAGGCATTCTAATTTACAGTTAGCCTGATGAATAGAAGGTATGAATGGTAGAAAAAATCATCATGTTTGCGTATTTCTCCTTTGTAACTGCTCTAGGCGTTCTGGATAAGTTTTCCACTTTTAACTTTGCTAACTGTCTAATCATTATATTCATAATACGATCGGAAATTAGTATCATCGCCAATTGTTGAGTATGTTAATTCTAAAATTCTAACCCTCCTTTTAGTTGGCAATCTCGAAGTATCGTCTCTCTTATCCTACGAATTACGAACGAAAACCAAATTACTTATCCCTTTTACATCAGTAAAAATATTTTTACGATATTACAATCTTAAAATTGTTTCAATTATTTTTTAAAAAGTCTTGCTCCATTGAAAGTTATTTAATAAACATAAACTGTAATTAACTAATTTTTTTCCAAAAGTGGCCCTACACCACTTTCGTTTATTAAAGCTCATAAGTATGTACATACATACATATCAATAAAAAATCAGGGATTTTTAGTTTTTTTGACGATTATGATATTGAGAATGATGCCGTGTGTATGTATGAACGTATGTATATCGTTAATTTGTATTGTTTATATATTAATTTAAAGCTTGCGAATTAATACAATTTAAAAGAATGTCGCTCATTTCCAAAAAAAAAAATTATTCAAGAATACAAAAAAATCGATTTTAGTATGCAGATATTACTGTTACTCTTTCTTCTATTTTGGGTGAAAATTTTATTACCAGTATTTTACTACAACAAAACATAAAATATGAACTAATTTCTAGTAATATGTGAATTCAAAAAATTAAATCAGTGTTTAGCGTTTGTTGGTTTTCTAAGTTATCCGAGTTTTTAGTAATTGAGCGATATGTTTTTAGAAATTGGCTTAAACACATTAGTAAACCCAAACGAGCGTCGTTGATTTGTTGTGCAGCTGAGTTTTGTTTTTTCGAATGGAATAAATTAAAATTGAGAAAAAACTTTAAAAGGCACAATATTAAGTCAAATATAAGGAAAAGTAAGCAAAACACAAAATACGATAAAATTTTGCTAATTACTCTTAGAACATTAACCCTTAGAGACATGCACCGCTAAACTTGAAATAACTTCTGGATAAGCTCTGAATGAAAAAAGTTATTAATTGAACTTCTTTATAGTACATACTTAGCAAATTTTTGTATATTAGTTATTTGTTTTAAAATTTAATAAAATACTACGAAAATCGGTGACAAACGTGTGAACAAAAAAACTTTTACAAATATCGAAAGGAGATATATGATAATTCATTTATATGTATGTTGTGGCGTCTCTATATAAAAAGCGCAAATTGGTACATGTTTATTATTATTCTAATTTATTAACAAGTTCGTATTTATCACATACATATCATATTTGTACATACATATGTATGTATGTATATATAATACTTGTATATTGGCAGTAACCTATCTGCGCAGTGTGTTATAATTCAGCAATCAAAGGGAGATAGCTTTGATACAAATGTACGTTATGCGCATATGCAGGTTTTAAATTTTAAACGTATTAGCGTCTGTGAATATATGTATGTGACAAACACACAATCAAGTTTGCCATACATATGTATATATCTGCAGGAGCATCTAGAAATAAATTTGAAGAGGATTCTTTTACTCTGTGGGGCTTATACCATTTTTTGGCGATGTTTACTTATAAAAACTAAAGTGTGCTAATGAAGTATTAAAATCTTATTTCATAGCTACTTCGAAATGAAACAAAAACGATTTGATTTGTATTGATAAGCAATTTTTTTTTTATTATTTTATTTTTTATATATCCGTGCGTCATACGGATGCGCCTCTCGCATGGAGGGATAAAACCGTTAAATTATATTAATATTTAATTCATATGCACATTCATAAACTTGTATTTTCAGTGAGTAAAAATTTAATCATTGACTATTCAACTAAAGAGAAAAAACATTATGTAGGCCCAACTAAAAATGAATGTGATATTTTTTCAATATTCGCAATGTCGTCCATTTGGACTTTTTTTGTTAACTTTTTTGATGAATATTTCACATAGTATAAATATTAAAAGTATATGTATGGTTTTTGTCAAATGAACTATAATTTCAAAAAAAAACGAAAAATATTTTGAAACGATCAAAAAAAAGTTTGAGTTCGACAACTAATTTTTGGTAGGGCACTAATAATTTTTTTTTTTTGAATTCAGGTGACATTTTTTTTGTAGATTGAAATTTCATATATCTACGAATAAAATTTGTTGAACAAGATTTACTTCTTTTCATATACGTTAATTTGCGCACCGTGGGTTTCAACCCTCAAAACACCCCCGTGTACACGGCCCTGGCCAATATATAAGTATTAAATATGAGTATTTGTATAAACCTGACGATGACGCTGTCTATTTATATTGACAAATAATATTTCACAGAACTAATTTGATTTCTGTTCAATCAAATCAAATAACTTTTTGTGGATTTTGTCACTTGGTGGTGTAAAGGAGTAGGTATGTACATATGTTAGTTAGAAATGCTTTCATATATTTAAAAAAAAATTTTATAGATACAGTGAGTCAACGAGTAAATCATGAGAAAGTTTTATTCAATATTAATCTGGTTTTTGTCATCATCAATAGTTCTGATCCGTTAATATATCATTATAATTTGTCAATAGTTCAGATTCTTGGAATAAAACTTATCAAATTCTTAAAATCCGCTCAGGGCGAGAGAGTAAGACCGTAAACGAAAACTCTGCCATCGCTTTCTGTTTAAAAATGGTAGCTTCAGACAACTTAAATATTAACATCAAAATTAAAGTTTTTAGCTTTGAACAAAACAATTATGCCTTTGCCGGTTTTTTTTTTATATGCGAAAAAATAAATAATAATTCACAATTTTATTGAGCTTGAAAAAATAAATATAAAAACACAAATGGACACGATTGTATAATCAACATATATATTTAGAGACTTCTAAGTTAGGTTTTGATATATATAAAAAGGAAATTAAATGATTAACTTCAAAACATTTTAATTAAAAAATAGGAAATTTCGATGAAAATTCTGAAAATGATCAGCACTATGACTCACTGTACGTACTTACAAATATATGTACACTAAATTGCTAATAAATAGGGATTATCAATGCATAAGTGACAATTTATAGTATAAACATTTTTCATTGTTGTCGTGATTTATTAAACCTTAAAAAAAAGTTTAGTTATCAAAAATTAATTCGAGTTTTACAATTTGTAGACACTGAAGAACGCTCATTAAGTGTCGCGACGAAAGTTTGACGTCGATAAGCAGCAATCGCAACGGACAGCTGAGAATTTTCAATCTCGACTTTCAATCCTGCTAAACCAAGCAACTCCTTATCGCCCTAATATTAATGAGCAATGGGATAAGATCTCTCGATCTCTACGTACCTCTGCGGAGGAGGTGGTTGGGTACTACCAGCCACGCAGAAACAGTTGATATGACGACGAGTGCCGTGTCGCTGCTGCAAAGAAATACGCAGCTTACAAAGCCACCCTACAGCCAATTACTACGCGTGCAACAGTCGAGCGATAACGGGAGAAGACGAGGGAAGAAGGAAATATATTCAAGAAGAAGAAGAAACTAGAGGCAGAAAGGCGTGATTGCGAAGATCTTGAGAGGCTACCAAGCAGGAATGCGGCCCGAAAATTCTATAAGAAAATAAGCATACAAGTGGTTTCAAGACCGGGGCTGGTTCCTGCAAAGACGAGTGTGGAAATATGGTAACGGACGTTCAGAGCACATTTGAGGTATGGCGAGACCACTTGTCAACGCGACTGAATACGAACTCTGATCTTTAGATCTGTGTGAAAGACTGAAGCCGTATATGAACCAGTGTGGCTTCAGGCCTGGTAAATCCACCATTGACCAGATATTTACAGCACGTCGAACCCTGGAAAAGACCCTAGACAAACAAGTCGACCGTACGATCTCTTTGTCGATTTTAAAGCCGCTTTTGACTACACGAATAGAAGCTGCCTGTACGATGCCGTGTCTAAATTTGGAATCCCTGCTAAACTAATACGGTTATGTAGAGTGACGTTGAGCACAACTTTCAGCTCCGTCCAAGTTGGAAAGGACCTCTCCGAGCCATTCAAGACCAAACGAGGTTTCAGACAAGGCGACTCACTTTCGTGCAACTTCTTCAAACTGATGCTGGAATCCGTAATAAGAGCTGCCAATCTGAATCGCAGTGGCACTATTTATAACAAAAGTACGATGCTGCTGGCGTATGCGGATGATATTGACATCGTTGGCCTTAACAACAGGGCCGTGAGTGCAGCATTTACTAGTTTAGAAATGGAAGCAAAAGATGTCGATCTTGCAGTGAAAAAATTATTGTTTTTAGGTAAACCAATTGGTCAGGTTAAGCTTTGTCAAAAGTCGTTTCTTTTAATTTAGGCAAACACCAAGGCATATTTTTTTTGTAAACTATAAGTTATTGAAACATAAAGCCTCGTTCAGACACCGCATAATTGAATAAAGAGTAAATTTTGAAATATGGAATACTTAACTTGCTTATTGCCTCAATTAAGACTCTGTTTGAACGGGATCGATTAACATAGTTTATGCAATCAAAAATTAAAATCTTTCCGGCGATTTTTTCCATAAAACACATACTTAACTAATGCTTACCATTTATTTTTCTATTGAGCTGTGCAACGGGATATCTCAATCTAATTATAGCTCTTTTATGAATTAAATGGTAAGATAAAAGGATAAGATTAAGCAATCATTTCTACCATACTTAAAGGTGGATGTTCTTATTTTTTAGTCATTGCCTTAATACCTCTCTGCATATCCTACATACTCCCAATGTAACAAAAAAAAAAACACTCGATTGATTTGTGCTAACACCAAATGTTTTTTTAAAAGTGAATCATATTTGTGTGAAAAGTTATTATTTAAATTTCCACCACTTTCTTTACTTTGTTGGTTCATTAGTTGGCAGATGGTAAAAGTGCTATGCTGTTAATTTAATTGCATTCATAAGTACATAATATTAATTTTTGGAATTCAAAATATACATATGTATGTACATACTACTCACATTTAATCAGTTGAAGGGTAGTTAGTTCATAACTACACTTAAACAATGTCTTACGTAGTTGTTATGTATGTAAGTACTCGTATATTACGAGAGCACGTGTTTTTTCCATAATGTCGTACATAGTGCAAAAGCCGTTGTTCACATGTACATACGTCATACGAAACTAACAGACGTAACGTAATGGCAAAACCTGTGAATATTCATTTCGATAATTGTTTGTGGTACTAAAATCAAGTTGGTTAATAAAATAGGACGACCTTTACAGATGTTTGCAAATTAATATTCGCTTCCATCATAGGTCAAGTTACGCATTTTTGTCTATTTGCTTTTAGGGTCCACAAACTATAGACTCCAACAAATTACGCATAAAAATCTATCTTAAAGTCTATACAAAACAGCTACAGAGTTAAAATTATTTTTGTTTATTTTTCTCTGCATTGAACTCCCTCTAATACCCTTACTTACATGTGTACATATTGAATCATATCATACTCAGTGATAAGTATTTAAAATTGTCGTCACTTTTTTGAATATATATTTAGGGATTTTCGAATTTCTACACTACGTAGGCATTAATTTTGTTTCAGATCTTTTTGAGTTGGTGTTTTCGTTGATATTTTTAGTAAAGGAAATTCAAAAAATTTGTATTTGTTGTGAAGTCACAACGCTTCCCCAAATTTATAAAAATTGTATGGAAAAAATTTAACATGACGAAAAAACTCTGCAACCTACAGTGCTGTGCATGTCATTGGCAACAGAACTCAAAATGATAGAGTTTGCCACTTATATTGATTTATTTATTTTTATGATATTCATTTATTTAATTAAAATTCCGTTCATTCAAATTCAACATTTGCTTCCATATAACGAATAAGCAACATTTATTTTTAAATGGAAGAAAGTCGCAACATAAAAAAGCTCTTAAAAACTAACGATAATTCCTAGCCACTTGAAACTTTCACATTGTGAAAAATGTTTAAAATTTATATACAAATTTGTTGCATTTTTTGTTCTCTACAGTTGATGTTAGAGAATGAACTGAATTTTAATTGAAAATTCTTAAAATAAATAAATGAGTACAAGTGGCAAATATGTAATTTTGAATGTAGTTGCAGCACAGTGTCTTTATAGCTTTATAGGATATTATGTGATCAGCTAGAAACAATTATAGCCATACCAGGTATCCTTTCTTATTCCATTTTTTTTTTAATTTTTCTATCAGCTGATTAAATGCTGAACTAGATATGATACACAATCGTAAAATGGTGTTCACAACCAATGTGTTTTCATACAAACGATTGTTAAGAAAGTATAACTTCATAAAACATTGTGAATTGCCCACTTATATACATATATTATTATTACATATTTTCCGCCTACTTTCTATAGCTAAATTGATATAGAGATAGTGTAACTTTATCAAATTTCAAGTGCCTTAACTACTTTGACTAGCTTATTATGTCAGATTTTAGCATGAGGTTCTCGATTTATCTAACATATATACATACATATGTTTACTAATCAATTGCCTCTTAAGTCGGATTGTTCGGTTTATAAATTCCGCAAATAGAACACTTTTCTCTGTTGTTGTGTTTTTGGACTAGAAACTCTGTCGGTATCCGATATTATTTAGCACTTCCTCAGTATTATAAAACAGTGGCACAGTGATACATAGATACATATAATAAAGCTTCTATATTACTTTAATAGCGCTTGACTAATATTAACACAGGTTTACAACTGTTTAAATAATTATATTATCTACCGCTTTTATGTTTCATCAACAAACTAGAAACTTGTTGAGACATAATTAAGAGAACTCAGACGATTCATCTTTTTTATTATATCATTAGAGAGGCAATATTTAGATAGGAGCACGCAAACATATCTATATATACATAAGTACATTAGTAGGGGATGTTATCGATGTCTATTCAAGTATTATTAGACATTCAATGTAATAAGTACGCTGGCGTTACGTCTACAATATAATCATAAATTGCTGGGGCATGGGATGAGCAAGATGAAAACATACTCGTATATCGTCTCTGCTAACTCCTTTTTGTGAAATTTTACAGCAGAACGAAAAAATAACATGCACATGATAACTTGGATATATCTTTAAAATTGAAATTATGGTATATGCCTTTTTGTCACCCTCAAAATACGAATTTATTAGCTTTATACTATGCTTTACACAGGTGAGAAAAGAAGTGAATGTATTTGGAATTAGCAGATTTTATATTAAATTACTTTTAGCGAATCTTGGTGAAAAAACAACATTTGCTTTCACTAATATGTAAAGATAATTCCCATCTCTCCATCAGTATCTAAAAGTGATTGTTTAAGCTTTAAACTTAATTAAATGAACGCAATCAACTTATAATAATGTAATTCTCAATTATCGCTTGTCTTCATATAGCATACTATGTTTTTGAACTATTTAATATCGATAATTTGCGATAAGAAATATGTGCAGAGCACACACATATATATGTACTAAAAAGTTCAACATCTGAAGTGCCAAAAATATATACATATGTATATACCTTTTTCACGAAACTTCCGCTCGTAGCGTGTTTGATTTTTATCTGGAAAATACTAGGTAAAACGCCAACCATCTTGTGGACTTAAAACGCTTAGTCTGCCTAAAAACAGTGATTTTGACCGAAAAGTAGAGTTAGCAGCTTTTATCATAAGTATTTTAAACAATCAAATACTGTAAAATGTGTTATTGCCATAGGATAAAAATTATCTCGTCAAACTTCCCTATATTGAGTTTGCAGAGGATCACAAAAGACTTAACATACGAGTACATATATATTAACCACATTTTTTTACATTTTCTCTTAAATAATGATGATTATAATCAATAATTTTGCTTTGAATTAAACACCTTTTATCGCTCAGAAAAAAATCATCCAAATCATTTAAGGACTTGAACCTACTTATTAATCGGTACGGCATTCTTCATCTCCTGGTAATTTTAATATTTACTTTAATAACTGACAATAACCACAATAGCTGGTGATGATATTTGTTACCTAAGAACTCTCCTTATTACATTTAAATTATTTATAAAAACAAGAAATTATCAATAAGCGCAACGGGAAATTGGTTTAAAAAAATTCACTAAATACAAAGGATGGAAAAATATAATGGTTTTTTTTCCCGCGGCAAAATTTGTGCATTCTTAACAGCTGTGAACTAGAGTAACTTTTATTAAACAAAACAACTTACAACATTGATAAGTACTCTGATAATAATAAATATAACGATAAATATATTGAAGAGAGTTCTTATAAATATAAATACTTTGTTATTATTGACCTAACTAACCTGGTTCCATATAAACAATTTAAATTTAGTCTTTATTTTTATGATCAAATAATTACTCACATTGACAATTTGTGGTAAGTTATTGTTGGAGCAGATGAACAGCATAGTCACATATGAGAACACAATCATTTACACACTCAACCAAATATCATCGGTTATCACAATAATTTGACTTAAGCAAACACAACGAACTGATACAAAACGAGCGAAATGTATGTAAACGAAAAGGTGTGAGTGGGTAAAGGTATATACACATGTTCGTTTAAAAGCTTAGCTACTGAAGATATCAACGGTGACAGCAATACTCTTCCCACTTGAAATATTACTCTCCACCCATAGCTTGAAGCGCACGGACGTTTGATCGCCTGCACGAATTTGTTATATATATTAAGATTAAAGTTATAATTAAAAAAAGGTTTTAATTAAATTCTATGAATAAGACTTATAAAAAAACGAAAAAAAAGAAAAGTAAAAAATTTATGAAAATAAATAAAAATAAATTGAAGTTATCTAAAAAAACGAACTAATTATATACATCCCGTATAAATATATAGTCGTTGAACGGAATATGTCAAGTGTTGAAACGGCAGAGCCATTTCGTAAGCGCTCCCAAATTGACCAGCCCACCGAGACGCAATTTAATGGCTCTACCGAATTCATACTCGTGACCGATCATCAAACGGCGACAAAAGGACGCAGCTTCGGTCAATTGTGTGAGTCCAGTCTGAAGAATATTTTTCGCAAGAAGACACTTTACAAACGTTTGCCGATTACGAGATGGTTGCCAAAATACACACGCAGCGATGCAATCGGTGATCTTATTGCGGGCATTACTGTTGGTTTGACGGTCATACCTCAAGGTTTAGCCTACGCTGGCGTTGCTGGATTGCCAACACAGGTTTGTTTCGAGTGATCAAAGCATGTGCGTGAATTTGCATAAAATGTAACGTGTGTGCGTAAAAAATTCTGATACTCTGAAATCCAGATCACCTATATTTCTTGGTGACGCGAGTGATGTGCTTATAAATAAATTTGATGTCGACATGAGATGTTTTGCGTACTTACTACAAACTTATGTGGGTTGACTAGAGATAAACTTTCTCAGATAAATGATATGTGTGATTATATAAAAAGATTACAGCTGAATTCATTTAATGCCCGAATTCAGTAAGCATTCCTATGCTAGAATTCAGAACTTGGTATCATCTCAAATCTCAAAATGCGTTAAAGATTAATGCTTTTCATCGGTTTCACGTTTTTTTTTGTTTTTTTTTTTTAATTTTTGTCACTATTTAGAGACTTTATTTTGAGACTAGAGACTTTATTTTAAAAATAATGATTGTCAACTGGTCTAAAGTTGTGGCTTTTGGGTCTATTAGCGACAGAAACTGCTTACTGAGTTCGAGGGCGAGTCTCTAATAGATACAAAAGTCACAATTTTCGACCAGTTCACATTCATTAGTGTAAATTTAAAGCCTCTAATCTCAAAATAAAGTCTCAAAATTGTGTCCTGTTGTTGAGCAGGTCACAAAAAATTTAAATTAATACAAAAGAAAAAACACGTAAACGCCAGGAAAAGTAACTATCTCTAGCTCATTTTGAGACCAAGTTACTGAATTCGTGCATAAGTGACTTTTTTTTTAAAGATCGACTATATTGAAATAAAAAAAAAAACCAAACAAACCAAGGCGAATGGTAGAAAAATAATACAACTGTTCTTAAACTTCAAAGTATCTCGATTATCCGTGGCTCATTAAGAGTTTTCTAGGGAGCCTGAGCGAATTTTTGCTAGCCAAATAACAAAAATATGAGTCAGCATACTTTTTTCGTAAAGTTATGGCCTCATCCCTTGTAATGTTGGACAAAAAGATAATATATGTAAGAAAGTATATACTTACATATATAAACATATGTACAAGCCAAGTACCACACGACTGGGATACTCAAATGATAAGTGGAAAAATGTGATAATAAAAAGTTGAATATTGGAAGTTATTGTGATTTCGCAACGAATTAAATGCTATGAAATCAAGGAGATAAGAGCGCTTTCAAATATGCTAAATATATCATTCCTAAATACAACATAACACAACGATTCCTTCAGTGTACGCGATAGTAATATTTTAAGGATTCTTTCATTTGCTTATTCCATTCAGGCAATTTTAAATACGGTTATTTAAGTGACAATATTTTCTTAGCATTAAATTCATATGTCTTTCCTCAAGCACTAGTTAAGTATACGTACGTGTGTACATGTCTATCGCCAATAGATGTAACGGTTAGTCAATCCAATGATTAAAATTTATTTGCCAGTTAAACAATATTCACTTTAACACGGGGCTCTGAAACCATAAATTAAGGCATATCTTAAAAATTGTACATTAAGAAAAAAATTAATTCACAAATTTTGTAATGAGTACTCTCAAAGCCTTTAACTTGATCCTTTATCAAAATTCAGTTTAATTATCGATAATTCATCATTCAGTGTTAGTTTTTGGATATTGATAATCTTCCTTCTAAACAATACCGATATCTTTAAGCGCATAACAACTGCACTTTTAAAGTTAAAATTACGCTACAATATGCTTTCAAACTAATTTTTATTTATAAATTCCTCGAAACATTTAATTCCGTATGCATATTTTACCTGCACGATGGATGCCGAAAGTCGACGTTAGGTGATTTTTTTTTACAATATTTCCAATGGTTTTCAATTACATTTTTTTGTTGTGTTGAGCATTTTCTGCCATTCAAGAGTAGATTTTTTTCATATGGTACGTAAAAAAAGATAAGCAATACACTTGACGAAAAAGGTCTCAAAAATCAAGAGTAAATTTTAGCGACTTCAAATTTGCTTTTTATTAAACTGCATGAAAAACATTTAAAGTGTTGATAAAAACTCGTAAAATTTGTATACTTTTTGTAGTTACATAGTCAGAGATTTTGACTTGAATTGTTTAATTTAGAACTATGTACTATGTATGTATGTGTATATACATATATTCATAAATTAATTAGAAAAAATACTTAATATGATAATCGTTCCTGCTTTGGAAAAAAATCACCAACTGCAGACTTTCGTCCCGCACTCTTTTTATGTATACGAGTATGGTTTTTTTAAGGATTTTAAAACTTCAAGAATGTGAATAATTAATTGCTTATTTAAAGAAATGCACAGCAATTCTGCATTGCATTGCAACACTATGTCTATCCAATTGCACACAAATTTTTTATACTCTGTACATTGAATTGAAAGAAGATAATTTTCTTTGATCACAATGTATTCAAAATGTACTTTTTAAAAATTCATATTTCAACATATCGTTGTTGCAATAAACCACAAAGTATTCAGTTATAGGGGCAGTAGGTAATTTTGCGCTTACACTATATAGTTCAGTGCTTTTCTAACATTTGTGGTTTGCGTCTTTTATGTTGTACAACAAATGGAGAGACCTACACTTTTGTGCCGACTCCGAACATCTAATTTTTTTTTATGAAAAGGTTTTTCATAACAAAAATACCCTCGGAAACTTGATATTACTTGCCGAGGGACGATCGCTCTTGGAAAATAATTTTCTATGATTTTAGATTTTATGTGCTCGGCTGAGATTCGAGCCTTGGATTTCAGCGAGCATGCCGTGGGCAAATTTTATTTAATCAAAATTCTTTTATCAAAATTTCCTTATGAATTATTATAATTTCAACCTACACCATGTGATGCTATATCAGAGGATGAACTATCGCATGATGTGATGTTGCATCATGTGATTTGTGGTTTAGCCTTAACGGAATGTTTTAATTTTCTTTTATTTGAAGATGAATTATCGATATAATGTCAGGCAAATTGAGGTTTTCAATTTGTGGTTAAATACTTTTCTTTGATTTGCGTATGCACATTTTCATGTAGATGAACTCAGCAGTCATACGTTTTTAAAGAGAAAGATTTGGAAGATAATTAAGTTTACTGTTTTTTAAAATAAAAAAGAAAATGTACCACGCAGCGTACGAAAAGATGTATAATTTTTTGTCTTCTGGAAGTATGTCTGTATGAATATGATATTTTTCGAGAGTACAGCTATTCTCGTACAAACTGGAAGCAAATATACTGAAGTTAGAAATAAATAAAAAATGTTCGTATATTGTTTTCCCCATTCATTGTATATTTCTAAACTTTTTATTTTCAATTTCCTCTACAGTTTGGACTTTATGGCGCATTTATGGGATGCTTCGCTTATGTCCTATTCGGCACATGCAAGGACAGCACGGTCGGTTCGACAGCGATTGCCTCGCTTATGGTCTTTCAATTCGCCAAAGGAGTATGGCAACGCGCAGTCCTACTCACATTCCTTACTGGCATTATCGAACTATTAATGGCCGTATTTCGGTTAAGTTTCATCATTGAATTTGTGTCGGGTCCAGTGAGTGCCGGTTTCACAAGTGCTGTCACACTCATCATATCCACATCACAGAT
The DNA here is from genome assembly GCA_963971545.1 of Philophylla caesio. Classification (NCBI taxonomy): domain Eukaryota; kingdom Metazoa; phylum Arthropoda; class Insecta; order Diptera; family Tephritidae; genus Philophylla; species Philophylla caesio. The sequence continues at coordinate 194,950,334 of OZ020604.1, read as the reverse complement.
TAAAGATATCATCGGAGTAAAAAATGCGACAGGCACTACATTTTTAGAGCGATGGATTAGCATGATAAGCGATATTGGGACTATACGCATTGCCGACACAATTCTTGGCTGCAGTTGTGTTGCCATTTTGATATTGATGCGCTTCATAGGACGCATCAAGGTTGGTCCAAAAACCGGACGCAAATGGCATCACGTGATGGCGACTAAGTTCTTGTGGTTTGTGGGCGTGTCACGAAACGCTACAATTGTTATGGTGTGCGCTGCCGTGAGCATGTACCTGACTCAACAGGGTAAACATTATTTCCGGCTGACGGGTTATATACCAGCGGGATTGCCTGAATTTCGTCCACCATCCTTTTCCATTGCGGCAGTACCGGCCAATGACACTACTGGTGAGCCAGCAGTTGAAGCTGAATCGTTCATGGATATGGTGAGTAATATGGGATATGGTCTGATAATTGTGCCGCTCGTTGCATTGCTGGAAAATATTGCGGTCTGTAAAGCTTTCGGTGAGTTTGAAAATCACCTTCATTGCTTAAATTCGTTTGAATTATTTCTATAACGTTCCGCAGCTAAAGGACAACCGATTGATGCTACACAGGAGTTAATTGCCATGGGTGTGGCAAATGTAGCAAACTCATTTTGCCAAGGTTACCGTGCCAATGGTGGACTTGCACGTTCGGCTGTTAATAACGCCAGTGGCGTTCGCACTCCACTTGGCAATCTGTACATCGGAATGATTGTGATGTTTGCTTTGGTTTATTTAACAGAGTTTTTCTACTACATTCCGAAGGCTGTTTTAGGTTCCATCATTATTTCGGCGGTGATCTTTCAATTGCAGTATCACGTGATCCTGCCAATGTGGCGTAGTAAACGTAAGTACTTATAGCGCTCATTAATAACAAACTATATATAGACCAATTTTCTAATCTGTATGACCTTTAAACAACTAATTATTACATACAATGTATTAGTCAATATGCAATACGGTAACAATTAAGTTGAATGTTTCTTTCCAGGTTCCGATTTAATTCCATGTTTTGTTGCTTTCATTGCGTGCTTGGTTATGCCGCTCGAAGTGGGCATACTTATAGCGATCGGTGTGAATCTACTATTTATTTTGTATCATTCAGCACGTCCCAAAGTACGGCTGGAGACATTGGAGGTACACGCTAAAAGCCATCGCCAATATCAAACAACTTTGCACTTACACAATTGATCAATTTTAATATTTATTTAATTTTAGACACAAGATGGCATAAAGTTCCTCAAACTTACACCCGATCGTTGTCTCATCTTTCCTTCTGTCGAATTTGTACGCAATCTCGTATTGAAGTTTGGCAATAAAACAACACTGCCTGTGGTCGTCGACTGCACCTATATCTACGGCGCAGACTACACTGCCGCCAAGGTGATCTCTTCCTTGATCGGAGATTTCAATAACCGAAATCAGAAAATTATTTTCTATAACTTGAAACCAAATGTTGTGCAAATCTTTGAGGGTTTGCATATGAACTTGGTACTGTGCTACAATACAAATGCCCTGACCGAGGCGTTGAAAGAGGATCTAAATGGTGCGATGGGAAAAAAAGAAAATCCGCTTCAAACTGACGTAGAGGCTGGAGTGAGAAGTAGTAATGAGACTTTGAATTCAACATTTATTTGCGATTCGCCTAGCAGCGAAAATTTTTCAAGTTTTAAGTGAAAACATGCTTAGGATACATACATACATACATACCTATTTATGCATATACAAAAGTATGAAATTGTAAATAAATACATATACTAAATAGATGCTAGATGTTAGACGCTAGTTTACTTCTCAAACGTGTTCCTATAAGTATACAAATGTACATACATACATACATATATGTTTTAAGTTCCTTACATTAAACGAATAATATAATAGTTTTATGCAATGCATAGTATGTCGAGCGAAGTTCACTGGCTCCACATGAATAATTTGCAATATTTATGTACATATATTTTTTTATTTTCTTGAGGATGGGTAAAAGCTGTTTAAATTTCATATTTTCTGCCTTTGCAAAGACCTAGCAGTGATTTCTCTAAGAGGAGCCCAGAGAGATAGGTGTGATGCGGAAACGCAGAGTATATTTTGGAAATTTTTTTAATTATTGCTGGTAATGCTACTGCAGTGATTTCCAAAAAGAAATTTATTTAGAAATTAAAACTTGAAAATGAAATTAATACTATGTGTTACGACTAACTAGTAGAAGACAAACGTCCTTCCTATAATGAAATACACAAATTGGAAACATGAATTTCACTTCTTTTCAGAAAGAGACAAACATAGAGACAAGAAAACAGAAAATTTATGTCGCAATCGCATCCACATAAAGTATTAAAATAATAATGAATTGCCACTTTGTAGTTACCCCAATCATAGCAGCCTTGATAGATACAGAAATGGAATGCCTCACAGCTTAACACAGTATTTTCAAGTTTGCTATAAACAAGCTAAGAGTAGATTATATGAGGTACAAAAAGCGGAAAATTTGGAAGATGTTCTGTTTTAAATGCTGCAAAAGAAAAGATTGTGTTTTTTTTTAAATTGCGTATAAAGTTTGAAAATTGTATTCAAATGATTTGATAATATTTCTTTGAACTTAAAAAACAATCAAAATTATTTAATGATATTGGTAGGGTCTAATGTACTAATACAATTCTGTGTTTTTTTAGGGCCGAACTTTCTTTTTAACTCTCGGAATGCCACTGAAGCTGGGATACTTTCGAGCGGTGTCCTTTCCTCAGTAGAGCACAGAAAACTTCAATATATACTTGATTGGTTTTGGAACGAATTTTCGTCATCCCTTGTCAAGTTTGGTTTTAAGACAAACCGGTTTCGGCGTTGTGCCATCTTCAGTGTCATTTTGCCTTCTGGCACTGAATATGGCACAACGCCGAACCCGGTTTCTTTTTAAACCAAACTTGACAAGGGATGATGAAAATTCGTTCCAAAACCAATCATTTCAAACCCTGTCGGAAGCATCAACAACAAAAGATCAGAATATTCACTATATACCTTTGGTTTCACCTGAAGAGACTGAAGTAAATCACTCATACATAAATTCATAGATAAAATATCTTAAAGCTAGATAAATATATTTCAGCGTGTATATGTTTTACTCTTTTTTATCGCTCATTTATTATCACTATCTTTTGTCTTATTTCTTGCTGTATATTATTCACATCTTATGCTTTTCCCTCTTAAGAAATCTAACTTAATTTACAAGAATTTCAAAGGCATGCAAATGAATTTGGAACAACATCTGAAAATTTCAAACATTCACACTTGCTCGAGTTTGTGTGAGTAAAGAGGGTGATTCGGAAGTTGATTATATATTTAGGTACTTACAAATTTGTTTATAGTCGTGAAGTTAATAACCTATGCTTGTCGATGCTTACGGTAAGTTTGCGGACAAATATTTGAGTCAAGGTATTAACTCTTTTGGAAACAAATTTCTTCTTCTTAGACCATATATTTTATATACATACATATATAATTAATTTTAGATTTATAAGCATGAACCGTAATGCAGGAGACAACACTGCAATGATAAGCATCGCTTTGCAAAGTTTCCATGAATACCACTATTTACGCTATTGAAAACAGTTCAATTATAATATTTAAACAATTATAATTTAGTTATGCCAAAAAAAAAGAAAAGTAAATATGTATGTTAACGTTAACTTTTTATAATTTTTTAATAGTTTAGCAAAAGCCCTGTTATTATAACTTTTGATCCAGCATTTAGATGAAATTGATAGTCGTTCTTAAATACTACTTATACATAGAATGTGTGTCCACAAGTTTCTTTACATATATTGCCCACAAAATCTGCTTGTAGGTTGTCTTCTAAGAGAGTCCCACTTTATGTAGTTTATACCTCAGTCTGCAATGTGGTGAAGACAGTCTTCAGAACACTCTGCTAAATTAAGTAGTCGCGCAAAAATCCTACGAGAGGGTGTCATGCCCCTTTTGGATTGTCCTTTCTTTTTGACGTGCGCCATTGGGTTCTGATTTGCGGGTCCCCTCTGCCGTATGTTCTTTGGATGAACCATTCTAAGGCTGAGAGCCGTTCAGGCATCGTTAAGGGCCACATTTCGTGAGATAATTAGCCCTTTTGTTGTCATTAAAGTCATAATAACCCGTAATTTAATACAAGGTAACTCCGTTACAGGTACCGAGCTTATCCAAAATCAATTTTCAACTGTTTACAAAGACAGTTTTTATTATCATATCATATGTACATATATATCTTTCGAAAAATTGAACACATATAACATAAGTACAAAATAAGTTATTATTTCATTATTTTTACTTTGACGTATATACCATCTTTCTTAAATTACTTAAAAATATTCAGCTTTACTCCCAGGCGTCATTCCCATGTTACTTTTGGATTTCAAAATATTTTCGACCACAGATGTCACTTTCGATTTCCTACGTAAATATTTATGTATGAGTTTGTTTGTAATATTTGCGTGACTTTTGCACGATCGCAATAATATCGTTGTTATTGTATCTCCAATGAAAATCAAAAGCTTATTCGGTTCCGCCCTGATATGTTTCAGTGGATAAAATGCAAATATATCAAACGATTTTTTTGTGCCTAAGTATTTCAAATGGTTCAAAAAGAGGTAGCAATAAGGAATTTAAAAAAAAAATTAGTTCATTGTCAGGCCATAACAATTCTTACACGAACAAGTCTGCATACTTATGCAGGGACGGATATTGGTGAGGGTAAGTAGACGGTCGCTTAGACCGCCAAAGCTTAATAAATGAAGTCAGAAGTGGACCATCCAATAAAGAAATCAATGAAAATGTCTGCAAAGATATTTAATAGCTTCGGAACCATCTTTATACTCGTGTTATGCTAATATTTCAAACGTATGAAAATTCTCAAAAAGTTTTTAACCGTAACCTCTATATCTTTAATGTTAGCAAATGTTTTACCATCCATCAATTTTTTTCAGATTAGCTAAAGAAAAATAATATATTGGAGATCTGCCGATCCCGAATAAAATAATTAGGAAGCAATTTTAACTTTCATTCATTAAACTATTTTACTTGTTGGAATGAGTGTAAACACGAGGGTGTTCGATTATTCGAAACCGGAAAAACCGGCTCCTAAATATAAAAACCTTTATTTAAAAACAATATCAATACAAAACAAATTGTATTTATTTTTAATTAAGTTTAAATGAAAAAAGACAATGAGATCTCATGAAAAATTAAAAATTTGTACCAAGTAAAAAAAACCAATTTGTACATTAAATACAATCATTTCTCTATAAGAAATATTTTACAAATAAAATGCTGAAAAATCGATTTATCCCTTTATTTTTAAAGAGATGTCGCAAGATTATTCTCTAGAGTAATTTTACACACGTCCACTTCGTTTTTAATTCAAACCGGAAGAGGCCATCTTCCTTTTTTCCTTTATTCTCTTCTTTTCTTTCTTTCTTATTCTCTACACACATGGCTATGTTCATACACATCTTTTCTTTACAAGACTGTGTTTACTGTATGTTGCTTAAAGCTAATTACAGCAGGGTTACATTTCTGCTTTACAATTCTGCTAAAATGTTTTGAAGTCAATCTATTTTTTTCTTAATTTTTTCGTTTTTTCTGCAAATTATTTGGGTTTTAAATATGTATAATGGTCTTATATAATTGATAAGCACTTTGTGGTTGCCGTTTCATAAAAAATATAATGGATGTAAAATTAGTCGACGTGCTGCGGTATTTCTATTATTTCTAAAAGGTTATATCTTTACAACTAGGTAAAAAACCGGTTATGGAAATTAAAAAAACCGATTTATTCGATATTCGAAAAATCAAGATTAAAAAAAAACAACCGTACAAAAATGTATGAAAAACCGGAGGAAACCCTTCGTATCCACAAGGTCCACCCTTTCGAGGGCCGTTTAAATACCGTACGAGCCTGAAAAAATAAAGTTTAAAAAAATTTTATTTTACTTAATAGTCTCTTTTCCAGATGCTTTTTTATGTTATCAATTTTTTATCGCTTAAGACGGGCCAAACAATAAAATAAACCAATATAACGGTCATTAAATATACAATGCTGCCGTCTGGCAGAGTTCAATTTATATCGGATCAATGGCGACGTTTATCCAGATTATCATCTGTCAGTGTTATTATAATAAAAATATAATGTGAAAATCTTCTAGCAAAAGTGCGATAAGTGTTTACATGAAGGTATTATTATTAAACTTCCTTCGCCACTACTGTTCGAAATCAGCTCGTACAATGGCGCCTAAAGGTATGCGCCATTTCAAACCTACACATCCATAGCTATGTACACTGAAAAGAAAAAAGATTCGAGTCAACCATTCTTGATGTCAATAAATTTGTGGTCGCAAGGAATAACAGCCAGTATGGAGTATTTTTAATACCACTTAAAATGTCAATTAACTAACTAAAATTATCGACTATGGCCTTAGTTTATAATTATTTACAATGGTAGTTTCACTAAAAATATAATTTAAAATAAAAGTAATTACGTAATTTGTCTTATTTATTCTTCTATATATTTCGTACTGAATTGAGTTTGATTGTTATTCCTTATGACCACAGATTTAAAATACTTACAGGAATACTACATACAATATACATATATTTAGTTTTGTTAATTTAAAAGAATTTTCAAAAATTCCGGCAGTAAGACAATGTTGAGGGCGAACAGCAGGAAATGAAGTGGAATATCATAACTCATACCCCCCAGTTGATATATGTACGAGTACTTACATTCATATATAACATTATTTTTATTTCTTTTAGATTTGCAGATGCACATATTTAGCTCTGACGCTCTGACATTTTTATTTTGCATAATGCATTTATATACCTAGATAGTATGTACATAAATATATTGAATCAGTTATATAAATGATAACTGTCAATGATTATTGACACTTTCGTGGTCCATTCGCTTATTTGTGTGTTTCTGGGATTTTCGATTTTATAAGCACCGGGAGGGTTCAAACTTGTGTACGAACGCACCGCTACTCACTCGACGCAGTTGAAAATAGAAATAGCATATGCATTAATTAGTATTGTAGTTTTTTTTTCATTTTGGGTGTTTATTAGCAATTACGCTTGAGTAAAAACGCGTGCCAACAACTTAATCATAACATTTACTGGCCCTAATTTCCTTTTACCTCACACCTGTTTTGGACATCGCAATCAATCAAATGCATCACAATTATGTATGTCTTTATTAGCGCTTTCAACTAATTATCATCATTACAAAAATATACCATATCCATACACTAAAACGAATATGTATGTATGTAAATTTAAATGAGACTGTAAACAATAATTTTTATATTTAACATATTCGTATACATACATTGAAATATTTTTAAGCATCAATATTGTATGAGTGAGCAAAGTATATTTAATAATAATGTTGAAGCATTCTACATAGACATACATATTTACTCGTATGTACTTGCTTATATACATGCATACATACATACATACATACATTTATGCGCATATATATATTAGCATGTATCTCACGCCTGCGGTATAAGTAATCATAAATCCTAACTAAAAATACATTCTGCATCAAAGTTTCAAACTTCGTACATATGTATATACTCTTCCAACATTTTTAAATTTTAAATATTCGTCAACAAAATTTTAAATTTTTGAATTTCTGTATACAGTTTCCTGGGATTTTCTTCCATTATAAAATAAATAGCTATTATGTCTTATAATATATGTATACTTATTATAAAATTGGTGTATAGCGCACCTATAAAAAAATCGAATCTTCTCGTTAACGTTAAGCTTTTTCTACTTTTGGATTTTGCGCACAAATGTGTAATAACGATAAAATTTATGTTTATTTATTTTTTCGAAGCTAAAGGCATGTTCGGGGATATATATATATTTAAGGGCAGCCAAGCCTTTAAATGAATCAAAAATGCAATTAAAAGTGATACATATTTTAAATGTACCGTATTATTATAATATTATTATTTTGGATTTTAAGATTTTTAACTTTGACGTTGTAAGGATTGCCTAAAAACGGTTTCTCAACTAATTGATATAGCTTGTTCAGTTAAATAACGCACATGTACTATTGAATAAATTTAAAAATGTTCAGTATTACTCAAGGCAGATTTAACAGGTAAACTCAGTAGAGATAATAATTTGAATTATTTCATTTATATTAATTGTCAAACTTGATGCCCAACTCTGTCGCAAGGTTGAAACATTAAGTTCCGAAATAAAAATGTACCTTTTTGTATTTATTTATTTTGGGTAAATTGAATTTGAGAATTGTAAACTTTTGTTTTCATTAAACTGCTTTGGTAGTTCTTATTGACAATAAAGATTTATCAAAAAATCAAGCAAGGTTGCAATTTCTCTACTGCGGTTACCTGATAGATCTGCCTTGGTAATACTTAAGAATGTAAAGTCCCGAATGTGAACAGAAAATCAATTTCTAAAGCATGTTATTGTAATTAAACTTTTTTTGTTAAATTATTTTGTTTATTTTATTTTGTTTTAAAAAAATTTTGTTTCATATAATCGTTCGGGTTACTTTTATAAATGTGTATACATACATATGCACATACGAGTAATATATATATGTATGTATGTATACGTATTCGTTGGGTGAAGTTAACGCATTCACTTTTTTACATTAAGTAACCGTGAAATACACTTTTTTTCATATACATACATACATATGCGTTTTATTACAAATGATAGAAAATGGTCAAATAGTTAGTTGAAGTTTTCCACCTAAAAACGGTAATTCATACATTTGTATGTAAGTATGTATGTACATATGTATGTTCTTATGTGCATGTGTGTATAAATAAATAAAAGCTTTATTCTTAATGCATTTTTTTAAAGCTAACTATGTAGGTAATACGCATTATTCACCAATGTTCACCATATAATTGGTGATTACTTAATTAATGCCAAAATATGAAAGTTAATAATTGTGTTGTTAAACAAATAAGCCATCATTTTTTATAAAAAACGCAAAAACTACATCATATAATGGTAAGCGACACAAATTTGCTAACAACAATATAAATGCAATTGATTTGTAAAAAATCTTCAATTTATCATTCATATAACGCTCTGTCCTCTCTTTTACCGACCAATAGCGCTTTGATAATGTTTTGTTCTTATGGCACCGTTTCCGTTCAATACTGTTTCCGTTTACCATAAGAGCAGTAACTATTTAAATTTGCAATTCACAATTGAATATTTATTTCAATCAAATTCAGTGCTTGGAAATATCGTCTTTGCTTGAAAGTTCCCTTTCTAAATGCTCAACATCGTAGATAACGTTCAGCCCCTTGTTGAGACCTTCGAATACCTGTGCGACACGGCGTTTCAAATTATAAAAGTATAGCTTTTGGTGGCGTTGCTCGAAATCTTTGATTAACATTGAGACCACCTTTGCCGCTGTGAAATCGGCGCCATAAATGTAGGTGCAATCTATAACCACCGGCAGTGTTGATTTAAACCCTTGCTTGTTGATCACATTCCGCACAAACTCCACTGAGGGGAAAATCAGGCACCGATCGGGTGTAGGCATGAGATATCTAACACCATTTGATGGCTTAATGGCGCAAAGGGAGAAATGCAAATATGTACATACATACATATAATTGTTGTTAGTTGTAAATCGAAATATTTTACGTAATGAATGGAGGAATAAACTTACGCTTAAATTTTCGATATGCAGTTTTGGTCTTGCTGAACTGTACAATATGAAAAGGATATTAATACTAATGCCCACTAATATCCCAAAATGAATAAGCAACACAATGCAGCCTATGAATGCGCCAAGACCTGGAATTAGATCGGTTTCTGAAAGATAATGGAATTTAATTATTGTAGGAAACACGCATTTGAAAAAGTCTAACTTTGAGAAAATCACAAAAATTCTTTCATTAGCGGATACAAGCAGTCGTAACTATTGCCTTCTTTTATAAATATGTATGTCGAATGAACAGGCGTTGCAGGGTGACTTCTGAAGAAGCCTCCTCGAAGTTAAGCCAACAAATGCACATTTTGGATATCCTGAAGTTACAACTATTCAACTAGCGTTATCATTATTTTGCATGTTAGATTCCGAGCTGAAACTTATTCATCGCAATATATACATATACTTACTTTTACTACGCCACATCGGCTTGATTTTGCGATATTGCAGCATGAAGGTCGTCGCTGCAACAATTATCGCGGCTAAAGCTGCTTTCGGAATGTAAGAGAAAGCGGGTGTAATATAGAGTAAAGCAAAAATCACAACGACACCCGCATACAAATTGGACATCTGGGTTCTTACGCCACTGGCATTTAAGACAGCGCCACGAGCCAAAGGTCCATTGCCACGGAAGCCTTGCGCAAAAGACGTGCCCACATTGCAAAGGCCAATAGCAATGAGTTCTTGATTAGCATCACAGGGTTTTCCATTAGCTAGTTATTATGAAAAAAAAATATTATGATTTGTAAATTTGTAACGTCATAGGCTTTCTACTCACCAAACGTTTGTATCAGCGCCGTTGTCTCCAGCAGCGATACAAGTGGTATCACGATTAAACCAAAACCCAAACTGCTTACCATTTCGATAAAATTCTCATGTATTGAGTAAAGCTCCCCGCTTGTTGTATTTGCGTACGTGTTCACGGAAAGCGCCGGAATTTTAAACGCGGGCAATCCTTGTGGAACGTGACCGACCATGCGGAAAATATTTGCACCGGAATGGATTAACTCATAACCCAATAAAGCGACTAAAATTACAAGCACAGCATTTCGTGAAGTACCAATCAACCAGATGATCTTCTGCAACATACGCTGTCCACAAGTTTTGTCCTCTTTCGGGCCAATAATAACAAAAGTCAGTGCGCGCATAGAGAGTAAGAGAGTAAAAAAATAACAGAACTAATACCCAAGGCAGCATCATTCCAACTAATATTATGAAAGTCATTTATTATAGAAATCCACATGTGTACCAAAGTATCGCCCCTCTTGTCAACGACCAACATATCCTTCAGTTGTGAGGTAAATATGATCAATGCAGCAGCACTAGTGAAGCCTGCACTCACCGGTCCCGATACGAAATCGATTAGGAAACCCATTTGAAATATTCCCATCAGCACTTCAATGAGTCCCGTGAGAAAGGTTAGTAGAATCGTTTTTTCTAAATTGCCGCGTGCAATTTGAAATGTGAGCAGCGCGGCTATGGCAGTGGGTCCAACCGGCACATCCTTGCTGGTCCCAAATAGTACATAAACAAAACAACCCACGAAACAGCTGTACAATCCGTAATAAAAGAAAAAACGTTTCTTGTATTTTCAATATAAAATCGTACATAAAAAGAGATAGTTGAACTAATTATATACGAGTATAAGCCAAATTCATCGTAAAATATTTAAAATCCATTCTTTTTTTTTATGAATTTCGTTAATAATAAACGTCTCAAAAACGATTAAAATCAAATCATAATTTTTTCTTCGCAATTCTTGCCGTTAGGTAGCATTGGTCGAGGTATTTAAATAGTCCGACCATGCTTAAATTTAGAAACTATATTATCTTCTTAACAATAACGTCTTTTACATATACTTTACTTTTGATAAAGAGATATCGGGGATACAGCGAAACTGATTTTCTCGCAAGGGCATAAATATTTAGGTGAATGGGTATGCGATTTCTTCCACGAAAAGTATATACAGAAAAGAAATGAAATTTATTAACGTACGTACGGGTATGTATGTATTACCAAAATTGTCAAATCGAAAATCACAAATCATACGCAGTATAAGAAATGTTTCAAATTCGTCAAAACTCTTTAAACCATTAACGTATTATATAATCAATCAGACAACTAACACACATTTTATCATGGAAAATATTTTTCGCTCAAAAACTTCTAAAGAATTCAATATACATTAATATTTACATACATATATTTTAATTAACAAAAAAATACGGTTCGCGATTCATTCTGATTTGGTCCTTTTCAATTGTAGGTCTAAGACTTATATAAACATGTACATATAGATAAAAATATGGTGACCGCTCTTCAATCGTCAAGGTTACAACGAGAAGGATTTGATAAAGCTGCTGACTTTGAAAATCATTTTATATATCATGATCCTAATGCTGAACCTTTAGCACAGTTTTTTTTTTTCGAGATTTAAAAAACAATGGGTTGCTAGCGGAACTTATATAACGACATGCAGAAAGAGAAACTTTAGTACTTCTTGGCAGATTATTTTAAGAACTGAAATATGGGTTTATTCGATGTTTAATATAATTTTTGTTACAAGACATCTCAGCCTTTAAAACAGAGGCTTTTTAATATATGTATATACATATATTTATATACTTTTTTCGAAAATAAGCCATTTCATTGATATTAAATTTTTGCATCAAATTTTATGTCACACACATGGTGTTTCACTTATTTCAATATCATTTTTTATTTTGTACACTATTATTCTGCTTTATGCCTAAATACTCGTATTTACACTTCCACTCCAGAACGAACCGGTTTTAACATTAAAGAGTGATGTTTAATTCAACAATTTTGCATTAGCCCGTCAAAAGTTTTTCAATTGTTATGATGATATAAATAATGCTGTTGCACAAACGACCTTGAGACTTTTAAGCAGAGCTTTATCATATTAGATGTATACAATCGGCCAATTTAAAGCATTCGTAGCAACGAAATAAGTGTAGTCTCGCAGAAAAAATCGTTTTTTTTTGCAGAATATCTAAAATCAGCGCTTATGAAAATGCAAAAAGGAGATAAATATGCTCGAAATTTGTTACGAAATTTTTATTAAATGATTGAAATTTAATTAATATACACATGAAATTAAAAAAAAAAACGATTAAATTGAATGCTTCTCATCAGGTTTAAACTCGTACTTAGACAAGTTTACTTAATTTTTTAGAACTTTTCACCTGATTATTACTAATAATTGCTTACAACACAATAATAGGAAATGTGATAGTTTTTTCCGCTCTTCACTGGATTGACATATGAACACGCCATTTATTTCTAATTCCATATAATCTAAACAAAGACTTGCATTTTACTTGATAGTTAGTCACTTTAATTTATTTTAATTCTTGTAAAAATTATAAATGTACTGATACTGGTCCAGTTTAACTCAAGGTTCTAGGATTTGAGCAGTGATTCAATTCTTCTGATATTAATTTTTTTTTTTATTATTTTTATATTTTTTGACTTTTGTTACATACATATTTAAATATTAAAAATATTATTCATGAAATAATTTATTACCTACCTACAAATGTACATATATACGCTGGAATTGAGTCGCTCATAAATAGAGACAAAACCCATATTTTTAGGCCGGTTGGTATTCATAAGTCTCAATATAATATTTCCAGTCTCAAAATAAAGTGCATTAAATGTGAGCAATTTATTATCAGGTCACAAAATAAAATTACAAAAATATAATAACTAAGGAAAATTTGAGACTTAAGATTATATACAATTTCAAAACATCCACTTGACATTTTCGCATTCACACTCTCTTTTTGATATTTCTTACTTATTATTACCTGCTTTTTGACTGACCTCAACTTAGAAATTTTTGTTTGAGACTAGATACTTTATTTTGAAAATAATGAATGTCAACTGGTCTAAAAATTTGACTTTTGTAAATACTTAAAAAGTTCTGGCATTAGCATCGCCAAAGGTCCTTTATTCGCCTCTTGATCTCGCTGAGTAGCATTCAGTATCGAACTCGCAATAATATCCGCCATTAAATATTTAAATATTAAAAGACCGGACAACGGCAGGGAAACATTTTACTTTACAACAAAAAAACGCTTTTCTGAATGAATTCTTCAGAGCCATAAATTAGAATTAATAGTGAACGCAATAACGGCACATTCGTTATAACTATTATTTCATTTTATTAATCATACCTTATAATCAATATTAAATAAACTCAAAATTCAGCGGCAACAGTGCTAAAATTTTTTAGTAGATAATCCCGTTTATTTTCACTTGGCGGTAAGTTCTTAGGCTATATGTACTTTGCGTGTTAACTTATATTTGCAAATATTTTTCATAACACCTTGGCACTCACTTGCAAATCCAATCCGGTTATGCCAGCAAAGGCCAGACCCTGCGGAATCACAGTCATACCGATGGTTATGCCTGCCACCAAATCACCAATAAAATCATTTTGGCTGTACTTGGGTAACCATTCTAAGATCGGTATCCGCTTGTAGAGCGTCTTTTTGCGAAATATATTAGAAGCGGTACTTTTTAGCCAATCATCGGTGGTGGCACAGCAGTCTCGGCGATCTTTCGAATGCACTGCGTCGATAATGCAATCGCTGGAACCTGTGTATAGGCCATTCGGTGGTATATCCAGAGAAACTTCCGAGTTATAACAGTTTGTGTCATGTGGACTAGGTGTCGTCACATTCGCTGTAACTTTTGACATTATTAATTATTAAAACTATTTTTCTCTTGCTAAATGAAAAGCGCTTCTGCGAACAACACAATCACTAAACATAGAGAATATTTGCGTGCGCGTTTGCGGTTGTTGTGTGTGATTTTTATTTACATGGCTACTTTTTATGGACGATCGTTAAATTGAACTATTACTTTAAAGCTTTACTATTGTCTACAAAAGAATGCATGTGTTTATTGGAGTTTCATCTCACTCATTTGTTATACAAATTATTTACGAATTCGCGCTTTGCGAAGCATGTAATTTCGATGTGTACGAGCCGCCGTCAAATTCTCGAATGCTGAATTATTCGATATCAACATACATACCTTGCATTAAAATTGTCGAGTGACTATGTATGTTTTGTAGTGATGACAGATGTACATATGTATGTTCATACATATATATAAGTATACAAGTATACGAAGCATATCTCGTAGATACATATTGACATAATTGAATTTATATACCCGAACTTTCTTGTACGAGTATGCAAAAAGTCCTCCCGGTATTGAAAAAGTTATGGTTTCAAAGTAGTCAGTAACCATGTGTATTTGACAAATATTTAGATTTGTTTTAATTGAACAAAAAATGGAGAGTTTTTCTCAAATTTGTTGAAAACGTTATACTATAAAAAGCGGAACTGCACTTTTACGCTGGCGCTGAAGGATGGGTGAATATTAATAGATAATTTATATGAGAAGAAATAATCTCAGAGTCCTAAGATGGCTTCTTGGGGACAGAATTGACTTATTTTGGTGTTCTCTTCATACACCTAGATTTTAACTACGAAAATTGTATGTTTCCTGGAAATCGGGGTTTAGGGTCTTATCGAAACTGTGCTTCAAAAATATTATTTCAAAATAATTATTAAATTTTGAAGTTTATTATTTTTGTTAAAGAAAATAAGCCGTTATTCTCTCTAAGCTATCTCATTTAAATCGATTTAGATTTTTAAGAACAATCATCTCAATTCAACTGGACCGCTCGAGGAATGTATTTTTTTGTCTAATATTTTGCTTTAGTTAAAATGTATATGTGCATAAGTATTTCTTATTGGAAATTTCCTTTTTCAGGTAAAAATCTTGTTTTTTTTAGTTCAACAGAATTTTGTCCTATTCTCCATATATTTAAAAAAAATAATTTTTACTCTAAAATAATTATAATTAGCATCAGATTAACGTCTTATATGGAGAGCTTTCAGTTTATTTCAAAAACCCCCTGGTAGAAATAACTTTGATATAAAGATTTAATTGTTGCACAACTAATAGAAACGCAAAAAACACTCGCGGTTAAATAGAAACACCTTAATAAGCGATTCTAGGCGCCAAGTACGATACGGAACGCAATATATACATACATACTCGGGCATACATACACCACGTACTTATGATACACACACATACTACATATGTACATACATCTATAGATACGTGATTTTAACCGCAGTTCCGCTTAAATACATTCGAATAGCTCAAGCACACTCCTCCATACGAATACATATGGGAATATGCAAACCTATGTATAAATATTAATGAAGTATTTAGTAGCTAAATATATATTTAATATACCCAATAAACAATGGAAACAAATATTCTAACTCGTTTGAGAAAGTTTTATTTATTTATTTGATTTCACGCACTATTTATCATTTAAAACTAAACATATTTTTTAATTCTTCTCAGACAGTTTTTTCTACTTGAGTTGAGAAACACTTCAGAAAAAAATATTAACATTTCGTTCCGTTTCGAAAATTAAAACTGAGTGAATTCATTCATTCATTCATTCAATCCGTCTTGATTTTGACAAATATGTACCAAAAGCAAAAACAAAATACACATTGTTTTTGTGGTTCGGCTTGGTTTGAACATTTCATATTAACAAGTGTCTTTTAGTTTTAGTATGCTACCAATGGATATTTGAGATGCATTTGAGAAGTAACGTTCGTAGCTTGAAAGAGAGCTGATTTCAATTGCATCTTAAATTGAGATTTAACAAAAGTATTTATTTGGTATTTATGTAGAGAAACTCGAAACACATACAAACATTCAGATCCATATGCTAATCGAAATTGTTATGACGTTTTCGTTAAGTTTAAGATTTGCACTTACGTTTGCAGCGGTTGACAATCAACAACCGTATAGCGATCTTATGAAACACGCAATCACGAGGCCGGTTTTTTCCTTTTATTTTTGTGTTGTTCGCGACATTTTTGGAAATGCCTTAAAGGGCGGCTAAACGCGCTTGCCCAGTCAGCATTTAAAGTTTTACTTGGTTTTTTGGAAAATTTTGTTTTGTTGACAGTGATGCGCCGTTTTTTTTCATATATATATTTTTTCGAGCATGCAATATATGGATACACAGTACGGAACGCACAATTTAAAACAATGAACCTCTTTTTATTTTGACTTTTTATGAAATTTCTTTGGATTTATTATAAAAAGTATGTAAAAAATCAACAAAAAAAGCTTTATATTGGTTGTGTCACTCACAGTATATCTTATCCAGCTGATGCAAAACGAAATTAGAGTGGCATGTAGTTTGTAGATGTAAGCTATGGCGTATGAGTAACATTACAGCGTTAATGAGCAACATATTTTTCTTCCGAAAAGTAGTTGGACATATTATTAAATGAATTGTAATTGAAACATTTTTGAATATTTTTTGGAAGTGAAGAAAATAACCCAACATGAGAAGAAGTAGAATGCTAAAATATTCAACAATAACGTTCGTTACCAAATTTAACACTGCCAAACAAATCGTATGTCTAAAATGTAATTATATCACTATTTTCTACTATTTGTACATAAAAATACATACTCAGTAAGTCGCAAGGATAGTTTGAGCATCTTTGATTTTTTGGAGTTTACGTTGATGCGAAAACGCTAAATTTGTGCGTTCGTAAAGTGTTATAAACTTATGACTAAATATAAATATATGTATTTAAAAACGTGACAAATATATTTTAATAGTATTTATTTAGTGTCTGTAAACTTTAACTGTCGACTTAAGATATGAACTGATTAAAAATGAGTAATCGTATTTAAAATATTTTTCTTTCCTATTAAACAAGGCACTTAAGTGAATAATCTCAAAATTGCACTTGTGAAGAAAAATCCGGTGTAAGTATTTGTTCTTCAAAGTACAACATTGTTATTGCATTTAAAAATACTCGAGTGTACATGCCGTTTGCACGAGTGTTGCATGTTGCCAGCGTGACGAAAGCGACGCACTTTCTTAGGAAGCATTAATAATATGGTATTCTGTTAATATTCAAGAGGTACTTTAAGCGGTACTTTAAAAAATTGAATTAAAAGATTCACCATTACACTCTGCTAACTTTAAAACTTTTTAGTTACAATCGTTAACAATTCTAGTAATATTTATGGGAATCCAAATTAAGTAGTACCAACTTATGGGATTATTCTTTTTTCGAAAACTTACGCGTTAAATTTACGGTGAAATTATTAGATAGGATTATTTCCCAAGATGGAAATGAACACATTTTTACTTTTAATTAAATAATGAATACGGTTTTAAAAGTTTTTAAAATTTTTTTATTAATTCGAAATTGACTTGACAAAACTTTAAAAACCCCAGTTGTTAACTTATTATGTTACAAATAGCTTAAAGGAGAGCGGGAGCTACTTTTAAAAATTACAAAGGCATTTTTTCAATCAAAGAAGCTTCAAAGACAATTAAATTATACAATCGCTGAAACCGGTTTATGTCCAAAGTAAACTTGCGATTGAAAAAGCTATTAAAAAAATTCTTAGAGCAGCTTTTGGTTCAATTTTACTATAGGTTAACAGAGTACGGCTTTTGATTTTAAAAACCTTTTTCGTGTTATTTACAAGATAGACATATTTAAAATAAATATCTAATGCGAATATATCCAACCATTTCCCATTTTTTACGACTTTTAGTTATTTTTCCTTTTCGTTTTACAACATTAGCTTCTTTAGCTTAAATCCGTTCTGTGATGATCTGCTCATGGCAAAGATTCTCTGTACCAAAAAATTAAAAAAAAATTATTCTGAAGATCGCACAACGACGATATTAGTTTGCCTCCAAATCAAGAGATGATGAAATTCAGTCCAAAAATACCACTCAAATCCTTTATATTTTTTATTGCAGTTATTTATTCATAAATTTAAATTTGCTAAAGTAAATGTGGACTAATGTATGTTTATACATGCTCGATTGATAAGTTAAATAGTTGTATGTATATAAAACTATACAAATTAGATAATTACATTTAACATTTGTATGTAGAATACCGCTAATCAGATTTATACGTGTTAGTGTATGTACATATGTATTTAAAAAATATCTGTGGGCGAAAAACAGCCACTATCGCTATGTATTATATAACATATTAGTTAATTTATTACGATTTTTAATACGATATTGAGCTATTTGTATGTAAATAGTTAACAAATTCCATTTATTTCGGTCATTTAAAGCAGAGTTTTACAAGAACGTTTATTTCAAAAGTATTAAGCAAGAGAAATAAATTATTTTATCATACGTGTTTGAGTTCGAAAACATACAAACATAAATATAGCAAATATTTACTGAAAAATATTACAACTTCTTGAAAAATAATTTGCAGCTTTTACAATTTACATTTAAAATTGTAGATTCCCCCTGTTCGGTTCGCTTCGCAAATGGCTTCGCTTCAAATTAACAGATATTTGCTTTCTATTTATGTATGCTTTGAGGTATTTAGTTTTCTATTTTTAAAATTGGGTTTATATTCGTAAATATGTATGTACATACATATGTATGTAGAAATGTAATATGCACGTTGGCAAGCGCTCGTAGGCACTTTTTTTCTCACTACTCCTGCCAAGATAATCACATCTAAAAGATATGCATACATTTAAACGAGTATGTATGTATATATGTATGTATATGAGTGAGTGTATGTATGTATGAATAAGTTTACTAATAAATATAATTACCGCTTAAATAAATATCTATGTACATAGTATTCGGCGCTGTACCAATTTTAAAATTGAAAATATCGAAATTTGTGCCAGTTAATTCTAGGAAATTTTAGAGGCACCTCTGAATACCGAAATAGCGTAAGTGCAAGTAAATAACTAATACTTTAAACTAATTTACTATTGAGATGTTGATTTTTATGCAAAAATTTTGAAGTGTGAAAAGTTAGTTGTTACTTCATATCACAACATTCATTTAATATCACCGCCTCAACTAACACTTTCGCCATTTCACACTTTTGCACGATTTGATCATTGATTTTTTGCTTCAGTGGTTAGTAGTTAACTTTTAATTTGCTACATAAGCGACGCCTACAACTTTTACTGGTTTGCCTCGATTTCTTTGCCCGAAAGCTCCATTTCCAAATGCTCATTGTCGTAGATAACTATCAGTCCCTTGTTGAGACCCTCAAATACCTGCGCGACGCGGCGTTGCAAATTATAGAAGTAGAGTTTTTGATGGCGCCCCTCGAAATCGCTAATCAACAGTGATACCACTTTGGCGGCTGTGAAATCCGCACCATAAATGTATGTGCAGTCAATGACTACGGGCAGCGTCGATTTGCGACCCTGCTTATTTATCACATTGCGCACAAACTCAACCGATGGGAAAATTAGACAACGATCGGGAGTGAGCATGAGATATTTAATGCCACTCGTAGTCTGCAATGAAAAAATTACGAAATTGAACAATTTTCAAATACGTATATCAAAACAAAAAAAAAGTATGACTTACGACAGCTGTTTCGATGCGTAATTTCGGACGCGCTGCGCTGTATAAAATGAACACAATATTGATGCCAATGCCGACAAGTATGCCAATCTGGAGTGGTAGCAATAGACAAGCCACAAAGGCGCTAATGCCGGGAATAAGATCGGTTTCTATGTAAAGAAATTATAGTTTTTAATTTGAAATTGTTTGGTTATATCAACTAGTTTAGGGGTCCAACTCACTTTTACTTCTCCACATCGGTTTAATAACACGATATTGCACCATAAAAATAACTGCAGACAAAATGATCGCGGCCAAGGCAGCTTTAGGAATGTAGTAAAAAGCTGGTGTAAGCCAGAGCAATGCAAAAATTACAATGATACCGGTGTAAAGATTTGACAGCTGTGTCCTAACACCACTGGCGTTCAAAACGGCGCCCCGAGCAATCGGCCCATTGCCACGGAAGCCTTGCGCAAATGAATTACCAATATTACAGAGACCAATAGCGATAAGTTCCTGATTTGCATCAACGGGTTTGCCGTCCGCTGCATATTACGAATTAAAACATTTGTTAATTAGTTTATTCAACAACAGATTACACAATTTTGAACTCACCAAATGCCTGCACCAAGGCGGTATTCTCCAGGAGCGAAATCAGTGGCACCACAATCAATCCTGCACCCAAACTGCTCACCATCTGTCCGAAATTTTCATGTGTCTCGACAATTTCCCCGGTCGTAGAGTTGGTGATGGTAGTCATGGAGAATGAAGGCATTTTAAATGCAGGCAAACCTTCTGGCACATAACCGACCATTTTGAAGATGTGAATGCCCGAACTACGCAATGTATAGCCCAAAATTGTGACCAATATGACAAGCACAGCATTTCGCGATGTACCAATCAACCAGATGGTTTTCTCAATAATTGTTTGCCAACACTTTTTGCCTTCCTTTGGTCCAATTTTAACCACAGCCATGGCACGCATGGCCAATAAAAGGAAAACACAACCAACTCCAAGCGCTGCATCGTTCCAGCTAATATTTCCTATATCTTTTATAATAGAGGTCCACATATCAACGAAAGTATCACCGTCTGTGCTCACAACTAGTATGTCTTTGAGTTGGGAGGTAAAAATGATTAGAGCCGCAGCGCTAGTAAAGCCCGCACTAACTGGCCCTGAGACAAAGTCTATGAGAAACCCGAACTGAAAAAGCCCCATTAGTACTTCAATGATGCCTGTGAGGAAGGTAAGCAATATAGTTTTTTCCAAGCTACCACGTGCTGTTTGGAAGACAAGTAGCGCGGCTATGGCGGTAGGGCCAACGGGTACATCTTTGCTGGAGCCAAAAAGGACGTAAATGAAGCAGCCGAAGAAGCAGCCGTAAAGACCATACTGTGAAGAAAATAAGGAGAAATGGAAGAAATATTTTAAAAAATTATTATAAATATATGGTCATTTAGGTATTTAGTAATTTCAAAAATCGTGCGAAATGGACATACGATTGCATACTCATAATTTCTTTAATTCTTATTGAACGATTTTTTTTAATTTTGATATAAATTTTTTGAATTGTTTTAAATTTATAAGTTTATAAGTTTTGGGACTTTGATTTAAGTGATTTTTGTTAAGTGAGCACTAAAAATAAGATTTTTCATGAAAAATATTGCCAATGCTACGTGATCGCATGCGTGTATCTCCATATAATTATCTCAAATGCAAAAAGGCGTAACTCACAATTTTTTCTCTTCCACTTAAGCTTAACATATTCTAAAATTTAATGAACTTTAAGGGGCATCACTTTTAAATTTTGCTTATAAAATTTGTATGTACAAATAGTTAGTATAACGATATGGGGACTTTTGAACTTTTTGTTAATTACGCTAGTTTGGATTTCAGAAATTCGAGTGAGAAGTAAAAGTTTTATTTAAAATAATGGCTTTTTTTTACAAATTCTAAAATTAAATTGTGACTGTTACAGATAAGTCGGCAAATGCAAATTAAATTCGTCCGGCCGGCAGATCAGAGACATTACACTTTTTTCATCGCATTCAAGTTATCAACTTAATACAGAATAACAAAAAAAACGCTTACGAGGAAAAAATTTGCATTTTATGAATGGCAGTTGAAATATGGAATTAAATTTTAAAATACATATCAAAATATTGTATTTAAATGATTAAATCGGTATTAAGAAATTACTTAAAATTAGCAACAACAACAAATCATTAAATCAGATTACGTGTGAGTAAAATTTTATTTATATACATATGGTATCTACATACGAAAATTCGCAGCGAATTTCATGATATAAACAAAGCATTATGTGCGAAATGAATTTTTAAATACTTTTGTTGGCCAAAATTCAACTTATTAAAATATGCAGTCGAACTTATTTTTGTTATTAACTGGATTAAGCGAAAAATAATATCGCGGAATACGATTACTTTTCATGAAATCCAGCCGCTTATTTTTAGCTATTGACGCAGCAGGATTTTATGATAAACATACGAAGGTGTGTTATCAAATGATATTTGGTAAAAAAAGAGTAATAATTAACTTTATTTTTGATTAAAAGGGGCGCGATGCTTTTACATTTTTTTTCAGAAATACTAATATATCTCTTGATAAACAAACTTTCGTACATGATATTGACGTCTAAAAGCGCGACTGCACTTTTTAATTTTAATACCAGAATTCAATGAATAGTTGGATATTAATGATATAATATGTTTTTGCCTAGTATTTATAACAAGGGTGTTCGTTTCCTAAGCAGGAACTTAAAAAAATAAATTTAAAAAAATTAACTAGTTAAAACATTTACAAGTTAAAAACAATCATTTTTGACTGCATGTTTAGTATAATATTTTCAATTTCCAGTTTCTGACGTTTAGCATGAAGTACAAGTACTGCTAGAAGTACTTCCCATCAATATTTACTTCATACTCAATACTTAAGAACCATTGGCAAAACTATTTGATATATCACGAAAAGTATGAAATGAGTACATGTCAAATACTCAGCAACACTCTTAAAGTTGCTCTAAAATTGTTCTTGCTTTGATAAAAAACATCGACACGCATTTGCTTAAAAAAACAACATTTTTATGTATCTTAAATCAACAACATCTATTATTTCCTTTGATACATGTACGTACATATGTATGTATGTCTGTAAACATATGAAATCATCCGTTCTAAAAATTTTGCTTACGAATAAATTTGTATTACTGCCTTCGAAATTCATGAAAGATAATTTTTGTTATGAATATAATATGCATGTGTATAAGTATTGTATGCTTTCTAATAAATATTACATTTCACATGGAGATGCAAATTAGGAAGTGAAATCATTCACTAATATTTACTTTGAAATTTAATCAAGCACAAATTAAGAGGGTTAGTATAAAGAGTATTGAATTTCGGTATTGTTGTATATAAATACTTTCACAATCAACTTTTTGCTTAAAACCTAAAAAAACACTCAAATTTTTTATTTGTGTTATTAAATATTAAAAAAAAAACGTATTCAAATAAATACATATATACACGATAGAGTGTATTTATGTATATGTATGTACATATGTACATACATAAGTGTGAATATATTAATATTAATAATGGATAACACAACAAAATAAAAAAATTTCGAAATGAAGCATTTTGGCTGATGATAATCGCTCGATTTATACCTACTTTAATTTGGACTCTTTGATTATCTTAATAATCTTAATTGAGCAAACTTTAACAAGCTTATTTCCATGACTATTAAAACACTCATCACAGTCTTACGTATTTCGCTTAAAACTGTACCGCAGTAACTTGATTTAAAGCACTCGTATGATAACAACCTTCATTCTTACATACTGAGCACGTTACTATGGCTAGTTATGAGTCATATTTTTAGGCGTATTAGCTGTGACAATAGTCATTGCTACTGAAGTAGCCTAGGACCTTAGATCTGCAAGGTTTTAACTAATCACCCAATTATCTAGAGA
Organism: Philophylla caesio; assembly: GCA_963971545.1. NCBI lineage: Eukaryota > Metazoa > Arthropoda > Insecta > Diptera > Tephritidae > Philophylla > Philophylla caesio. Next base: position 194,926,092 of record OZ020604.1, on the reverse strand, counting down.
GATTTGAAGAATATTTCTAAAAGTCAATTTTATTTCATAACAAGGGAAGATTTTCAAATCAAATAGCACTTTACGCTTTCTAAAAGAGCTGAAATGTTAATGTTTTTCATTTAACTATCCAAAAATTTTTGAAAATTTTCGCACAATAAGTTATCTGCAGTTCTGCAACGCGCCACTATATTTTTTCAAACCTATTCTACACACTATCGAAACAAATTTGCTACATGTGTACATCTGTATTTCAACGCACTCACCTGTAAATCAAGACCTGTTATGCCCGCGTAAGCCAAGCCTTGAGGTATCACAGTTAAACCGACAGTTATTCCAGCCACTAAATCACCAACAAAATCATCTTTATTATACTTTGGCATCCACTGTAGTATTGGTAAACGTTTGTAAAGCGTTTTTCTGCGGAAAACATTCGCAGCCGTGCGTCTCATCCAATCACCAGTCGAGTCACAACATCCGCCAGTATTCTTCGGGTCATCTTCTTGGATGATACAATCACTGCTGCCGGTATACAGACCATTTGGTGGTATATTTAAGGTCACTTCCGAACCGAAATTGTCGTTGCCTTGCCCACTTGGGGCAACCGTGCCCAACCTATCGGAAGTCATTTTGTACGTTTGGCAATTTTTACGAATTAACTAAAATTAATTTGATTTCACTGGAATTGAAGAAAAAGAAACGATAAAACACTTTATTTAATACTTGATTATGTGGGTGCTTTTGAGAATATTTAGTTAAACTGATTTTTGGTAAGCTTTGATTAACGTACATACATATATATGAATGTTAGTACAAACACCACTTATACGAGTACAATGCAATACCTTTTGTATGGTGCGGCTCTAACTAGGTAGGCGTATGAATAAATGTATGTTTGTAGTATGTATGTATTAATTGCTATCACTTTATGTATTTAAAAGTCTGTAAGTAGTTAATGTACGCTTTTGTTCTGCGAGGATCGCGGTTAGTTATTGTGTGCCACCAACTCGACGTCAAATACTCGAATGCTGCAATCTCAGCATGTTTCAAGTCTAAAAAGTGTGGCTATCTCGCAGTGTTTCGCAACGGGGTGTCAGTTGTGGAAAGTACGGAAATCCCGAATACACGAACTTAAAACTCGACTGAACAACAACAACAACAATAGCAGCAGCGGCAAAAGCGTAAACCAAAATTAATTCACGCCTGCCCAATTGTCTGCAACTGCGATTTTAATTGGTGGTTTTGTAACCGAATTCAGTTCGTAACTTGCTTAAATCGTTATGAAGATCGCTGATCAATACCGTCTAAAAGCCGCCGAACCCTTCGTGGTCAATGTCGTATGCACAGCTGAGTGCTTGTGCAGTTCACCTGCGGAGCGTGAAGGCTTTATGGGCGAGCCGCTCGTGAATTCGACGATTGAGGCAATACTTAAAAGGAAGATACTTGTAAATAAATACAAATGTTCATACATACGCATGTACAAAAAGCATACAATTAACACTTGTAAGTAAGTAAATATATATGTATGTACATATGTACATATATGCACAATTTGCGAAATTAAAGTATGTACCATCAAGTGTACTGGCGCGCAATATTCCCAGACAAGTGGGAGAAATTATAAAGTAATCAATATTAAGTGAAGGTAGATACGGGGATGTTGTGTAAGTGGCAGTGTAGACATTGTGACTAACAAAACTTATCTGAGTTTAGAATCAAAATTGCGTTTTGTCGTGTAACAAAATAAATACATTTTTTATAAAAAAAAAATTAATTACAATACTTTTACATTCAAACAAACAGAAGCAGAGTGCATAGAGTGATCGTGTGAATGAAACTTGTATCTCGATCAAGAGTTATAGCATTGAAGCGAGCGATAGAAACGTGCTGTAATTGTCATTTCTCTGGCATCACCTTTGCCAGAATTTTGTACATACATACATACATATGTACTTAAGTATGTATATCTGACGAGTAGAAGCACGTGCTGCATTATCATCTACAAGCGCTTGCTGAATGAATTGTTAAACAACAAAAAATGCACTAACATGTTTTTAATAACAACTCAGGAAACTCCAGAGCAAATGAACATACATATGTACATATGTACATACTTTTGTCGGAGTGCTTGCCATGTGATGCTTTAATTGCGAAAATCACAATTATAATTTCACACTCACCACGACTCTTAAGAGTTGTCGCAAATTGCGAGCGATCAACCATTTGGTCGACTACATGAAAGTTTGTGACGCATTCAAACAGCTCCAGTTGCTCAACAACAACTGTTGTTATAATTACAAAAAAAATCAATTATGCGCTACAAGCGTGTATTACGTAAAGGTTTTTCTCATACCAAATATTGCCGCTGCAAATTGACGCAACGCGAGTACAAGTTTTGGAAAATACAAACTCGGAACATTGCAAGAACGAAAAGGCGATGTGATTTCATTCAACTTTTGTTATTAAGTATAATTTTAAAATTAAAATTGAAAAACAAGGGATGACGAAAAATCGTTCCAACAAATATAGTATAACTACTTTTAAAGTTTAAAAATATCAAATTTGTGCATGTGGTAAGAACAAATGATATTTCTTAGTATTAAAAAATAAAAACAAAATGCGTTGCTAGTAATTAATTTATTGTAGGTACGCATTAGTTGCAATGTGCGCAACCGCGCAACCGCTCAGCCGCATCAAATGCGTGTTTTTGGTTTGTTCAATTGACAAATGCAGATAATTTTATGGTTGCTGATTTCATTGCAACAAAAACAACAGGAAATCAATTAAACTAACCGCACTATTTGCAATAAATTAACTTTTTTGTAATGCAATTTACAATTACTTTTCGGTTTGCACAGCTTGTTGGGAAAAAGGAAAAGTTTGAAGGGGGCAACAATTATTATTTTCTTTTTGCTTTTATGTTCTTTCACCCTCCATTTCCATAATATATTTAAGGTTTTTGGTTAAAGGGTGCGCTTACAATATTTAGACAAAAATTAGTTGGAATCTTTTGTGTTTTCAAGCCTTTAAGAGGTTCTTATGTTCGCAGACGTTTTACTCCAGCAACGGTTACTTAATAATGGTAAATAAATTGTCGTGTTGTACGAGCAGTAAAATTTAATTCAGCTTCCTTATACGCAGTTAGCCTAAATTTAAAGATGTTCAAGAATAAGGCGATGAATTGTTATCAAGAATGCCAAAGACCTTACGGCAAATTGTTTTGGATACCGAAACAAGGAATTAAAACGAGGAACGAAATTTAACACTTTCAAGTTAAGCTAAGTTTATGGGCTACTTAAATCAAGTAAGAAATCCATGCAGCAGTATTCATTATATTCACAATCACATTAATATTGATATTCTTATTCAGAAGCATCGTGCTTTTGTTGTATTGCGTTTCCCAGCATAGTAGATTGTATACATTGAACTTGTATAAACCTTCGTTTGGTCGCGAACGGCTTGGGGAGGTCCTTCCTAATAGTTGTGCTTCTCGCCACTCTGAATAGCCGTACAAGTTTTGCGGGGACCCTATATTTAGACATGGCTTAAGTCTTTCACACAGTATCGTCGCTAGGACTTTATATGCGACATTTAGAAGGCTTATCGCACGAAAAATGGCGCGACCAGTAGGATCACATTCGCATTCATACTCAGATTATTCATATCCATATTCATTGCAACAAGAGTTACGCCTCTCGTTTTATTTTAGCCACTTCCTAATTTTTTCTGGCAACACTTATGACTCAAACTATAAAGCACAGTTAAAATTGCCAAACAGGTCATGAGGATCACATTTTCATAATTGTGACTAATTCGAATGTTCTAATTGCACAACGGTTATTAGCAGACAAAAACAAAACGATTATAAGTTCGTTAAAAACAATAAATTATTTTAAAATGAAATTCGATTTAATTTACTAATCATGGTAGTCAGCAAATCTTGTGATTAGCAAAAAGTGCAAATCATTTGTCGCCAATATGTTCGCATGTAACTTCACAGTTTCTTGGGCAAAATATTTATGTAAGTCTCAAAGTTACCATTGCAGCGAAAGCACTGTACTTTGCCCAAATTCAAGGCAAACAAATTCTTGTATGTACATATTAACGTCACGTTGCAGAAAAAAAAAGTTAATGACTTTAAGATACGCGAATAAAATAAAAACAAAGTTTATTTAACCGCTGATTTTGCCACGTACATACATACATACATAGGTATGTATATTAATGCTCTTCGTGCAGAAATTTCCGTTTTAAGAAGCTACAAAATATTGGTGCAACGAACTCTTTGGCTTAAGTGCATATTCAAAAATACATAAACAAAGCAAAAAGGAATAAAAACCGGTAACTGTGGTTAGCCTTTCACTGGTGCTTTCTCCAAAGAGATTCCTTGAATTACACCAAAGTTGCGTGAACGTATAATATTAGTGCCTACATACATACATATGTATATAGATACATATTTATAGTAAGGAACCAATGTAACTTGAAAAATGTGTATACATGTACACATCTTTTTGCTTTTTTTTTCGTAAAGGATGATGAACACGCAATAAAAACTTGGAAGCCGATTTTAAGAGGAAATACAAAGTGTAGTTGAAATAACAACTTTTAACTTTGGTTAGTGATTCAGTAGTCGACAATGATTCAGTAGCACAAGAGCTGACCTCATTTAAGTTGAATTCTTTTGAAAATTTAATCCAAGTTAATGACATTCAAATCGTTTAAATTTTTTGACTGAAAATAACGCTACGAGCGCGGTTTGATAAGTCAGTGACTTTTTGCATAAAATACATTTTTTTCCCTCAGAACAGCGTTCTTAACATAATGTTCTTTCATCTCTATACACTTAGTCCAGAGTTTTTCCAAGTTTTTTTTGTACCCTCCAAAAAATAGCTTTTTCAAGACTCTCAAAATAGGCGTTTGTTCATTTAACACAAACCTCTTATCACCCAGGCATTTCTTGAGGTTTGGAAATAGGAAGTAGTCGCGTGGCGCTTAATCTGGAGAATATGCTGGATGGAGTAGCAGTCCGTACCCTAATTCATGGATTTTTGCCATGGTAACAAAACACATGTGCACTCGCTCTTATGGTCGAGTGTGAGCAATTGCGAAATGCCTTCCGCCGCAGTCCTTCACCCACATTCATTCCTGGGTTATCGAATATCATTCCATAGATTTTATTGACGATTGATGACCTCTTTTTGGCGACCTAAACGTTCGGCATCACTTGTGCTGATACGACCACAACAGAACTCAGTAAACCATCTTTTAACCAATGAAATTGATGGTGTAGTGTCCCCATAGTATTTATAAAGCTTTTCCTTGGTTCCGGTGATGGGTTTTACGCAAAAAATGATGCCTAATCAGCACACGAAATTCACTTTTTTCCATTTTTATTAAAAGTCAAGAGGTTATCTGCTTTCAATGACTGTCAAGCATACACTTACTCAAAATTTAACAATGGTATATTAATAGCTATCAGTTAAAGGCAGCAGTGATGAATATAAAGTTTCTGCACGGGAAAGTCACCGACTTAACAAAGCGCTCTCGAAATACATCGTTAGCTTATTGCACTAGCATACAAATCTCTATCAGCTTTTTAAACAGTTGTTATCATATGCAACTGAAGTTCAACAACTTGGACCTTCAAGACATGAAACAGAAACAGCACAGTTAGTAAATTTCCTAACGTTTATTTTATTTGCGTTGATGAGCAACAAATGTTTTATATGTACATAGAGCAATATTTTTATTTTTGAGTTAATAAAAAGCTTCGCAAAAGCTGTTGAGGAGTGCTTTTAAATTAGCTTTGATAATAAATTTATAACCAATAAAATTTAGGGTTCTGATTAAGTTATCGTAAAGTGTACATTGATTTTTTGCACATACGTATGTTGAAGGACGTCACTGTTGTTGTATAATAAAGATAAAGAAGTGCATTTAAACAGTTATTACGTACATACTACTCAATGATGTTTATTTGTACTTATAAAAAAATTTTCAGCATTGAGATTTTATTTGTTTATGCTAATATATTTATTAATATTTTTAGTACAAACCTAGAACTCGAAAAACCATTTAACACAGTCGATTTGTTTTTACCTTTTCTGTATTTGTCGTCTAAGTCAGAAGCTGCCTTTTATTGTAGAATTTTTCCAATTCAGAGGAAAGGAGAGCATTTTTTCCTACTAGAAATTAATATCCGCAGCATAAGTGTATATTAAAAAGAGATAAACAAATTTTAAAAGTTGATATTTGTTGGAACGATTTTCCGTCATCCCTTGTCAAGTTTGGTTGGAGAAATAAAGCTTTGAAAAATAAATTTGCTTCTTTAAAAGAACATTTTTGATTTACTTTAAACTTATATCATTTTAGCTAGGTATTTCCAAGAAAAAAGTTTATTTTAATGCAATCATCAAAGAGCTAACATGTGTGTCAACGAATCTATACATACATACGTACTATGTATATCTTCATCTTTCCTTTTCACACTTGAATACTACATTCTTTTATATTCGTTGAGGAAACTGGCGATTTTTTTCAAGACATCTTTTATTGTTGCCATAATTCGTGACCAATACGTGATCAAATTGCACATGTATACATACCCAAAACCCAAATATATGCAGAATGATAACTTTTTATCATTTACATACTACACACTCACTTATACGCATTGATCTGCGCATTGGCTGCGCCAAATATAAATGTGTCTGCACTAGGGACGTCAATTTTGGGCATTTTGCAATCCCGGGATCCCGAATGTCATAAAGTTTTGATTCGTAATTTTCAAGAATAAAAAACTAATAAACATAAAATTTGACACACACAAAATAATTTATACTTCAAGTACAAATATAAATATTGGATACAGAAGCAATTGTACCTACATAAAGTAAAATTATTTTTAACTACTATTTGATACCAATATTAAATATGAATATATTACCATTCAGTAAAAAAGAAGGAGGCTGTGTCAGAGACACGGCCATTAAGTTTAACGTAGAATACGCCATCTGATAAGACAGAAAACATATGTATAATGATAATTTATAATGATAAATAATACAAGCAAATTAATTTCTTTATTTGATAGTTACTTTTGATGATATAGGATATAGGATAAAAATGTTTTTAAATTATCAATTAAATTTCTCGCAAAAACGAAGTCAATGGTAGTTATCAATAGTAAAGATAAATGATAAATAACAGACCCAAATCTATTTGATTATTTGAAAGTTACTTTTGAGAATATACATAGGCTTATGATAGGAAAAATAGGATAAATATGTTTTTATATCATAATCATGTTGGATTAGTAAATGTGACTCGCGAAGAAATTGAAAACCCTACGTTCTTCACTGAGTGTGCCGAAAAAAACTTTGCACTCCTGAAATCTCTTCCCAATTCTATAGCATATTGGCAAATGAAACGGAATGATCTCAGTAATGAAGCGTGATTTATATTTTTTAATATACTAAACGTAGACTTTCAGCTGTTGTCAAACAGCATCAATCACCATTGTTGTTTTGCAGTAGTTGGCAGCGCTTTCTCTGCCTTTACTCCAATTAAATTTTCCCGCCTAAAATTATGCAATAAAATGAACGTCTATTCACACTACACACTCAATCAAACACCACACACATATGTATTTGTTTGGATGTGTTTATAAAATTTTCATTTGAGAAATTTAAATATTAGGAAGATATCAACCAATATGAAATGTATGTCAAACGAAAGCTAACATCTTCATTTGACTACAAAAAAATTTTTAAAAAAATTTATCTCTCCGTTTCCTTATAATTAAAGAAATAGAGATTACAACAATAACAATCTGACATGGGTGCCCATACCGTAAGGTAAGACGTATTCTACGCCAAAAAGATATACATCCAGTAAAAATTAAACATATCACGCATTCCATTTTGAGCGATGCAGAATTACTCCTTATTTTGATCAAAATGCAATCTTAAAGAAATAAAAGCTTAAATATGCTATCCTACAACCTGGACCTAAATTTGTTGTATTTAAAACCTGCAGTGGAAAAGCATCGACTAGGCACTTGTTAGTTGGATTGTCGACAAACCTTGTAATAAATTGTATGCCTTTCTATGAATGGACATTGCGAGCTGTTCGTTAAAACATGATGCAATTCATCCTTGAGACTTTCTGCCTTATCCACTTCAAGCACCTCGTCGTTAGTTCTATTAACGTCGCTTTATAATGGCAAGGGCAAAAAATAGTTTTAAGGGAGTTAACTAGCCCTGTTATTTGTCGTATTGTGTTATCGTAATACAACACTTTTAAACTTGTTGTTTTTATTACTCATGTTAAATTTTCTTATGTCAATACAATTCTGAAAGGTATGCTAAGTGTGTTATTTGTTATATTCGATCGGTTTTTTTTTTGTTTTAAAACATTTGAGGTTTATTTTAGTTTGAAAAAATGTAAATTAGAATTCAAAAAATAAATGGCTATTAAATTCACTGTTTTCTGCAACTCCGGGATTTAAATAGACTGATTCCGGAATATTCGGGAGTTGAAAAAAGCCGGGATCCCGGGATTGACATGTCTAGTTTGTACATATAGACCTTCATTCACAGACCATTTAGTTTGTTTTCTTACATTTCGTCCTTGCTTCTCCGTAAATGATGCTCACGTGCTACTTTTTTATGTAACATATTTATGTAGGTATGTATGTATATCGATCCGACGATCGAAGAAGCAGACAATGGAAAACAACAAATGGGGAATCAAAATCAGCCAATCAATAAAGTTGTGATGACATCAACAGCAACACCAATATTAGTAAAACAATCGCAGTAAAAAAGGTAAATAAAGAAATACATTTGTACATACATATAATCGTAAGTATGTATCGGATGCCGTCACGTGAAAGCTGAACTTTTTTCACCGCACACGCGCTAAATAATACTAGTTTTTATGCGATTGTGCCAAGCCAAGCAAGAAAATCGTTCGGCTTAATGCAACATATTTTGCAATTTTTTACCGACTGGTGAAAAATGAATGCAAAAAAGACGTTGCTTCGCTGCTATAGCGTCATGGCATATTTATAAAGAAAAAAAATAATTAAAATTAATTAGAAGAAAAATAAATAGTCGTTATATGTCAATATGTAGTTGTGCTATAATTGTGGACAGAAAGTAAATACTTAATATTATTTAATACGCGATTTGTAGGAGATAGTTTAATTTACTAAAGGGTAAACGCTTTTGCTAATTACTATGTGCAAAGTAAACAATAAATACATACTTTCATATGTACATATTTGTATGCACACCCGAATTGTGCGTGTTCAAAAGTAACAAAGGGCATGCGCGCAAGTGCATTGTAAGTACCTTAATGCATTTGAATGACGCATAAATACCTGTAAGTTTGAGACTATAAGTTATTTTTTGAAGCTGATTGTTTGAATGACTTCTTTAGGCCCAATTTTAGATGAGCTATTTAAGACAGATTTTTGAATAACCACAAAAATTAATTTTCAGATCACATATTTCAACTATACTAACCGCCATTTTCACAAAATTTTGAAATTTTAATTTAACTCAAAATCAAACTTAATTTTAATTGTACCTAATGTTTTTTAATATTGCACTCAATTTGACAGCTAAAAACATCAAAGTCAGGCATGTTAGTAAGTAAAAACAGCTGTTCACTTAAGTAAGGCTGTAATAACGCGAACGCAAAATTTGGAGAAACTTGTAAGTTTAACAAACAGCTAATTGAATTTTTGTACCCATCCAAATATGCAAAATGAAAAACATTGCATCAGTGTTTTACTGAAACATTCTTTTAACGAAACTTAACTAAACGAACATATACCAGCAACTTCCCCCCAAAATGAAATGTTATTTGCTCTCTCAATTTCCCCTTTCTTGCAAGTTTTTTAGACACCGCGACAAAAATTGTGATATTTCGTAATAATTCGTAACAATTATCTGCATCGCGAACACTCTTTATATCAAACAACAATCAGGTGTATGAAATTTAATTGAACAAAAAAAAATTCAGCAACAGTCCAAATAAACAAGCAATTAATTAAAATTTTACTTTGATTGAAATCAGAGGTTTGATTGAAATTAGAAGGTTTCTAACGTCTCGAAATTTTGATAGGCTGCTCTATGCTTATTAAGAGATTTTAGAGTAAAATCCACAATAAATGTTTCTGTGTACACGCAAATTTTTTAAATAATATTTAAACTTTTATTATAATAAATACACAAATAAACACGTTAATTCTTTAAAAACAATCAATATCAATTCTCGATATTCCATTTAATTAGCTGTATTTTTTTTTCTTAAGAATTTTACCTTGCCGACCTGACTAGGCGTGTTCTACAGAAAGACGTTGGCACAATGCACCCAACAAGTGTTGCAATAATTGCAATGAAATTAAAGTTAACGACACGAGACTTGTATACATAAAATATACAAGTGTATTGAGTATGGGGGGTTTCCCCACAACAACTGTCACCAGTGAGCGTTAAACAGTTTAGTCGGATATAATAAAGCGTTCGTTGGTACATGTGAGCACAAAAACGCTTGAAGTATTATAAAATTCCAGGCTTAATAAAATGCAATTAAATACGAGTATAATAATAATAATAATGTAAGTACAAATACTTATATTTCCTATATATGCCACTTATAACCCATATAATTATTTTTAAATTCTAATATACTAAATTATTATTTATTGTGTGCTATTTAACCGGCATTGACCTGCAATTGTCTTTGAAAACACTGACTTCATTTAATTTTTTGAAATCAGTTGCTTTCCACTTAAAAAGGTACATGGATATTTACATAACTTTAAACAAATAAAATAGTATGCACATAAATATAAATTGAAAATTCAAGTTCTTGCTGCAAAATCTTCCTTGGAATTTGGCATTTATCTTAAACTAACATTTTGTATTGGCAAAAAAGTACATACATTTATACATATGTATGTTTGCATGTACAATTTGCAAAGAATTAATAAGCGTTACTTAAGAACTCATAATTCGATTTTGTTTTTTAACTTTGTCAGGAAATTAATAAATTTTAACATACAAATTTTATTTATTAACCAGTTAGTTGTTGAACTGATTAAGCTGCCGGCAGAAAAGTGAATTCCGTTTGAACTAGATTATTTTTAACCTCTACTAGTTAGAAGCCAATGTTTTTAAAAAATAAACGAGGAAACAACTATAATGTCTATTTAAATGCTATATCTGGTTCCGTGCGACCTAAATTTGCTTCGCAACTTCATAAAATGGAAATCAAATGCGTTCTCAGTCACCTAGTGTATAAAAATGTTTGACGAGCACGAACCGATCAGAGCCCTAATCACGGCACTCAATAAAGTGAGAAGAAAATCGCGAATTTTGAATACACCGTTGACAATATCGATACAACTTCAATAAAAATATCGATGCACATTGTATTTGTGCTGACATTTTTGAGTTGTGAATTAGTTATTGAACTAAAAAATAAAATTATATTAGTCAGTCTAGCTGTCGTTAGATCTCTATGTAATGAGAATCACAATTTTTCTATATACGAGTACATATTTGATATTTAATCAAAATGTCAAATCACAGATTTGTAAAAAGTGCATTGGAGTTATTATTCTTCTTTAAAATTATAAGAGCGGCTATTTGACTGTTTTGACTTTTACAAATAAAAACTAGCCTCAAGCACGATAACATTTTCGGTGAATTAGATAGACTGGTTCTGCTTGCTTAAAACTTACTTCGATTTTGTTTTTTCTGAGTCCAAATATTAACTTTATGTTGCCATTAATGAATGGGGTTTTCCCTTATTAAGTTTTCAAATTTAAATTACAAGTTAATCAGTTGGTAACGGAATAAATATTTTAGTAAAAGTTAATGGCAGCAAATACCGCGCTTTGCGTTAGTCGAATGAAAATGTTATCCGATATTTTCAAGATGCATCTTGTGGTTCAAAAACTCGACCATAATTAAAATCTCAATTCATACTTTTTTTCTTTTTACATAAAATGGTAGATTTAGTCTAGTCAGGTCCAATTTGAAAAATTGAGATCGAAATATCTTGGAAAACGAATTTTGGGCCTCGAGCTTATCAAAATAAATTTTCAAAATATAAAATCCAAAGACCAAATGACTTTAAAATATGCATGCTTATTGTTTTTCTTAGAGAATGAATCATATTTTACTTGACAAATAATTTTCATTAATTAGGAGAAAAATAAAGTGCTCATATCTGTCAATATGTGGTTATGGTATAATTTGAGTATGTATGTATCTACTCGTCTTGTCTTTGACGCGCCGTGCCTGTGTATATGTATGTATGTGTTAATAGGATGCACAATGTGCATATATATATATATATATTTATATATGATGTAACAAGATAACAAGATATTGTATGCATACCTATAAAATTGTTTCATTTACCTGCACGTACTTTTAGGCCCAGATATGGCAAGGCCGTAAACTGACTAAATATTTAACATACATAAGTACATGTTCGTAAATATGTATGTATATTTGCAACTGCCTCTGTTTTGCGTACTTTTATACTCAAACAAACACAATTCGGTGTCTAATTGCAGTCATAAAATAATCATCAAAAATTCCATATCACCAAGCTAATGTAAATTTCAGGTATACCCATCCAAATTTATTGAAGCCTAAAACTTTCCACAAATTCATATATGTACATATAGCATACGTATATGTATGTAGATATATTTTCGAATTAATTGCAAATAAAATGTTTTGAATCAATTAATAATAATAATAATTTGGCGCTTATACTATATAGCTCAGTGTTTGGCCAAGCTTCTCCTACCATTTTTGGTATGCGTCTTTCTTTCAAACCACAAATGGAGGGACCTACAGTTTTGTGCCGACTCCGAATGGCAGATATATTTTATGAGAAGCTTTTTGATGGCAGAAATACCCTCGAAGGAGTGCTTGCTGAGCAGAGACCGTTGTTAGAAAAATACCTTTTCTGTGATTTAGATTTTACCTGTCCTAGCTGAGATTTGAACCTAGAACTTAGCCGCATATCGAGTTATAACACGCACCGCTACCAACACGACGACAGCGGCAATTAATAAGTTGCAAATGTTGTATGTATAGTCAATTGGAAAACAAATAAAATGATCTAACAGTTCAATGTACGCAACAAGTGCGAATTATATTAAATTGTTTAAATGTAAATATTGGCTAAAAATTAAAATCATGTTCTCCAACTATGACAATCTGATATTATTATTCTGTTTTATCACAAGTACATTCATAGATAGCATATACGGCCTCATTGTGCTCTTGAACCTCTGTATATATTTATATAGTTTTTAGAAAAACATGCAATGCATACAAATTACAATGTTTTGAGAAATTAAAATTGCTTATCACATCAATATTTTTTATTTGCTGATACATTTTGTTTGAAGTTGCAAAGTCGGCAATAAATCGCACTTATTTGTCGGACAACATTTTGCGATTTATTGATAGTGACAAGTGCGTGACAGTAATCCAATACAAAGGTGAGGATTAATATAAGCGTAAATACCTTTGGAGAGGAAATTGTTGATAGTAGTAAATGCCATGTTTACACAGAGCAGTTATTTTTCCCATTGAATTACTATTTTTTTGAAGGAACACACACGTGCACTCATGCCAAATCCCAAAAAAAAACTCGACTTACTTGACTTTTATTGCCGGTGTAACAAACATTATTTGTTTTAAACTTATACCCCTATTATGTATGGAGACTAGCAGGGGACTAGTAGCCGCTAGGCAACTATACTATAATTTCCATTACGCAAGGCAACCCGCTACTGACTATCGGCTACTGAAAGAATGTAAATGTTTTGCTTTTAAAACGATCTTTATATTTTTTTTCACTATTTCTCTAAAAAGTACTTGTCAAAAAAGCAAAATCAGCGATGTTGTCGGAGCTTTTCTGTATACTGAGATCGCCATACATAATACGAATAACGGTTTTAGTAGCCGTGGCTAGTAGACCGGCAACTATACACTAGACTCCAAACATAATAAGGCGCATTATTCTCCCCATCAGATTGCGTTGCCTTTGTCTCGAACTTGAGGCAATACAATCTGTTTCTGTCTTCGACTTAAGCTTCTTCTAACAGGCATTGAAAGAAGGCTGATATAATTGTCTTTGTAGTAGATTAGTATTGATTTATGTGAGTAAAATTGAGAAAGGTGTATTCGACTTTTGGAGTTCTCTATACATCCTCTTATCATGAAATAAAAATGGATATTTCTGCCACAAAAAGCTTCACAATAATACATCTACCGTTCGGAGTCGGCACAAAACTGCAGGTCCCTCCAGAAGCTCGGGCAAATACAGGGCCGTCAGTGTAGAATTTTCCAGTATGGAAAAGGAAGCAAAAGAGGTTGGTCTTGCAGTGAAGGTGGACAAAATAAAGTACCTTGTGGCAACAAACAAAAAATCCTCGCGTATTGGCACCTACGTCTCTGTTGGCAACTACAACTTTGAAGTAATCAAGGATTTTGTATATCTTGGGTCAAGCATTAATACCTCCAATAGCGTCAGCACCGAAATCAAGCGAATAATAACACTTGCCAACGGGTGATACCTTGGGCTCGGTAGGCAATCGAAAAACAGAGCCTTTTCTTTACGAACGAAAATCTCGCTCTACAAATCCCCATCATGCTGTCCTTTTATATGGCGCAGATACATGGACGATGCTAAACAGCGATGAGAAGGCTCGAGAGAAATGTTCTACGCAAGATTTATGGTCCTGTTCGCGTTAACGACGAGTACCGAAGAAGATGGAATGATGAACTGGACATAGTCAAGCACATAAAAACTCAACGACTGCGTTGGCTTGGCCATGTCATTCCTATGGATGATGGTGCTCCGGTGAAAACATACTTCGAAACGGGACCCATGGGTAGACAACGGAGGTAATGGCGCCCACGAATACACTGAAAAGAGCAAGGGCAGAAGGACCTGTCTTCACTTGGTGTGAATAATTGGCGGAACCTAGCGAAGGAGAGAGGGAACTGGCGAAGCTTTTTGGTCTCACCCCAAACCGACAAACGAAGAAGAAGAAGAAATATCTTTGCTTGATTATCTGCTTGAAATTTTCAGCTGTTACACAGGATGTGTTTGACAATATGACAGCAAAGTTTAATGCAAGGTATTTGTTATCACTAATAATTGTTTAAAATTAATGAAATTTACGACGCGGCTTTTATAGCCGTCTGCCGAAATTGAAGTAACAAGATAACTTACCAAAAATTCATTCAGAATTCTTATAAGCTATGACGATTCATTTATAGTTCGGCCTTATCAATTTTTCATTAATATTTTTAATAATGAAAATAGAGAATAATAATAAATTATTAAGATTAACTTTTTATCCTATGTCTATAGATAAGACTGCAATCATTATTTTTAGTTTCTCACTGAATTTAGTCATTTATAAATAAAAATTACCTCAAATACAATTGTTTCAAAAGTTACAATTGCTCTTTATCTAGGTGAAACAGTTATGCTGAAGACAATTCGGTCTCATTAACTTTTTTAGCTTCTATTAATTTTAAATAACTTTTCGTTGTTATTATTCAACGTTTATTCACTTGCTACTTTGTTTTGGTTTACTCTTTCGTTTGGAGTTTAAAATACATTTTTATAAGTTTCCAACAACATTTAGGGAAGACGCTGATTTCTTCTTAATATGCGCAGAACTAAAAATAGACTGCAGTTTTTTTTTTTAGTGTTTTGAACGATGACATAAAATTTTTTTATTTCACTTTTGAGGAATACTTGCGATATATTTGTACGTACGAGTACATTATTGAATATGATGACAACTGGATTATAAAAAAACAACACTTTAAACAATGTCTTAGGTACAGTTTCGTCTTCATATAAGGACTTCCTAAACGAAAATGCATACAAAAATTATGGGATTTTTTTTTAATAAAAATGAAACCAAAAGACAAGCTTCAAGATTTTTAAAATTTTTCTGAAATTATGCTCACCAAGGATCGAAAAATGTGATAACCTTTTATCTATCCAGTATAATTTATTAAATGAAACAGAATGAAAATAGTTTGGGGTATTTTTTTATCAAATAGCGAAGAGCGTACTCCACTTCTATCAAAATTAGTCAGAAAAAATGTCACAATTTCTATGGTTGAATGAAATTACATTGCTACCTGTATGACATTCAGGTCAGAATTTTGATAAAATTATGGACAACCATATTGAAATTGTCTCATTACTTGTTGGGGACGTTTTCAAAAATATCCGTATTGCATTCACACCATACTAGGCCTTAGGAGTTCATACCAAAATAATCTGCCCACCCTCTAATGGGTTCTCTCGGAGCTGCAAGAATGCAGGCTTAAAGAAGACTGTTGAAAAGTTTCGAATGAGGCTAAATATATTGGGCAAATCATTCCTGCAAAACCTTTCAAATTGCAGAGCATACCATGAGTTGTAAAATCAAAGCTGCAAAATTTGGTAGTTTTATGTCAGCAGGACAATGCACTAAGGCCAACGCACCTCAAATCGGTTTAAAGTTAAGAACGAAAACTGTAAGATTAAAATTCGCTTGAAATATACAGAACAAGCTGTTGTAGAACTAAACGAAATGGTTTATATTTCCTATACTAGAAAGAACCACTTTAAATAAAAATAACATTTCACAGTATATTAATTACAGACGTTAAAATGCCACCACGGCGTATACGTAATCAAGTCGGAAAAACGAAGAAAAGCACAAATTAATTCTCTATCTGCAATTAACTAATTTATATTTATTTTCTTTTCACATATCAACAAAGTACTTCCGCATTCCCATTTTTAATATAGTGAAATTTCGATAATTGGAGAAGCATGCTCTTAAGCGCATTTATAGTCGTAGAAATGTTTAAAAAAGTTTTGTTACGTGCCTAGAAGCACTCAATTGTATTCACCAGTAATTAACATGTCAGCTTCGTGTTGTTATTTTTTTTTACTGCATGCAACGCAATTTACAACAGAGTGCACTCGTACTTATTCAATATCATAAATTTGTTTGTAAAAAAAATGTCACAAATTAATGAGAACCAGTGGGAGAATTGCGGTAAAAAAGTTATTTGGATAAATTTGTATTCGTTTGCTATATTTGTAAGCACATCTGAAGGCAGCTTAACTCTTTTGGGTAGATAAAATTGCAAAGCATATCCCCGAGGTAAGAAAGAATTTATTTGAACTGCGTACCATTGATGAGTAAATACGCTCTTGTTAATAAATGTTTACTGAAAATGCAGTCATAATTTCATTTCGTATAAGTAGACTTGCGAATTTTAAATAGTAATTAATTAAAGAAACTGTACAAATACAAGTTCAAAATTGGGTTCGTTTCGGTATTTGTTAAAGAAAGAAATGTATTAAAATTTTTCAAAAAATATTGGAAAATGTTAGAACGTGTTGATTTTATAATTGGGGAATGCATTTTATTTGGAACTTATGCAACTATAAATTTCTTTTGATAATATCTTATCAGAATATCATCAAAAATATCACGCTAAATTAGTCACTTCTTATTTTTGTTGTTCCACTACACATAAATGCATGCTTTCTCTTAGATGATGAATATAGTTTCACATATTAAATTTAATATAATTTATTATTCGCTCTTTTCATTTCGGCCTTTTATATGTACGATACTATGCTATTAGTATAAGAATATGCTTACACTCAAGTAAACAAAATCCTTTCGGGAATTCAGCCTTTTTAGTTCGTATATGAATTAATTTTTTCCTTTATAAAATTATAAGCAAACGTAAAAAACTAATTTGCTTCCAGTCTTCTTTCTAGCTCTCCTTCAAAACGCCTTCCGCCACGCTGGAAAGCACATATTTTTTTTTAAAGACCGACACGCAACCGATAAGTCAACGACTGCCACCGACTACGACTTTGAACGTTTTATAACTCAGAATCAACTGAACTGAAGTGATATGGCTTTTGAATGGTCTTTATAAATTTTTTATCCCCGTGCGAATATACTCGCAAATGTATGTTGCGAGATAAAATTTAAATGATAAGTTAAGTCAATATTTTCCATGCTCTAGTCACACACATTCGCACATACATCCGAGTAAAAAAGTACACCCTCACACTTTTGTCGTATTCGAATCGCAAAAAACATAAAAATTGTAAACAAATAAAGTTAATGTACAAAAGGCGACATAGAAAAACGACTGAGACAGATCGTGCGGTAAAATATTAGGCTTTAATGAAAACATCAAATTCTGTTCACGTTAATCGGACGCAATTCAATAGTGGCGATTTATACACTGAGAAAAATTAGGGCAATGAAGCTAAAGCATTTTTGTTTTAATTTAAATTATTACACACTACTTTGAGTAAGGATTTTACATCTTACTGAAAAATTATTGTTTCCTAGAAAGCAAATGAAATTTTGTGGATAAATTATTTACTAGAAGATAAACAAATTTAGTAAGTAAGCTGTTGACAATGTTCCAAAGAGCATAGGTTTGCCTTATTTTGCTTAGTTAGCGATAGTTAGCGCTAAAATTAAAATTGTTCACTCCAAAGCGCCGTCCTCAATATGTAACAATTTTTGCAATGTTTTTTACTTAGGTATTTTGATTTTTGCAAGAATTATTAATCCGACTGTTTTTTCGGTGTACTCGTATACGGTCTCCGGTAATATGGGTCTTTGTGCATATAAAGTGAAAAATACTACCGCCAATCTACCATCAAATCACGGTCGAATGAAACAAAGGCTGCGACATCCGAAAACCGCTAGCCCCCTAGTAATATACATACTTTTTATGCAATAAGCCCCTTTCACACAATCTGGCTTGAATGTAAACATAAGTACCGAGGCGAGAAATATAAGCGTAAGATGGTATACTATTTATATAAATTATTTATATTTGACAGTTTTTAAAATTGTACATTATTTTACTGTTGGGACTTGAGTTTGCGTTAATGTACATATAAACGTGCTATATTTCGTCACACAATTGTTGCATACGAGTATTGCCGTGTGAAGGCAGCTAATCAATCGTTCGCTTCTTTCTCTTCTCTTTTTTTTTTTTGAGTTTCTTCTTTGCTCTCCCATTGCGGGTATACTACTACGTCACTGGTTTTTGCTCTCAGCTCGATTGTAGCAAACTTTTATTCTATCATTTTTGCTATCAAATGATTCTATACAAACATTGCAGCTCTTCCAAATTGTACTCAAACGTTTTTTTTAACTAATTTAAACTTAGGATCGTTTCTTATTCTACGCGTATATACTAAAATATATCAAAATGTGCATTTTTATTTTTTCACAGGAAGATAGATATTATAATTTTGGTCCGATGCAAGAGTTAAGCTAGTTATTTAGTTATCAACCATATAAAGTTTAATTGTGTTGATATTCTTCATTTACAATACCGAAAGTTGCATTGTTGTACAGTCATCTCATAAGTCTTGACTCTTCCTTTGGCGGAGTTTGCATGTTTGGTTGTTGTAGGTAGTTCTCTTGGAGTGCTTCGGCTTGTATTTTTGGTATTATTTAGGGCTAACTACGAATGGGCGTAACTTAAGAAGACGCCAAACGTTACACTGGTGGTAGTAGATGCCTTAGAAGAAATAAACTTTTTGATTGTCATCATCGAGGTTATCGAGGTGTCTTGACAAGGTTCACTGGTATATTTTCGGAGCAAAATTTTTTTATTTTTTTTTAATGTTCTTTCGCTAACCTATTTCTTATATATCTTTGTTTCGCATTTCAACCAAATTAGCTAAAATTAACTATTTTTTAGTAATATCTCGACGCTTTGGCCACCAAAAATGTACCATTTGGTATTAGCGTTTCATCATCATAACTGTATATACCAAACAGTTTTAATTTTTAATCAAAATTTTTCGAAAAAAATTCATTTTTCACGTTTTTTTAAGGTTGTATTTTTGTATATTGTTCTTGTATTTTCTCTATAGTTTCAATAACTTGCGTAAATTGTTTTTGACATTTTTTTTAATAACGAAAAAAATTTACGAAATTTTAAATACCTTTAAATACTTTTTCGCAAATCTAATATTTGGTGAAAATTTCTTGTGCACACTTGACGTGGCTTGCCCCAGGCATGGTATTCGAGACACAACTTAAAAAACTCCCAAATTTCATTTTGGCATAAAACGTGCTTCCCATACCTAAATTTGGGGGATACAAGATACAATCACTACTCATCTGATCAAAGCATATATACGAACAAGCTAATTTATCTCATAAATACACATTTTTGCGAATCGATGTGTCTTATATAGTGAAAAATATATTATTATGATGGAATGATAAAATTTACACATCTATTTAAAATATATATAGTTCTTAGGAATATGAATATGCATTTACGCGTAGTTATGTTTATTGGCCTAACGCTGAGACATTTCTTATGTTTACGAAATTCATTAATTTTACTGCGATAATTGCAGATTTGTGGATCAATTTTGATTATGTTTATTATACGAATATATGCGAGGACGTCACAGTGCGTAATTAAGCAAGTAAATATTTTTCACAATTTGCTATTAACAATACAAAAGTAAACAAACTGCATATATGTATGTTCATATGAAAATGTATAGATGAAAATATGCAAATATGGGATCAATAATATGTAAATAAATACGGCTAAGATATTGTCAATCTCTAATGGCGTTGGTGATTAACAGCATAGTTTAACACTTATTTATTTAGCTTTGTTGACACACTTAAATATTTGATCAAGGATATTATTTAAGCAAGGGAATTTTAAAATCAAAATAATTTTTCTATGTTAGAACTTTAAGGTACATAAATGATTTAATAGTGTCAGGAACGTTTCAATTGAGGGATTAATAAACATAAATAAAATAAAATATGTCGGAATGGAGGAAGAATTTTGAACAGCGTTATTTAATAAGGAAGTTCCAGAAGTACTTAATATATTATTCAACTCTGCACTGCCCTATCGCTCGCGGAACCAACTGGAAACTCCAAACTCTTCCAAGAGTTAACCCCACAATTGTCCTATAGCAAAGTAACATCTTATAAGGGGTTCACGTGAAAGTAAGTTTTTTTTACTTGCAATGCTCCGTATAGTTGATTATGTTCAAGAAAATATAAAGATTTATTTAAAATACTCGTACTGATGGCAAAGCACTGACGACTTTCGTTAGAAAGTTTTATACATTTGTTTATCATCAAATAAAACTTGACATTTAATAGAGAAAACCACCCAATCAGACTTTATAATATAACATTAGGGTGCGCTTTATATTCTCATATAGTACTTTTGGTAAATAAAAAAAAATGTGGTTTGCTATCGTGAATGTGACCTTACAAGAATTTTTAATAAAAATGTGGAAATAAGACGCGACAAGCACACATTTTCAGCTGATTAAATAAGCTAAGTATTTATGTATCGGTTTGATGATTACCTTGCCATGTAGTCGCAATTATCGATGACTGACCTTAATATCTACATAATGAAATCTTTCGGGTATATGCAAATAATTGAAATGAGTTAAACAAAAAAGATTAGAAACGAATTAATTTTGAATAAAACTATGCGCCATTTGTTTTGGCGAATATATTGATACATTTTTTATGGTTTTAAAAAAAATATTTGATTAACATTTAAATTTAATAGTTCACCTATTTAATTTTGTGAACTTATTCTAAAATTTGTCGATCTTGTTTAAAAATAGAAACGTATCTTTGGTTTCGTTTATATATTACAGTCAAAGGATCAAAATTTTATTTAAACGAAAATTTCCAAAGAATTTTTTACAAATTTTTTCAGAGTTTCAGTGTAAATAATGAAGATTTTGGGTTTTTTGAAAGGATCTGTAGTTATCTCTTTATCTAAGCAAATGGAGCTGCAGTGAAAAATAACAGCATAGAAAATGTCGAGTTTTGATCAATTCCAAAAGACTCCCAAGGGCTCTATATAAAGATCTAGGAAACCGAGAGATGGGTTACTGAAAAGTTTGATAGTTCCTATGTCAAATGCTGGGAATGGGATAAGCTCATGCCGAGACGAGTATATAACAAATAAAACTAATGAGACATTGAATATTCGCTTTGAATCGTACACAAAATACATAAAGTTTTCTAAAAAAAAATATATTTTTGTCTGATAATTGGATTTACCAACATAAAATTGTAAATAAATGACGGGTTTGCGATCGATAAGACTGAAACGAGATGATGACACATATTGTTCTGACTTCAATTGGAATATACGTAATTTTCACAAGCTCTTAAATTATTCAAATGATGTCATGATGACAAGACAACAGGTGCAAATAAGTCGTACTTAAGTCCCAGCTTTCATTAAAGAATTAACAATATCGTTGTGAAAAATAATTAAAATCGATAATTTGTGATTGTATAATTTTAAGATGGGTTGTGCGTTTGATTCCAGTATACTTTTAAATTTTCACATGTATAATCTTAGTGAGATTTCATACTTCATTATAACATTATGTATTTATTAAATTGGTTTGCAAAATACATAAATCTATTTATATGTATGTATATGTGTTCGTAATTTAAAAAGTAGTCTAAATCGAATCCAAACTCTTCTGATAAGATGGACAGCAACTGAATAAACATGCAAGTCTTTCTACCCTCATACTCTAAATACATTTATTTTTACTTTTGGCCGATGTATGTAGTTGTTCGAATAATAAAAGCTCTCATATATATTTAAATACAAAAACCCGGATCGGACTAAGACCACTTTAAAAAATATGGCCACATACTATATAGCTTTGAAGCAATCATATTTTTATTATCAAATGTATTTGTTTCATACAAACAAACGACCAAAACAAATGATTTAAAATCTCTACCTCGAGCGACATTGCTTTTGACAGTAGGTAAACTGTTTTAGGGAGAAACATGTGTACATACATATATGTATGTATGTAAGTTCCCAGTAGATAGAAGAACGAGGATAAAATAATTGCAAAAGGCCTATCATCTAAATACTTTCCTTAATTGGTTTTATATGGAAAGGACCGATTTGCAAAGCATTGCGTTTTCACATCCGAGAAAACAGCTTGTATAAGAAACAGATTTCAGTCACAATGTGTAAAGACTTTTCGAGAAGGATCACTGAAAGCACTCTATGTGTACTGATGTTGCAATTGCTTACGAGCTTTCCTCCTATACCTTTTGAAAGGAATGGCTGGGAAATATTGCTTTCGGCTAAATATTTGTAACATTATTTGTTAATATAAACACTTTTATTTAGAGTAGTGATCATATCAGAACGGCAATGACTGATCCACAGCGACACCTGTCCTAGATGTGTGGGAAATTTAAAGCTAAAGAGAAAGAGAAAATAGTCGTCTTCATGGATTGCCTTTGTAAGGGTCTTGAAAGACTTAGAGAATCCCTCAAAGTTTCACCGCAGGGTAAACACAAAGGTAAAATCACTTGCATACATACATAAGCGTGTCAAACATAACATATACATAAGTAAACACACAAGCATGCGTCCACGTATTCGCTTATAAATATTTGCTTTGTAAATAAGCTACTTCACGTGACATTTGCCGCTAATTTGCTATCCCGAGTGTAACTCGAGATCACTTGAACATGCACTCATACGCAAAAATGAATATAAAAATTTGAACATACATATGTATGTATGTATGTATTATTTTTGTTGATTGCTTTGATAACTAAGAGCATATATGTGCATATATAAATACATATTTACATACGAGTATATTATGATCAGCATTATATATGAAAGTTTCTTTATGTGCACAAGTAGTTGGCGCTTATTTTATGTTTGCAGAAGAAATTTCATTTAATTTTTGACCATATTTGTCAATGTACATACTTTGAAGTATATCTGCACCTTGAGGTATTAATGTACTGACAACAGCTGTACGCGATCGACATACCAGCCAATCCCGGGATCCCGATTTTTTTTTACTACTGAATGTCCTGGTATTGTTGAAAATAATTAATTTAATATAAATTATATTTATACAATTTTTATAATAAGTATCTTCTTTCATTAAGAAATCTTTTTTAAGTAATACATTGTTTTTATAAACTCGCTTCAAGAATCAAACAACAGAGGACAATCCTGTCAGCTGTGTACACCTGTTAATTAATCCAAATAATGTATATTATTGTGTACATATATGACTTTCTGAAACTTTCACTTTTTGTTTTTATAAAGGAGCTGGAGAATATCCTCCTTGAGTAGAAAATGAGCCTTACTATGAAAGCGATTTTTATATTATATTTTTTGTCCGATTCTGTGTAAATAAATGATGTTAATATTGATCTTAATAAGTGATTAAAAATAATTTTACTGTATATGCGTTTGCTGCTGCACCAAACATGTACTCGTGTATTTGTACTTGAAGAATAAAATAACCTTGTATGTTGGTAAAATTTTACGTTTAGCTTTTTTTGGGCTTGAAAAGACTAATAAATATATACCATATGTACATGAATTACAACAAAGTGTTCTTCTTTCTTGTACTCGTATTAATGTTATTTGAAATACTACTATAATAAGACGATTACGGACATACACATTAATCAATTGTAAGAGACGTTTTATTAGTAAATACTTTCTATAAAAACTATGTATTAAGTATTCACTACAACGATTTCTATACAGCACAGACGAAGGGACCTCGAAACACCTGTTGTGTGAGAATAATTAAATTCGTGGGTTCTGAATTTTTCGATGATTTACTAGGTAAAGTTTGGGTAGGAGGATTTCACTCTATGCGTGGTATCGCAACAGTCCAAATTAAATGGCCTAGATGTGTCAGGGTGATTCCTAGCAGCCACTTTAAACTAACCTAACCTATTTTGTTTATAATTATTTTTTTGATTGTGAGATGACAGAAAAATTAAAATACAAAACTTAACATATGTGTATGTACATATGTGCATATAATAATAAAAAAAAGTACCCAAAAAGATCCTTCGTCATTTGGTAAGATGAGGCAAAAACGTTTGGAAATTTCTTCTAACCGGTACTATGAACCTCGAAATCTCCGCAAATTTTCTCATACAGCTATAAAATGAGTGATTCTTATCTTTTTTGGTTTTGATTTTATAACATTATCAGATCTGATATGCACATACTTATATATATATAAATGTTAGAGTTTGACCAATTCTTGCGAAAAATCAATCAAGGTTCAGTAGCTAATTACGGCCTTATCTCTATGCGATGTTTGCGTATTTATGGGAAATTCGCGCGATTAGCTGCTAAAGCTTTTGACATTTCATTCATCTTTTATTTTGATGTTATCTAGAAAATTAAATTAATAATGATAATCATATTTGAACTTTGAATGGAACGTTTTATTCTTCTCACGAAAAGTTCAATGGAACGGTAACTCTTTTTAAGATACAACCATTTTGAGCAGTTAAGAACGACGACTCAAGCATAAAAATATGAGCTTTTTTGTGTATTTTTGTTTGGTTTTAAGCGGTAGCAATCCCAACAAAGTATGAGCATCCTTAGACTTCGCTCAAGTAATTTTAGCATAGCACTTTTTTTAAAATTTAATTGAGTTACCATGTTTATTTATTTATTTATTTATTCAGTCTATGGCATAGTATATCTTACAGACTAGAGGTATTTACATATACAATTTTCTTAAAACTATCGATACAGATCGTCATTAACTGATTTAAGAACAGATCTCCGTGATGAAAAATCAATATTTAATCTCTTTGAAATTTTATTAAACTCTAAAAGCGCCCTAAATATTGGTGCATGAAAAAAATAATTGGCTGTGACCACATGAAGATAAAATGGTTTTTCAAAACGAAGAACTTTGCTGGGTATATTAAAACTGATCAGCCCGAGCAATTCGGAACAGTCAACGAAACTATTAATTACATCATATACAAACATTAGAGACTGGATTATTCTTCTACTCTTAAGTGATTTCAAGCTTATTAACATACAGCGAGCACTATATGGGGGCAGCGGCTCTTCAAATTTTATCGATTGAAGGGCAAAGCGAATGAACTTACGTTACACCCTTTCAATTCGAGTAGAATGGCAATTATAAATCGGATTCCATATAATAGCGGCATACTCAAGCTTTGAACGAACAAAGGTACTGTAGAGAAGTTTCCTAGTATACGGATCTTTAAAATCTTTTGAGTAGCGGCGTAAAAAAGCAAGACTACTGTAAACCTTAGGTAGGACATAACATATGTATGTGATTTCTGAAAGTAAAACGGTTATCGAACACAACTCCAAGATCGACAAAATCTTTAACTGAAATAAGTTGGTGATTAAAAATAAAATAGCTCGATTGCCGAAACTCCGGAGATTTAGAAATAGACATATGGAAACATTTATTAATATTCAATGAAAGTTTATTCCTGCGACTCCATTCGACAAGATTATTTAAGTACTGTTGTAGGAGATGAGAATCAGTCTCGCAGGTTATACTACGAAAAAACTTCAAATCATCAGCATAAAGCAAAAAATTTGAACTTTTAAAACAGGAACCAATGTCATTAATGAAGAGAATAAATAAAATTGGACCAAGAATGCTACGCAACAAAAGAATGCGACTTGCAATTTTCTATTTCAACAAATAACCACAGATTCGATAGATAAGATTTTAGCCAAGCCAAAACAACAGAGTGGAAACCAATACATTTGAGTTTATGCAATAAAATTGCATGGGAAACTCTATCAAAGGCTTTAGAGAAGTCTGTATAAATGGTGTCTATTTGTAGCCCACATTTAAATGCTGAGATGCAGTATTGAGAGAAAATGGCTAAATTACTGACGGAAGAACGCCCACTAACAAATCCATGTTGATGCGGCTCTAAAATAGATTTTGTAGCGAAAGTAATTTTTTCTTTAACCACCTGTTCGAAAAGCTCTGAAAAAACTACATATGTACATACCTACCAATTGATATGTTTTTTAGCGTAGACAATTTTCCATTAGCATAAAAAACAAGGACATATCCAGGTAGGAACTGAGATATATCTTGTTTTATATACTGCAGATCTTGTCCAAATAAATAATAAATAATAAACACAAAATATCAACGATTCTGTGTCTCGGAAGTTTTCTGACGTTTTTTCTAAATGGAAGATCATATCTTCATATAGTGAGATGTTAAGTTTCGCAAAAGAAAAATACTCGTTCAACAGATACATTAAGAATTTCTTTAAGCAATCATCAGTAAATATTAACTTTTAATCAAGTGTAAATACGAGTGAGTTAACTAGAGGAGAGTGTACATATAAATACTTTACATACATCATTTGTACAGCTCATGTTATTGGAATTTACATTAAGTCTTCTACATACATATGTATGTATATGCAGTTAACTTACTTTATTATATGTTCATACACAAGTGCCATTTTATAAAAATGTAATCCGAAATGTAAGAAATATTTAAAACATTTCAACCTAATTTATGATTCGTTGATAAGAAGAGACCACAGACATTTATTTTTGTAGAAGTGTGGATAACTTCATTAGATATGCATTTTTACTAAAATATAAAAATATATTTATATATATCTGTCCGTCAATTAAAGTAGCCAAATTTGAATTACGCATATTTTCTTTAGGGCAATTTTTCCATTTTAACAATGGATTGGCTGTAGGAGTAGTTTTTGAAGAACTTTCGATAGAAATAAATTTCTATGGGAAACTGATATTTTCTCAATCCGAAAAAAGGTACTTAGGCTAGTTAAATTGACGGTCACAGTTATGGATATATATTACTAAAATTTTTTATAAGGAAAAATCATTCACATCCGATAAAATATTTTAATTAAAATAAAATCAGAAACAAATTATTCCTCTTTAAATGTGAACTGTGATCTTCCATGCTTTGACTTTATTTCATTTCAACATTCGCAGAGTTTTCCTAGAGTTTAACATACACCCTGAAATCAGCTCCGTTTTTTGTCACGTCCACTATCATCACCTTTTCCAGACACCTGGGGTTCAAACGCACTTAATTTTTTTCAATGAAAGGACGATAGGAATGCAGCACGGTCCCTTCCGTTGCCGTACGATTTATTTATTTTAGTGGAAATTCCCATACATGCAAACATATGTATATATTAATTTATACATAAATATTAATATCAATTATCATTGATAAAACTAGAATCGGTTAGAATCTTCCTTTATGTTGATCGAAAATTGATTCCTTTCCTCTTTTGCGTATATTTGAATCGACATATGTATGTATTTTATGTATCACTTAGCTGTGAGGTAGTTAAAGTTTTAACTATGGAATAAAATACCATCGAAATCAGTGTTGGACTAACCAATTGTTGAACAATTAAACGGTACGATAATGAGAACTACGAGTCCACGGGTGAATCTGATTATAAAGATAGGTATATTTGGCTTGTTCTCCAGTCTTTAAATTATGAAACCTTTATATTGAAATCTTAAAAAAATTTTACTCCTTCAGAAGTTTTTAAATTTACATAGTACATATGTGCGCTCATAGTCGCCAATTGGTGACATTAAGTTTTACAAGTTTTAATCTGTAGAATCAAATATTAAAAATGGTTCAAAACAAAAAAAAAAAATTTTTAATTTTAAATACATAACTGTACATACTTAGTTATGTGCCTTTTTTATAATAAGTTGAAAAACACATAAATATTGATTTGCATAAAAACTGTGACTAATTAAAATGATGTTTGCTACTCGCACCATGGTTCACTACCGCAGTTCATCAAACTGTGAATAGCTATACATATTTTCGTTTAGACAAAAAGCGACTGCATAATAATTGTTGTTCCGTTAAATATTTCAACTGTTGGGAAATGCCAAAAATCGAAATAAAACTAAAGAACTTGAAATGTTATTTTCGCAATACACAATAAGCTTCTGGTTGCAATATTTGGCCTTCATATCAGTTATAAAGGTTTATTAATTAAATGAAACTCTTGTCTAATGCTTGTTTTAAATATTCGAAAACATAGTCATCGTACATTCTGTGCTGAACGACATACATACATATGTTGTTTTTATTCGGGTTCGAAAAAATTTACTCTCGAATCGAACTTTAGAGGCACCTCTCTCTAAGAATGAATAATGGCAATTTTTATCATTCGTTTTCTTAAAGGCGTCGTAGTTTAATTTAAATGCGTATGTACATACATATGTATGTACGTACGTAAGATAATATGTAGCTACGAATATAAAAATATGGAAATGATGCAACTCAAATTTAACATATATTCACAGTATAACAAATTTTCGACCCTTAATATTTTCATTGCAATTTTATTAATAATAATCCCAACGGTTTTATCCCTGCATACCCGCCCGACCGACGCGAGGGGCGCATCCGCCTGACGCACGGA
The DNA here is from genome assembly GCA_963971545.1 of Philophylla caesio. Lineage (NCBI taxonomy): Eukaryota > Metazoa > Arthropoda > Insecta > Diptera > Tephritidae > Philophylla > Philophylla caesio. The sequence goes on along the minus strand of OZ020604.1, from coordinate 194,896,682 downwards.
TATATAAAAAAAAGTATATATGCTTCTCCGATTCATGAAAGGCAGAAGTTTGTTTAGTGACGAAATCTAAAACTGTTCAGCTACAGAACAAATGCTCATCAGCTGATCGAATAGTAATATATATGAATATACATATGTATCAATTTTTGAGAGCATTGAGTATAGTTTTCTTTAAGTAATTAAGTGACTCTGAAATATCAAAAGAACCGGAGTGAGTGTTAAAATCCTGACACAAACTACGGAGAGGCTCATTTAACTCTCAAAATTACTTTTACATGGCCGGAGATTTCTTGAAATTCGGGAAGGAACGTTTAGTTTTATTTCGCCAAGAAGAGATGGGCTAGAGATCAAACCTCTCAGTAACTTGACCAAAAATACTATGCCTTGCATTTCTCTGCGACTAGCAAGTGTAGGAAGATAAATGCATTTTAAACGACTTATATATAGCGGCAGGTTGTACTGAGAATCCTAATGAAAGTTTCTCAAAGCAAAAATCAGAAATAGTTTTTGAATTGACTCTATCCGGTCGGAATGAACTTGATAGCGTGGTTTCCAGACAACAGATCAATATTCCAGTATTGGAAGCTCTAACGTTGTGAACAGAGCCTTCGTAATGAAAGGCTCATTGAATTCTTTTGACAATCGGTTTACAAATACAAAAACATCTTTGGCTTTGTTAACTGTAACATTTATGTGAAGATTAAAATTAAATTTTGGGTCTATTGTAATTCCAAGATCAACAAGGTTAGACACTTGTTCGAGGTTATGGTTACTATGTCATAAGAAGCTGGTTGAACTGCCCTGCGAGAAAAGCACATTACTTTACATTCTTTAAGGTATAGTGGTATGTAATTTATTTCACACCAGTTAGCCATACTATTTAAATCCGCTTCTAGTAAGGACCTTTCCTAAACAGAATGCTACGATCTAAACAGTTTTACATTATCAGCATATAATAAGGTTATGTCATTTATAAAAAGTAAAAACAGAATCGGAACAAGGTGACTTCCTTGCGGGACCTCTGAAGATACATGAATAATGTTTGAGGAAATTTTTTTAAAAAGAACTCGTTGTGTTCTGTCAATAAGGTAGGAAGATATCCAGCGAAAGAGATTAGGTTGAAAACCAAGGAGATCGAGTTTATGGATCAGTAAAGTAACCTGATATCGGCTATAAACTTAAATAAATATCCGTTACTTTTCAGAACAAACTGTAAACAGATTGTTAAAGTATATCCAAGAAACAAGAGTGTCATCAATTTAATATACGAGTATCTGTGGCTTCTCGGCCTAACCGGAAAAAGTCACTCACAGCTGTTTTCGAGAAAACGCGCCCTAATGTTTTGAATGTGTTATTTGCAGTTATTCGGTTTGCAAATGTTGAGAATTCAGCCAAAGTATTGAATATAAAAGTACTTATTTACATTCATTCGAATGATTAACACCTACAGATGTCAAATTTTGCAGTAACTCGATTTTGCTAAAAAAAGTGACTCGGTTATGACGGGACGCCACTGATATGTATGTATGTATATTTGTATGAATTTCAAAACTAGTCGGCAATTAAATAAAAACTCATAATTAACTTACATGACATTTAGCTAATTACTCTCAAAGAAGAATTTGAATACAAATATGCTTTCAATTAAGAATACATCTGTGGTCATATGGAATAAGAACCAAACTCAATTAAGTAAAAAATATATAGAAGAAGAAATGAGACTAACCTACGTAATTATGATTATTTTAAATTATACTTTTTGTGAAACTACCATTGAATTGTCTAAATTTAGTAAAGAAATATAAACTAAGTCGATCATTTTAGTTAATTAATTGACATTGCAAGTGGCATTAAATTTCATAAAATAAATATAGTTCGCAGCCAAAGTATTCCATTAAGTGTACCGAAAACCTTTAAAAATTAAATGAGTGTGAAAAAGATGAAAGATCTCCGCACTAATATTTTTATGTTTTATGGCGAAAAGAAAAGACAGCAAACTAGATTTTTTCGTTCTTTTAACAAGACAATTTTTAAATGCGAAATAATTGCCTGAAACAATATTTCACCATGCTGGTATTTCAACGTAGTTAAAATAAAATTGAATATTTAGCGGTATTGGCCCTTTTCTCGTATATACATACATATACATGTACATATATGTATATATATTTTTTTTTTGAAATTTTAACTCGTCTACGGTTATTTTTTTTTGCATGTTTTGCATCAAACAAATTTTAGTCTCGTATAAATTATTTCAAAACTGAAATTTAACAAAACTATGTATATAAAATGTTTTTATAAACGGGTTTTTGCATTTTCAATTTACCTTCAATAAAATAAACGTTTATTCACATTTCTCAGGGGTGTGCATTTATTAGTAAAAATTAGCAGTTTATTTTTACAAATATGCATAGCCGAAAGTATAAGATAATTCTATGTATTTAGAGATTATATGCAATTATTTATTGATCGTCGCTGCCGCGGTAAAAGCTGATTTCTGTATTTTACAAATAATTTTTATTTTTAACTTAGAATCGCAAAAACAAATTGAAAATAAAATATGCAAACTCTAAAAACATTAATTTTTTTCAACGCCATTCATCATTTTTAACTTGAAACCTTAGCAAACGAATATTTTTTTTACAGTCAGTAAATTGTGTAAACTACGGGTTTCAAAGGGGAATATTTGAAGATATTTCAAAACTATTACTTAATGTTTTTGACTCTACTGTAAGACTAAGCAGCTTTTGCCGTAGTGGCGATAAGATATTTTTTGTTTATTTACAATTCAATCGAAAATGATTATAGCAATTTATTTGAATATGGAGGCGAGTGTAAACTTTTACATAATTAAATATTGTTTAACCTATTGCTTGACAATCGGACATAATTGAGCCAAAACAAACGAGAACATAATATTCCACTACAGTCGGGTCTAAGTAACCGGAACGAGCTGGATTTATTTCTGTAATGAGAAAAAATATACGCACTCAATACTTCAAGAATGCAAAAATACATAAAGTTAAACTTTTCATATATACAATTTTATTTTGCTTTCGGTTATTTTTTTTAATGAAATATATTTATACGTTAATTTCCGCACTCAAATGTTTTGGCTCCTTTATTATTTTATTAATACTCGGCTCTTTGTATCTGTATATATGCAATTCTTACTTTAATTGTTTTTCAAATGTATAACTCTAAGAGGATGATTATATTTTTATTGCGTTTGCATTTCAATGATTTTAAGCGCAAAAATTTACAACAAACTTAAAAAAGGAGTATATATAATAACACAAACGAAAAAGTCTTAAATGTTATAACAATAATGATGACAATGTTGTTTAATTCGCTCGAATTAACTGCACAATATTAACGTTTTTTTTTTTTCAAAATCAACGTTTATCATCATCATTATTATCACAATTAGTGCAAACATCACTATGACAAACTTCATTAATGAATCAATAGAATATTTCTGCAAGAAACACTTGCACACATTTAATCCTCCAGCGTAACGTTGCGGAAAAGATATGACATGGACTCCTTGTTGTGTATGCGGCGTATTGCCTCAGCAATAAGAATGGAAATGTCAATTGTTTTGATTTTGTGACATTGCAGCTTTTGTATCTCATGTGGAATGGTATTGGTAACGACAACCTGTAGCGGCAGAGAAAGAAAGTAATACAACTGTTATATCTAACCTTTATATTAAATTTTAGTATGTATTTTGAATCACCTCATCAATTTGAGATTCTTCGATAAGTCTGGGTGCGTCTGAGCTGAGAAGGCCGTGTGTGGCCAACAAATAAATCTTGCCTGCGCCATTCTCCTTTAGCAACGCTGCTGCAGCGACAAAAGCCTGTACATCGTCAACGAGATCATCCTGAAAGTAAGCAAATAATTTTATTTTAATATGAGTATATATTCGATTTCCTCGCATGTGTAGCGCCTGGTACTTACCACCATAATGGCTATGCGTCCTTTGACATCGCCAACAATGGTTAACGGTGGCTTGACCTTTGGCGGATGCTCCGGAACGCCCACCGAAACACTAATGGTACGCGTTCGGTTGTTGCTGCTGTGGTTAGTTGGTATAAGTTGCCGGTTGTGTGGAGAATTGTGTTGCGTTATTATTGTGGTGAAGTTGTAGTTGTTGTGTGGTGCAATGAATTCAAATATTGTATATTTTTGTACGAATTAGTGATAGTAAAAATAGTTGTTTTAAGCAATTAGTGGTTTTTGAAATTTTATTTTACAAAATATTTTTTATTTGAAGAAATGTAATGTTTTGTTCAATGTTGTAGTATTGAAACAAGGAGAGACATGAGAAAAAAAATACATATTGACCGTTATAATTTTAAAAATTAAAATCAATACAAACCTAGGAGAACAGGAGCACATTTCAACTGTATTTCCTATTAAATCGCTATACGTACTGATAAACAGATAAAGAAAAAAATTTTGTTCGTTTTCGTTTTGTTTTTTTTTTTGTAGAAAAGAAATTTTGCTTAAATTCTATGGTAAATAAATGCGAAAAATTACGTGCATAATGGCAAAAAGAAACTCTCAAATTACGTTCAATTACACAAAATCTAAAACTCACAATGTTAACAAACATAGCTTAAAATATATGAACAGAAGTAAGCAAAGTCAAATAATTTTGTTTTGATCTATGTAAATGTTAAAGTGGAATATGTGTTGAGTGATAACTTTTAGATTGCTTTATATTGGTAACACTACAATTATCATTATTAAATGTGGAAAGATTCTTTTAACTAATCTTGTTATTGACCAGCCGATGCAGTAATCAGTGACCTTGGGTTTCAATGAAAAATCACTCAGAAAATGGAAAATTTTAGTCAACCCTTCTACTTTTTTTTAAATACTTTATTTAAGATGTTTTTTTAGCTTTAGCTGAAGCAATTTTTAAATGGTCAACCCTTTTTGTGACGTATTTTTTCATCCAATTTGCCCTACTGTTTAGTAGGAGACATACAATTTGGAAATTGATTTACCCGGTGTGAATATAGTTGCCTTCAGATCGGAGGGCATGATAGTTCAAATTATAGAAAAAATTTGACTATCGTCACGTAATTCAATCGTGAAAATGCTTCTCATCAAAGTTCTTGGCGGTATAAAGGAAGTAATACCATTGTAAGACTAACACTGCTACGCAATATCTTTAATCGTACCAGGAACCAATATCTTTCCTTTATCTCCTATACACATATCTACTTATGTTAAATTTGTTATTTTTTTCCATTTACACAAGGATCTGAAAATGCTCCCGTACTATCAACTTTCGTAAATAATACACGTACATAATCGCCGAACATAAGTTAACTCTAATCCTAAAAATTACCCTTGGAAAAATTTGGGCACAAGGGCGTACAAAAAAGGACTGCAAGGGAGTGCTAACTTTGGGTCTAAAAAAAAATGTGTGCGATATGAAATCAAATTTTTCTATTGATAGCGCAAATTAAGTACACCAAAAGCTGCATTACAAATAAACTTTACTGAAATGCACTTAAATTAATACTTAAGTGTAAAATCCAACATGGATAGATTATTTATTAATGGATTATAAAAAACGGCAACGGGCGCTTTAAAATATAATATAAGTAGCAGATGAAAGTGGAAAGTAAATAAAAAATTCGAATGAAAAATAAAAATTGCTATTTCATTTTAATTAAATATTTTTTATGATTTACTATTATGAGTGAAAAATGTGTCGATTAAATACATAAAATGTAATAGAATTTGTAGTCCATTCAAAAGCTTAACAAACTTCAACGTCATATACGAACATTGTCTTGCATGCTTTTTTTACATTCGTTACAAAAAAAAAACAAATAGAAAATTTGGCAAGAAGTAAATTTCAAAGTGAAGCAGTTAAAATTCACAAATACAGGCGCAGACAGACAAAATTTCTCTACATTTAAATTAAAAACCAACAAAATTGTACGCAAAATAAACCCGTTATTATGTTCATATGTACATACATACATACATTATTTAATTTTGAAGTTGAAATGTACTTTGCAGAAGTTATATTTATTAAATAGTTGGTTAAAGAAAAAAACAAAAGAGAAATGGTAATTAGAAGAAAATTATTCGTTTAAATATATGTACACAAACAGCTTTTGATATTTGTACATATACATACATAGTTTTTCAGTTGCAGTAAAGTAGTTTGATTGTAGTGGGCTAATTTAAAATGAACAACACACATACACTCACAATAAGAAGAAAGTTTATATAAGTTAGATTATGAGCAAAGTCAAAGACACACACACACGACTATGTACAAGTGATAAAAAAAAATGGCTACGTAATTGCGTACAACTACTTAAAGTAGTGTTTTAAAATAAATTTACATGAATTTAAAAAGAAAAATAATTCACATGTAATTTAATAAATTTTAAACAATACTGAATTATATTGATACTAAATGATAATAAGTATAAATTTTATGTAGAACGATAATAAACGCAAAGGTAATGTGTATTATTAACAAAAAAAAACCGACTTCACAGAAAGTTCTGCATTTCTGGATTTAATTGTATAATTATTATCGTTATTAAGTCAAAGGTCAGCAACAATTGTTATTATTATTTTTAAATTTTCTATATCGTACTGGCAGAAATTACTATGATAAATTTTCACTCAAAAACTGCTAAATGACAAGATAAATCATAAAATATGCAATATAAAAATTCTAATTCTAACAGTGCATATAAATAATAGCTAATAATCGTCTGCAGTTCTGAAATATTTTTAGTCATTCATTGCTATTTATTTAACAGTTTTTGGATACTTAATTTGAATGATGTTAATTTAAAAATTTCACCAAAAGAACTATAATCTTGTGAGGAAAATTTTAATAGTTTAATAGCCTCTTACACGGTATGTCTTTAAGCGTGTGTAATATACACTTTTGTATTTTAATTAAATTTAATATCTCAACATAAATACTTTCGAATTATGCAATTACTTTCGAAAATGAAAATGCGTTTAGTTACATACATACACACATACTAATTACAATACATTGGATCGAGCTGTGACAATGCTTAGGAAGAATATGTGTGATTGAAGTTAAATGCGTGCTGACGTACCTTACTGGCGGCGGTGAATAACGACCATCGACCTCATCACTTTCCGCCTCCTTTTGTTCGCCATGTATGACTGCAATGCCAAGACGCAAGCGTTCGGCGTATGATGTGGCCTTTTTGGCGCTGTTGGGATTACGCGCCACAATTACGGAGTTGCGATAGTCAGGAATCTACCAAATTCGAAAGTAGTTTGGCATAGAGAACTTTTCTTATTAAAAAAAAAACTAAAAAATACATTTGTGTATACATACATACAAATATAACAATATGTGATTTGGAAAAGTTACTCAATAATGAAGTGAAATAATGATAAATGCTAGATGATGATAGCGACTTAATTATTATTATAATCTTTGTAGAAATAGTTGTCATACGTATTCAATTTTAATGAGGAAATAGAAGGGAAACACCGAAAATACTAAATGACCATAAGAGTATCTTAAAATCAAAGTAATTTAATGTAAGCATATTTAAACCTCACTTTAAAAAAAACTTCAAGTTTTTAAAAATGGTTTACCTTATCTATTGAAAACACAAGTTCCGTATAAAGATTCATATTTGAAACCGTAAAATTCAGCTAATTAAGTGATATATGACAGTGAGATTTGATACTTAAAAGGTGTGTACGTTATTTCACTGTATGAAATGGTATTCGGGAGTCGGGTAAGGTTTTGTCGATTTTATTCTGAGTTGTCTTCTGTGGATTTTTCAAACATTTGGCTTGAACAGCTATCTAAGTAATTCAGAGAGCTGAAGTTCCTTACAATGCTGATCGCGCCATATTTGCTTGTTTTAAAAATTACTGAGTAATATCTTTCGAAATCAAATCAACCAAGTGAAACGAAGTTCATTACTCAAAAATATTTTAAAACCAATTTGTATAGGCCCTTTTAAACAAATATACTGCCTATATACATCAGAAGTATTTGTGCAAAACTGTTTACCTACACTGGTGAAAATTGAACTTTCAAACAGAGAGCTAACTATCAAAATTAGAAGGACACTAAAAATCGAAAAAGAATTTTTTGGTAAAAGAAAAGATAAATTAAAATAACCAAAACCATGTACTTGTTGCTTCATTAACAACTTAGGAAATAAATAGTGAGCAAAGTATGTACATAATAAACATATTTATAAGAATTTACTTATCGTTAATTGTAAGCCTGATTTGACATTTTATATAAAGCAAACATAAATTGAAGAAAAAAAGATTTGGGATAGAGTCTTTTCGAAAAAGTTGATAAACCAATATTAACATTAAAATTACTTTTTATTAGCTATCAATTATAAATATGTACTATAAATCAATTGTTATCACCTTTTTTTTAATAAAACATGATTTTAAGCTTCACAAAAGAGTTTGTTAGTTTGCGTTTTTTATAATTGCGCTATAAAATCAGTTTTATTTTTTATTAAATAAGGCGGGAGAACAATTAGCTTAATATATTTACACATATTTATTATTTTCATTAAAAACATCATTGATCTATAAATCGACATATCTGTGGATTTTTTGAACCTCTAGAATCTTCCAACAATTAATGTATTCTTCGAAAAAGTAAAAAAAAGGGATAAATACAAATTATTTTATTGAAGAAACCTGATTCTTGAAATTGAATTATTTGACACATAATACAAATAGCAAAGAAGTCTATCGAATAATATTACTTGTAACATTAACCAAACAAAAACATTTTAATGCTCAATACTGATTTTTTTCTCTCAATTAAAAAACATAAGCTCTACGGAATTTTTAACAAATATTTTTAAGAGTATAGGCTTTTGACAAGTTTTATTTTCTCCAGATAGAGTAGTTTTCATAGGTTTTTCTTAAACTATAACTGCGGAAAAGCAATTGAATATTGACAAAAATACAAAAGCCAATTTAGCATCACAGATTTCATGTCATACGGAAAACTTATTTCCACAGATATATCTATACATTAGTATATACATATATATACATAATATATAGAGATCATGAATATACAAATCTAGCTTTTAAAAGCTTAATGTATAAAGCTCACATTGCCTTAATTTCAAATTTATCCTCTTCTAGCTGAATAAACTACTTTTATACACATATATCTACATATGTATTATTTAAAATTTGCACATACACTCTCCTGTATATATTGCAATAGAAATGGTGAAGCACGCAAATTATCAACTGGTATATCGAAAAATCCTTGTATCTCTTTTTGATGCAAATCCATTGTGATAATATGAGTTAAGCCCGAAGTGCACAGCATCTAAAATTGCAAAAGGATTTATAAAAGGCTATAATGGATAGTTGTATGGGCAATGAGGAAAAATGTTGGAATGATTTGTTGATAAATGTGGAACAATAAAAAAAAATTGTAGCTGGATTTATTTCATAAAGAGGCGGTAAGGTATAAACATAGCTGTTACAACTTTTAAGTTGCCATTGTGTAGAAACAATTCAAAACAAATGTCATGACGGAGCTATGTAGATATTTTTTCGAAAAGCGATTAAATAGTAATTAAAAATATTTTTTACTATTTTGAATGGCTTTCAGTAATTCGAATAATGAGGTTTGTAAAACAATTGGTTATTGTAAAACACTTTACAAATCAAGTTTTTTTGTTAGATGATTTTGTGGAAACGCTGTAGAAATTTAAGCGTTTGCGGTTTTGTATGAGTTCAAAAGTATAGCTTTTCGGTAGTCTAATAAAGTGTTGACAGCATGAAAAATCGCTAAGTCTTATAAGAAGTTCGGCTTTCAACAGGACAATTGGTTTTGTTGTCCTTTTTTTATACATTTTTCTCCCTCACAGCTAATAACCACAAATTTTCCAACACTTTTCTTTGCATGAAATATGTAATATTAAACCTTCGCCAATAATTTCGACACAATACAACCACGTTTACGCATTTTGCATTGTTTCGAATAGGGTAGATATGGTATAACGCCAACAATGGAACGCGCTGAGGACGTTCGACAAGCGTAAGCCATTATGAGCAACTCCATTATGTTGTTATTGGCATCTCTAAAAATTAAAGAAATATTTTCATTTAAGTTAGTAAATACAAAAGCATTTCATATCTTATTTTTACATACTTTGTACCAGTTTGTATAATATAAATATCCTTGCCACGCACCGAATCACCAATTTCCACCATTGTCTCCCGATTGGTTTTGTGAAAAACAGAACAACCGCCACTCTTTATGCCCATCCTCTCGGCCACTTTATTCGCCAGATCTGGATGTGAGTTGCCATGGATTAGCACAATATCCGAAGCGGATGACGTATCCATTTCGCTTCTGCAACGCTTTGTTGGACGCACGCTGCCCAATCTGTGGAAAAGCAAAAAAAAAAAATATGTACTTAATTAAGCAATTTTACAATTATTTTATCTTCTTCGTAGTTAAACTACAGCAGGGTATTAAATGAACATATGTACAAATATTTTTATTTTTCAGTCACTTAATAACATCGTGCTAGTGCTCGGTTAACTTTGAATACACTGCCTTTACATATTACGGCGTCTGCAGTTGGTAAAGCTATAAAAAAAATGCCATGCTGGTACATAGTGCACGCCAAAGCCATCATAAGTCAAAGCCAAAGTCAATATAAAATGCCAAAGGTAGGTCAATAAAATATGAAAGCGATTGCAACTACACAACATACCTATTCCAAACAATCATTATGTATATATACATATATGAATTTGTTGTGGTTATGCGGGTGCAGAGCAACAAATCGAAATGTTTATTTGGTTATGGCGCACTTTATTATATCAAGGTCACGTGCATGACAAATGCAGGATAATGCCAACGTATAATATGCACTACCCATCCACTTGTACAGTTAATAAAACACATTAAAGAAGCACATTCAAGGAAAAAACTAATATTCATAATCCTAAATCGCTTGGGAAATTCATTTCTTTTAGACTTTTTTAATTAATATTGTTTCAACACTTTGAAGCAAATTGTATTTTCTTGACAAACGTTCATATTTGTGTATATGGCAAGATGAGAAAAGAAAGTGAACGTAAATGTTGTCATGCCAATGCTAATAAACAAATTCACACTTTCAATGATACTAGCTGGCCATCAATCAAAAATGTCCCGTTTTATTCCCTGCTCCTTAATTTGTTTAAATGTAACAATACGAGTAGGATAGATAATAAGTTTGTCTATAGTACATTTTTTCTTTTTACGGGAGTACATATACATATGTACATATATACATACATTATTTTATTAATCTCATCGTGTTCGCAATTCCTTAATAGCTTCAAGTAGAAAATTATATATGTACCCATCAAATTAATTTAACAAATTTTTAAAGGTTAAAGAAAGTCCTCTCTATAGTTTACTAAACAAAAATATTTCTTTTTCGGTAATAAATGTAGTTGTTTCTTTTGCACAGTACGGTAAAATATTTTTTTTTTAAAACAAACATACATTAATAAAGTAAATAACGCGTAAGAATCAATTGCCTATATTACACCATTGATTTTTCTGGCGCGGTTGTTGACTATTTTCTCTCATTGAAAAATAGATTTTGTTCGAGCGTTATATGAAAGAGACAGTCACGGCAAAAAAAATTCTCAAAGATTAATCACTATGTAGCACATTTATAATATATTAAAACTTAATGGGCGACAAACAGCATCCTTGAAAATTTTCTAAAAACTCTGAGAAAAAAGTTTAAAATTTTGATAGTTTAAATCAAATTAAATTTTTTTTAAATTTATGTATTAAGTTTGATATTTTTTATTTTTATGGCTTTACTTATTGTATCAACTATATTTTTATTAACTTAATTTGATGGGGAAGAGGATATAGGTTTATACATAAATATGTATAAAGAAAGAATATTTCTTTGTGAGAACAAGATCCGTTGATTTCAAGGGAAAAAAATTGTAAGTTAAAAAAAATTGTCTTGTTCCGTTTTATAAATATTTTTGTCTTTGGACACAATTTAAGAATGAAGTCAACTTAAACTTGCTAACATATTCTACGAACAAATCGGCATTATCATATAAAATTCACACCACCATCCATAAACTTTTGTTTATGACATGTAACATAATCGTTTTCGTTAGAGCTTTATTATTTGTTCCAGTATAAGCCGGAAATGCCGAATAAAACCTCAACACCTATCGACCTAAAGTATTATGCATTAATACGAACATAAATAGGGTTATATGCTCACATGACCATAACGATATCGGTATTAATCTATATACCAATACATCGAACGCTCTGAATAATGCATGTTTTTTTTTTAATTTTATTTATTACTCCGCTCAAACGCACTCAAAGTCATTTTTTAAAGTACTTAAAAAAAAACACGTATTTTGACATGGATTTCAGTTCGGTTCTGGCATTTTTAAATAAAAACTGTTCGGTTCGTGGTTCGGGCCGAAGTCCCAAAAATAGCGATGGGTTGGTTCAAAAATCGGTTTGCGGTCATGTAATCAAGCATACAGTCATTCGTACATATTTTTTTTCAAAATCGTTTAACATTTTTATAGTACAATATGAATCTAATAATTTTGTAATAAAACTACAAATTTAAGTTTAATAAATGTACTTTTCGATATAGCGTGTGACCCCAACATTTCATCCGACGTTGTACTGATCGACTGAACGACCACTGTAATGCGTTTTATATACACGTACAACGATGCCAATTTTCAGTTCTGTTACGAAAAACTGCACGAAAGATGGCAAACGACACTAACACAAATTAAAAGAAAAAAAAGCAAATTTTGTTAAAATAATGATATTAAGCATATTTTTTTTCGAAAAACTTAAACACATACAATGTTACAGCAGTAAGCCCAAAAAAAAAAAAATTAACTTTCGATCATTAAACTGCTATGCTTATCACGCACCTTCTATGTATATAAACATACGAATACAACACAACGAAGTGAGGTTATTATGTTAGTCAGACTAGAATATCGTGCAAGCAATTAAATGGCTTCGTTAAAAGTTTGGCCTAGTCAAGAAACACAATAAAACTTGCGCCTTTACTTCATTTGCACTCACACATCAGCTTAACACACATGCACACTCGCCAAATAAATATAACTACTAACATACAAAGAATATGGGAGCAGAATTATTTGTTGTAGTCGCTCAGGAACGCAAGCAAATACCGACACATGACATCCTGGACATACGTACTTACATATATTCATACATACATACATACAAACATAGGTAACTAGGTAACATTATGCGACGCATGGAAATCCAAATATCGACCAAACAACGTCACTCATAACAAAAAGGCGTTAATGCTGGTCTTCAGGCCTTTTGTAAGTATTCTTTGACGTTGTCGGAACCGCAACAGAAACTGTTACAAAAGTCCAAAACACCTTAAAGTCAACGGTTGGAGTGGTTTATCCTGTAGCAGCAATCTAATGATGTCGCTGCAACCACGTAGCAAGATAACTACTTATGTATACTTACATATGTACATACGAGCACTCCACGAAGGATAATGACTTAAGAGACTAGCGATTGCAACTTGTTAGAAACTCACCCATCTATGAACGAGTAGTGTACATACATACATACATACATACATATGTATGGAAGTGTAAACGCGATTTTAGCACCATTTTCAAATGTGTTGCGCGTTCAAGTGTTCTAAGTGTTTTATGTGCCAAGGTGCGCGAATGTGACGTGTTGCAAAAGCTATTCTTAGCATAAAATGCTGACAAAAATGTGTGGAAAAGTGCAAAAAATGCAAAATTTAATTTTACGATTAGCACGCGAATTCATAAGTCAAGTAGCGCAATAATCTTCTGTTTAGCCTAAGAAGCCACAAACTTGTGGTTAGCAGCAGTGACAGTGCACCACCGTCATAGAATTTGTATGAAACTGTGTGAGAGTGGCATTGGCCTAAGGAAGTGTCTGTCTTTTTCTTGTCGTAGGCATACATTTGTATGTACTTACAACATATGCATGTGCATAAGTTTAGAAAATTTACATATGCAGAAAACAATACATCGACACTAAAATGGCATGTCATGAATTTGTGATGCCTTAGATGAGATACCAATGAAAAATGGGTGATTCAGGTAAGTTGCGAATGGTTGCATACAGTTTTTGGGTTTCGAAAATTTTAATGCAGCGAAAGAAATAAAAATCGCAATAGCATTGAATTTTTTTAGGTAGCCAACACGCACTTTTTAAGTTAAATAAATGAAGCTACATCTACATACACACATAAAATACATACTCGTATATTATATATGTGCACAAGGAAATACTTAATTAATATTAAAAGTAATGCTATTATGATTTTATATAAGCGTTTGTGACAGAATTTGCCAACCTGATATGTTAAAGCGATACCTATCAATTATTTACCTTACTCTTGTCACATAAGATTAGTTACAGTAAAAGTTCGGACGCTTGCTTTTAATTTTGCAGCTTAAAGAGTTGTTGTACATAGTGTCGGTTAAATTATTATGATTATGGTATTTTAAAAATTTTTGCAATTTTTTAAATTACACTTTATACTTTCATTTATACATAAGCGCTTCTAACAAAAATTCAAACTTTGTTCAAAAATTATAAAAAATTTCCCAAGTTTCACCCGAATTTCAAAACTTCTTTCTGAGAAGTGTAAGAATTTAAATGCAGTTGGGGTAGCCCATTTAATTTTAGTACAATAACGTGCAAGTGAAGTGATTTTCTTCTATACAAAAATAATTTATAGAAAATCAGCGGTAATCTTTAGCGACTTCGTTGGAACAATTAATTTTCTCTGTGCATAGGAAATCGATTGATGTTTTACACCGATTTTTTTTTTAACAAATTAGATTGATGTATCGATGATTTTACCAGCCCATAACTCGTTGAATGACAACTTCTCCATAAAACAGTTGATCATCTTTAAGCTTTTCAAGAGACCTAAAACTTAACTATGTCGGCAAAGTCTCTCTGTAATAAAATGTCAAACAACATTGAATTAAAATATCATCACAGTTTCAGAGCGTAGTCGTAATCGGTCATAAAATAACTACAGAGAAAGGTACCACTAATGGATTCGTCTACCACATCATCAAAGATTTAGAATTCGTACAGAATTATCGACCTTTTTTCAAATTTAAAAAACGCGTGAATATTGTGAATATTTTAAGATATTTCACGGGCATCTAATTCCTGTGAAACACTTTATATTTTACTCAGTGAGACAGTCGCAGTCTTGCAAGAATTTCTTTTTTTTACGTTAAAAATATGTGTTCGCTTCGCTTCGAAAATATCAGCTGCTGCCTCAACGCCACCTTATTGCACAAGCTGGCACTATCCGAAAGTGGAATTCATACTCTTAAGTTGCAGAACTTTATTATATCTTGATGTCTTACTGGCGAGCATAGTTTACATTCTGTGATCATTCGGGCCATGTTTATTGTACACATAACTTTCGCTTTTATTATTTCGAAATTACATTTGAAGCAGAGAAATATTTGCTAATTTATTATTTTTTCGCACCCTATTCGTCAATAAAGACAGCATACCAGCTTTTTGCAAAGTACCTACACGTTTGTAACATTTGTGTGCCTTCAAGTGTAAAATATCATAAAAGCGATTACAGGCGATATCCAAAAGCAATCATATAAAGTGTTAGAACTAAAACCGCGATAATCGGCACGCACACAAGTACCTAGCAGTGGAATAATGTCGGAGAAATAAAAATGCCAGGGAGCCATTATGGTGAACACTTATGTACTACTGTATGTATGCATATTCAGCTAACAACACCATTTATATGCATATTAAAGTATCTAACGTTTATTACAAAGATACTTCGAATAATGGTAAATGGCTAATGGGAGTGACGAAGGTAGGTGAAAGGTTAGGTGCCGCATTTCCGCTGCCATGCCAGCTTGTTGCACGCGCTGCAGAAGGAGCACTATAAGAAAAGTGCCTTAAAAGTGCCACATTCAAGTTCACACCTAACCATAGGATACGTACATACATACTCGTATATGTATGTTTCTATATGTGAGTGTGCCCATAGATGCACATACATATGTATGTGTAACGTTTGAAAGTATTAGCGGTTAGAAAATCATAATTGAAAAAATTGCTTGAGGTCGCTTATTGTTTTGCTAGCCCGCTTTCTGAAGTGGCTGCTAATTCCTTAGAAGTTAGATGCAATTTGGTTGCGCTACTTAACGGTCGTCTTGTTGAAACCAAATAGATACTTTAAAGATGATGTTTGGAATGGCTTGCGATCCATTGCGGCATACTAGCATGTATGAGCGCATGAATGAAGGTGAACCTCAACCAAAACAAGTGTTTAGACACATATTTGTAGTTTACTATTTTACTTATGAAAATATTTCAAATTAAATTTCTTATATCTTTTTCCCTTTTTATTTGCAGATAGCGAAGATAGTGATGGCGAGGGTGGACTTGGCAATGTCTCACGCGTTATCATACGTCCGCCGGGTCAAAGTGGTAAAGCTAAGCGGGGACATCTCTGTTTTGATGCCGCTTTCGAGACGGGGAATCTGGGCAAAGCCGATCTTGTCGGCGACTTTGAGTATGATTTATTTTTGCGTCCGGATACTTGTAATCCCCGCTTTCGTTTTTGGTTCAATTTTACGGTGGACAACGTAAAACAAGATCAGCGTGTTCTCTTTAGTATAGTGAATATAAGTAAATCGCGTAATTTATTCAATTCTTCACTGGTGCCTTTAGTGAAGTCTTCGAGCCGTCCCAAATGGCAGCGCCTTCCGAAGAAGAATGTATTTTATTATCGCTCGTTATTGCATCAAAATCATTACGTTTTGAGTTTTGCTTTTTCCTTCGATAAGGAAGATGATGTTTATCAATTCGCAGTAGCACCGCCTTATAGCTATTCAAGGCTTCAATCATATTTGAACGTGATCGATGCGCGACAAACAGAGCAAAGGTTCGTGCGTAGTGTGCTGACAAAGAGTTTGGTAAGGAGAGGAATTATTGTGGTACTTGTATATGTTTAAGAATTTAATGCTTGAAAACTCAATTAAATGTTAGAAATATGTGCTATTAGATATACCGAGTATGTAGCGGTACGTGCTATAACTTTATGCAGAAATTTAGCTGGGTCAAGCAAAAATTTTAAAACAAAGATACAGTGTTCGCCACTCGACAGGCGATGCCAAAGTTTTATAAATAACATAAATCAGCTGTGACCTCGTTTTTAGTTTAGAAAATTACTGTTAGATGACATATGTGCGTTATATTCGATCTCAATAATTTTCAAGGGCCAAATTATTGTTCGTTAATGTTCGTTTATATTTGTTTAAAAATACATCAAAGTTTGAGAAATTTTTGTGGGATAATGAA
Organism: Philophylla caesio; assembly: GCA_963971545.1. Classification (NCBI taxonomy): domain Eukaryota; kingdom Metazoa; phylum Arthropoda; class Insecta; order Diptera; family Tephritidae; genus Philophylla; species Philophylla caesio. The sequence goes on along the minus strand of OZ020604.1, from coordinate 194,879,227 downwards.
ATGACATAGGAACATCCATTTTTCATTGTCAAATGTGTTTATTATTTCTGAATACGTTGATATTTTTATCATGCCGAAACTCAAAATGGCGGCTAGCGTAGACCTTTGCACGCGAAACATCGTATCCCAAGTTCGAGTCTGCACCCTCTTGTGGTGAACTGAAATGAGCGATGATTACCATTTCTTAAAATTCATAAAATTCCCTATTACCTATACTCTATTAGAAAAAATTTCTATAAAAATTTAACTAGATTATAGACATTTGAAAAATAACATTTTTTTCAAAGTTTTTTTATTTTGACCTCGTTTAAAAACTTTTTATACTTTTTTATGCTCATTTTAGGTATATTCTAGCCAAAAAGTATGTCATTTCAGGTACATTTTTAAGTAAGTTAATCGGATCGATAGATCAAAACCTGTGCTTGAAATTCGGATGAAAAATATGGTTTCGAGGAAAACGCGTTTAAAGTTTTTTGAAAGTACATAAGCGTACCTCAGCGAGCGTGACTTTGGTGGGTTCAAGACGCTCTAATTCTATAAATATCGATTGTATCGAAAACTCCTTTTGAACGCATATTCTACGAATATGTAGCTTTAATTTTTTATAAAAAAAAATCGATTTCGTCGACCAAATTTGAAAGAACCTCCCCTTAAGATATCCATATGCAACGAAATCCAATGGTTTGCTAAATCATTTTCGTAAATGTTAGTTTCAAATAAATTTACTTTTACTCACTAAAAATAAAGCTTTTTCGAAAACTACCGTTATGTGGGGAATAGCGTAGTTTTTATCCAGTTTCAGAAAACATAGATAAATGAGTCAAAATTAATAATGCTTACTCAATTTGGTGTCCATTGACACGAATATGTACAACATAAGTGGGTGATTCAAAAATGATTTTCATTTTTCCGTTTTTTTTTAACATCTAACTGTGGAACAAAATTATTTAAATTTTTCATTTTTCTGAAATAACTATTAGCTTTGTTTCTGAAAATTTTGATTAATATAACTTAATTTTTTTTTCGAGTTATCGTACGCACAGTCGCGCGGACGTGCAGATAGTCAGTTGTTATATAAAAATGTACTAATATTATACAACAAACAGAGGCTAAAAAGCCTTGTTTGTATGTATGTCAGCAGGTGCATTACCAGACGGGAACATATTTAAAAAGCTATCACGTATGTACATTCTTAATGCATAAGCATTATGTGGTTTTAAATGTTTACGTTAACAACTAACCACACTCCCGTATAGTAGCGTTGATGAATAACAAACCTATATATCAACATAAAAAAAAAGTTATAATTTTTCCTCATAATTTCTTTGCAGCAAAACCGTAACGTCGATATGATCACAATCGATCATGTTACCGCAAAAACGAAGGCATCACGCCTGGATCGCGGTTTCATACGCGTCATTGTAATCTTATGTCGTGTCCATCCCGGTGATACACCGGCCTCCTTTATGTGCCAAGGCTTTATAGAATTTCTTATCGGCAATCATCCTATTGCAGCAGCGCTACGTGATAGTTTCATCTTTAAAATTGTGCCGATGGTAAATCCAGATGGAGTCTTTCTGGGTAATAATCGTTGCAATTTAATTGGACAAGACTTAAATCGTACATGGCATGTATCTACAGAGTTCTCTCATCCTAAGTTGTATGCGATAAAGAATATGCTCAAGGAACTGGACAATTCCGATGTAAGCACCCAGTTGGCTTAATGTTTAATACTGTCTGTATGTATACAGATGAGTTTTCTCTTTATAGATTTATCAAATTGACTTTGTGATCGATTTGCATGCGAATACAAGCCTTCATGGCTGCTTTATCTATGGCAGTACATACGAAGATGTTTACCGGCATGAGCGCCATCTGGTTTTTCCTCGTCTCTTCGCCACCAATGCGCAGGACTATGTCGCCGAGAATACCATGTTCAATGCAGATGAGAAGAAGGTTGGCAGTGCACGTCGCTATTTTTGTGAGCGCCTAAGCGACACCGTGAACGCCTACACGGTGGAGATCTCGATGGGCGGGCATTACTTAAAGGATGGCAAGACTGTAGCGCTCTACACCGAGGATGGCTGTAAGTGAAAATTCGAATCAGTAATGTATATATAAATCCACATATCTAGTTATAATATCCATTACCAGATTACCGTTGTGGACGCAACCTGGCACGCACCTTCCTCCACTATTATCGCTTCATCAATGTGCTGCCGACACCTGTGGTTTCCGAGGTGCGGTCGCGTCGACGCAATCGTCCACGCACGCATCACTCGCGTTCACGTTCCCGCACCCGTTACGAGGTGAAGCCGCGTCCGAAGACCACACGCTGTTATGCGCCCATCGCTTACACGAATCTCTCAATACATTACGATTCCGGTGGCTCGTCTGACGAGGGCGGCTTCTCGCCTACACGCCCCATTGCGCCAGGCAGCAGCCTCTTCAGTGGCTATCGAAATTATCGGCGTACGCATGGCAGCTCTGCCGTGACGCACGATCAGTATGCGCTGTTGGCGCTCAAGGCAACGCGTTACGATCACTTGGGTGACTTTGGCGGCGGTGGTGGTGGTGTTAGAGCGCATGCATACCAGCAGCAGGGTCGTGCCGCAACAGCGGAAAAATCAAGCAAAGCAGTGACATTCGAGCAGCCATTAAATGTGCCACCAAAGCCATATTTATCGATTATCGATCTCAATCAGCTGACACGCGGTAGTTTGAATCGCAAGACGGGCAGCTTCGATGCGGATCATCGTTGATTTTGAGTGAAGGCAGCGGCTAGAATGCGTGCAGCTAGCAAATAGATAGGATAACAAAATTTTCGCGCGAAAACTTATTCAATTTCATTACTACAAATTTTTCTTATAAATCTTTTACGTTTTGTTACCTCTACATAAATAGCAATGAATTTGAAAGCTTTTCACCACTTCTTATACAATATTTGCACTAATAATAAAAAAACAAACTCTTTACGCAAACGAAACTCGAATCAATTAATCAAATGAATTGCAGAGTATTGCCATCATCCGAAAAAAAGTAAATGAACAAATTTTAATGCATCAGTATATGTATGAACATTTTATTTGAAGATATTTATATAAAATGTATTGCAGCATGAATACCCGCCGCCTATTGCATTTCAGGGTCGCTGCCAACTGTAATCGAGTGTAGAGTACATACTTGGATTTATATTTGTATACCTAAGTGTATTATAAATAATACTAATTAGGTATTTAGGTACATTTTAAAACTTTTATCTGAACGTCAGCGCATAGACATACACACGAGTACATACACGTAGAGTGAGCGCAACAAATGCATATTTGTGCCGATGGTCCGTGCATTGGTGTCGCTATTATTTCGTTTTTTTTAGCAGGAAAAGAATATAATCGTTCCGCATACGTTTTTGATTTAAATTGACTTTTATTTATTTTGGCTCGCATTCTAATTTCTCTGAACTGCAGCGGATACAAAGACGGCAGCTGGTCAAAAGAAATGAGCGTGAAAAATGGTTACATACGAAAGGTCTCGTCTGCATTGATATAAATTATAGATACAAAACACTCGTACACAAAGATATGTGCATATGTACATATATGTATGTACATATAAAGTACAATCAAAAATGTCTAATACGCAACATTGCAACTGCAAGCAATGAGAGCCAAAATAGTTTTCAAATGTTTTAAGAATTGATTTAATACTTTTATATGTATATGTATGTACATAAAAATTTGTTTGTTTCGTCCAAACTAAGAAAACGAAAGGTCATAGTATATAATTTTTTGAGCTTCACTGAGACATTGTCTGAAGAATATATCGAGAAAATTAAAAAAAATTCCACTGGTAACTGCAAATATAGTTTATTTTACGACAAACACTATAAAAACCCAAGCTTAAAACTTTGAACAAAATTTAAAAAAACCACGGTTGATTTTAGTCACTTGAAACTTGTACAATATTACACTACATAGTAATTGAAAGTCTAAAAAACTGCATACTCGAATTTTTTTTAAACTTTTAAGAAAAAAGTTGAATTTGAGTAAGATTTTTCCAAATAAGTTTGATTTTTAAAAATTTAATAAAAAGCTTTAACTTATATGTATTAAGTTTCTGTTAGAAATCAAACTACACATACAAATTTTATATAAAAATTATTAAAAATAAATAAGTTTACATATGTAAGTGGCAAATAATATTATTTTGAATTTTTTGCAATAAGACATGTTCGACACTGTATCTGGTATTTGCTATGGTATTATAAAAATAAGTTTTCAGAGCTAAATTACCCTTTGAGTATAAAAAAAAGAATAATAAAATTGAAAGCAAATGCTTCGAAATGTTTATCAACGTGAAAAGATCTGGATCAACCTCGCAAATGAGAGAGGGAAATTGCGAAGTTTTTTTGTTCTCGCTACAATCCGACACATGGTTGTAGTGTCGTATAAGTAGAAGAATATTAATGCATATAATTAAAATGACATCCCCAAGTTAAAAAATATTAGCAGTAGCTTGCACATACTCGTAAATAAAATTCCAACTGACAGATGAACCCCAAGGAATGTCATCAACAACTATTCGACAAACATGATTGCCGCCAAAAACTGGTATACCTCATTGAACGGCTTTGTCTCGTCGACATAAGAACTACAAAACAATTCAAACACACATACAAATGAGTATGTAAATAGAGACTTGACTGAAGTATGTGAAAAAAAATACAATGTACTAAATCTCAAATACGCATTTAGCTGAGAACATTTTTGCTCCCATCCAGCCGCAATACCAAACGCTAACTGATTTTTTGTTTACTGATACTTTGGCATTCTTTTGGTTTTAGTTTTATTCACTTGTTTGGCTTGATGTGGGCATCAGATACATACATACATATGTATGTACGATTGAGGATTATCATACACAACTTCTTTTACTTTTTTTCCATGCCTGTATCGGCTCTACCATATTTAAGCAAAATGTGAATTTCTAGCATTTAATATTAGTAACCTTAATTACGGCCAAAAATGACCATCGAGTCTGGGCATTACTGATCTGGGAGTTTCTCCTGCCATTCTTGTTGTGTGTCTCTCCGACACATATGTACATGTAGATATAAAGTATACTTATCAATGTAACAAGTACATAGTATCAACGCTACGCTACGTATAAATACGTAACTAGTTTGATTGAGTTGCCTTTTTATTATCATATGCCCAGAGAGTGACAACATTTTAAAGCAAGTAAACAGCAAAAAGTAGATGATATGCATTTTTTGGCAGTTTGAGGAGGGAGTGTAAGAGTATAAAACTGTAAGAGTTATAAATAATGTTATGTAGCCTTTGTGCATATGTACATACAAATGTATATGTACATACTAAGTGGGCGCAAGGTTGACTACTGCTTCGGCATTTGTTTTGATTTCTAGTGAAAACGTAAACGGGCTTTAAACAAATAGACAATGAACGATACTGTTCGCAAATAGACAATAGACAATGAACGATACAGTATCTTAGAAGCCCTTGCGATTCAGGTAAAATATATAATATGGGTATTCATCTAAACGCTCAAATGCTTCGTAACTGCGAAAACATTGTAAATAAACTTTAAAAAAGAAAATATATTTTAATAAAGCCTGGAGACACACATATGTATGTTGTTGGTCAAACAAATAACGAATTAATTAAGCCCAACAAAATTTAGTTTTATAAAAGAAGTGCACCATTTAACAATAAGAACCGTTGTTTCAAGGAGTTTTTTTTTTCAACACGTTTATTAAAAGGGCAAATACATTTTATTAGGCTTCTTGAAAAATCGGCCCCTTGTAAGTAAAACAAAATATCATTGTTACTTATTGAGCTCGAGGCCGGTATAACGAAAGATTTTCTTTTGGAAAACCACAACAGTATTAACGGTACAAGTTGTAGCCGCTTTTTCACTATAACTTCTACCAGTAAAACTGTTGTTACTTTTCCAAATAAAGCTTCTATTAAACTGCCTCGAACTCGAAAAAAACAGCGATTTTTCATTTTAAAGGCCACTTAAAACTTTTTGACAAATTTTTTCAAACTCGTTGAGAATAATCTTTTACTCAAAATCTAACTTAAAAAAATAAACATTATTTTGTGATCTTTTGTAGAAAATTTAAAATGTTATCTGAGCTAAATTTTTTATTTACGTTTACTGTAAGCCAACACGTTTCATTGAGATGATTTCAGATTGAATATTGCGTAATCATACAATACATATATTCGTTAAAAATATTATGAATGTATTTACTAGATACATATAATTTATGTTATACTATATTCATATACATATGTATGTATATAAAAGGAAACGAAAGTACATATGTATGTATATAAAAATAATAAAGTTCATTTAAAACTGACACTGAAGTCAATTTAGCGATAATGATTACATAACTTGGTGATATGCATGAACGTAGACATTAGATACTGCATGTAAATGAGAGGAGAGATTTTCTGAAATAGATGTGCGACTGTGACAACAAATGCTAATTTGCTGATTATAATTAATGTTATTGAAGTGAACGATGCGAACCGTCACCCAATTGGCTAACTAAGGTTTTTGAATGCCGGTCGTAGACCTTTGGCAGTCAAATATTCAACGGAGAGATGCGATTGCGGTACTTTGCACATGTGATATTAGAGGTTCATACATAGATACATACTAGGCATGTCAATCCCGAGATTTCGGGATCCGTCTATTAAAATCCCGGAATTGCAGAAAACAGTGAATTTAGTAGCCATTTATTTTTTAAATTTTTAATTTACATTTTTTCTAACAAAAATAAACCTCAAATTATATAAAACATAAAGAGCTGATCGAATAAAACAAACATATAGCACACTAAACACACCTTTCAGAGTTGTATTGAAATACGAAAATTTAACCTGAGAAACAAAAACAACAACTTTACAACTGTTGTATTACGATAACACAATACGACAGATAACACGGCTTGTAAACTTCCTAAAGGCTTTGTTTTGCCCTTGTGAACTGGAGAATATCCTCCTCGAGTAGAAAATGAGCCTTACTCAAAGATAAATTGCATCAAGTTTTAACGAGCAGCTCGCAATTGTCCCATAATCGAAAGGCATAAAATTGATCAGAAGGCTTAGTAAAAGAAATTGGGAGCATTTACAATTGCTTCTGTACCCAATATTTATATTTGTACTTGAAGAATAAATTATTTTGTATGTGTGCCAAATTTTACGTTTATTTCTTTTTGTTCCTGAAAAGACCAATAAATACATATACATACATGAATTTCGACTAATCGTTCTTTGTTATATAAATTTTTTTAGTATACTTCTATAATACAACGATTACAAACATGTTATATTTTTTGACAAATTAAAATTTACGAATTAAAACTTCGTGAAATTCAGGATCCCGGGATTGTGCCGTGATTTTGTTTTCAGATCTCGAAAATCCCGGGATCAGTTAAATGCCAAAAATTTACATCCCTAATACATACATACATGTTAAGTCCAAGATGTATCTATTACAGGTGACATCGAAAAAATACGTGCTTCCTCTTATTCCACATGTCTAAAAACTGTATGTCAAACTATCACGTGTTTTGCCTTTGTTTATGTTTTATTGTTTACAATTTTCGTTTGCGACAGGATTGTGTTTTGTGACTACGCGTTATTTTTGTGAAAAATCTTGCTAAAAACTAAAATTTAAGTTATGTGCGATATTTGCGGAAAGCCTAGGAGGATGGGCGACTATTTTTCCGTGTTCCGCTTGATGTGCGACGCAGAGCTTAATGAAGTGAATACATCGGCATTGCAAATGCTCCTTTAGTGTTATAAATGTTAGCATATGTTATTGAAGTTCACTAAAGATAGAAATAATGCTTTTAATTTGCAATATGTATGTACATTTCTATAGTTTTTACCTTTTTTTAATTGTTTCCATTGATTTCATTAGCTGTTTGTATCATGAAAATATATACACCCAATAAACATTTAGGCTTGAGCTCAACTTGAGGTTAAGTTGAGAACTAAGGTACTTCTCAAACCTCCAACGCTGTTTCTCAAGTGCATCTCAAGTTGAGAATCATAGCGTTCTCAACAAAAAGGGCATTTTTTTTGTATGGCAATAATTATGATTCTCAAGTTGAGAAAAAGTTAGTTCTCAACTTGATCTCAAATGTGATTCTCTAATTGGTCTCAAACGTTTAGTAGCAGTACTGAAATAAAAATCAAAAATATATTTTCTTCCATTTGAATTTAAAATACCGTGAATAAATGTATGTAAATTCATTATACTCGTACTTTATTACTTTTGATAGTCATATGAAAATACCAAAAAAATGAGAAGAGTTGGAGAAATACGTTGGATATCAACTTGAGAACTATAAATTTCTCCAAGGTTTGAGAAAATTGGAGAAATACGTTGGATATCAACTTGAGAACTATGAATTTCTCCAAGGTTTGAGAAATATTTTTTTGATGTTTGTTGGGCATAAACAAAGCAAAGCAGCGGTTTCTGACATACGGTAGAATAGTCGTCAAACGGGACATTTTGTTGTTGCCTGATCAACTCAACCTTACATTATTGAGTCATGGTTAAGTCTCAAAAACTCATGATACAATCATTTTTAGAGGTAGTTTCACTCTCTCATTTCAGACGCCATATTAACCATTTGGCAGAAACAGTGTTCCTGATTTTCGTGCTACCAATTCTTTATTAAAAAATCCTCTATTTTTTAGAAAACAAAGCCAACAATATTTTAATCGTGACTGAAGAATCATGTATTATAATACTAAGATATGAATATAGATGTTTTTCTCATCACTTGAGGCAATAAATATTTATTATGTTCTTGAAAAATGTTTTAAATATTACGAGAGATGATTTTATTTGCGAAAACAATTAATATTAATATTAATTAATCATGTTCATCAATATTGTGTCGATATATTAATATTTGTATTACGGGTTATTGTATAAGAATCTATTATTATTATTAAGTTAGTACGGCGTAATAAACAAATGGATTGCAAAAAACAAATGTAACTTCTAATGATGGTAGCAGCGAGTTTCGACACTGACGAATTCCTTGGTGGAATTCATATTATCAGTTGCATTTTTTGTTTATGTAAGCCAAAAATGTATCGGTTCTTTTCTTGATACATATTTGATCAATAAAAAACAAAATCAAGTCGCTTATTAGAAACAAAATCACATTGTTAGTAACATTTGTTCCATGTTCGATATTTATTTTTGCGAACGCAACCCGAACACTTCACGATGTGAAACAGCTGTTAGGCACAACGCCACTTACGATCGACTCGCTTTACTACTAATGGCAGGAAACCCGCGAATTTTTGAATTGTATAATTTCTTTATTCGAAAATCTTTGTGCTATTCTGGTACTGACGTCGATTTTGGGGCTGATGCATTCACCCTATATAAGGCGAATCAAAAATGGCTTGCATCAAAAAATTGCGCCAAATTTAGTTAATAATGCAGTTATACTAAACTTATTAATATCTTTTAAATGGCGTTATCCGTTTTTGGATTTCTTTTATTTTGTTTCCAAGATATTGAGTAAAATGTAATGCAACTTGAAGGCTTAAGAAATTATAACTTATAGTACAGCATTAAATACACGTAATGTTAAATGAAACATAAGTATGTACGTACATATATAAAATTTACACGATTTGTATTTGAAATACCATAAAACTAAAATCAGACTCCCACTTGTATATTTCAAAGTATTGGCAATATTGGGCGTCTGCTGTCGAACAATGTTTCTGTCAGAAAATTAAAAGTGAAACTACATCTAAAAATATTTGTATCATGCAAAAACTAATTTTTTTACTATTTTTGTGCGGATACAGTGATTTCCTCTCTCCACTAGTACTTTTTTTGTTATTTAATTTTCCGAAATCGCTTTGGATTTTCCCTTGGCTTGCACCAAAGACTCGTACAAAGATATAAACATACATAACATATGTACTATGTATGTAAAATGTGTTTGGAGATGACATGTTTTCAGAAAATTCGAATTATGTACATATATTCTTTCTACCAAATTCATACATTTCTAATAACTTAATTTTCCCGCGTTAAAAAATTTATATGAGAACGTTCGACTGTAAATATGTACATACATATGTATGTACATATAGGCTCTTTAAAATTTAATAGTTAACAAATATATTACGATTTTGACAAATCTAACCTTGGCACAACCGGAACTGAACGTTATAAGACAAATGTATGTATATGTACATAATCCATGTTTATATGTATATACATTTGTATGTGTGTATGAGTATGTACGCACATATAAATATAAGCAATTTAAAATTGTCACTATAAACAACAAAAATCTCGGTTTACAAATTTTTAGCATTTCCAACGAGTATGGTAAGTTTTGAAAAAAAGTACAAAATAGCGGTATAATAACTTTTTGAATTGAGGCTTAAAACCTAGAGTTTAGTCCAAAACTTTATATCGATAACTTAAAGCATATAACATTATTTGTATTTACTCTATAGGCAAGTTTAAAATAGTACCTTTGTAAACGCTCATACAATCAACATGGCAACACTAATGTGAATACATACATACATATATCAAATCTGATATTTTTATGGCAAATTTTGTCATTTTTAAGATTAAACATACACAGAAAGTTTTTGCATATGGCTGTTATTTGAGTTGTTTAGAGATACTAGAAATCTTCACCTTGGTAAAAAAAATGGAATTTAATATTAAACATTTTGATGCAATGTGATGATCAAATCGGTTTGCCTGAAAACATCGATGCAGTACGTGAAATGATATTGCAATGTCGACAATCGGTATTTTTTGAACTGTCAATTAGGGTTTTTCTTAACTGTCAATACCAAATGGTGCTCAAACATTTGTTTGGAAAAATATGAAAAACGAATCGCAGAAGACGAATCATGTTTCACCACACAATGAGCAATGAGTTTTTGAGCATTGAAAATAATTACCACCCCTCGTATACACACATTTTTAAATATTCACGCTTAAATACAGTCGATTTCATTTTAACGCGGTTCTTATTAACGCGGAGCTTTCTACAATCCCCCATTGTCTCTTTTTACAAATTTTTTTTAAAGGGTTTTTAATGTGTATCGAGGCATAGTGAGTATGCATGTATATACATATGTAATACATTTATTTACATCCCCAAATATGGGTTTCGGGTGGAAACTTGGCCATTTTAACGCGGAATTCTTTTTTTGCGCGGATTTTTCGCGAAATAGGTACGAACAAACAAATTTGAACTAAAATGTGGTTATTTTTACGCGGTTTTTTTTACGCGAAGAAATTTCTGTCCCAGTGAACCGTGTTAAAAAGAGATCGACTGTACACGTTTTTAAGTTTCTGTCACATGATGAACGCAATTACATTGTGAACTGCAGGAAATAATCTAAAGAGTAAGCTTTTAATCACCTCGAAATCATTAAATGTAGAACTCGCGATTGCACCAAAAATGTAGAGCTTCTTTTTCTAGCCTTTTTAATATGTACGCACTAAAATTCTTCACGAGCGTATTAAATGCCGACTTTTTGAATTGTTATACATATATATGTATATCACTTTTTTTTTAGTACTTGAGCTAAGTTTTTACTAAACTAAGTACTTGGGAAAAATCGCACTCCGAAAACTGTATCAACGCGTGATAACCGCATGCTTTACTCGACTGACTGATAAACTAGTTATTTGCTGTAGTATACAAAACAAATTCGTTTCTCGTTTGGATTCCAGCGATGAACACACAAATAAAAAGAACTGAATTTTATAATCGCCGAAACTTAAATACATATACATACATATATGTACATATATACATATGTATAAGCACATATGTAGGTATATACATAATTGTTTATGTATCTATGGGTGGTAAATAGGTAGAGAAGCCAAGAAGCGTACGCTTTCAATTAACAAACACACTGAAAATCAACGAAATCAGCGCTGTGCCGGCGAACCGAATCAGCAATCATAAGCGTTAGTAATCGAAGTAAACAGAGAGCTCACTTGACGGTTGACAAAAAAATAAAGGTAAATCTACAATATACTAAATATACATATACTTTGATGGACTCGTTGATAAGTTGTGTTGGTGAGCGTAAAAACGCCGGAGACATGCAGCTGTACGAGTACATACAAGTAGCGAGTAGTAGAATGCGCGACGATAAAACTGAATTTAATATGAGTGATTAAATAAACGCCAATGACAACATTATACTGCCAACTTAACCCTTATGTACAAAGAGGTGGTACGAACCACCTAGCAACAAAAACTTAAATATCTCTAAAACCTAACCACTTACGACCGTGAAATGTCATGATAGCCTTGTGCTAACATTTTTAAATACCTTAATGTTTAATAAAGTCCATTTAATATTTTTTAGAGTATGAATATCCATAGTCCTAGGCAAAGTGATGGTACATTGGTACCTTTAAATATTTGCATATATTATAAATAAAAACTGTTTCGAATTTCACTTATTTGCATCGCAAGGCTTCGCTAAGATAATGACGCGGATGAATGTGATCCGTTTCATGACAGCGATTCAGATTAGCCTGATTATAAACATTTTGAAGATGTAGCTGCTGATACACAAATGGACATCAAATTGAAAATAATGCTAATGAATTGGATAGTGGTGATAGAGATTATGAAGAAGAAGTGATCAATTAAATTGATAGTTTAGACGATTTATACTTATAAAAAAAAAGAGAAAATAAAGGGAATGAAGAATAAGTCTGGTCCAACTAGACTGCGTGCTCATAATGTACTCCGCGAGACAAACAACGATCCACGGCGAAAAATAATTCAATCGGCATAGTTGAGATTTTCAAATCTTTTATCACTGATGAAATGGTTTATATCACGTGTACGTGAGACTAATATTAGAGCCTCATAATCACCAGCAGTAACGGTATAGATTGAACCTCTCTCCAATTGAGTTCCAAGCGTATGACAGCCTGTGACAGCACATTCACACAAACTAGAGTATAAGAAACACGGTAAGATCTTAATATCAAAATCCTGGTATTTAATTGCTTAGCAGTATAATCACATAAAAAATACATGGTGTACATAAGGGTTACACAATGTCGCATTAACAGTGAAAGCTCAATAACAAAGTGATTCACCAAAAAAGTAACTACACTCAGGAGAGATGTCTAAAAGAGAACATATTGATGTTCCTAAAATTGATCGATGCGCGTACTCTTAATATTGTCATTTTTGTGCATACATACTTAAGTACATATTATATTTGTTTTATGTTTAGTACATACGAATTTGTGTTTTACATACATATGTACATACATAAGTACATATCATATATTTTTCTTGTCCTCCACCAATCCCAGCGGAATGATTGCGAAAACTAAAAACTTTGAAGACTCCAAAAACAAAAAATACTTTCTTAAATATACAACTTTAGAGCAAAAAAACAACTTTATTGAACATTAATTACACCGGTTTGACAACTAAAAAATATATTCGAAAATAGCGTAGATTTTCAGCAATAAGCAACAAAAACAAACACATAAATTTTATCACGTCAGGGCTTTGACCTACTGAATGTCACATAATCAAAAAGTTTTTTTGGGAGACCATAACATTTTTTTTAATGATTGTATATTGGGGATTCTGAGCTTTAAACTAAGTTATGAATATTTTGATTTAACCATCCGATATATCGGATCCGCCATTATGAACTTTTGGAGTATGACTCTTCGAAAACACTAAGATATGCACGTGAAATAAAAATCATTAAGCGTCACAATATATCTGATTAGTTCCATACATGTAAGACTTTATAATGGATATGAAGAAGATTCGTGTTCAACGGAAAAAAATCGACTGTTCTATGAAAAATAATTAACTTTCGCCAAACTTTATAAAACAAATATACATATAATTGTTAGCGAAATATATAATTGTTAGTGACCCTCGAGAAGAGCTTAAATGTTTTCGATTACAGAATGCTGATGTCGATTATCAACACATGTGGTTTGAAATTATGCTCATAATTCATTATTCAGCATTAAGACCGCTTTAGATACTGGGTATGTGAAAACATACACATATCTTTACATATATGTACATATATTCGTAGAGGTTTGCCTTTTTAGCATTAAGCAAGCGAACAGCTGGAAAGCAACAAAAAAATAAGCGCAAAATAGCAAAATCGTAAAAAACTGCACGAAAGCAACAATGCGCATATGTACCTATGTACATACATAAATAGGACCGTTAACTTACCATGCCGAGAAAATCTGAGTTTGTGGAAATACAATCTCTCCAACATGTTTCAATTAAAAAGAAATATTGAATTCAAAAATATTTTAATTCAGATTTATGGGTATTGCAATCAAGACTACAATCGTTATTTACATTGTGGTTATCTAATCAGAGTTAAGAATTGCTCAACTCGACGTCACGTGGTATGATCAAGAAGAGTTTCAACTGATAATTTTCCAAAAATTTTGTCGGGTTCCTAGGGTGTTTTGTTATGTTTTTAAAATACCATTCATGAGATAATAAACAAACGTCCCTTCCTTAATTGCTATAAACTGTGGAAATATTTCTTATTAGAGATAACAGGAACTAAATACGAACTCCGGCAGCGCGCGTTAAAGTTTGTGCGAATCGCAGTTATACATACATATATACATATGTATGTATATACATATGTATGTATATACATATGTATGTATATACATATGTATGTATATACATATTCGAAGGACTATTTCAGGAACAGCGATACCCACGGGTCTTATTGTAAAATGGTCAGCATGAGCGGGGTTTGGAAAATGTTTACAAAATTAAAGACGAGAAGGGTCGAAAAATTCTTTCTCGGCATTACTAATACAATTTCTTATACATATGTATGTAGCTCCTCCGCAAGCCCAAATGCCCTATAAACTTTAAAATATATCCACGAGGTAGGTAGTGTATATGATCTTATTTCGGCCAATCTTATCAAAGGAACCTTTCCCTTTTTCACGCTATGGTCTCCCACTCCGGGCAGGGCCTGAGATTTTCTCTATGTAGTACTCTTCCTTATGTTTTTTACTTTCCATTTTGACCATCGACCAAATTTGGACAAGTTTTGTTGTTATATAAGGATGAAAAAGTTCCTTATACATTATTGGGGAGTGGGTAATGAAAGATTTTCCTACCGGGAGAGTGTGTATACATGTAGGTATGTAAATGTATAGGTAAGCTATTGCATATACCGATTTAAGAGGGGTGGCGCAGGTAGAGTTAGGTGGCAAGGAACGGAACCGGTGCGAGTGAGTAAAAGTTGATAACTGTACACGCATACGTGCATACATTAAATGTACATACAATATGTATGTATGCACATACATATATAGCAAAGGTGCAATTCAAACAAATTTTAAAAAATGGGACGCACCCCATATAACAAACAAAAAGCCAATGTGGATGAGTTGAAAACAAGAAGTATGTATTTGTGACATCTCACTGAAAGTAACGAAAGCGAAACGGCAGCGGTAAACAATTACCATACATATGTATGTATGTATGTACAATTAGGGAGTTCACAAGCCGTGTTGTTGGTCGTATTTCTTTAGTGCGCTATTGAAATAACAGAGGAACTTGTGAACGCACTCTGTTTTTCGTTTACTATTTTATCTGGTAACCAAGCAGTTAGTCCGCAAAAAATCACTTATAATAAACTTGAGCGATCGGTTTCTTTAAAATATGTATACGTACATAACCATTTTATGTGTTATTATGTTATTTTATTTAACATTTTTCAATAAAAAAATAAACCTTAAATGATGATAAACAGAAAGAGCTGATCGAATAACACACACAAATAACACACTAAACATACCTTTTAGAGTTGCATTGAAATTCGAAAACTTAACAGGTGAAACAATACCAACAAATTTACTACTGTACACGATACGCCGAAATACGACCAATAACATGAATTGTGAACTCCCTAATTGCACATACATACATACATACATATGTATGTATGTATGGATATTGTTGATCGCTGTCTTTTCGCTTTCGTTACTTTCAGTGAGATGTCACAAATACACACTTCTTGTTTTCAACTCATCCACATTCGCTTTTTGTTTGTTATTTGGGGTGTGTTCTAATAAATTTTGAAAAAACTAATTTGAACCCACTAATTTTGATATTTAATAGACAAATTAAATACTTTATATATGTATATGTATATACTTATAAAAACACTTATAATTAATTGTGTGCAAGTTGTTAAGGAACCAATCCATTTTAAACTTAATACGAAAATCTACTAAGTCGAGATAAATGGTTTCTCCAAATTTCCACACATAATGTACATACATACATACATACATATGTATGTATGCATGTACTTATGTAAATATTCTCCATTCGTTGCGATATTTACAGAAGAAATTCATGGCATTCGGGGCCAAGTTAGCCGACCGGCCGATCAGCAAGCAATGCGCACCGTATGGAATGATATCCCCATATGTACATACGTTCATGCAAACATACGTTACCATATGATTGTACATACATATATACATATTTACGCATGTATGCATGAACTTTTATTTACATGTATGTATGTATGTGTACATATACATATGGGCGCATATCGCACAATTTTAAGCGGTGTGAGAAGTTAGCTGGCGCCGTATGCCAACTACACACCCAAGCACTTGCATACATTTATACATAGGCATATACTCTGTACATATGTTTTACTTATGGATGTACATTTATTAACAAATTATTAACACATTTTAGTGATTATCGCTCTATATTCGGCTTTAAATTCTAATTGTTGGTAGTTTTTAAGCGACAGCCATATTAAATTCAACTTGTAAAGGGATTTCATATACATAGATTTAAGGGTTTCTTATTACTTGTTCCGGTTGAGAAGCATTTTTCAGATGTCCTTTTATTTCTACTTAAAACCGATGTCAGGATGTGATGTTTTCTGTCCGCTTTCACTTGCTTTTCTAATAAGCTTCACACTGTCGCCTTTTAAAAGAAAATTTTTCTAAAAATATATGTATGTAGTTTCTTTAACTGCAAGCAAATACAAAAAAAATAATTAAAAACTTTTCTTAATACGCAGCAATTTTTTCTCGAAAATGCACTGTACGTAGCGAAGAAGAGACTGAATAATATTTATTTCGATGACGAGTCCCAACCAAATGCACCAGCAATATAGTCCCCCAAGCAGTAGACAGCGCAGCAGAGTAGCTGGCTGCCAGGTTACAAAAACAACCATATCGGTCTTGTGGGGCATAAACATGATAACTTTAGTTCTATTAGTTTTGTGTTTGGTGTACTTATTTGGTTTATTGTATTTACATTTGAAATGTGATATTCATGATAGCTGAAGACAGATGTTTTATCCTTTAATTAGGATTTTCTACTTTTTTATAGTTTAGATTATTTCGTATAACGCAAGTGGGCTCTTTTGCAAAATGTGGGACAAACTTATCAGTTTTATATGATGCACTAGATATACACATAAACTGGAGCATTCAGAAATATACACAGAGAATTTGGCGCTCTCCGTGCGGCCACAACTGAGAGATATTTTATTTTGATTTCTGCTATTGTTTGAATTATTACTATTTAAATTACACAAATTAATTCACTTAAGATATATTACCCAGTCAATTTGTTGACAACTCTTTTGTTGTTGTACGCGTTTAACACTATCAAATACGCACTTTTAAGTCACAAATCTAAATGTTTTACTTTCTCTAATTTGCACAAGTTCTAATTAAAACACAGTATTAGGTTTGTACTCGTACTTCTCCAGTAAGAATTATCCAGTAAAGAAATTTCTTAGAATTTGACAACGTTCGCTCTCAGAGTGAAAAATATACCAAAAAGTACAAGAACGGAAAACCAGTAAAAACTTGCAAGTTTGACGAACAGCTGATTGAATTTTTGTCCGCATCCAAATATACAAAATGAAAAACGTTGCATTAGTGTTTTCCTGAAACATTCCACTAACGAAGCTTAACCAAAGGAACTTGTACTTGCTTCTTGCATGTTTGATACCCACATTTTATAATTTTCGCCTTTAAAACTCTTAAACAAAAATTTCCAAATTATCCAAATTGCAATCAGCTGCTTTTGATCAGCTGTTTTTCCACATGCAAGTTTTTACTGGCAAAAATTTGTCCAGTAAAAATTATCAACTTCCCCTCAAAACGAAATGTCAATTCGCTCTCTCGATTTCCCCTACTTTGCAAGTTTCTTGCAAGTTTTTGCGTACAAGAACGCCAAAACGTGATAGTTTGTAACAATTGTTACGAACTATTGACATCGAGAACAGTACTATTGCCAGCTGGCGGAATGCAGTAAGTAGCACAATCTACTACGCAGATACAGGGTGACAAATCTATTACATTGTGTACCCAACACATGGTGCTTCAAAAGCAATGAAATACATAACAAATTGAGTGTACTATAAATTTAAGATATATGTATGTTTGTTTGACTGAACGCAAACAAATATGATGAAAGATTTTATTAATAACTGTACTTTTTAATTAAATCGTATTTTTATCTGAATTATATATCAGTCGAAAATATGTCATTACATTATTCAGTACATGAAGCATGCTGTGTTTCAGGGTGGAGGTCCTGAATAAGTGGTGCGTTAATTTGCTGGTTCAATAAATGGCACCAAAGAACGTAAATAGATTTAAATAGATTAAAAATCTATATAAAATAATATCAATTGCCTTTAATTAGAAATTGTCAATATTTATTCATAACACGCAGGCGTAATGCCGTCGGCAAAACCACAAATTTTTGTAAACATATTTGTGCAACATATGAACCTGCAACATTTATCACAATAAATTTGAGCAGAAGAATGTCAGTTTACAGAAATTTAGTGAAATTCTTCTGCTAAATCTCTGTGCAATAACATTCTGGATTCCCTAGCGCGCGCGTTTCACAAATTTATTTTTATCGTATACGAAATGCACCTTCTCATTATTGTACGTTCTCTGGTTGGACCTAACTTCTTTTTCATTGTCCTTAGTAAATTTAAAAAAAAACATAGATTTACGTTCTTTGGTTGGACCTAACTTCTTTTTCATTGTCCTTAGTAAATTTAAAAAAAAAAACATTGCCATATTTGAATTGTGCTTATTGTGTTGACTTTATTTCCCATTAAAGGCTGTATATCGAAGGCTTATCTATGAAAATTGATTATATACAGGGTATTGGTACGCTCCCTAGCCAATTTGTTTCGATAATGTTAATTTAGAAAAGAAGGGCTCCGAATCCGCTTCTCCACTGATAATTTAACCAATATCTTTGTCAATTTCATGATGTCCGGTCGCAGATTATGTTTATACGTAGTGGATTTTGACCGAGCTGAGCATAGTACACCAGCTATTTCGGGTTTTCGCTAACTGGCGACAAGTCGTTTACCGTTTAATCAAGTCCTTCTCTATTGCCACCAGCACCAGGTACCGCATCGAAAACGCTCAGCGCTGGAGGGCTTTAAACCATTCGAATAACATAGCGTAGGAAGCTTAGTAGGTAAATCTTAATTCGCTGCACTATATCAGTGTCCTTGTACTGCTTATCGTTCCATCGTCTACAAAATCTAAAGGTTCGAACGAAAACGACACTGCAGATGGCACAACGCCGAAACCGACATGTCAATAAAATCGTTCCAATTGACATCATAATGGCAAACTCTTTCTTTATAATAATGCTAAATTCTTGGCCATATATGTATGTATATAATTATATGAGTTTTATTTCTTCTTAAAACCACACGTCTAAAAAAGGCCCTTAACAACTAATGGTTTTATTTTCTTATTTTCTTACCCGTCTTGACGTGATATTGCCATTGCTCCAATTTAAGTATACACTCAGGGAAAAACGGGATAAAATCAAGAAAAACGTTCTTATTTTAAGTCTATCCATTGTTGAAAGTCTGTTAAGTCTGAAAATTCTTAGTCCAAGAACGATAATCTAATTTTAAGAACGCCTCAACTTAAGACTGCTTCGTTCTACCAAAGAACAATTATTCTTAAATCAAAATTGGTCGTTCTAGATTTAAGATTGCTACAGTCTAATATTAAGAACGTATGTTCTTGATTTAAACCCGTAATGTTCTTATATATATTTCTTATATCAAGAATTTGTTCTTAATTTAAAGCAATTTGGTCTTATATTAAGACCGCTTGGTACAAACAAAAAATAAGAATAGGATAATCTAAAATTGAGTACGACCGGGCTTAAATTTAGAACTTTTTCCCTCAGTGTAGACATTCCAAGTAAATGCCTTTAAATAGTAGTCACTTTAGATTCTTTGAGGCTTTGTATTCTTTTCATTGGGAAGTATCGTTACTAGGCTGGAATGACGCCAGCGTATTATTTGTTCGTGGCGCATTTTATTTTAAAACAGTTTGACATGCACAGTGGCAACCAAACTGTCGGTCACAGTCACAAATACTGGTGAGTTCTTACATCGGATAAGTCAAAGTGGACCACCCATTTCGTATACCTCCGAAAACCTATGATTGATTGTTACTCATGAAGATACTTCGGTGCTTGTATGGCATACAAATAATTTCGGAAACCGAGTGGTTCAGCGACCTACGCATAAATCCCTGACAAGAGTAATCGGCTCAGTAAATCTGCATTTCCTAATCGGTATTGGCATTACTAATCAGCTAAACTGTTGTCATTGGAAACATTACGATAATACAATAAAGTTGGAGCCCAAAGAGCTGACACTCTTCCTAAATACAATACAGACACAATGCTATCTACGGATCACAATGCTATAGCAATTACATGACAAGAGTGAGTGGCTCCAGACGAGGCTGAAAGGAGGACTATTTCGTTTGCAAAAAACTCAAAGTAAAAATTTAAATGCCATTAAAAAGTTCGCAACCTCCCTTTGCCTATTCCAAATGCCATTTAGTGTCAGTTATTATCCACATTCACCTAAGTAACTGCAATTATTAGCCATTTCCTAACCACAAATTGGTATGTTTTTTTTTATTAATAAGGTGGCAATAAAAATTTTCGCACTTGCCACAAAGTCAAAACAAGGAGCGAATGAAGCAGAAAAAGTATGCGAACAAGTCAGCTACTTGCTCGATGTGAGCGCTGAGATTTCGATTATAAATATCCACACGTCGTTACTCATTGAGTGCCACAATGTGCGGTGCACACACACACACACACACACGTACACTCGCAAGAATACAAACAAACGAAACGACGTAGGTGTTTTTACGTGGACGAGTTGCAGTGAATTGGTAACATTAGTTTCATTGCAGCTTAATGGCCGCGTCAATGGCAAAACTTAGTCCATTACAAGGCGAATTTCCGTGAATGAGTTGCAGGGCAAAGTGGCGTCCGACGCTTGCCGCCATTTGCAGCGACAGAAAATAGAAAAATGTCGCAAGGCGTACAAATGAATTTTTATGGCGGAAGTGGAAATGCGCACAAACACAATTGCATACACGAGCAAATGCATATGAATGTGTGAGAGCAGCTGCAATTCGAATGAAGAAATCGACAAAACTTTTCAGCGGAAAAAACAGCACTTGAAAAGTTTTGCGATTTCGACGCGCGCGTACAAATATGCAAGTTTGAGAGTACTCGCGATAAATGATAACGTGAAAGGGATAAAGGAAAAAGATGTACGAACGGATGTGCAATTGTTATGTGTGTTAAGGCAAAGCTGCCAGAGCGCATTTGGCTGCAAGTTTGGCTAATAAACGCGGCGTCAAACGCTGAATAGCTATTGGGAATGTGTGAATGTATTTCATATTTATGAGTTAGACCCGGAGAGGAAAATTTCTAGAATTATGATGGGATCTTTGTTACAGAAAGATCCTCAAATTACATTCGAGTCAAGTTGTGTGCTCCTATGCGGACGCTAACGAACGCTCTTTTGAAGGAATTGTAGTAGTAATTGAGATTATAGGCATGGCAAGTCATCGAAGCAGATTCCTGTTTACAGTCTCTCTTAATGATTTTCTTTTAAAAACAAAAAACTCGATATTTACAAGACTTTCAGATTATTGATACTATTCATGACTGGATAAGAAAAGTACGATAGTTGTAAAGATTTTAAGTAGCAGTGATGAACAGAAAATTTATGAAAATTCGGTTTAGCAAAATAATTAATCCAAGTTATTTTTGAGCTTTTCTTGCATTTTATTTTAAACTAAATTTTGTTTAAAATTGAAAGTTTTAATTACAGAAAAACACGATTGACTATGTGAGAAATTTTCCTTATTTCTTTAGGCTTTCTTTCAGGGTAATTTATGGGTTCTTAAGTACATATGTTATATAAACTGACACTTAAATTTAATGATAAAAATATAAATTTTATAAAAAATAAATTTCTAATCAATAATTAGAATTGACGAAAACTCAAATTGATAACAAAGCGAAGTATCAAATGGACGTTTGGTATTAATACAAATTTAATAATTTTACCTAAATTGGTCCATATTTAAGAATTTTCAGACTATCCCAACATCAGCACAGCTCAGCGGATCCATTTTTGTTGAAGTATTTCTCGTCATATATGGAGTATACATTTTTAATTTCAACTTAATTGTAGCAAAAATGTGAATTTTCTGGAAAATGCAATTTCAGCGCCACCTACCTGATCGATTTCTCATCCAAAAGTAGTTTGGTTTACATATAACTAACATCTGTATCAGTAAACTCGTATGTGCATGAATGTAAACCAAAAAGAAAAAAATAAATAAAAAGCGTAGCCGGTAAGTGACTCTCCATCGATCTGTGATACTTGTAATAAACTTCAATAAATACGCCAGCGCCTACTTCATTTAAACTAATAATTAAGTCCTGCAGGGATCTTCTCCACACATATCAATAAACAAGCGTTTACTTGCCAAAGCACGTTGCCTTTTCAATTATCCATCGGGAAAACATCCTCTGAACGCCTGATCCGCTGTTAGGTTGAGTGCATGGAAATCAGTTTTCTACATGTAAGCGTATGCTATCGTAATTTCTATACTTGACCAGGGTCATTGAACCATTAAGTGGGCAATTAAATTCAATTAACTTCCGTCAAAGAAGCAAGGCACCTTCTCTGTCGAGTCACGAGTCACGTCGCTTTATGTTAAATTACTTTGCCACACATAAATTGGCAGGTACCTGCTCTGTGCTACCACCACACCACGCCTATGACTTCCACTATTTGTTCAAAAGCAAACTGCTTGGATGCAGCATTCCTCTTTTAGCTGCTAAGCGTTGTATTTTTCCGGCGCAAAAGTTTTCTTAGCACACTTGTAAATGGCGTAGATATTAGGCCACCAACCTCAGCCGCCACCGCAATCGTTTCTAATAAATTTTCGGATTTATATCTCGAAATTGGCGAATTTGTTCACAGGGATTTTTTTTAAGATTCGCATCGCTCGCATTTTGCACTTACTTTTCTTCCACTGCTGCTGAAAAGATTTTTTTCACCACCGAGCGCTGCTTTAGCTTTCTTGTTGCATCTGCTGCAAATGCACGCCTGTGGCTGTCTGTCTGTCTGTCTGTTTGCCTATTTGTCTCCTGTTGCTGGGTAAAGTTTTTCGCTTCTTCTCTCTTTCACTTCAAGTTGCTTGCTAAAAGTTTGCTGCTTTTGCGCATTTTGATGAATATCATTGAATCTGGCGATTTTGGCGTTTACTCTGCGCGAAATTGTTGTTGTTGTTGCAGCAGAAGTTTGGCCAACTCAACAAACATTCACTATTTCCATAAAGTCAATTCGGGCGCATTGAATTATGTTTGTTTGTTGTACTGCTTGTGCGTTTATTTATGTTATTGTTTGTTGTAGTTGCTGCCGCTTTTCATTTTCAATTAATATTGATTGCTTCCATTTGTTTTTTGCCCTCATCTTTATGCGGAATTATGATAGGCGATGATAACTTAAGGAATTGGCCAGAAGGTGACGAAGGGTTTGCCATTCTCGTTAAGAAATATACGTTCTCGCAAGTATAACATATGCTAAAGATGTTTAAAAATATTGATGGCATTTCTCTGACGATTTTTATTAGAGCGATGTTATGGGACTTTATTAAGGAGTTTTTTTCTGGCTTGCCTCGAAAACGTCGTATTTTTACATTACTGGAATCTTGGTTGCAAGTTCAGTGACACGCTTGCCAATAAATTCAGGCTGCGTTGGGAAGAGTTCTTGAATAATCTTCGCAAGAAGGGCTGTGCTAAGCATGCCAGTTTTTTTTCTATATAGAGTAAAAGGGGGTAATGTGGTGCCTGGGGTAATGTCGGGAACTGGAATGAAATAATTAACTAGCCACAGTAAGGTAGGTGCTCGGTGAGCGACGGAGCTTATGCATACAATATTAGCAATGTAAAGTCATGTATTTGTGACCAAAGGTGTGGCGACTTTTGTAAAATTCACGTTTTCAGTGTTTTTTTATCGGGTAAAAAAAAATGTATCTCACAGAAAAATTTACCAGGTTAGTGTTTCCCGAAGTGAAATTTCCTGCCAATGAAAAATAATTATTTATTTTTGAGAGAATTGTATTTTTTACCGAGTTATTGAAGTTAACCTGAAAAATGACCGATGGGGAAATGTGGTGCATTTGATGTGGGGTAATGTCGTGCATTCTAAAGAGCAGAAGTAAATTGAATATGCTGATATTTAGGTATATTTTTTGAATACAAAGAGCTATTATATTTATTTTTTTTCGATCGAATTTTATGTTTCAGTATTCAAATTCTCCTTTTTTTTTTTAATAAATTGAAATTTTTATGAATTAATAAATAAATACAAAAATTGTTTCAACATTTTTTTCCATGACAACCATTTGTTGCGCATTCATCAAGTCTTTTTTTTACATATATCATCTAGCAAATAGCCTAATTTTTCTTGTTTTTAATTTTTTTTTCAACTGTTTTTCTTAACTTATATATATAACTTTCTACTTGAAATTGTTGATAGAATAATAAATAAATACATAACATCGGTTTACTTTCTTAAATCAAACCAACAATTATCATTTTTTTCACATTCTGGCAGCGCACTACGCTCGAAAAATAATGCACCACATGTACCCACAAATTTCGATTTGCCTGACATAAACATTTTACACTGCTTCTGAATATGTCACTTTCGGAGGTGAGTAGTAAATTTATAATTTCGGCAAACCGATAAATCTTAGAGAAGTGCTTTATAATTGTTTTCCTTATAAAAATATACTTTTACCGTTTTTATTGAATGAAAAGGAATCTAGATTTTAACTCTTTCAGCGGCAAAGATTCAAGGAAAATTCTACCCTTGTGTAGCAGAGAACTTTTTTTTTGTTTTTTAATTAAGTGTTTTTATTTTAATAAAAAATGATCAAATCTTAAAAAAAATTCACAAAAAATTCTTATACGATTTACATATATATTTGTTAAAAACAATATTTTATAGTGGTTCAATTTATAGACCACAGCCACTCCTTTTATGATAATCTTGGAAGCATGTTTTATTCTTTGATAAACACAACGGTACATTGCATGTTCGCTGGGAATTTCTGCGCATTCAACATTGAGATCATTCATGTCTTCCAGAAGTTGACATATTTCTGCATCGTTAGGTGCTTATGTGGCTGATTCATATTTCTTTTTAAAATAATAAGCAAAATAATTTCCCATGAAAAAAATACCTTACGTCGTGATGGTTCAAATAAGTACCACAACAAAATACACTACCAGCAATAACTATGTTGTTATATTATTTCCAAAACATGAAATTACATACCTTAGCAATATATCTGTCCAGAAAACATCAATTTTTATAATTATTTTACAAATAACTATTTTTTCTTAACTTTTTTCAATAACCATCCGCTGCGTTGCACAAAAGTTGCTTCACTGACCATTAAATGCACATAAAATACGCAATTTGCACAAAACGAAAATTTTTCTAAGAACATTATTGCTTTATTGTCCCGTTATAAAGTGCGGTTAAATTTTTAAACCTTTGAGACTTAAGTGACAACGTAAAAAATATGTGGTACGAAAAATGTACCACCCTCGCGGATAATATTGAAAATATATGGTACAAAAATTAAACCATTGCCGCCGAAAGAGTTAAATTAATTAATTTAAATAATACTCCCTTTTCTCTCGTTGATACTTTTTGGATAGATTATTGCGGAAATTTGTATGAATCGTTTGTGTTGAATTTTCTTCAGAGGCTGTAGTGTGAAATACCATATTGAACAGGCTGGCAGTCATATTTTTAAAAGAAACATTAACTTCAGCCCAAGTGTGGCATGGATTTATGGAGAGGCCTTGATTACACTGTTGAACAGGCTAAAAACCCACTAGGTTTTCTCTACAGAACTTGTACCGTTTTGTGAACTTAAAAAATACACATCGCAAATATTTTATTTATTTATCCATATTCAATGAGGCAAAAATGGCGGTTTGTGCTTTGTGTTGCATCAGCTCGACTGTGGTTTTTAAAATTAATCAATCAAAATAAAATAAAAATTTGAGTGAGACAAATATATATTTGTTACTATCTTAGAAAACTAATTGTAGTATAAAATATATAAATAATTTTCAATATTATTTTGA
The DNA here is from genome assembly GCA_963971545.1 of Philophylla caesio. Classification (NCBI taxonomy): domain Eukaryota; kingdom Metazoa; phylum Arthropoda; class Insecta; order Diptera; family Tephritidae; genus Philophylla; species Philophylla caesio. Next base: position 194,852,577 of record OZ020604.1, on the reverse strand, counting down.
ATTAAATTAACTCCGAATAAAATGTGTAAGGCTGAAATAAAATAATTTTTTTTGAATAATATGAATATTTCTAGCGATAATAATTTTTGCGCTTACACTTTATAGCTCAGTGTTTGGCCGAGCTTCTCCTACCATTTGTGGTGTGCGTCTTTATATTTTACCACAAATGGAGGGACCTACAATTTTGTGCCGACTCCGAACGGCAGATGTATTTTATGAGAAGCTTTTTCATGGCAGAAATACCCTCGGAGGTTTGCCATTGCCTGCCGAGGGGTGACCGCTATTAGAAAAATCTTTTTCTATGATTAAGATTTTGCTTTAATATGCTTATAATAATATGCGATAATATGCTTACTTGATATTTGTAGTTGGTTTTTCTACCCCTCAAATTGACGAAAATGAATGAAGCTTTGTATTTTCTCAAAAAACGATTGGGAAATTTTAACACTTCACTAAGTAATATGTTTCACTAAGTAACTAAACTACTTTCTTTTTGGACCATTATACGTACACTTGCAATCATAACCTTGTATGTTGCTTAAATACTTATTTTCTCTAATAAGCTATATTCGATGTAACAACAAAAGTGTATATTAAATGTTTATTTTAATAAAAAGAACACATTTATCTTGATTTACTTGCTTAAACAGCCGTCAACTTCGAGTAAAAGAGTACATCAACCGCAGACAATTTGGCAAAGGTAATCGCAACAATTTGTCAATAGGAATTCCCTCAAAAGCGCCAGGCAGTCGGTCAATGTGAGCTGTTGGTGGTTGGTTGCATACAACACATGTCAAGATAACAAACAACAACATGAAACATATTTTCATATGAAATAATTTGCGGTGGATAAATATAAGAAAATATAAGCGCGCAGATATTTAAACACATATGAGAAAGCATGAGAGCATATAAGAGTATGAACATACATATGTACATATGTAGGCGAATACTTACTTTTGTTCAAATCGCTGTTGCAACCTATTCAATGCCAGCAATAATTCTGCTCAGACGGAAATTCTTGCCAATGTTGCACATATGTACATACGTACATATATACATATCTACTGCCTTGCTGCAATTGTTGTCTTCGTTCGTTTCGTTTCTTGCCTGCTGCTGCTGACTGCCACTTGAAAACTGACTTTTGTCTTCGCACTGTCACATCTGTGCTTTTGGAAGCAAAAGTCATTTCAGTGAAATCCCACAAGTCGTCTCGCTTGTCAAACGTAAAGAAAAAGCATAAAAGAAGGGGGGTAAAAAAAAAACAAAGAAAGCATTTACTCTTACTCGAACTCGCACTTGCAACCTACATTTGCACAAATACATATGTACATACGAGTGTGGTTGTAAGTGAATGTACGAGTATGCATAGACAATTTTTGTTGAACTAAATTGCATTGGGGATACATTTGCTCACTTTTTGTTATGTACTCGTATGTTGCCGTGAGTTCTAACAAACATACGTCGAACATATGTATGTATGTTTGCATGTACACACATACGAGTATGTGTGTATGTATGTATGTATATGTACTGCAAAATGAACTCATGTCTTAACATCGTCGACTGCTGTGACAAACGTGCGCCACTGCAGCAAAAGTACTTAAATCATTTTGTGCCATGAACTCACCAACACCCAATCGCTAACATACATACAGCCAAACATAATATCCCATGTATTTTTCCATTTTCTTCATAATATCAGCTGTGGCACGTTGAAGGTCCTACTCCTCGTTTGCTGCCTACGCTTCTGTCGCCAAGGAAGCTCATAAAGGTGCTGTGACCGCCAATTGGTTTTGTTGTTGCTCGTTTGGAGTCACCACATGTAAAATTCAACTTTCCACCTCCTTTTCCCGCTCATTCACATGAAAGAGCAATGCTAGTGAACACATCATCATGATCTCCTTTCAACGCTTGCTGAAACATAGCGGTCGTAATATACTTTTGCTTTATAAATATGAATAAGGCATGTGCTTATATAAATATGCACATTAGACTGTAACATCTCATAGGAAAAAAAAAGTTGCGGTACACTCCACACGCACACACACCCAAAAAAACAAAGACAAAAATGTTGCAAAAAGATATTTGTTTTATTCGAAATCACCTTGTAAAAGCTTTTTATATGATATTAGAGGGTGTATGGCAAACTTTTATTTGAGGTGCTGTCTAATATACATACGTATGTATGTACTAGGCATGCCCCGAAATCACGTTGCCCTAGGAGACCGGCCTTTTTGAACTCCAGAATATCCCGGGATAAGTCTATTCAAATACCGGAATTGTAGAAAACAGTGATTTTAATAGCCATTTTTTTAATTTTGTAGCATTCTTTTAAATTCCCCTTTCAAAGGTAAAACAACGCCTCGAAATCCACAAATGATACAGCTTAATGCTTTGTTTTGCCCACTATAAATGCGCTGGAGAATAGCCTCCTCGAGTAGAAAATAAGCCTTACTATAAAAGCGATGTTAATAGAACTAACGACGAGGTGCCTGAAGTGGATAAGGCAGAAAGTATCAAAGATAAATTGGATCAAGTTTTAACGAGCAGCTCGCAATTGTCCACTAATTAAAAGGCATAAAATTTCAGAAGGCTTGGTAAAAGAAATTGATAGTTTTTGTAATGAGGCGATGTCCCACAAAGAGCATTTAATAGTGCTTCTCCACTTTTTACTGAAAGATAATATATTAATGTTTAATATTGGCCTCAAACAGTGATTAACAATAATTTGACTTTATGTAGGTACAATAGCTTCTATACAAAATATATATATTTGTACTTGAATTATAAATTATTTTGTATGCGTGTAAAATTTTACGTTTTTTTTTCCAATAAATAAATACATGATTTACAACAAATCGTTCTTCTTTGTTATATTAATGTTATTTTGTATACTTCTATAATACAACGATTACAGATGAGTAAACTTTTTTGTCAAATTAAAAATTACCAATCAAAACTTTGTGAAATTCGGGATCCCGGGAATATCCCGGTATTTCGTTTTCAGATCTCGAAAATCCCGGATCAACAAAATGCCCAAAATTGACATCCCTAATATGTATACATAGTATATAGTTCATTCCATCCAAAATTTACATTCCAAAATTTTTTTCATGCGAAACATTTTTTTTTGTGTTCTTTGAGGCAAAATATTGGACACGTATTTTTTTATTTCCACACAATCAGCCGTGCCCCAGTTTCACATTTCAATTCCACAATGTGATTTTAAAAATTGCTGTGAAAGTGAATTAGTGTGCTCCAAATTTCACAAATTTCTTCGCATATCAGGTCATCCCTGTCACACATATCGGTTATCGGTGTGGCAATTCCCAAACAGCTGTTGTTGAAATTTCCCTCTCGGATTTAGCTACATATGTATGCTTTTTTGAGATGTCATCAGCAAAACACTTAAAATACGCATATTTCAATGAATAACTAATAGAGAAATGTCATAAATGGCTTCTACAAACATCAAAGAATATTTTAAAAATTATTTCAATCGAAAACAAAAAAACATTCACACACTTTTTGTCATTTACTTTTCATTTCACATACAACCAAGCATTCGGATTCAATTCACAAAAATGTATGTAAATGTGAAATTGGGAGCACCAAACATGTGATTTCAAACCGAATCCACAGGGAAATTTGTGAATGTGAAACTGGGAGCACGGCTGAATATAAAAAAATTTGGAGTTATGAATTTTCTAAATTTCGACGTTCGAAAAAAAAATAACTTTAAACATTTGCGTATACAAAGAAAAGTATTTCATTATAAAAATAACTAGCAGCCCTAAAGTTTACGCTTTTTTCTCAGCTTTCCAATAAAATAAACGTTGCATTTTTTCGACTTAATTTTTATAAACAAAAGGTACATTTTTATAAACAAATAATTTTTTTTTCAATTTGGAACTATTTTTATTCAGATTTTTTTTTTAAATGTACATTAGACCCATATATGTTATATGTTTATACTCGTATATGCAAAAGCATAGGGTCACATTAAAGGAAAGGGTAATTGGGGCCGCTGTGGTCGAGTGTGTAGAGGTGCGTTTTATAACTCGACATGCCTCTAAGTTCGAGGTTCGTAACTCAGCCAGGGCACGTAAAATCTTAATCATAGAAAAGTTTTTTTTATTAATAGCGGTCACACCTCGGAAGGCAATGTCAAACCTCCGAGGGTATTTCTACCATGAAAAACCTTCTCAGAAAATACATCTGCTCTTAGGAGTCGGCACAAAATTGAAGGTCCCTCCACTTGTGGTATAAAATAAAGACGCATCCCACATATTCAAAAAACTATACGTACGATAAGAAAATCTTGCAATATATGTACAAAGAAACAATAACTGCGATTTGGACTGAATCCTGCAAAGCGCAGATGCTAACCACTTGCCACAGCCAAAATGTTCTGCGTGGAATACTTTCAAGACTGAGGCGTTTGTATCCATTCATAAAATATAACTAAGCTAGTGAACTGAATTATTCACACAACTATGTTTTTATTCTTTTTCCATTACGTGCGATATTTACAGGAGTGCAGCTGTTCATAACTTTATCGAAGAATCTTTCTTTAAAACACTCCAAGAATCATCTGATGAGTATGTATTGATGTTGTGGCATTAAATGCTCAATTGGCTTGATAGTTGAAAGTTGCACTTTTTGACAAGGAAGTTTTATTTCGGGGCTGATATTATTTTCGGTATTTATGCTGATTTCTCGTTGGATGAAATTTTTACCTTCAACAGCGACATACATAAGTGCCGGCGCTCAAATACGCGGACTATTTTTTCGATAACTTTGGCCTGCTCTTGTTCACATGTCGAACTTTTCGGTTCGATTATCTACCTAGTTTGGAAAGACATCCATGAGATCGATGATAATTGATCTAGTTAGGACACGCCGACAATTACCCGCTCTTAAAGAGAAAAGTACGGTAATTTAATAATAATAAAATCTATCAATAAAAGCTACGAAGGCAACACAAAAACAAAATAACTTTTAACAATTTTTGGCGGAGCACATTTAAATATCGCAAATTTGCTAAATTGGTAAATTTTACATTAAAAATATGAAAATAATTGTTCTATTACTGAAGGGAGTAAAATGCCAACATAAATACTTTTATTAGTCGAGAGTGTGAAAGTAACGGAGTAATAAAACAGTGCGACATGCCTCAAGTTTTACTAACATAGAGATGTCTACATACGAGTATATGCAAATGTTTGTATGTAACTTTACAAACGTTTATATTTTGCTCCTAGCATTTGTAACATATTGAAGTACTTTTGATTGTGGTTTTAATTACAATAACTCAGACCATGTAAAAAGACTTGAACAACTTAAATGAAGCCACTTTTTGCCGCCATTCCGCCATTTTCCACCTTTCGCAGTAAAGGAGCCAAGCAAGAGCAGAACTGTAAGCGGATGAGAATGTCGTCTGTGAGTAAGTGATATGCATTTACTTACTTGTACTTACGTACGTACTTTTGCATTTAAAAATGTGTAAGTTGCTACTGCTGCTGCTGCTGCTTGGAATGTAGAAATTAATTTACTCCAGACGATCAAGCATTTGGGAGTTTGCTGATATTTCTTGCGCTGTTTGGCGCTTGAAATTGCTTTCACTTTTTCCTCAGCGCCAGTCGAGCTCATTTCATTCAGCGCTTCCCTTGTTCAGTTGGTCGGTTGGTCGGTTGGTGGGTTGTGTTTTAATTTGTTTTTGCACCTAAGATAATTGCCCGAGTGCTGTTGACATTTTCGAGCAGGAAATTGTTGCTAGTACTCGACAATTTTTTCCTCTTTACTTTCATTTTTTTCCATTTATTTCGTTTTGTATTGTCGCGCACAATATGTTGCTGGTGTTGGTAGTTATTGTTGTTGCATTAAGCTTGTTTTTGTCAATGTTTGTGGTTTGTTTTCAAGTGCATGTTTGTTTTGGTTCCATTTCCGTAGCTCACATTCCATTCCTACACACGAATATTTATATTTATAAGTTAAAAAATTCTAATACGTATTGAGACGATGAAGGCAAAAGAAAACAACGAGTGTAAAGTGAAGCCAATTGAAAAATTTTCCCGCAGGACATTTACTTCGTGTGGATGCCAGACGCCTAAGCTGTCTTCAACGCAGAGTTACGTTGTTTAAAATATTAAAGTGTGGTCTTAGAAAAATTTAATATTCTTCCTAAACTGCAAGTAGAAATTGAAGTATATAATATGATAGTAATTTATATATTATTATACAAGTAGTAAGCATAAAAGTTGTTGAGATAAGATAATAATTATGTACGTCTTCATTACTTCCTGTTTTCGTCATAAATTTAAGAAAAAATTCATAGTTTTGTGAAATTCCTGTTACTTACTTACTTAATTGGCGCATCAACCGCCTAAGCGATTTTGGCCGAGGTCAACAAAACACGCCAGCTGCCCTATCTTTTGCTAACTGGCCCCAATTGGAAATCCAAAGTATAGTCTACGTCATTGTACAGCTCGTACAGCTCATCGTTCCATCGTACGCGGTATTCGCCATCGCAAAGACGCAAAGGTCTATAAATCTTTCGAAGAATCTTTCTCTCGAACACTCCAAGAGCCCTCTCATCTGATGTTGTCATCGTCCAAGCTTTTGCGCCATACAATAGGACGGGCATTATGAGAGACATATAGAGTAAGGTTGTTGTCCGTCGAGAGAGGAATTTACTGTGCAATTGCCTACTCAGTTCGAAGTATCACTTGTTGGCAAGAGAGATTCTGCGTTGGATTTCAAGGCTTTTGTGTTAATGCTGGTTCCTAAGCAAACGAAGTCCTCTACTTTTTCAAAGTTATAACTGTCAACAGTGATGTTTGAATGTGAATGTGCCGACTGTCTATTTTATGACAGGAGATACTCAGTCTTGTTACATATAGAATATATCCACATATATAATATATCCAGAAACCCGTCGACTTGGGCCGTGGTCCAAAATTTGCTTCCAAGGTAACAAACTTTAGACAAAATACGCAATTATATGGGATCCGTTAAATTCTAAAAAAAAAATATAAAAAAAATTCAAGCCAAACAAAAGGTGCTCTTTGGTACATGAAAAACTCTAACATCCGCCAAGATCTAAAACCCCAAGGGTTAGTGTGAAAATGAAAACTAGTTAACAAAAACAAGTATTAAACCAAAATGCAGTCTCATCCAAAATTTTTGCTACTGTCTTTATACTTACAACTCTACTTCATTGCGTCTACACTATTTAAAAAGGTTCGTTTACAATAAAAAGGCCATAAATGGTGGCTAACAAGCCATTACATTCAGGTACAATTTAAAAACTTACTTTTTAAGTGATTCACTTAATAAATGCTCTTTACAAAAAAATATTGGACATTCGGTCTGAATTGATGAGAATCGGAGCCGCACTGCTAGGCCCCTTGGAAAGGACTAGTTTCCAAGTCACGCGACCTATTCTTATCGTAATGTTTTTGGACTATATCTATACCGACTTTGTTTGGTCGGATGGAAAGGACTAGTTTCCATGCCGAGTTTTTTGTTTCTCTAAACTCGACAGTGATCAAGTAGTAATATTTAGAAACTGATAATTTGATATCTCGATAGCGGACTATACTTTCCCTTTGATATGATAAGAAGATATCCCTTGGAGATGATATTTTAGTAAGGCAAAGAGAAGATATTCAGATTCTCTTCTCAACGCATAACTTTCCTTTGTTGTGATAGATAAATTTTATTTTAATCGTATCAAAATGTGTAAATCTTCCAATGAAGCTAAAAGCGTTAATTTTTCCATTTTCCATGCAGCACACATTTCACATGCACCATTTATCTATCTAACAGGCCATAAACACTTGCCAAACACAATTCACAATTACACACACATACCCAAACCTATTAACATAAAAAAAGTGCACAAATATTGGCGTGAAATCTAAGCGATCTAACCCATGCGTTGCATACTTGCAGGCGCAGAGGCTCTCTCTACTGCCAGTTTTATGTTGGTACAGTTAATTGCCCCTTGAAGAATACCTCAGTCTGCTAGAAGAGTCAAAACATTTTAAACGTGCCTTCCGGTGACTTTTTTTTATCAAAACGCATTTTTAGCAATAACAAAAAAAAATATGATAAAAACTTGAAAAAAACTTTCAATACCTATTTTTTCTCTTTGATACACACTGGGAAAATCGAAAATTGTTATGAAAACTTATGGTTTGAGTGTGAAAACAATGTGAGATGCGTGCGACTTGTTATGTGTGTGTGTGTGTGTGGGTGTGTTACATACATACATATACGTCCACTGTAGCCCAAGGATGCTGGTCAAACGATTGTGATCTCATTCACCGCTGTGTAGGCAAATGTCTAACGTACCGCAACAAGCCCACGCGTTATGTGCGACGTAAAGTGAGGTGTCGGGCAAAGGGGAAAGCTTCGTACATACAATTGTTTATGCGCTAGAAAGCGCTCTCACATTGCCGCCACTTAGAAAGGATGCTTCTTCTTTTTTCATAGCCAACCTTACAAATGCACGAAATAGGCGCAATAGATTGAAACCCAATCATGGTTTGACTTTTCGGCTACAATGCGTTAACACGCAATGGTGGCCTGTTCCAGTTTGCACGGACACACACATACATACCTACCTACCGTTCACAAGACTTCCTTCCTTCCACCAAAAATGTTCAAAGATATTTTGCATTCTTTTTTACGCCCATACCTGCTTGTTCTTGCCTTTGTTGTCATTGTTGTCATTGGTTTTCTTGTTGCAACAGTTGGTCTTGTTAGCAGCGTTGCCACCTTCTAACTCAACCAAACATTTATATGTGGGCTTGTATGTTTACTATGCCACCTTTTTTGTTGCTTGTTGTTGTGCTAAGCGATTTAGTGCACTTGATTGCGTATTTTGTAAACAGCCTCGAGTCTAATGAAACGTCGAACTATGTATGTACATATATATGCAGCTCACCTCCGCACCCACCATACCGCACACATACATACAAACACACACACATTTAGCTATCTAGTTTCGCAGGCTTCGTCAATTGTATGCCTCGGTAACGATCTAAATGGCCTGCTGTGTCGCTCAGGCGGCGCGACAATGGCTGGTTGACGATGCAATTGTCTGTGTACTCTGTCATAGCCGCCTAAAACCCCTTTGACCACTTTTCGGCAGGCAGCCAGCATGACACGTCGTAATGTTTCTTTTACGTTGACATCTGTCACACTCTTGTGTGCAATTATATTCGCTTTGATGGCTTTTAAACTTTAACTCCGGTGTGTGCAATTTTTGGTGAAGACTGAAGGTTGCATGCTGTTGTGGGCTTTGCGGTTGCTGATGCCCGGTGTTGTGCCACTAAAAGTATTGTGTAAGGCAAATTTGTGCAATGTGTTGCAATTTGCTGAAATGTTTTGGGGTCTGGTGGAATGCGATTATAGGCGGGTGATAGAGGCGAAAGTGAGTAATTTAAATTTAATAACATAATTGATGAAAAAGAAAAGATAAAGTCATTATAGATGTAGAAAACATCTTCAAGTTTAATTTAAGTGAATAGACATGTTATTGTATTTCTACTTACATATGTGCAAACTATATTATAGAAGATATGATGGTGCAGCATAGTAGGTATGAGTTTCATTGATGTGCAAATGTACTTACAATTTTTTTTGGAAGCTTTAAACGCCCTTATCGCAGTAAAAATATCGATAAGATTGGTTACATTTAGGTACATATAACATAATTATACAAGCTATATCTATTTACAGTAAATTATTTTTAAAACGTGCTTGGTGCAACAGTTGAATCGACGGGGGGAGTACAAGAAATTCCTTGTGAAACGTTGTTTTGGCAAAATTTTTTTTAATTTGAGCTCATTTTTATAAGTTTAATCGAGTAAAAATATTAAAATTTTACTGAAGTCAAGTACTTGAATAATCTTCTTATAATTTTCACAAAAATATTTTAAGATACATATGTACATATAATAATTTCGTAAAATTCAATTATAAAATATCATGATCCATTAAGCGTCGCAGCGAATAACGTTGTAGGCGACGATTTTCTGAAAATAATTTTATTTTTTAACATAATTTTACATAAAAATCGTCCCTCCAAATCAAACAAATTAGCTAGTATCTCAATGCCCCTTGTTGAACCATTTATAATTCTTGACGAAACTAATTCTCCGAGATTCCTTAAAAGAGGTGCCCCTAGAAAGCGTAGCCTGCTTCTGGATTACGCTGGACAATTGAAAAGAAGATGTAGGACTGTTTCCTCCTCTTCATAATTTTTGCAGCGTCTACAGCATCTATAGAAGGGTACTCCAAGACACCCCCCACGTGGTTGCCTTTGAGGCAGTGCCCTGCTAAAGCTCCAATTACTTCGGATATATCGTCCCGAGGCCAAGTCAGCCTCCTACAGGTCGTGGTTTGTGTCCATATGTCATTTGCTGGAGCATAGGAAAATTCTTTTGAAAGCAGCTTGCAAGTACCAAAGAGTATACTTTACCAGGAAGAATCTGCTTGGTCGACATCGTCCCTGTACGAAACAATCTACAAATTTTCACGGAAAAATTTTGTTAAAAAATTTGTTGAAATTAGGAAATTTTGGACGCTATGGTCGACTGTGTAGCGGTGCGTGCTACCAGGGCCGGCGGAACACATTGAACCCAAGTGGGTAGTGAGCAAAAGTAGTTTTTGCTTCACTCCATTCTAAAATTATCTGAAGTTTTCCGAGTGGGTAGGACTACGCATACTATCATAGGCTTCCGCCGGCTCTGCGTGCTACAATGCGCTATGCCGGTGAGTTTGGGGATCGAATCTCACTCAGGGCAAGTAAAATCTAAATCATAGAAAACATTTTTTTCTAAAAGCGGTCACGCCAAAACCTTCTCATAAAATACATCTGCAGTTTGGAGTCGGCACAAAATTGTAGGTCCCTCCATTTGTGTTTCAACATGGTTGGATGAGCTCGGCCAAAAACTAAGTCATAAAGTGTAAGCTCCAAAATATTATTATTATTTATTATATAAAAAATTTATGTTAAGGCCTCTGTTCAAGATTTCCTTTTTTTGTTTTTAAAGTTAGGTCACTAATTGCTCGGTGTAAAAAAATACACAGCACTGATAGATATGTTATGTTTAAATTTTGTGAAGTAATAAATGCACATCACTGATAGTTATGTTTAATGTACACACTGATTTTTGTAAACTGTCAAATTTTGCACACTTGCCGCACTTTGCGCTTTCCTTCATTATTCGAGACGAAATTGTAAGCTAGCGAGTTGTGTCTTTACATTCGTACGAGGAGGACGTGAACTGCGGTAAGTGGTTGTAAAATGTTTCTAGTTCAAATATGTAAACTATTGAATGTTCATTTTATTTTGTAGAAATAAACGTATTACTACTGTTACTTATATAACGTTGGTTTCAATAGTCCTCTTCGCTACTTCGGACGCTACACTCGGACAGAAATCAATTAAATCTCATTCTCACAGATCTAAAAAAAACCAATATCAAATCGAGCAGAAAGTATTTGTTCATTTCGGATCCTTATACATTTTTCTTCAAACCTTAGCGTATTGCGGAAAAAATGTTTGGCTTTAGGTATTGAAGTAGGCATATTACAAGCTGCCTCCCAATAAAATATCAAAACATAATGAATGAATTCTAAATAAAAACTTTTTTAAGAAAAGAAAAATTGGATGTTCTTGATGCAAATTATTGTTGCTTAGTTCAACGCTCTCCTTTCGCATTAGTTTAACGGTGCAAGTTCTTATCGGCGATATCTATTCTGAATTGGAAATAAACAACTTGTGATGTTTATATCGAAAAAAATAATTTAAGACACATATGTACATACGAAAATATTTCGTTTTCTAAAAAAAAACTTTCGTTTAAAACTTGAACGATTGCGCAATATTCAGGGTATTCCTTGACTTTATATAAACCAAGTTGTTCTCACTGTAAGTTTTTTGTTTCATCGAGCTGTTTAGGAAATATTACTTATTGCCGTATTTGATAAGTAGTCCAATGTTTGAGCTATGTACCATAAGAAAGATAATTAATATTTATTAGCATGACTCAGTTATCAACCTATCTAAAAGACAAATTTTTTTGTTGGTATACGAGTGTGTAATGACTCAAACTAAGGACAAAGTGGAGTCAAACTGTCAGCACTGTCAAAATCATACTCCTGTATCATAGCTTCTTTAGTTTTATCTGTACACGCATCTGCTATGTTTGTGTTAGACTAGTTACAATGCCAAAAACTTACTCAAATCAATATTGAACTTGCACTCATGTCAGTGTAGAAATGAGCAAAGATGACACGTCGCCCGGCGATGCTTTTGAAATTTGTTGCACACGTAAAAGTCAACTGTGTAGTTACTCGTACAACGAAAAATTTAAAAAAAAAAAAATGATAAATATAAACAGGCGAAATAACATGAAGAGATATTTATCTATTTATACATACAAACATATTTAAGTATACATATAAAGTTTAGAATAGTTACATAATCGTCCATATATGTGCATATGTACATATGTATGTATGTATGTATGTAAGTCTCATGAGCGTTTGCAGCCCGGCAGCCAAACAAGTTGACAGTTTAAAGTTTGTTTGACAACTTGTAACAATGCGCTTTTGTGCGCGTGTCGGAGCGTTTTCAACTTTTCAACTGAAACTGAGGTGGTGAAAGAGTATTGCCAAGGCACCTTTGCCTGCTTCTGTTTGTGGTGCTGCTGACTTACTGTAAAGCGCAACACATTTTCGTCCTTTGATATAAGTTGCTTGTTTGGCCAAAAAGTTAAAGAGCACGTAAAGTTGCGAAACATTTTCACTGCATTTGTCGGGTTTTTTTTTTACATTTTTTTTTTTTGTATCGGAACAAGGTTGTGTGGCTGTTATTTTTGTTGCTGTTGTGTTGTGCACTTACTTTTTTACACACTCTCTGCTGTGGTACTTTAGTGGATAAGTAAATTTCCTTTTACTTTTTCTTGCACACATTTCTCACGCACCAACTCTTTTGCCTACATAAATATGTACGTGGCTCTACGTACAAGAAATTATACATACATATGCACACGTACAGTTACTTTTAGCAGAAGCATGCAGCTACATTGAAAAGTTGAGTAAAAGGTCAGACATTGTCAATTTGGCGCACAAAATCGAATGTCCAAATTTTGCATTGGTGTCGCCAACTACTTACTTGAATCGGCTGGTTTCGGTTAGGGTAACCACGTCGTAGGCGAATGCTTTGAGGTGGCATTTCCTGTAATGGAGATTTGAAAAATAAAATCCTAGACTCTAATGATCGTTACACACTATGTCTGTGTTCTATTTCTAACACTTTAATATATTTTTAATTGATTTACCTTTTTTTAATATACAATTTTTTTTAAAAATAGTTATAGTTAATACTTGTCTGGACCGTGAGTAAACAATTTTTGTACAATCAGGTTTTAATTTGAAAGTTTATTTTGATGTGATTTTAGTGCAATAAAAATTTACAAAATTATTCTATTATTAGTGTCGCGTTTTTCAACAATAATACTTGAAAATAATTTCATAGGCCCTTGTTAGTAGTAATTGTTGACCTGACTACCTCCCTTAAGTAGAACCCCATTTCATCTATCACATTAAGCTCGACTATCTTCTTCTTCCACTTAAGTTTGCCTTAAATTTTACTAAATAACTAACTACTGCATTTGATTTAAGTCTACCATGGCAATTTGAAGTTTTTGCTTGCTTTCGCCGCTTTCGCATATTATGATGACTATAACCCATCCATCCTTCTTTACATAGTCGTTTAAAAGAAAGGGTAGAGCAAATAAATAAAATTAAAGCCTATTTAGAACAAAAAAAAATATATACATATATATAAACAGATTTTAAGTGAGAAATAGGCAAAATCCGCCAACTTGTACTGTGTTACTAATGCTCACTTATGTATTGCACAACTACATATGCACTTACAGTAACTCAAACAATTGTTCTTTTTGTGAACTTTATTTTGTCGAAGGGGAAATATATTTCGTGTCAATTTGATTCGTAAATTTTCTCAAGTTTCTCATAAAATTTATAAAAATTCTACATCATTTCGCAGAATTTTGAGTTATTGAAGACTTCAAGAAAAAAAGAAAATTATTAAGGAAATTTTACTTCTCCGAAAACGGAAGTATATTTCACACCCATCATATATTGAAAAATTCGGACATTATTATTTATTTTATATTTAATAAATGACAATTTTATTGAGCTCAAGGCCAGTTTATGAAAAATTTTTTTGTGAAAAAATAACAACAGTTTTAGTAGAAGTTATAGTACTATTTCTGAAATCACCACATTTCCTCATCATACATCTTTTTATTAAATTAATTAAAGTAATTCTTCATAACCACTTCACCCAGAGTTTGAACTCAGCAGCTCGGAGTTACAGAGCCAACACGCTACATGATTTGCTACGCTATTATTAACATTTATTAGGCCAACAGAAAAATAAGAAACATTTATATACAATTTGATATTTAAGTACAGATAATTTTTAAAATAAGCATTAGAAAGTTAAAAATTTTGTTAAATGGTTATACATTTTGTATTAAGTTCAGAACATTATTTGTTATGGTTTTTGTTAGTGAGCGAACTGTATTTTAATTTGAAAATAATTTCAGTAAAAATTGTGGTAATTGTTTAATGCAGTTTACATTTGCAACCAAACCCCACTGTGCACACCTTTTTCGCTGTCAAGAACATCATTCATTAAACCTTCATTCAATGTTCTGCATTTTCCACGCTCAGCTGCTTGGCGCTTTTAAGTGAAAATTATTATAACTTCAATATTACCACACATTTCGTCATACTTTCATTGTCGGCTACTTTACCTCAGTTTTCGACAAACGAACATGGGAAATTAAGGCGAGTTTTTGAAAACCGTATATCTTTTACCTTTTTAAGCAAGTTACCATTTCTTTCCCTTCCCTTCACGAGACGTAAGTGAGAGAAGCCAATAGAAAAAATATACAAAAATTAAAAAAGTTGTTAAAATTCTAAAACAGCAAACACACAAGTGAAAAGCAATAACAACACACACACAAGTAAGAAAGTGTTAGATATAATGAAAATCGCCAATCTTGACATTCTTTCAACAGCCATTTTTCTTGCTCTTTTTTTTTGCGCTTGACTTATGATGCTGCTAAAGTCTCCATTTTATGTAGTTATTGTTGTACTTTGGCTCCTTTATAACGCTTTTAAAGAGTCCAGCAACGTTGGCGAGTGACGAGCTGTTCAAATATTACAAAGCAAGGATGCAGCGTTTCCTCCTTTACACCTCGCGTCACCCACTCCAAGAAAGTGGACACCTCGCTCGAAAGACGATGATTGAACGCGTGTCCGTCAAAAATTTTCTAATTGCTGTTTCGTGTGTTTTTTCATCATTTTTCATTTTATTCCACCTAAAGCCAGGCGCTTAGTTAGCGAGTATTTCAAACAAAAAAAGAAAAGGGTGAAATGTGAGCTACCTTAAGAAGGTAATTTTCGGCTTTAAACACGAAAAGGGTTGAATTCGCGCCTTTTGTTAGGTGCATGACGTGAATTGGTGAGCAACGCAGTTTTTGCTTCTTGTGCGCTTTAACATTTTTAATTTGATTTGTTGTTGACAAATTAAGGGCTTTTGTGTGAAATTGACAGCTAGGCTTTACTAATTTCCTTCATTTTAGCTATCTTTTTTGGTTTGTGTACTTTTGATTGGTTTCAATGTTGCAGAAAATTATATAAATGTAGAAAATATATCGAAAAAAAAAAAATTAATATGTATGTCTATATAGACAAGTATTTACTTGGATAGGTAATCAAGCCACTCTTTCTGGAAAATATGGTTCATTGCGTATCGATCATCCTTAGTAATAAATAAAAATCTTTACATTTTATACATTTTATTTAAGAGAAAGGATACTTTAATTTTGGACGTAGAACGTATTAGAATATGACCATAATA
Source organism: Philophylla caesio (assembly GCA_963971545.1). Classification (NCBI taxonomy): domain Eukaryota; kingdom Metazoa; phylum Arthropoda; class Insecta; order Diptera; family Tephritidae; genus Philophylla; species Philophylla caesio. The sequence goes on along the minus strand of OZ020604.1, from coordinate 194,836,595 downwards.
CACGTTTTGAATTAAAAAAAATGGATACGTAAATACGGTTTTTAGAAATAACTCGACTCTAGCGCCATCTATGGGTTAAATTTTAGTACCAAGTATTTATATATATATTTATATATATGTTCCTAACATATGTGTTGAATTCAAATCGAAATCGGACTGTAATAACGGTGCGCCTAATGTATGTGTGTTTTGAATTTAAATGAAATCGGTCTGTAAATATGGATTTTAGAAATAACTCGACTCGACTCCAGCGCCACCTATCGGCTCAATATTCAAACCAAGTATTTACCTATATGCTTCTAACAAAAGTGTTAAATTTTAATCAAATCGGACTGTAATTAGGGATTTTGGAAATACCTCGACTCCAGCGCTGCCTATCGGGTCAATTTTCAAACCAAGTATTTACCTACAAGCCCCTAACATAACTGCTGAATTTTAATCAGATCGAACTGTAATTACGGATTTTCAAAATATCTCGACTCCAGCGCCACCTATCGAATTTTTTTTTATGATGTGCTCATTCGAGGTCATTTCAAACATAACCTTTGCATTTGGCGCCGATCGGTTTAGTAGTTTTTGAGTCTATAAGTTAGATACATTTCACACACGGCCTTTTTATATATACTCGTATATAATAAGATAAAATATAATAGGATAAAAATTTGGTTTTCATAGTTCTGATTACTTTTTGATTACTTTCCCAATAACGCGAGTGACGCACCCGTTAAAATTGTAAAATGTAGTTAAAGTTGTTTTACCAATAGAGCAATTAATTATACATATATTTATTGGTCCTTATCGTAGCTACAAATCGAGAAGGTTATTAGGTTTTTTATCTTTTCTCTAAAGTCTTCTAATGGTAGCATGCTACGTCGACATAATATACTCTATTATGGTATATACATATATTAAATTATTAATTTGTTATTCGCTTGCAAACCTACCTACCTACCTGCAACAACATTCATAGCAAATCAAAAGTCCCTAATAAACTCAACTCAATGTTGTCAAAACTTTTATTATAAATTACGATAACAGAAAATGTAGAAAAGCAAGCAAACAAACAAATGAGATAAAAATCAAGTTATTACCAAAAAAATCCGCCATTGATTTATTGCCTATTGCACACACTACCCCAACTACTCAAACGCATATGCCATGGCGCAGCAATCAGCACACACGGCTGTCGTGGAGCAACCAAGGCTGACACGCATGCATAAAGCCTTACATTACCGTGCAAGTATGAACATACATATGTACATACATACATATGTACTAAATATAGATACGCGTAGAAAGGCACTATGACATGTGACTTATGACTTGCCACGTAACTAAACGTAAACAAACCGAAAAAATATGGCGATATTATTCTTTCCGCCGCAACTGCTGCTGGCAAAACGCCCACGTGCCAAAAAATGAAGAAAATTAAAATTCAGAAAAAATCTATGTTGAGCATAAATATGTACATACATATGTATGTATGAATGTATTGTATGTAGATGAGGTTGTGTGCACAAGATCACGCAACAGGATATTGAAACATCACATATGCTATTTGTAGCGAATCACATACACATGCACAAATGTCCTTGAGCGCATTCGAATATATACAAAAAATATCCTGCATGGTTTTGCACGTCAATATTCCACAGGAACTCATAAAACTTGCTGCAATATTTGCGCATTTTTTGCTCTGTTCTTTTTATTTATTTTTTATTTTTTAGGTTTGGTTTTATTTTTTTTTTTTTTTCACTGGTAGCTTATTGCAACTTCATTCGTGAGCATTAAAACTGTCAGTTTCGAAGCGACTCCAGTCACGTAGCAAAGCACTGCACAGGCGAGCAGTAAAGTAACACCTTCACACATGATTTATTTCGTCGGTACCAACCGCAACAGGAAGTCGGCGCACAGATACAACGTTTGGCAAACGTGTAAGCATCCCAGCAGAAAAGCTCTAAGCCAAATGTAAACCACACTGTTCGTATATAATTTTTCGGAGAATATTCATATTTTTTGTTCACTTTGTAACTTTTGTAATAGGCTATCTGTCTTCCTGAAAAATGGCTATATTAGTAAAACTTGTTGCAATTTTAATTGGTCAGAGTGCAATAAAGTAGGAAATGGGAATACAATGCCTTGAAAGGGCTGAGAAAAATAAATGGGGCAACATTATTTCAAGAAAATTCCATAGTCTACCTGACAGCTCCTGCTTTAATTGGCTCCGGTCCTACTGAACAATCTATATACCCTTCATAGGCAATCATAAACCAGTTTAATAGCTTGAACATCGCAGTGCGCGGCATTAGTTCAAGCTTTCTGCATTTTTCAATATCCCTAGAGGAGTTTTGCCTTCACTACCTTTTACATTACTTTGTTCTCCGTGCCATATTTCATTGACTAATAAAATTAAAAACGTATGTAAGCATCGCAACGGTCCCTGATTGAAAATCTGTTGTCATCATACTCCGCTCCATTTCCACTTTCAGTGTTGCCCCTGTCCGTTAAGAAAGTTTTTTTCGAAGTCCTATAAAAATAGTAGTTCTGTGTGGGAATGTTATCGGTGTATTTACTTCCGAAATAATTCTCTGGGATTGATCATTTGGGGCCGTAGCTATGAACAACGTATTTCAAGCTAAATAAATTATGTCTACGCATATATTGTTTCCATCGCTTCCTCTTGGGTCGATTAATCCAGAGGTAGAAGTAGCGGTAGGTGCCGCTAAGTTCGAGGTTCGAAACTCAACCAGGGCAAGTTAAATCTTAATCACAGAAAACGTTTTTTTCTAATATCCCTCAGCAGGCAAAGGCAAACCTCCCAGGGTATTTCTGGCATTAAAAAGCTTCTCATAAAATACATCTGCACACAATTGTAGGTCCCTTAATTTGTGTTATAATATTAATACGCACACCACAATGGTAGGAGAAGGTCGGCCAAACACTGAGTATACAGTGTAAGTGGCAAATTATTATTATAAGTAAATGAATTAATCTGATATAAATACCTCTACTATTTTAAGAAGCTATCGCCATTTATTTAAAAAAAGATGATATTGAAGCCTGAAATCGACTAAAAGCGCTTCGGGGCTTTGCATATCAAGGTAAAGAGTTCCTGCCGTAGAAAATTTGGCAAAATGTATCAGCCATTAAACGCAACTGCAAAGTAAGAAAATATGACGCATACCAGTACAAACCGTATTGCAAATACACAACTCACCACAAACAGACATACAGGCAACGTGTTTTAAGGACATCGGCAACATGTTGTCTCTTCGCCAATCAGCCAGATACCGACACTCCCACCCACATAAAAAAAATCATATCACCGTGCAGGACCTTTTGCCAGCGGCGCTGCTGCAACTTATGCTGCAAAAGCGTTGTGGACGTACGTGCAACGAAAACTTAAGCAAACAAGATTATTGAGTATTGCAGCAACTACAGTAGCACAATCAAATACACACGTACTCGTACAGGAAGCTATGTGTGCCGAACGGAAGACGTCTTGGTTGGGCGATCTTAACAAGTTTGCTGCGCCAGCTGGTGCCAATGATTGAAAAGGTGTTGAAAGTACACATTAAAAATTAACTTTACATTTTAAGTAGTGAAATTGTGAGTGAAAAGGAAACAAAATTTGTTTGCTAGCGAAAGTAGTCGACTGCGACAAAAATTTCACACTTCGATGAAAACGCGTGCCGTCCACCAAAGGCAGTTGAAAATAAAATTGTCTTCATTTTTAAAATTTGCCATGACTGCTTTGCACACTTGCTCTGTTTAATTTTCTTGTGCGTTGCCTTGCCTTTTATTTTGTTATGCCCGACATTCACTCATTCGACTTGAACGTGCTAAACATACTGAATCGTTTGAGAATCGATGCAATTGAGCAACGTGCATTCATAGAAGCTTAGCATATGAACCCAGAAAAAAGTTAAATTTTTTCATACCAATTTCGCGACTGTCTCGTCTTGCTACAATCGCCAAGAGATACTTATTACCGGAATGCCTGCGGTAGATACCTTGCTAAAATATTTGTGGCGGAAAGTATGTTTCAAAATACGTTTCCAATCACAAGCCAACACATACATACATACATATGTATGTACAAGTAGAGTTGGTGTAGTACATATTGCAGGAAAAAATGTTTGTCAACAATTGCTACCGATGGAGAAGAAAGCGCAAGTAATCTAAGGGTACATTGTATATTTACTTTTTCCTAAATGGAATGTTTAAAAATACGACAAACATGAAACTACTGACATAGAACACATTTGAGATTGGGCTCTTCCTGCTTTAAGAACCCACTTGCAATTATGAGGACAAGATTTCGTCTTTCAAAATATTTAACCAAATTTGATTGACGACAAGTTGTGGATGTCTTGCTAAAATGCTGCCCACACCACAACATTTCTGTAATTAAAACCCATTAAAAATCATTTTCTGTTCATGTTTTATTATTTTCATCGCAATTTTTGTTGATAATATCTAATTTTTATTTTATTGTAGATACATAAACATATTTCGTTCGATTACATAGATTGAGGCGGTACTATACTCAGTTTTTACCACGTATTCGATTTTGAAGCAACTTGAAAGAAAATGTAAGAATCCATATTTACTTTTATTTTCCTTGCCCTTTAAGCCGGCGTTATACTAATTCCAGATTAAAAAAAAAACAAGTGGTCGTACTGAACGGAGTTGGTGGTGAAAGCTATAGGCTTCAAGAAACAGAGTTCACACGTAATATAAGAAGATTTTTTATTAAAAAACTTTGGTTGTATTTTGTTCAATCGTTCGACTTTTGTGTTCACTTTGAACTCAAGAGATATATGCTGAAAATTTTAAAATCGTACTATTTCTTAAACACTTTTTGAGTATCTATATCTGATAAAAATGATAAAATTGTGCACAAAAACTATAAAAAATATACTATAAACCGGGTAATATTATTAATATTAGTGGCAAACTTAAATATATTAATTAAAAATATATGAAAAACTCGAGTCGCTTTAAAATTTGTAGTTTTCAGAACTGTTCAGTTAAATGTGTAGGCCTAGGGTATACTCTGTATAGGCATTCGAAAGGTGACATGACCATGGATACAATTTGTCAGTGCCAAATATTTCGAGTGATTTGCTTTTCGAATTGCGTGAACCCCAGAAGGGGAAAGTATTTTAGAGAAGTTTTTTTAATAAACTAAATATGCAGTGTTTTCAATAGTTTATCTTTGTATATTTCAGGCACACCATTTGCATAAATAAAATAATTTTAAAAATGAAGGTATAAGATTAACAAAAAAAAAACTCCAAATTTAAGATAAAAAATATTTGTGTCATTACATCCAAACATAAATAATATAAGAAACAATCTATAAGTTATTTGTAAATATTATTTGAATGAATATCTCCATTTATCTTTGCGCAGTTAAAGATGAATATTAGAAAAAAACACTGTTATTTCTAAGCTATAACTTTTTTGCTTTGCATTGTAAAATATATACTAAACGCTTTCGTTTTCATTCCAAAGTTTGCAGATAACACATTTGTAGAAATATTAAAGACATATTTATCATTATAACTGGTTGGAGTTTCCCTTGTGACGCTCCCGGACTAATTATTTATAAAATAATAGTTTTCATTCGCTTTACTTATTTATTTAATAATTTTGATCAAGTTAAATACTTATAAATATATAGTCATTCATAGATAGCTTACAACTGAAATAGGTGTGATTAATGGAATATTGAAATTTATGTCGGGTGCTTCATTTACTTGAAAGTAGTTAGAAATCCGTTTAATTTTTAATTATTTTTGCTTTTACTTTTAAAACTCAAACTTTGATTTCATAATTATTTTAATTAATTTATGAATCCCATTGCTTTAGAGAAATAGCAATATATAATTTCGAAGTTGAACATCTCTTGTTCATTGATTTGTAAAGTTGCGATTTAGCTTAGATTTTTTTGGTGGGTTCATTACTGATTAAGTGGGATATTTCTCTTAAAAATACAAGAAAAAAATTTCAACTATGTTTTAGAAACTTATATTTATATACATATGTATATATAACTCATTTATTTGTGTATGCATATTATTCTCTTATAACGTATGGAATGAAATGTATTACATTTGAGCTTAATTGTGTCAAAAGGAGGATAAGAGCTGTCTGCTTGTAGTTCCAAAGGTGCCGAATCACAAGTTAAAAGATACCAAACCAGAATAACCAACTCGCCAAGTAATTATCGTCACCTGCTGTTAACCAGGCCAAAGCTGAACAAAACAGGAAGAATTGAAAGAAGTGTTTAGAAATGTGTAATAGAGTGAAATATAATAAACTTGTTAAAATAATGACGCTTTGGTGGGCGAATTGAAGACTTTGTTGTGTGCTGACGATGAGTTAAAAGAGTGGGTAAACGTAAATATAGCATCTTCATTAGTGCCACCAGGAGGCGAGGAGAGAAACGAAGGATAGTAATTTCATCAAGAGTACATCTTGCTTGTTTGTGCGAATGCTATTAGGCTAACCTTTGCCATTGGCTGCCATTTCCAGCTAACCTTATGTAGCTTATAGTGCCTGTCACAGTTATAATGCGCCGACATATCAACAAATATGGAAAATAATTTTTTTGTCTCATTTAATATCGATACTTTTTTAGAGTGCCGATATTTTGAACAAATATAATTTTTGTGAACGACAACGAAAGTTTCATAAAGGACACCTTCAAAATAAACAAAGCTAAAAAAAAAGGTGAAACAGTATTTAAAAAAAATTTAGGGGCATGGCTGCAGCTTTAACGATATTTTTCAATGCGCAATTTGCGAAGAAAATCGCTTTTAACATTAGAGTCGACTTGATCTTGACTTTAATGCAATCATGTAAACAAAATTTAAGTGCCTACAAAAATTATGTTTTTTGACAATTGTTGCGCAGTATTTTTCACATATAAAAAGAGAAGCAAGCGGTATAAGGCCAAAGTTACATAAAAGTGTCAATTTAAAAAAATTGTTTGCATTCACTTCCGAATAAACTACTGGAAAGAGTTTGAAATTTATAGAAAAATAAAAAAAAAACATTAATAAAAGAAATATAATTTGCCAATATGTGATGGCGTCATAATTATGAAACGCACTATTATAACTGCGCCAATTCGTATGTTGGTAGGATCACTCGCCCCAGAGCTTATTAAGGTGTGCAACATACACAAACAACTACATACTCACTCAGTTAGCAATTTGGTATTTTCCACGTTTTCTTTTTTTTTTTTGCGCAGAAAATAAAGTAAACAAGCAGGACACAACAACACTTTATGTTACTGCAAACCAAAAACAAAAAAAAAAAACTTCAAAGTAGAGATGTGAAGAAAATTGCTTATCGCACAACATTTTCCCACAACAACTGCGTGCATGAGGAAATGGACAAGTTACAAGTGTGCATGCGAGTGTGTGTGCCTTAGCTTGGTCACGAGGTGTGCGAGTAAACAAGCTTATTGGGTGGAAAATACTAAGAACTGAAGCGAAACGCGTGCTGACATCAAGATTGAGTAAGGGAGTTGCATGTGGCGTAGTGAATTCTTACGATATCAACTACCGCTAACCCGGTTTCCAGGAGGTGTAACAGAAAAGGAGAAAGCAGTTAAACGCCTGTTTTAATGCAGAGTAGTGAAACGCTTTTTGAAGATTGCCTCTAAGAGGCGGAGAAGGCGAGTCGAATCCATTAACCTGATGTTTACTTTTCTACATTCTTCAGCAGCAATGTAAGTATACTCAGCACTCAATTTGTGTAGGTAGGTATGGGTCAACGTGCTAGGTGCATAAACGCGTATGTCATTTGGTGAGTGTGTATGTTTGTCGCACATCTTTTCCAGGCTATTTGCCATTTCGTTTCCTTGTTTTCTTTGCAATATTTCCACAGCTTCTAGAGGGAAATATGATATTTTTACGTTTATTTTGTGAAATTGAATAAAGGAAATGTGTTAAGTATTTAGCAAATGTACATAGCACTGGTATACACCGGTTGACCGGAGTTGACCTGGCAGAAAAAAATTTAAGTTGCGAAAGATGCTTCTCAATAATGATATAACTTTGATTTTGTTTTGAATTGCAAAATTTTCAATTGCAACTTCTTTAAAAACGGCATTTTTTTAACAGTATTTTTTTGGGATAATGATTTATGAGATTTTTTTTTTAATTTGGCCATGGCATATTGAGCAGCATGAACAAATCCCATGTAAAATATTTTGTAGTTGCTTGAAGCCTCTGATGTGTCAACCTAGAAAATATCAAATTTGCCGCTTATAAAAATGGCAGTTTGTTTAGAAAATATTTATATAAACAAAGTAAAAGGCAAGTCACATTAAATCAATACGCCTGGGTAAAAGGTTAATTAAGTTTAGCAGTTTAGGAGTCTCATAAAATAAAATAAAAATCAAATCAGCTGCTCTGCTGATAATACCTGTTTAATGTGCCTTGGATTAGGCAAGCTGAAATGGAAAAATCAACATGACGAATGAGACGAAAATGCAAGGAACGAAAAAAATGCCGACGAAAAGAACTTCTTCTTCTCGACACACCTTAAATTACAATAATCAACTTCACATACCAAAACCTAGCATATTTACACTTTCCAAGCTCAATTTTACCACACCTTAACTCTTATATCCACTGCACATAGAACAACCACAGCTTAGTTCACCAAAACTAAACTCACCATACCTGAACTTAACATACTCACCACACATAAACTGTCTTTACCTCACTTAAACTTACCTTAACTAATTTTACCCGACCTCACATCACCACACCCGACTAATATATCTATGATATTCAAAAATACAATATGTTTTCGAAAATTTTTTTGCGATCAGTTTGTGGTCAATATCATTTGTTATTTCGTATGTGGCGCTGATAAAACATCATTTTAAACCTTCTCCAATGTTTCGCTTGCGTTTTATTGATTTCATCTAACAAATTGTACAAATTGTTAATTTTTCAGTTGTAATATTGGAAAATATATATTTTTGTAATAACAAGTACAGTGTTATTATATTTGTTTCAAAATTGCAGAACACAGCTCACGGGGGGAGAGGGGTAATTTTGGATTGAAATTTCATATACGAATATAATTTGACTAATACGATTCACTTATTTTCATATACGTGAATATGCCCACGGGGGAGGGGTTTCAACTCCCAAACCCCCCCCCCCCCCCCGTGCACAAGGCCCTGAAGTAAGTACAGGCAAAAATTTACTAAATCCAAGGCGTATTCAATAGGTAGGCGCTGTAGAAAAATTTTAAAAAAATTAAAAGCTCTGTGTATTTTGTTTTTACTTTGAAAAGCCAAGGTTTCAAAAATATTTTATCAACTACCTTGAATTGTACTGAAAGCATTCTTATCACATCGAAATTTAAAATAAGAAATTTCCAATTAAAATAAAAAAAGTTCAAAAACAAGTTTTTTACGCCTACCTATTTGGCTAAATCCAAAATTTTTTAATTTTTAATTTAATTTTAATATTTGAAGACAATTATAAATTAATAAACACTATTTTTTATTCAAATCCACTTATTTCAATATTTTTTAATTTTATTGAACTCAACGCCAGTTTATGGAAGATTTGTTTGTGAAAAAACAACAACAGTTTTTAATGGTTGAAGTTATAGTACTATTTCGGAAATCACCACATTTCCTCATCAGACTTCTTTTTGATTATTAAATTAAATTATTTTTAATTTAATTTTCATAACCACTTCTCTCAGGCTTTGAACCCGGGAGCTCGGAGTTGCATAGCCAATACGCTACCTATTGTGCTACGCTAGCCGAGTTGGCTGTTGTGTTTATTTCATCTTTCTTAAACAAACCAACTCCAAACAAGAGCAACTGTATGTTATTTCTTTATTTAGGTACGCCAAAGCTGCTTTCAAATTTCAATTAGCGACTATAGAAACTCTTGCTCTGTCTCATTTGAATCTTTAATTTGTATCCGCCATTAGATTAATATCATGCAAAAAAAAAATGTATTTGTAGTTTTTCCTACAGGGTGCACCGTAGGACGATATTTGCCTTGTTGTAAGAATATTTGTGTAAATAAGCAAACTATTCTTTACTTTACCTAACGTACCGCATTCCCTTTTCCGATTGCCGTGAAAATGCTTTTACCCACTCGCAAGTACACCTTATATACGAGCTTTCCTGTATGTGTGTGTGTCTATAAGCGTATCATAATACACACACAACTCGCACACAAAACAAGTTAGTGGCATTGCAAATACTTTCTTGCACTTTTCCCTGCCGCTCATAGATTTTGTTAAGTTGACGTAAATTACTTCCATTACATTAACACGCAAGCTTGTTAAATGATATTGTATCGTAAATGTATGCACATATACATATATACACACATATGTACGTACATGGATGGAACGCGAAATGAGAGTGGGAAAATGCTGTGTGTTGTGCCTTGCGATATGCTTTACACGAAGGTGCTACCGGCAGCACCTATCGAAATTGCCATAACGGTGTTATGGGAACGTCAGCTGTTAATAGGTTTATAGATTCATAAGGCTTAATCTATATGAATCATTCGAATGGTGGTAGTGTTGCTTGTGTGGTGGTGATAACTAAGTTAATGAAGCGAAAGTATTTGAATTTTGGGAAAAACAATTTGCAGGCATATTGAGGTTTCGATGCAAAGCGATAAGTTTCCAAAGTTGAAGGAAGGAAATTTTATAAGCAGTTGTGAAAAATTGCATAGATTCATATAAGAGTTTGTTGAAAGGTGCAAGTATAATGTAGTTATGTGTATTTTGATGCATGAGCACGAAGTACTATAATTCTCAGGAGCTTGGCGAATAATCCACAACTCTATTCTCATACTTGAGTTCGGTCATTATAATGATGAATAGAATCGGAGATATGTATAAAGAATTTTCGAAATTCGAAAACTAATGAAAATACGATAGGTATTTTATTTGCTGAATTTATAATGGCAATATAACAGTTAGTTTTTTTTTATATCAAAACTCAAAGTACATATTAGGCGTGCTTTATTTGACAATCACAAGCTAATAGCTAAGTCTCTGACAAATAAAACGAACTAAGCTTAATTCATATTTTCGCTTAAGTATAAATTGTGTTGGCAACGCAGGCAAGAACTGTCAGTTTAAATTCAATTTATTATAACAAATTATCGGAAATGAAAAAAATATAAGTTTGAATTTTTAAATTCATAATTTCGCAATCTTCTTCGATATTTAATGTTGTGAACGCATTACCAAAAAACTAAAACTCAAAAAGTATAAATTTTGTTTTAATTTTAACTCAAAATCCATAATTACTGCTTCTTTTATTAAATTTACCTGTTTCTTGGCAAGATTGCATGAGTTTCACGTATCTGTAACAGGGATTGCAATCACACTAATCTGACGATTTACTCAATAATAGTGACGAATTATCAAAAAAAAAAATTTTTAGTTATTATTTTTTGTTGTTTAGTAATACTAAATTTTCATCGATTCAATAAATTCTAGTTCATCTTATTCCTGAGGATTATGCGTGTAATTTAGATATTTATTTATTATTTCTCCAGAACTACAATAGATATTGCATTTTCCACGCATTTCGTGATAGTTATAGAGTGTAAATAAGTAAGTAAAAGTTTCGATTTTTTAACCCAAAAAATCGGAATACCCCTTAAATGGTTAGGTAGAAGGATTTTTACCTAAGGCGGAAAAGCTTCAAATAAAATTTCTATTTTTATTGCTTCCAGCGATGATATTAATTTTTTAATTTAAATCACATATTTCTGTAACAATAAAAAAAATTTTAGAAATAATGTGGCTTCTTATGTGATAAACTTTAGCAAATATCACACAGTATATTTATTTTAAAGATGTTTATGAACTAAAAAACTAAGTCATAATTTGATTTAAATAATTATTTCCATAAATAAATGTGTATCGTTGGTCAAGCTGCATTTGATCAAATCAATATCTATGTTTTCGTGTATTTTTTTTTCCGAGAAAGAAATTTCAAGCTTTCTTTTTTAATGACGTCGAAAGGCTCTTAATTTAATGGCTATTTACATTCGCTGCTTCATAATTTCTGCTCATATACTACAGCATGTTATCCACGACTTCTCGCATCCAATCATGCCCTGCACTTAGTTTTCTGAGGCAACGTTAAATCCCAAAGCTTCTTTTAATTAACAACGTTGCTTGCTAAAACGCGGGCAAGTAAAAATCAAAGATGGATATATCTCTTAAAGCAGCCGTGGCCACTTATGATTTTTGGATCCCTCCGTGCTTACTAAATATACTATATATTTTAAGCTTTGGAATAAGTTCCTTCCCGCTTGCCACTTGGCTTTATACCGTATGTTGGCGCGTTCCTGCTTACCTCTTTTTTAGTGTTTGAATATTCTCGTCCGTGTAAAAACACACGCACAAATTGTTTAAAAAAAATATTTTTTTTTGTTAAGTTCGAAATTTTAATGTAATTTCATTGAATTAATTAATTTTTTGCATAAAGTTTAAAAATTGGCTTTTTATAACTATTTATTTTAAGGAAAAAAATAAGTTTTGTTTAGAAATAAAAATATTTTATTTGTTATTTTTCTGTTGGCCTATTAAATCTTCATAATTTACAATTTTATTGAGCTCATGGCCATTTTATGGAAGATTTTTGTGAAAACACAACAACAGTTTTTTAATGGTAGAAATTATTGTACTATTTCTGAAATCACCACATTTTCTCATCAGACTTCTTTTTATTAAATTAATTAAATTTAATTTTTCATAACCACTTCCCCAAGGCTTTGAACACGGGAGCTCGGAGTAGCAGAGCCAACACAATAATTTTTAAAATATTCTTTGATGTTTGTAGAAGCCATTTATGGCATTTCTCTACTAGTTATTCATTGATACGTGCGAAATTAGGAGCACACTAATTCACTTTCACAGGAAATTTGTAAAATCACATTGTGGAATTGAAATGTGAAACTGGAAGCACGGCTGTAAGTTTTTTCTTCGCTATAAAAACAACTCCCTGCACAATTTATTCCAAGATTGCCGCATAATTTAAATATCCCCACTTACTCGTAAAATTTTATTTTTAACTCTTTTTTTAATGAACAAGAAAAACATTTGATAAAGTTAAGAAATAAAAAAATGTGCATCCTAAATGCTTTAGTACTCACAAATTCATAAAAACATGAAAACATTAAATTAAAAGGAAAAGATTGTGAAAAAATTATGCGATAAAATTACATTACGCCATAAACGGGAAATTGTTAAACCGGAAAGCAAAGAACAATGAACAACTAGCACGAACAATGAAAAACAGACATGAAAAAATTAGCGGTGAAATAAAGAAGTTTAATGATTAAAACGTTTTATCTTGTGTATACCTCAGTTACGCCTCCATCGCCAACACCAGCACTTAGTTAGTGTCCTTAACACTCACCATTTACCACTGATTCTAGATACTCACTGCTGACTGTTGCTGATGGATATGGTAGAAAAAACGCAGCAATTTAAATTTCCACCGCAAAGTGAGAGTAAGCGAGTGAAAAAAAATGAAGAAAAAAAACTGCGAGTATTTACAAGCGGGAGTGAGTGATAAGTAGACCGCTTGTAGGTGATTAACGCATATTTTTCATTCGCACTTGCAGCAGACAGCAGACATGACAGGGCCCACAGCAAAAACAATGCGAACAACAACGGTGCAAGTGGTGGAGGTGGACAAGTGCAGTGGCAACAAAGAAGGCAAACTGATTTAATTAAGAAGGTGATTAAAGCTGATTCCCATTATTTGTAACAGCGCCGGTGGCAAACAAAAACAAACATAATACATAACAACAACAACACGATGACAACAACGACGGCAAAGACTGTGAACTTAGTTTGACGCCGTTTCGGTTTCGCCTGGAAGTGGGTGCGAAAGCGAGCGTGAACTTTAGTGGCGTCCACGCATTCAACCAAGATGTTGTTGGCCTTTCCGTAACAAATGACGCCATGGCACTTTGCTGGTGGCAAGCTGGATGTAGGTATATACATATATATATGTATATATTTAAAGGTTACAAGGCGCCGCACACCGGTGCGGTAGTGATGATGAACTTCGACTGCCGCCAGGAGGTGCCATAATAATCGGAAGTGCGACTTAAGCAAGAACGGAAACGAAATGCAAATTCTCTCGAAATTTCATGCTTAAAGGCGAAGTGAAAGTCCGTGAATGCGCGTAATGACCTGCCGTAGTAGACAAGGTGGCATACGGCTCAACTACTTATACTTACTTATGTATATACATACATACACCCAAAAGTTTGTCGATTTCTATTGCAAGTTCACCGGCAATTTTTCTCTCCCTTTCACAAGTTTTTTTTTTATTGGCACACCAAAGTTATAAATTTAGTTTAAAGTTTTGTTTTGCATATTTTGTTAATTTTCAATTTTCACCCGGTCCAACCGAATCAATGTTTTTGACTGTCGGCCTGCCGAAAGCATATCAGCTGTTGTTGCTTCCTGGTCAACAATTGTTTTTGTTGTGGCTCCTGCAAACGGTGCGAAAGTTGTAAAAGTGAAAAAGTGTAATTAAAATTCAATTAGGCAATCGCTTTTCCAGCTGTAAGCGGCTGAGGTGAATATTTTGTGTAAACAAGTAAAAGGTTAAAAGTTCTTCGATTACACTTTGACGTATGGTAATTATGCTATTCGAATTGTTTACGAAGTAAATTTATGTGCGTTGCCCAATGGCAGAATTGATTGAAAAAAGAAGGTCACTTAAATGGCAGTTTGAATTTAGTAAGTGGTTGGTATTGTGTTAAAAATTTCTTAAAACTGTCGACTACTGAGCGCAATATAAATCATAGTTTTATTATTTTAGAATTTTACGAGTATTTTTGTTTATGTTTGAAGAGAGTTTATTTAAAACAAAACCGAGCATGAAAGCTCATAACAAATTTATTGACAATGTGGCAATCAATCAACAATGCATTATCGATGTGGATTTTTATTTCAATAAATAAAAGTTATTTGTATACACTTAGTAGTTCTGCAAGCTTGCACATCAGAATTTTTTCTGAAAATTCTGAAACTTTTTCGTATCGGTTAATCTTTATAACTCGTCGATAGGGCACTATTTTTGGTTTTAAATTTTTATTTCATATAGTACCGTTTTCCTTAGGAAATTTTCTGAATTTTCCGGATATTTGCTGAAATTAGCTGAGAAAAATTAATGAAAATCTGCATATATATGTTTGCATGCTTTCAAAAAAGCCAATTCGTGTTACCAGACGCACAAGTTGTTAGTTGTTGGTAGGTAGTGAATCAGAAGAGGTGAATTACTTTATCAAAAGGTTTAGCAAAAGTGCAACCGAAAAGAGAAGGTTTTGCAATTAAGTGCAACAATTCAATAGAGGAGTTGTGAGAGGAGACTCAAGAGGCCAACAATTATGAATATAAATAAATACTTTCTAAGCCACACGATAAAAGTGATAATGCTCATGGTTTCTTCCGATCCTCTATTAGTTCGCATACGGGAAAGAACAAGTAAATAAAAGTTTTCGAATTTTGTTTATGTAGTATTGATGACCTAGTTTAATAAATGGTTATTTCAGAAAATACTTATTTATGTATGTTTCATTTAACATAAAAAATATCGCAAAAAGGGAGTCAAGCAGAAAAACTATCAAGCCAAATTCCAGCAAAAAATGCGTGGACGAACATATACTAGTAGGTCAATTTGGGGAAAATACTGGCACTTTAACCAACCAATATTATTAAATTGCCTATTTTTGCACATAAATGTCCATTAGAACGAAGTCTTACACAAACGTTACTTCGAAGGAACTTAATTTAAAACATTTTCTTCGTGAAACTACCCTGAATGATGATTTATTTTGTACATTTTTATTGTTAAGACGTTTACTAATAATCCACAAAAATGAGCACTATGAAACTCAAAAAAGGACACTCAATATGTCTTATCTATGTTTTATTTGTATGCCTTTCATGAAAATGAAAGATATTATTTATTTTGGTTAACAATTTTTAAGGACTAGATGAACAAGTTGATGAGCTGAGTTAATTTTGCCGTGTCCGTATATTTCCCTCCGTTTCAAAGTTAATACGTCCCTGAATTTAAGAATTACATATTTGATGGGCATTTGCTTAACAATTGTCTTTTCATAATATGTTAATTATTTGTCAGAATCGCTCAAATTGAACTATAATTACATTTAACTCCATTAGATATTGCATTTTGCGTCATAACATTTCTGTTCATCTAGCTAAAAGTTTACATTTTCCACTATTTTCTTAAGCAATAAAATTGGCACTTAAAAAGTAAATAATTTGAAATTTTAATGTATGAAGCTTTAGGAATAGCCGAAGAGACCGATTGTTTTAATATAAATTTCATACTCTCACGTATCAATTCGATATTTTTTTTATCAATTGATACTTGTTTGAATTTTTTGTATCAATAATGTTATCTGTGTTATCAATTTGAGGCTTGTTTCTAACCATACCAAATACTTATTTAATACTCTTCTTCTCTCTCTTTAACTGATGTATTTTCCGTAACATTTAAGTCATGGCTAGTTCTATTCTTGGCCTACAAAATGTAAAGAAAAATAACATTTAAGTATCAACATTTTTGCACCTAAAACTGTTAAACAAATCATAAAAATCACTTTCCTTTTTTTTAATTTTAAGTTCGGTTAATGCAAAATTTTATTGCATTCTATATTTAGTACCAACTTCACAGTATTTTTAGTAATAACGCTCACTTAATATATATACTACTATATATATTGTGGCCGCTGTGGTCGAGTTGATAGCGGTGCGTGCTATAACTCGATACGCCGGTGAGTTCGAGGTTCGAATCTCAGTCAGGGCAAACAAAATCTTAATCATAGAAAAAGTTTTTTCTAATAACGGTCATCCCTCGGCAGGCAATGGGAAACCTCCGAGGGTATTTCTGCCATGAAAAAAGCTCTCATTAAATACATCTGCCGTTCGGAGTCGGCACAAAACTGTAGGTCCCTCCATTTGTGATATAATATAAAGACGCACATCACAAATGGTAGGAGAAGCTCGGCCAAACACTGAGCTATATAGTGTAAGCGCCAAAATTATATATACATATATATGGTATATACATATATTTCAAAGTTCTAAATAACTTGATCCCGATGTCGAAGAACAATGCAGTTAGTTGCTGATTTGAAAAAAGTTGCTTTTGTACTAAGTTCCTCAATGTGTAGTTTTTAGTAGCATTTAATTTTATACTTTTGGCGCTATATATGGAACTAATACGATGAATGAAAGGTTAATATTTCTTATGATAAAGTTACTGCTTTTCTCTTTCAAATAAATAAGCCACATACAAATTTGATACTCATTGTTTTTATATTGATACTTAGCAAATTAAACTGGTTTCTACTTGATACTTTTAAGGGCAAGAGTTATACTACTTGTTCGTAACAAATTTATAAACAAAATACATATTGAATACTTTTTTCGATAATTGAATAAATTTACTTGAATCTAAGAAAATGATATTAATTTAAATTTCAATGCAACACAGCGTGCCTTAAATTTGTAGAGATACTGTCTTATTTTTCTTGAGTGTAGATATACATACATACTTTGCTTCTTATTTAATAAATTGTTGCTGATTTATTTTTTCAATTTGAAATTTAATATAAATTAATTTCATTTTCAATGCTCAATTTATTTAATATAATATAATATTTACATCTCACTGCAAATTTCAACTAAGATTTTTTTTTTTTATTATTTATTAATCTAAAGCAAACCAAGCTGTTGCGCTAAAATATAAAAATTAATGATTTGGAACCTATCATTGATGAACTGTTAAATTCCCCACAGGTTGTTTGTAATACGAACAGTTGATTTTAAATAAAGTCCTTAACAGAAAACTCCGAACATATAAAATTTCCCCTGAATCGACAATATCCCCGTAATTTTGCTGTAAATCAACATTCCAATGTTAACAAGCTGTAGAGCAAAAACAGAGACGCGCTGCAGAAAAATGTTAACTGTAATCTACATACATTGTTCCTAAGCCTAAAACAAAAGAAAATAACAGCATCATCTTTTCGCGCCAACTAACAGATGACCCATCATGCTCGCAAGCGTAAGAAAAAGCTCTCACGGGAAAGAAATGCGAGTCCACCACAAAGCAACCGCAATCGTATACAGCGCTGTCGATGCTGCTGCTGCTGCTGCGACTATCCGCGTCGTCTGCACTGCGCATGTCTGTCTCTCGCCACACTCGCATGCAACCGCGCTGAGCACACACGTATCAGTGTTGTTCTGATATGCGGGGATGGGGGAGGGGGGACAACCGACACTCAGTGTGGCACGTGTCTACATAATATACCTTACGCATTCAACCAATCTACCTGCGGAAAAGGCATCCCTGCTGCCCGCAGTCGACGCTCTATCACCACTTCTGTTGCTTCGTTCACATCTTCTTTTCGCTTTCGTCCCCATCGCCTTCTGCTACTTATTATTCTTCTTCTTCTGCTGCTACTATATACCTGCGCTAGGTGTAAGCACACGAATACTCGTGAATTTCTACTACTTAAATGTTGGTCTCGAGTATAGCGCACGAGTGGCGGGCGAGGCAGAGCAAAGACGATTGAGCTGGTATTTGTTGGTTGTGTAAGTGTTTGCATGGGTAGGATTTTGGTAGGCATGGGGCATTGCTTGTTGAAGCTTGGCATCAGCACGAGGTACGTGTATACACTGAAAGTGGCAGCTGTTGTCGAGGTTGAGGAAGTATATAATGGTGGCACCTAAAAGTTGAGCGCAACGACTGAAGAAGAGTAGCAAAAGACCTGAGCTGCTTACCGAGGTGAATAGGACAGACACACACACGCATCTCTGGATATGAACATGCGTACGTGTGTGTGTGTGTACTACTTTCGTCTGACAATCAAAGGCGAAAGCGTTTCGTTTGCTTATTCGTTTGTCGTTCGCCATTCGTCCCGTATCGCTCGTTGCTTGCTCCCCACTCACAGCTCACCGCTCACTTGCCAACAAGCTCACTCGTAGCTCACTCACCATTCGCATTGAGGCCACAGTCACAGCTGTGTGCAGCATAAAATCTACGGTAAATGTGCGCACCTGCTGCTTTCACAGCTCCTGGCTGTCTGAGTGCCGCCCTCAGGGAGGGGGTTGTCTGCTTTGCGTTGCTGTTATTGCTGCGCTGGAAGTAGATTTTGGCACACGTGCGTGTACGGCGTAGTGTTGGCGCATGAATGTAAGTAGCTGATTCGGTAGCGTTGGCTTCAACATCGGCATCATCGTCGTCGTGCTTCACTTTCGTCCTTTCATCGTTGCTGCTGCTACAAACTTTGTGGCGATTGTTGTTGTTCTTCTATTTTACGTTGCTGCTTTGCTTCCACCGTTAAGGCATCGTCGAGTCATCATTTTGCCATGTATACCTAACCGCAAGTAGCAGTTGTGTTGCTGCTGCTTTCACTGCTTTTTCATGTTTCCTCTATTGCTGCCGCAGCTGCTACTGCGACTGCTTCTTTTTCTTCTTCTTCTTCATCTGCTTCTGCGTCTCCAGTCTACTTCTACTCTGTTATTCGTTAGCTCGCTCTCACCTTTTGTACCTTGCAGTGACGTCGTCTCATTCGTTCATTCATTCATTCATTCACTCGCTGATAAAACGTCCCTCTCCTCACCAGCCCCAGCCCGCCTGCTTGCCTGTCTGAGGTGTGTTCGAAAGTTGGCAGCCAACCAAAGTACCGAGTCTCGCGCTGTGCTTGTGTGTGTGAAAAGTGAACCTTTTTTGCATTTTAACCGACGGCACCTTGAAATTTTCATTTGATTTGTTGCACGACGAAAATGTGAAGTGTTGGTAGAGTGGGTGAGGGCACTTATTTGGGTGTGTGTGTGTGCGCGCGCGCGTGTCTGTGTGTGTGTGTGTGTGTGTGTATGTATATGTATTGGTGAACGAAGGTGGTGCGTTAGTGTATCTAAATATGACTAGGTGCTTTCGGTAGATGGGTAGGTGTTGCTGCGTTTGTTGTTGTTGCAGTGGTAGTTTGCTTTTGATGAGCGTGTACACACCTATTGCTGTTGGCGACAAGGGGAGGAAATCATGCTTTATGTATGTATGTATGTATGTATGCATGTATGTATGTGTATACCAACAATACACCGTAGCGCAGCAGTTGTTCGAAATTGCTAGTTTGTCGATAGGTGTTTTGCTCGTCATCTGCACAGGAGGCGTATACGTAACGTCAGTTGCGAGTGTTTGTCGGTGTGTGTATGCTACTGTGTATGTGTACATAATTGTACATTCCTTCTGCATGTGTTTGTAAACGAAATAAAATGGACGCCACGGTACGTGAGTATGGCAGAGAATAGCTATTCCTTTTTTAAGTTACTCGTAGGTGAATGATTTAATTATTGTTAAGTTTTAATGATGTTTGACTACAATTGGATTATCCCTACTGTCGTAGGATTAAATTTAGGTAAAATTTAAGAATTCCATCTAAGAAAAATAAACGTTGCATTGCTTGAGCAGTTTAATTATTTTTTATAATGTAAAAATTGCAGGGCTTTGACTAAAAATAATAGAAAAGCACTTGCAGAGATTTCGGCAGGCACTGGGGAATTTCAAAGTATCTCTGTGTTATGAAAAAGAAGTTCATAAAAGATCAATCCGGTTGGTATTGACAAGAAAGAATAATAAAATCCAATATTTTATGAGCTCCTAGACATTATAAGAAGCTATAACCCAAGGTTGAAAATTTATATCTAAAGGTATGTTAGAAATGTAAGGATATGCTCGATCTAAACTATTGTCGATTCTCTCTTATAGCTACACCGCTCAAAATATTTATTTTATTCCTAACGGTCTTTACTACATGTTTTTTCCATATTTTCTGTTAAAGTTCGATAGTTTAAAAAAAAAGATATTTACTCTTTCGCAATGTGGTAAAAATTAATTTAAATTAAACAAAACATTTGCGGTTATCATTTTTATAATCTTTATTAATTCGAATTTTGTTAGATTACTCATTGGGATACATTTATGGTATATTATGGGATACGCAAAATGGAAGCCTACGATTGCTTGCTAAAATTTTGAGATTAAAAAATAAAATTATAAAATTTTTACCATGAAATATTATAGAAACTTGAATATAAATATTAAATCTAGTTTACTGACGTCAAGAATAATATCATTTTTCTATTATTTTCTATTAAAATTCAGCTGATACGCTGAAGGCTTTATGCCTTTCATGAATGGAATAATTGTATGGCAGCTAGTATATGTCATATTTCTCTGATCTTTATGATTTTCACTGCTAATATTTACTTACAATAACTGGTATCTGACTGCCGAATTCCATCCAAATAGCACTAAAACTGAGAGACTATTTTGCGGACAGACAGACAGAAGGACAGACGGACAGATAGACGGTCATACCTTAATTGACTCAGCTCAGCATACTCTTCATTTTGGTATACCTTTTTACTCTATATCTTCATCGTCTGGTACTTATAAACATCTGACCAAACTTAATATACCATTTCTCATGAAAACATGTGTTTAAAATTTCGAAATATAAAAGAAATTCGATTAAACTAATAAAATTAAATGAACGAATTTTTAACCTAAATACATACATATCGCGCCTTTAAAATTTCTATTGTTAACATTTTCAGATAGAGTATTTGTTACAAAAATTCATTTTCTGATAATTTATTTCGACTGTACTTGGCTATTTTATTATAAAATAAGCAACCCTGCAATTATAAAAAACAACAGTAAGAATTGAAAACAAACAAAAAATACAACAATAATTTCAAAGAATAAGCCTCTTCTTGGACATATTTAAATTTAGGTGATTTAAAAACCAACAAAATTGATGTGGAATTTAAATAACTATCTAAAACAAAACTGAAGTGTAATTTTATTTTTTAAACTCAAATTCCCCTTAAATAATTTAGTTAGCCATTCAGATATACATACATATGCGTTTTATATCTTATTACTTTTTTCAGTTATATATAAAAGAAGAAAAAAACAAGACCCTAAAGCTATTGCAAAAAAAAAAAACATCAAGTGATTAATTGTTTTTTGCCTTTAGAAGCAATAATAATTTCATTTTTAAGTATTGAGTTGAAAAAGATGCATTGAATTTATCCGGCATCGTGATCGTTACTACATCTTAATAAAATACAATTTCCTATGGTAGATATTAGAAGAAGATATTCCTTGGCTTAACTTAAAATGCTGCCTTTCGGAATTTTTGTGAGAAAACAAATTTCATTTAATTCCATACAACTAAGATAATGTATTTATTTATATTTTTGTATTTTTTTATAGAAAATTTACCAAATACTTCGGGCCAACTGGAATTCGGGAATTCTAGGTGGCATTCTTTAAAAACACCAATTGAAAAAGTTCACTTTGCAATCTTGTGATAGTGACATACAAAAATTTCGTGCAGTAAGGTTGGTCATTTGATTCGTAACGCTTAACGCGCAAGAATTATTTTTTTCTAATAAAAAAATTAAATAAACTCAAACTAAATAACCACTAAAAAGTGTTCGAGTTTGATTACAAAAGGTTTATTCTGACACAATGGTTATGAAAACAATGAAATCCAACAAAAGCGCCAAGCCAAAAATTCATACAAGATATCGATTAGAACTAAACGCAAAACTTTCTTTAGAAATCTATCGATTTTAAAAATCTGTGTTAGAGTCTCCTACATTTCTATGTAAGAAAAAATTACTAGTATTCAATTTGTATTCTACTCATTTCTCAACTGGCAGCTTGATAAGCCTCTACTTTGGCGGCTTTCTAAATTTTCCAACGACTTACTCGTAACAAGTTGCTACGAATTACCGTTCAATTGTGGACATTTTTTTTCTGAGTTTAATTCAACGAATCACGTTTAATTTGTTTAAAGTATAGAAAAATGAATTTGGTAGTTTAAATATTTTTCCACAGCATTTTCACTTTGCATTTCCTTTTACCACGTTACTATGTGAAATATAGTTTTATTTGTAAACTAGTGATCATGTTCTGTAAACCGAAAAGGATTACATAACTACTGAAAATAAGCCTACAAAATCAAATAAATTTGTAAACAAAAGAAAACGTTAAAAATCAGTATTTATTTGTAATAGGGTTTTTCCTATAGAAAGGAATCGAACATTTCTTGTAAACTGTTTCGGAAATACCGCGCTTTGTCTGTTAACCTTCGTCATGCCGTCATTATTACTCTGAAATGCACTATCCATCAATAACGCTTGTTAAAAACTATCTCGCAACAAACTGAACTGAACAAAACGAAAATGATAGGTGTATAATGGAAGGTAGTTGATATCACAATGATCGTACAACCAATAAAAGCCTTAACCCTAAGCTTTCTATTTTCTGCGAAAATTAAGATTTGCTCGACATTTTAATTCTTTTATTGATACATTGAGGAATACGTATAAAAAGAGCTACAAGGAATAATTTTGCGAATATGTCGTAAGGAATTTTATTAAAGCGTTGCCCTATACATAACAGTCGATGGCTATTCATGGTTTTTCTTTGTGCAAAGTTCACATTATTTGCAGAAAATATACGAGTATATGTATATAAATGATCTTCTTTAGAATACTACAAAATATTAGTCTACACAAAAGTTACAAAATGAATTAAGAAATAAACATATTAACAACACAATGTATTATGTAGACAAGAAATGTATAAGTCGCATTCTGACTGGGACGCTTCTAATAATAATAATAATAATAATTTGGCGCTTGCACTGAACACATAGTTCAGTGTTTCGTCGAGCTTTTGCTACCATTTGCAGTGTGCGTCTTTATATTCTACCACAAAGGGAGGGACCTACAGTTTTTTGTCGACTCCGAATGGCAAATGTATTTTATGATAAGCTTTTACATGGCATGCCCTCGGAGGTTTGCCATTGCCTACTGAGTGGTGTCTACGATTAAGATTTTACTTGCCCGGGCTGAGATTCGAACCTCGAACCCAGTGGCATATCGACTAAAAGCCCGCACCGCTACCCACTCGATCCCAGCGGCCACCTGGCACAAAAAAAATACTGAGAAGGTAAACTTTCCAATTATTTAAAAAAAATAAAATAAAGTAAAATAATAATTCTCTACTATTTAACTCATATAACGAAAAAATAATTTTAATCGCTTACTTAAATCAGTCGATTTATAAATATTGTACTAACAATAATTTGCATAAATCACACTTGCTTATGAAATAAAGACCCGCTCTAATCGAAAATATTAGAAATATGTATGTAAATTTTCACAATAAATCGATAAATCGGTCCTAATCTAATTTTTATTTAGGAACAACGTTGTATTACTCATACAACCGTCCCTTTGCAGATACTATTTGCTTAAATTTCTTAAAGATTTAGTCCATATGGCAGCACCCACTGTCTTTTGACAAGAAAATAATTTTACTCTAGCCAGACACAGCAACCAAAAATGTCAAAATCACGACACCACCTATAGACCAACACGTAATCGTGGTTTTTCATATAAACTAATGAGTATACATATGTAGTATACATACATATATGTACATAGAGCTGTAAGTAACTCGAGAACGTACAGCTAGAAGAATAAGGTAAATATAAAATTTTAAACTGCGGTACAACAATAAATGCACGTTTATATGGTACTCGTATGTAAATATGTATGTGCGGCTGCTAGACTATTGCGTTTGCTGCTGCTGACACTACATACAGCGGAGACGATGTCAGTCATTCAATGTAGTGGCAGCATTCAACACGAAAAGAATGTTTGATAGTAAAAGAAAGCAATTTAAGCAAAAAAAAAAAACATTAAAAGTAGCAACCACCGCAAGCAATGCTGAGCTGCTGCACACACCTTGGCCAAGAGCTTGACGATTGCCGTCCAGCCAGGTTCGGTTGGAGGTGCAATTGTGTAGTAGTTAATGCTTACACGTACATACATATGTGTATGTAAATGCTTCAAGAGGCACCTAACGATCAAACGCTCTGAGAACCTACACAT
Organism: Philophylla caesio; assembly: GCA_963971545.1. Taxonomy (NCBI): domain Eukaryota; kingdom Metazoa; phylum Arthropoda; class Insecta; order Diptera; family Tephritidae; genus Philophylla; species Philophylla caesio. Next base: position 194,811,524 of record OZ020604.1, on the reverse strand, counting down.
AGCCAGCTATAGACGCTTACTTGCAACGCTACTCTTTATTGTTGCCATGACGTATGCTGCGCAGTCAACAGTAGCATAGCTGCCGCCGATGGCAGCGTCATCGTCGTCGTCAGCTTCAGCACGCATACTATCGTGCAGCGCAGTCATTTTCTGCCACTGCTTTCTGCCTGCCTTGCTACATCGTGTTGCTTTCAACGTCGCCGTCGTCGCCGTCGTCATCGTCGTTTCTCTTTGCTGTCGTCGTCTCAGCCATCGTAGTATCGTTATCGTCGTTTTAGGTATTCTTAGGTAAATACAAATGAGCTCGAGACTCCACCTATGCATGTACCTATTACCTACACCTACATACATACATATATACATATATACAAGTGAGTATATGAGCAGGTGCGCCCCAGCGACCTTTATTCGTTGCTGCCAGCTAGTGAGCGCAAGCATTTGCGAGCAATGAGTTGAGTAGGATAGCTTTTTTAGTTTATGTGCAAATATGTATATACATATGTATGTATGTACTTGTATATGCATGTGCTCACATGTCTGTATGTGTGTATGTATGTATGTATGTATGTGGCATGTTGGCCCTCCCAAACTACCTTTCAGTCGTATTCATAAGCATTCAGAGCTTTTATTCGTTGCCACAAATACACGGTAACGATATTTTGCCCACCTTCCAACACAAGCTAGCTGACTAGCTGGCTTGCTGATGACAGTCTTGTTGCTGTATTGCGCTATGTACATACGTATATGTGTGTTTGTGTGTGTACTGCCAACTTTTGTGGGTAGATTTTTTGATTTATTCCAGCCAATGGTTGCGTATTTACCAAAGAGGTGTGACAACGCTCGACACTCAGCTGCTGCTGCTGTTGCTGCCCGACGCTTAGGTGTGTCTCTGCTGCCACCTAAAAGGTGGTGGCTACCTTGGCAACATTAAAAGCTATGACAACACGAAAGGTGGTGCAATGCAGCAAACGTACAAAAAGTTAATGTATAAATGGTAGTATATAAAGCTGTCTTAGACGGCAACAACGAACCAGCAGCTAAGCAGCTGCGAAGTTAGCTGCCACATAATCTAGTATATAATATACAAAAAAAATTACAATCTCATATATGTTAGGATATACTTGTACAAGTAGTTGTGTGCAGGCACATAAATGAGCGCAAAGTTTTCTAATTAGCCACTGGTTATGGCCAAAAGAGAGCGAAACAAATTTTAGCAATTTTAGAGTTTTTTGATTCATTTTTTATTTTTAAACAATTTTGGTTTTTTATTTCAAATCGTTTGTGGGAAGCGAAAGTGTGCCTTCAAATGGTGACTTTCTTTCGGAAACTCGCCGCTTTAGTTTGCAACTTGAAATTCTCAATTGTAGGCAAACACAAAATGGCTTCATTTAATCGTTGAATGTGGCCGGCCAGTTAAATGCTGCAAGTTTGAATTATTCTTCTTCTATTTTCTAACTTTCGCCTCATTTATCTGTCTCCTACATTTTTGCTTTCTCGCCATCGAATGAACCGCTCGCTTTATCATCTTACTTCCTGCCGTCGCCACTATTTTCATGCCATAAAACCATTATATCTGGGCTCGGCTCCCTCTTTCCTCAAGTGGGTGTTTTCCATGCTTTATTTCGTTCATTTGTTCGTTCGCTCGCTCAGTCAGTTAGTTGGCTGCGACCCACTTGCGCCACTGCCACCATTCATCTCTTCCCAGCCCGCCTCTTCATCGTGTGGCGTCGTGTCAGTGTCCTTTGCTGGCTGTGTTGCAGCGTTGCGAAAATTTTCCTTCTTTGTTGCAGAAATCGATAAATTTTTATGGCAATTTAATATGACCTTCGTGGTTCAATTTTTTCTCTAGCTCATTGTTTTGCTTTATTTGCATTGTTGATATTGTTTTGTGTGCTTTGTTGTCTTGGCTTTGATTTGTTGTTTTTATTATTGTTTATTTGCTGGCGCATGCCGCATATCCCATTTGGCTGGGCGCTTTTTCTGAGCCGCCTGGCATACAGAGCACTTCGACTGGCGCTTATATTCTACTTATCATAATTGTATGACACCATTTATTGGTTACTTTTTTTTTAACTTTATAATTGTTTTTTCAATTTATTTTCAAATTTTTCTGTATCAAAAAGCCTTAAAACAAAACTTTTAAATACCTTAAAAAAACTCAATAAATTTTTATTAAAAATACAATTGTTTTTTCTTTTTTAGCTCTTTTTTAAATTGGAAACTTATAAAAATTTGTAAATTGTTATTTGTTTTACATGAAGTTTAAAATTTGCGTGTATATGGAATTTATTAGAGATTAAATTGTATTTTAATTCAAAATTATTAAATATTAAATAAGAGAAAAAAAAAAAAAGTCAAAACTTGTTAGTATCTGGCTGTCTTATAATTATGATGAACATTAGACATGCATTTTTCTATAGCTATTTGTAAGTATGTATGTATGTATGTATATGCGTTTGTTAATTAAAATAAAATTTTGATATGAATATTCGCGCTATTGGCTTTATTTATTTCCTTGTATACTATATCGTATAGGCTCTTGTTTTGTTTCCGAATTTCTTATAACGAGGGTTTGTTTAGACATGTGGTTTTTAAGAAGAAATAAACCCACAAATTTGAATGCAATGACCAAGAATTTAGCTTTAATATAAATATAAGGGTTTGCCATTATATTTTAAAAATGATTTCGGGCAAGTGGCCGCCGAGGTTGGCACGAATAAATTCCTGCCGAGAGGCCCAAACTTCGAACAATTTTCGTCGTATGTCCGCAACAACTCGCCAAAAACTCCCTCTTAAGGCGTCTTGAAATGGCAATTCAAACTGAGTATAAATCAAGTAACAGTTGTCAAAATGACCAACTCCGAAAAAAGTATTGCCTTTATTGAAAACCACATGTCTTAAAAAAACACCCTTTATATAAATGTACATGCATACATACGTACATATATGTATGCATTCATATATTTAGTTGTAAACACAAAAGTAAAATCTTCCATATTCGCATTTATGTTAGTAATTTTTATTCGTTTTTGCTTCTGCTTTTGCATTTTATTGCAAATTAAAAACTTTACTTTATTGAGTTTTTAAGAATACATACTAACACACTCATACTTATAAATGTCAACGAGTATAGTAGAAATATTTTCTTGATATCAACAAGTTCTTTGGCGCAAGTTTTATTTATGAATTATTCAATTCGCATTCGTCACAATAAAACTTGTGAAGTGAAAAGTTGTTTTCCGTCCTTGGAGAATTTATGGTGGCATGCATATCCGCGGTTGGAAGTTGGTCAAAAATGTTTGAATTGTAAAATTTTACGAAAACAAGTTCACTTAAAAATCAATAATTTAAATTTCAAGATATTTAAGTTAAATCATATTCGACCACATATTTTTTATTTTTTCAATAATTCTCTGTTTACTTCCAAATGTAACAGTTTGAATCATGGAAAAATGGTTGATATATTTATTTATTTATTTACGGTCTACATAATATTATTCTTACAGACTAATTAGGAATAGGTAAAAATAGTTAATTGAATAGCAAAAACAAATTCATTTTATACTTTTTTATATTCATAGCAAAATCAATATTTTTTGAATAGGTGTTACAAAGCTTTACACATCTAGCAATTGGTTCATTATCACTATAATTAGAAAATTGCAGTTCACTTTCAAACAATCGATTATTCCTTAGGTTTCGTGGTGGAATATATAATTTCAATAAACCCTAACATTGCAAAAACTTTAGATACGATATAGTCGATGTATTTCGAAAATGTAATCTTTAAGTCAAAAAGAACACTCAAATCTTTCATTTCGTCTCATCTAGATAACGTGCAACTGTTTAATTGGTAATCATTTAAAATGTTATTCATAGTCTTTCTAGAAAATGTAACAACGTAGCACTTATTTATATTCAGATGTAATCGAATTAATGTACAGCATTTTACAAGTTCGTTGAGATCATGTTGCACTTTGCAACTGTCTGAGTAGCTTCGTACAACAGAGGAAAGCTTCACATCATCAGCGAACAGTAGGCAGTTTGTAAACTTAAAGCAAAGCGGCAAGTCATTAATAAATAACAGAACTCAGAATGGTACACAGTGGGTCCCCAGCGGTTAACCTGAGACTGCGTCAATAGTAACTCTTGATGTTGCACCTCCAATTTTGACTAGGAGTTTCCTACCGGTTAGGAAGCGTGAAATCAATCAGTTTGCCGCTAACGCCATAACATTCTAACTTTTTTAAGAGTACAAAGTGGTTAACTTTGTCGAATGCCGGTTGATGCCCATATAACTTGTTTCAATACTTATTAAATTGCTTTTGAACTATCGCCGATTAAGCAACGCAATCGGAATGAAAGTATGAAATAGTATATATGCAAGAAATCTTAAATTCCTTAACACGCAAAAATTCTATTTAAACGTTTCTACACCTTTTCCAGTAGTACTTCAAAAACTGTAAAATGTACTTCGGAATAGTTAATTGTACTTCAGAAACCATAAAGTGTATTTCAGAATAGTCAATTGTACTTCAGAAAACGTTAAATGAACTTCAGAATAGTCAATTGTACTTCGTAAAACATAAATTGAACTTCAGAACAGTTAATTGTACTTCGGAAAATGTAAAAAGTATTTCAGAATAGTCAATTGTACTTCAGTAACCGTAAAATGTATTTCAGAAACTGTAAATTGTACTTCAGAAAGTGTAAAATGTAATTCAGAAAATGTAAATTGAACTTCCGAAATTGTAAAATGCACTTCAGAAACTGTAAATTGTGCTTGGGAAACTGTACAACTTATTTCAGAAAATGCAATTTGTACTTTAGTAATGATTTTTAATATTCCAGTACTTACTTTTTTAATATATATTTCAAATTAAAAGTACATAGAAGCAGTTTTGGCACAATTTCTTTTTAATAACGATTCACTTAATCAGTTAAGGCAAATAAAATTATGTACCAATTGGTACATCCAATAAGAAAAGAATATCCCAATGAAAAATGGAAGAATGTTGAATGGATCGGCCACAATCACGACCGAAAACTGTCGCTTTTGCCTCGTCAATAAGTCGCTCCAAATACGAGAGCCTTTATATTACGACGCCCAGACCAAATGTAGCTAGAACACCTACATAACGCTCCGTGCCACTCCCGTTTAGAAAGAGCTATCACTAATTTTAACGCGATAGACAGAGCAACGCTCCTTCGTCTTGGGCCATATTCGCCGATGTTTCTGAAGTGCATTTTACAATTTCGGAAGTTCAATTTACATTTTCTGAAGTACGTTTTACACTTTCTGAAGTATAATTTACAGTTTCTGAAATACATTTAACGGTTACTGAAGTACAATTGACTATTCTGAAATACTTTTTACGTTTTCCGAAGTACAGTTAACTGTTCTGAAATACATTTTATGTTTTCCGAAGTACAGTTGACTATTCTGAATTTCATCTAACGTTTTCTGAAGTACAATTGACTATTCTGAAGTTAATTTTACATTTTCCGAAGTACAGTTGACTATTCTGAAATACATTTTATGGTTTCTGAAGTACAATTGACTATTCTGAAGTACATTTTACGGATTCTGAAGTTCAAGTGATGCTTTCTGAAGTACTATTGGAAAAGGTGTAGAATTGATAATTTTCGTTTATGTGGTGCCTGGGAAAGACCATCGTTTGTAAGTGAAATAGTTTCTATAAAATGGCGGGGACAGAAATAATTGGCTTTCATAATGGAATCAATTTACCTTACCCTGACTAGGGTCAGCGCATATAGGCAGTTTCAGCATACATCTCGGAGAATCAGAAAAATTTTTACACACACAAAATAATCGAAAGATTAAACAGATTGTAAAGGCCGCTGTGGTAGCGGTGCGTGCTATATCTCGATAATCCGCTAAGGTCGAGGTTCGAATCTAGGCAAGGGCAAGTAAAATCTATATCACAGAAAAAGTTTTTTTTCTAAAAGCGTTCACCCCTCGGCAGGCAATGACAAACCTCCAAAGGAATTTCTGCCATGAGAAAGCTTATCTTAAAATACATCTGCCGTTCGGAGTCGGGACTGTAGGTCCCTCGATTTGTGGTACAACATAAAAGACGCACACCACAAATGGTAGGTGAAGCTCGGCCAAATACTGAGCTATATTATTATTATTAAATATTAATATACCGAGAAAAAAATTATGTTCACTGCTTGCCAAAACTCCCTTCATAATAAAGAGAACCGAGTTTTTAGCCTCATCGTACTAAGATCTTGTTAACATAAGAAACATATTATTTTAATTATTCAATATTAATTCGTATTAAAATTTGCTGAATAGCACAGATATTTGTACGCAGATCTTATACTAAAGTTAAAATTTTATAGAGATCTCAATTTAAAGTAACCGTCGGTAAAGGGATGATAAAATCACATAAAATGTTTAGTAATTGATAGTAAACATATGTTTATTTGTATACTCGTATTTTTTTGTTTTTATTTTTATAGTTTTTAAGAGTGATTTGCAGCCATTTCAAACTTGCACTTAAGTTGAAAAATATTAAAAATTTATTGGAACAGCTCGAAATATGACAAATATATATTTATATAGAGCATATAATAAGCAAGTAGTAAGCTGTTCCATCGGGAACATCTTAGAAAAAAGTCCGGCTTCGCAATTTATAATTACAGATGTTATTTTTGCATAAGCTAATTGTTGTTCTTCAAACAAAAGTGGTTGTTTATTTATGCTTAGGAGTCTAATAAATTTTTCGAATTTTATTCAAATCGGTCTGTAAATACGGATTTTAGAAAAACTCTCGGCTCCAGCGCCACCCATTTTCACACAAAGTATTTATGTTTAGAAGCCTAATAAATGTTTTGAATATCAATCAAATCGGTGTGTTGAGCCCATGTCTACACCATATGTAATATATTCTGTTAAAAAACTTTGTGATAGGTATATCATGGATTTTTATTTAAAGGTTGTAAATTTCGTTAAAAGCTCAATTTAAATCGTGTGATAATACAACACTTATGTTTGCTTAGGGCCGGCAACGCGGACCGGGTCAGCTAGTAATTATATAAAATATTATATTTAAGAAAAATCACCATCTCCACAAAATTCGCAACTTTAGAACTAGTATTTTTAATTTGCAAACTAAGTGCGAATGAACAACAATATGAGATAGGGACTTTCTATAATAAAATTACGAAATGTTCTTTTAAAAAAAGCAAATATCTCATTTTTTTAAGATAATTTTTCTTTTCGGAAGTTCGCTTTTTTATTTTCCGAAATTGAAGTAGTGCTTTCTAAATGATATTTAGTTATTCCAAATTATATTTGATGGATTTAAAATAACATTCATCAATTCTTAAGTCCTTATGATGCATTCTAAAACGAATAGCTGCTTTTTAAAATTATATTTTCGTGAAGTGAACCTTGACCGAGTTTCTTTATTATTTGTGGTAGTTGTCTTTAAATTTTGGAAAATTTAGGAATCTTATAGAATTTAAAATTGACTCACCTTTCAGCTATGGAAAAAGTGGCTTCATATATCTCTTCTCGAAACCGTCAAATAATTGATTATTTTTCTGTTTAAGAAAATTGGGAACTGAACAAATGCAAGTCTTTTAAAAATTAAAAACATAAAATATAATATATACATATAAATACAGCGGCAGCTGCAGAAAACTGTTCACAAAGACATTACATACATTAATTGCGTATGTGAACACTAAGCTCAATTCCGCTGACTGTAACTTAATAGTGACGTAGTACCACTTTGATTTTGACGGAACACCTCAAAGACTCCAGCACCGACGTAACTTTATATAAGCTCTACGTTTTATCCATTTAAACCGACAAATGAAAGTGAAGGGGGGAAGAGGACACTCACGGCGGCAGCATATCTGTTTACTTTATATAAATTTTGAGTGCCGACACACGTGGTGCTACCGCCTCAAACATATTTCCTTACCGGTGATGCGTTGGCAAACTTACGGACTCATATCCGGCACACGGACGCGCTCATTCATTCACCAACCAACTCACTCACGCACGCACGCACGCACGTACGGACTCACGCAAACCTGGTTGTCATATGTCAGTCGCTGTGGAGCTGATTGTCTGTGGTAAATCTGTGTCGAAGCGTCTGTCCGTCGAATTGTTGGCCATTGCAAGCGAAACCATATATTTTCATTGTTTGCATTTTGGCTCATAATAAAAATAAAAAGCTGTAAGTAAACATGAATACTTCTCTATTTATAGAATAGTGCACGTAGTGAACTTCACCAAATGCGAGCTGATTGTGCTTTAAGGGATTTTCGAACCATTACTAGTTCCCGTTTGTTTTCATACATATTTGGCAAAGTTAATTTTTTTGTTTAGAACTGGAAAAGTTGTACCTAACTTCGTTGAACTGGTTCGGATTTACACTTACTTTCTATCTTACTAACCACATTTTTTATGAATCCTGGAACTTGGAGTAGTTATGAGTTAACTATTTTTTTTCACTGATTCCATATTTTTCTATAGGGTCCGTTATGCATATGTATTGAAAGAATTAATAGTTGTGTGCGTATGCATTGAGTATAACTTGAAGAAGGGCGGTAAATCCCTGCATTTCTTTGAAACGCTTTCATATTCGCTAAAGTCCGGTTGCTGATTTTTCCTATCTTCCTGCTTTCATTTCGCTTTTTCATTATACCCTCCATACACACACGCACACGTACATTTGTCCTTACATTTAAGCTTTTTCTTTCGTTCGGGGCCACTCAACGTTTGTTTGTCCAGACGACCCCAAGTTTTTTGGTCATCAACGCTGGCCAACGTCGAACGTCGAGCAACGCCAACAGTTGTGGACACTTCAGTTTGCTCAACTTCTGCTGCGAATTCGCAACCATTGGCGAGTGTGTATTGAAAGATAGTAGTGCAGTTGTTGTTGTATTTAATGTTGACCACTTGCACACTACACATCAGATCTCTACAATTATGCTACCACTTGTATTTGTTGCAGTTGTTGTTAGTCTCTTTCGGTGACGGCTGCCAAAGTGGGTTTTTCATCAGTTGCGCTACGTTTTCACAGTCGCGCCTTGGGACGTTGTTGGTTAGTTGTCCTTGTGTTGTGCTTGCCTCATCGTCGTGCCACCTCTCGTTGCATGTACAAACGTACTTTCCGTGTAAAGTCAAAGGTCATTCGAGTTGTTGCCTGCAGCGTGCGCCATACGGTTGCGGTTGATGTGCGGTTTTCACCGTTCCTTACGATTGTGCGTTCTTTCTTTTTCAAATGTGACGCTTCTTTAAATGTGCCGCTGTGGCAGCGCGTTTATTTATCTTTAAGATTTTCGTTATATCCTTTTCTTGTCCTGCGGTTCCCTTATTTTCATTGTTTTTTTTTTGTTGGCATCTGAATTATTATAACAAAGCGTCAGTCTACCGTTTACATTGTGGTTTACAGCGTTTTGTCACTGTCCACTGGGGCGTATGAGTATCGCAGTAAAGGTGGAAGAAATATATGTATAAGTTTTCCGAATGAAACTTTGTTCTCATTGTGATATTGAACTTAATCGCTCTTACAAGTTTAATTTTTTTTGGTTTTAGTTCTCGCGAGTGGATGCGTCTTGTAATTGTAAGTCGAATGTTTAGTGTGTTTGGAAAGCTATGTATACATATACAAATATATTCAGATGAATGAAAGGTTGGAAAAACCCAGTGATTCAATAATTAATGTGATATCAGTCGCTTAGGTTCACATTTTTGGTAGCCCCGTATTGACAGTGCATACGAGTATTTATGCAGTAAAAAAATAATTTTTTTTATTGGTTTTTCCTACTACTTCTTGTGAATACTACTAAGACGAATATATTTATTCAAAAATTCTTTTACAAATACAAATTTTTTTTAGAAAAGCAACAACAGCATTGGAAGTCTAAGTTATACGAGTAGCCGCTATTTCTCAAATCCTGGGTTCAAACATGGGAAGCGGTGATGAAGAATAAAAACTGTTATTGTTTTATTTTTGCGAAAGCCAATTTCAAGAAATTAGATCGAGAATTATCAAAATTATCATGGCCGACGTATAAAGATGATGTTGAACGCTGCGTCCAGCATTTTAATAACACTATATTTAGCTTATTTCAAAAGTTTGTACCAAAACGGGTTTGCGTACAAAAGGAGCAATCACAACCTTGGTTTACTAAAGAACTAAAAAATTTAAAAAATAAAAAGTCGCGAACGTTTAAATTGTACAAAAAAACTGGTTTGCACACTAACTATATTAAATACTCAGTTATCCGACACGCTTATTTTGCAAAGTTAAAAGGAATCTAATAAAAAACCCTGAATCATTTTATGACTTCGTTAACTCTAGGCGCAGAGTGACTAGTTTTCCGTCTGCTATGAAATATCAAAATACCGTTTCTTGTGACTCCCAATCAATTTCCAACATGTTTGCCCAATTCTTCAGGTCAAATTACTCCATTAACTCGCCTCTGAGCAAACCTTATCCATATAAACTCTGTTCCCTCACCTCTGCTATTATTCCGCAGATATCTTCCGAGGAAGTATTTTATTATTTGAGTAACTTAAAATAATCATTTAAGGCTGGCCCCGATTCGATCCCGACGTGTTTCCTCATAAACTGTGCTAAACATATTTATGTGCCCTTAACTAATTTATTTAATCTATCTCTTAAGCTTGGGATTTTCCCTTCAGCTTGGAAAGAATCATTCATTATACCCCTTTATAAGACCGGGAGTAGGTCCTCTATAGAAAATTACCGCGGTATAGCTAAGCTTTCTGCTATTCCTAAATTATTCGAAGCTCTTGTTGTTGACCATTTAACGTATTCCATATCCTCTACAATTTTTAGCACACAACATGGGTTCTCTAAGGGTAAATCTACCGTTACAAACTTGCTTGAGTTCACAACTCATGTTTCAAATGGATTCAGAGAATTTATGCACACTGATGTTATATACACTGATTTTAGTAAAGCATTCGACAGAGTAAGTCACTCTTTACTGATCCATAAACTCTATCTCCTTGGTTTTCAACCTAATCTCCTTCGTTGGATGTCTTCTTACCTCAATGACAGAACACAACGAGTTCTTTTTAAAAATAGTTCTTCAAACATTATTCATGTTTCTTCAGGGGTCCCGCAAGGAAGTCACCTTGGTCCGATTCTGTTTTTACTTTTTATAAATGACTTACCTTCTGTAATAAATTATTCAAAAATTTTATTGTATGCTGATGATGTAAAGCTTTTTAGATCGTATCATTCTGTTGAGGAAAGGTCCTTACTACAAGCGGATTTAAATAGCATGACTAACTGGTGTGAAATAAATTACATACCACTAAACCTTAAAGAATGTAAAGTAATGTGCTTTTCTCGCAGGGCAGTTCAACCAGCTTCTTATGTAATATGTAACAATAACCTCGAACAAGTGTTTAACTTTGTTGATCTTGGAATTACAATGGACCCGAAATTTAATTTTAATCTTCACATAAATGTTACAGTTAACAAAGCCAAGGGTGTTTTTGCATTTGTAAAACGGTGGTCAAAAGAATTCAATGACCCTTACATCACGAAGGCTCTATTCACAAAGTTAGTGAGGCCCATACTGGAATATGGATCTGTTGTTTGGAACCCGCGCTATCAAGTTCATTCCGACAGAATAGAGTCAATTCAAAAACAATTTCTACTTTTTGCTTTAAGGAATTTTCGTTGGGATTCTCAGTACAACCTGCCGCCATATATAAGTCGTTTAAAACTCATTAATCTTCCTACACTTGCTAGTCGCAGAGAAATGCTAGGCATTGTATTTTTGGTCAAGTTACTGACAGGCTTGATCTCTAGCCCATCTCTTCTTAGCGAAATAAAACTAAACGTTCCCTCCAGAATTTCAAGAAATTTCCGGCCTCTCTTTCTGAAGCCATGTAAAAGCAATTTTGAGTTAAATGAGCCACTCCGTAGTTTGTGTCAGGATTTTAACACTCACTCCGGTTCTTTTGATATTTCAGACTCACTTTTTTACATAAAGAAAACTATACTCAATTCTCTCAATAATTAATACATACATACATATACATATATTACTATTCCATCAGCTGATGAGCATTTGTTCTGTAGCTGAACAGTTTTAGATCTCGACACTTAACAAACCTCTGCCTTTCATGACTCGGCGCAACATATATGAAAAAACAAAATTTTTTTCTTTTTTATATATCCGTGCGTCATGCGGATGCGCCCCTCGCGTCGGTCGGGCGGGTATGGAGGGATAAAACCGTTGGGATTATTATTATTATTATTATTATTATTATTAATTAAACATATCAAGGCCGCGGAAGTGAGAAAAAGGGTCTACTTTTTAAAATTTGAGTTGAAATAAAAGCAATAGGAAAAGCAGATAAAAGTTTTTCCAATAGGGATGACATGATTTCTAAGTTTCGTTTAGGCCATTTTTAATATGTCATGATCTGTCATTGTTTTTTCATTGTATTCAGTAATCTTTACAATTTCAGCTTGGAAAGATATACGCAAGAAGAACGTTTACAATTTATTCAATTTATTCAATTTTATTATCAAAATAACCGTTCTCCAATTGCAACTTTTTTAAGAAAATAATCTTCCCCGTTGAGGCTCACTTTCATCTGAGTGGTGTGGTAAATAAAAAAAAACTGTCGATTCTGGTGCGAATAAAATCCACAAAGTATTCATGAACAACCATTACATTCATCTATGTAAATTGACAGTCTGGTGTAGTTTTTGGTCGGGTGGAATCATCGAAGTACGGACCTTCTTTCGAAATGAAGCTGACACCGTTACTGTCAATGTAGAGCGGTATAGATCGATGATCTTTACAACATCTGATTCTAATAAGAGATAGCATGTGCAACAACCGAATTATTCCGATAAAAGTTTGGAGATTAGATTATTTTAAAAAGTTGTGGCATTGATGGGCCTCCAAGAAGTTGTTATTTAATACCATTAGACTTCTTCTTGTGGGGTTATTTGAAGTCATTGGTCTTTAGCAATAACCAGAACCTCTTCAAGCTTTAGAAGTCAACTTTGAACGTGCTATTCATGAAATACGACTTGATTTAGGGGAAAAGTACTCTAAAATTGGGTTCATCGAATTCGTTCCTGCAAAAGAAGTCAAGGAGGCCAATTGAATGATGTTATATTCAGAACTTAATTGTATCGATTGTACTTCACATTAAATAAAAAACATTTGAATTTCCTTAAAAATTAGTGTGTTTTTTTTTTTAAAGAAATCATATCACTCTTATTGGAAAACCCTTTAGTTAATCATTTTTAAGTTTTAACTTTGACAATTCTTACAAAAGTTATCTACTTTTCAGAGTGATGTGCCAACTTTGATTGAGGTGCAAATAGAAAACCCTTAGGCAAAGTCAATAAAATTTCATAAAAAAATTCCGATAGCCCATCTCATAAAATAGTTACTCTTCGCCGTTCAACATTATTTTCATTTGTTCTTACATTATGATATTTCTTACATTTTATAAAGTTCAAAAGCTTTTTCTATTAAATTGGACAGCTTTAAAATTGCGAGTTATAAAATCTCACTTTTCTTAACTTATAGTATGTATACGAGTTTATCTTATTTCTAAAGAGTGTGTTTTTATATGTTATGTTTTTGTTTTTATTTCCTCCGTAATCAAGTTTAATAATTGTTTTTTTTTTTGATGGCGCTGTAGTGGACATATGCCAACTTAACGAATATTCGAAACGTATAATCGTTAGAGAAGAAAAAATCGGCCCGTTAGGGAGTGGCATGTTCACATTGTTTCCAAAATTAATTTAAATTGTTCCTGCTTCATTATATGTACGAAATTTATTATTTGCGGTCCAAGAATAAAATTAAGCATATTGAATTGTTAACTAATTTGAACAGTATATTTTTATTTTGTTTTCCGACTAACATAAATGAAATTTTCTAACAAAAACGATAATTAAATTCAAAGCTTCCTGTAAAATTTTTAACAATTTAACTTATTTTCAGCACACAGCAGTGAGAAGTTGTCGCAATTTCCCGCTGACCTTGAGCCTTTTTGTCGAATTTGCTTACTAAAAACTTTTATACGGGAAGAAGCACAGCATATACATATATATATATATATATACTTACCTTCATCTGTGTCCATCTCATATAAATTCTGGGCAATTTAGTTGCATCGAATGTAGTTGTATTTAGGTCTTTAACAATTTGCTTATTCAATTAAACGCAAAATTCATTTAGGTTTCATTGAGTAAATGTAGCCAGTTTGCCCAAACAAATGGCTGTACTTTAATGTACAACAACAATAATAAAACAACTATTCGAACGAAATGAAAGGCGTTTCATACTCTACTGTGTGTCATCTGATTGTTTCGTTTATTGTGCGGATGCATTTGCTACCAGCAGGAAAATTTTGTTTGCTCCAAATGTACAGATTAGAAGTTAGGAGCTGAGACTGAAGCTCTGCTGGACATGACAGATTCTGCTTGGATGAATCACTGCCAATGGCAGACAGCCTGATGTCACACTTGGGCGTTGGTTCCTCAGAACCCCGATGTCAACAAATGATTTGCTCTGTATGCATTGTATGGCAATGATGTGGTGGAAGGGAGGAGTTATGTTCCATTTGGTATATTGTGGATTTTGTAGGTGTAAAAGGTAGTACACTGTTTTGTAGTTTGAACTTTTCAAAAGTCATAAAACAAAAACACAGCAGAAAGCTGCCGATAAGAGCAGAAGAATGAGCATAAAATACGCGTGTCATGTTGAATGCTCATTTGTTGTTGTGTTTATTATTATTGTTGGCAATGCTGTTACTGTAACTCTTGCTGCTGATGTTGCTGCTGTTCTGCTTGTTTAGTTTATGTTTGTGTCATTGCTAGATTTCACACTTGAGTGGCTTTGACGCAGCAACGGTTCCAGCAACAAAACAAAATTCTAGGAATCACTCGATGGCCTGTGATAGCGGTGAGGGATTTGGTAAAGGTAAAGGGAGCAATGCGACAAGGCATTGGTCGTAAAGGTTAGCATTTTGTTGGACTTTAGTTTGATTTACAGGATGTCGACCGTGTAAGCTGTCGGTAACATTTGGATCAAATTGCGCAAAATGCGTATAATTGTTGTTGTTATCGAGTGTAGTGAAGCGATGTGAAGTGCGTGCGAGTGGCAAGCGGGTCAACGGAGATAGCAGTAACCAATGCACATATGCACATACATATGTACATATATTTACATTTAGAGAGTAGTGCGGCAAGGTAAACTTTTGAATAAAAGTATGGAAATAAAGGTTAAAGTTTAATGTGCTGTAAAGTTTAGTTTAGTGAAAGTCAAGTGGCAATGCCTTAAGTGATCATTTTACATTTGTATTTAGAATAATCATACTTTATATATGTACATGTGAAATTAAATGAAAGACTTTTTAATAAAATTCGTTCATTAAGGTGTTTTAGTGCTGTATATGTATGTATGTATGTATGTATGTGCAGGCATAAGTACATATATTTTGGTTTAACGATTACTTAAATAAAAATACTGATGCTTTGCATTACTGCCTTAAGAAAAACGCCTTATATTAATAAACAGCTCTAGTATGTTCTGCCAACATTTTTCTTCATTTATCACAAAGAAAAAATACCAATCTCTGATTGAGGTCTTGATTTGAAACATTACTTCTGGATCTTTCACATAAATCAATTGCTTTAAAAATCTCAACAAAAAATTGGACAATGTTAAATTACACGGAATGCATTAAGACGTGCTCATTCATGCATATATATTTTGTTAAGATTTTTATTGGCCTTATAAATTAATAATAATTCACGGTTGTGGAAGATTTTATTTTGAAAAAAAAAAAAACAATTCTAAACTTAATAAAAACTAATTAAATAAAAAGAATTGCTAAAAAAGCAAACACCAACCACATAAGCAAGTTTAAATAGCGGCAGATTAGCTACTCTTTTTATAAATTCTACCATTAAAAACTGTTGTTGTTTTTCCAAATAAATACTTCTACAAACTGGCCTCGAGCTTAATAAAATTGTGAATTAGTATTTCATTTAAAAAAGGCCAATTAAAATCTTAACAAAACTCTTATTTTTTATTGACCTCGAGGACAATTCAATGGAAAATTTGGTTTGGAAAAACCAAAACATATTTACTGATATAAGTTACAGTATAGTTATTTTGCAGATCAGCACATATTCCCACCAGACTTATTTTTATACCCGAGCGTACTTGTACACAAGGGTATTATAACTTTGTTCACATAACGGTTGTTTGTAACAGCAAAAAATAATCGAGATAGATACAAACATATATATATTAAAATGATCAGAATGAAAAGAGAAATTGATTTAGCCCTGGCTGTCTGTCCGTCCGTCCGTCTGTCTGTGCAGACGATAACTTGAGCAAAAATTGAGATATCTCAATGGTACATAGATTGCTCTTTGGACAGGGGAGGTTGGTATTGAAAATGGTCAAGAACGGTGAATAACCACGCCCGCCTCCCATATAACGGAAATTTTTGAAAAATGCATAAACTCCGATTTTTCGGTATCCATTAAAGCAAATTGAGTAAAATTTGATATTTGGAGCGATTTCGAACTAAGAAATTAGGTATTTATGAAATTTTGAAAAATGGCCGTTGCCACGCCCACTTATAAAAAAGCGTCTGTAAGTATCTCAACAACGATGGCAGGTATTGTCACACAATTTGGGGAACATGTTGTTCTTGATATCACTAACATCACCGTCAAAAACTTTTGAAATCGGACCATAACCACGCCCAGCTTCCAAATAACGGAAATTTTGAAAAATTCAAAAAGCTCGGTTTTCAGTATTTATTTGAAGAAATTGAGTAAAGCGTAATACGTACACTAGCTGCGATTTGAAACAAAGAAACGGCGTTTTTATGAAATTATGGGCACCGCCCATGCAAAAATACACTGCGAGGTTATATAAAAATCGGTTTCGACCGAATTTAACTTTTCTTACTTGTTTATTTTTAATCTTCTCCACCGCTTTCCAGATTTCAACCATATTGGTTGGCTATTGGCTGAGCTTTATTTCGTGTGACATTAATTTAATACCAAATATTTTTCTATGAAATTTTCTAGCATAAAACCGTCACAAAACATTGTTTTAAAAGGAAAAACAAGTTTATAATTTTTTTTTAAATAAAATAAGGCCTTTTTTAATAAGAGTTTGTAGCCAAAATGTCGGATACGCATTATAAACCAATAAACAATTTTCCGTTAAATATTTTCGCTTGTTGCTTCATATTGAAGCATCATCAGTTATCACAACAACGCTTCTCATACATATTTCCTTATGTACATAGCATCAATGAAATATTTAATAAGCAAAATCATAAAAATTAACTTGCATCGTAAAAAAAATAATGCACTTTATCACTCTTTATAAAAGCAGTAATGAAATGAAAAAAAAAATAACTGCCTGCTTTCATAATATACGCTTTAAATGGCATTAACATTTTAAGCTCATAAAATAAAATTGGAAAGATAGTATTAAATACATAATGCCCATAAAGCGTAAAAATATTTATTGACATTGTCAATTTTAGTTTTTTTTGCAATACAAAAATTCAACTCATCTTGTTCGTATAAATAAATACTTGTGTACATACAAACTCGTACATATGTATGTATGTTCCTGTATATGTATGTATGTGAATTTATCATGGCCAATTTCCATATCAATTCGCATGCAACAGTTTTGTGCTTGTACGCTTGAAAAACCACAAAAACCACTTTCGGCCGCTGTGTGATTACCAACACCAGATACGATACATTTATATTAACAGATTCACACGCACTAACGCATCGACTAACAGGCCAATCAACGTTGCCAATTATTGTTGAATTGTATGTATGTACATATATACCTATAAATATTTATATACTAAAAGGAAGCTGTTGATTAAATTGCTAAGTGTACAAGTACTTAAATGCGTTACATAAGTGTGAATTAATTGGCTGCACTGTTAATGATAAATTTGAAAAATTCGTAAAGCATTTAATTTTGTTCTAGATGAGCTTTTTCATATGTAAAAAAAAAAAAAAATTAAATAAAAATTTCAAAATCTTTATTATTATTAATAAAGTAAGGCATTTGTGTGTCTTATAACCAATTAATCCTGATCCAGTTTTCAAACTCACTGACTCTCTGCTTTCAAAACTATCCTTTATCAAGACCTACAAGATTATAATACTTAAAATGGACACCTGTAAAGACTTAGTGAAAGCAATCTCAAGTCTGTTAGACGGAATCACTCGCGTCGGGGTATTGGGACCTAGAATTAAAAAAAAATGTTCTAACCATCGTCCAGGCGGAAGTTTATGCAATCGAGTTGTGCGCTCACAGAAGGACTAATGGGCCACAATTAACATGATGTCAGACAACCAGGCAGCCCTAAGGGCACCACATTTCTTCAAGACGTAGTCAAAGCTGGTAGACAGTTGCAAAACGGTACTGGACTTATTAGAATCCGGGTCATGAGGGCTTGGATGGCAACGAAATGGCAGACTATCTTGTTAAAAGGGGGGCCCAAAGGAGTTTTTACGGTCCTCAGCCGTTCTGTGGCCCTTCCAAGGGATACACGGTAGAGGTTCTTAAAGACGGGGAGGACTCAAAAATCTCAGCCCGATGGCGATCTTGAAAGGCTAATAGAAAATCCAAGAGGTTCATATATCCGTCCCGTAAAGTCTCTGAAACACTATTCCATCTCACCAGAGAGGCTCTAACAACTCTCACCGGCTACTTGACAGGTCACTGTAGGATAAGATATCATCTTCACAAAATGGGACTATTGGGGGTTGCGGACTTTAATTAACAGCCTAAGGATGGATTGACAACCTAAGTTGTTAGCGCAATATATCTCGATAGGTCGCAGCGCTACTATGCATTAAAAATAATAATAACAACAACTATAAAATAAAAAAAATTGCAATTTCTCTATAGTATACATATGTATATTAAATCTTTCTACTCTTAAAGATTTTTCATAAAATAAAAAAAAAATTGAACAAAAACTTTGACAGTATCTGCAAAGACAGCAACATTATTTTATGCAAAACAGCGCTGTTAATAGAAATTATGAACCATTATTTGGATTTAAGTACTTACTTTTACACGATTATCGCTGGTTTTGACATGAAAATATTTTAAGCAATAAGAAAATACTAGAGGAAAGTTTTTCGAAGACCACCACTTCTTCTTTTTAGATATTTATTATTGACCAGGGGTCGAACCTAATTTCAATCTCATGACTTGAATTCACTTATTGACGATTTTATTTAGCTCGAGGTCAGTTTATGCAGGATTTTATTTGGAAAAACAACAACAGTTTTAGTGATGGAGCTATCTCGGAGATCACCACATCTCTATTAAAAAACAAAAAAAAAACTTAACAGATTTGAATTAACTGCAAAAACATTTAAAGAATTGGTAGGTTTATTATTTTTTGTTATATCCACGACATGTGTTACAATTTTTTTATGTTTCTTATCTAGATAATTAATACAAATCAAATGTTTCATTTACCATATAAGCCAAGGTGGATTCAATAAGTTGGCGGCAACCATTTAAAGGTAAAAAACTTACTCGTATATTATTTTTGCTTTTTGGTGAGCGTCTTTTCCAACTGCATTAGACATTATATCGCCAGCCCATAAGAATGAAACTGTTTGACATTCAGTTCACCAAACCAACTACAAAAAGCAGCTGCCGCCTTAACACAACCTTTTTGAATTCGGCTTGGTATAAGCTTCGCTATGAAAATACTTTCAAGCTTGCCGAAATATAAATCACGCAAAGTTTAGCTCACTAACAATAACAAAAAAAAAAAAAAATATGCAAACGCATTACCTCTTTTTTTTGAATAAGTATTGTAAGTTTTAACAAATTTTCATTAATTTTATCTAAGTTAAATGTTTTTATAATTGTTATTAATTTCTGGCAAACTTTATCCATTTTAGCTGAATAAATACGTACATAAGTGAATACCATTATTAAAGTCTTACCCGCTACATAAAAAATTGTTTGCAAATAGAGCAAATAAGTAGATACTCGTATGTACTTCATCAAAT
Source organism: Philophylla caesio (assembly GCA_963971545.1). Lineage (NCBI taxonomy): Eukaryota > Metazoa > Arthropoda > Insecta > Diptera > Tephritidae > Philophylla > Philophylla caesio. The sequence continues at coordinate 194,791,416 of OZ020604.1, read as the reverse complement.
GGCAACAAAACTTTTGCATAAAGTCAACTCTTTTCAATGTTTGTTGGTAAACTTAATTAAGTGAGTTCCATGCACTCGCTGAGGGTATTAAACAATTACAATTGCAATGTCTTTTTCCATTTTCAACAGCATTAATTTAATTTGTCACACTTTACGACTAGCTCTTACTCACACACACACACACACACACGACCAACGTTTCCCAAAATAAGAATAAAAATAAAAAACCAACATAAAGTGCAAACTAACCCCTATCAACGATGCTTGCCACAACACAACTTCGACACTTCGACCACAGAAGGCAATGAAGCCGACTGTGACCAGCTGGGCATGGGAGTGTCCTTCAGCGTTGCTGTAGCGCCGGAAGTTACCTGCTGGCTGCTGACCGCTAGCTTTTGCAGAAAACAATTTCCGCACAATCTGCAGACAACCAACAGCAGTAGTGTCTATGTGGCAATGTTCCTATCTTTACTTAACACCATCCACCAGCCTGCTACCTTTCGTTAAACCTAGTCACCCACTCATAAAAGTGACGGTGTGCTTGAAGTTCCTCCCGTTTACGTTCGGTCGCAAATGTCCCATGTGGCTGCCACTAGATTAAATTGGCATCTTTTGTTTTAATGACGAAGTTGACTTTGCTGCTACTTACGTGCATACAAACATACGTGTATGTGTGTATGTGGTTGTATAAATAGATTTCATTACTGTTTTACCCCAAAATTCACCGAATGCCCAGCGACAACTAGCTCAAGGTGACGTTTGAAGGAGCTTATCGTAAATATTTACTTATGTGCACACATCTAAATTTACTTTTATATATAATCGTATAGTATGTATGTATACATGCAAGTCTATTTATATTTTAAATTACATGTGTTCCCCGTTGTCCATTGCCGTGTCGCCGGTCGTCAGAAGTTATCAACTCTGCCATCAGCAGCTATTGTTGTATGTCGCTGAATTTTCGAACTCAATTTTGTGTCGATAATTTTATTTTATTATATTCTTAACTTTGTAAAGAATATTTGAAAAACTAATTTTTTTAAAAAAGTTTAGTAATCTTTAATATTTAATTAGAATTACGATTGCAGCAAAAAATGTTAACTCCAGCATTATTTTTAATTTAAATATATTAATAAAGTTAAAAATGTTAATTTGAAAAAAAAAAAAAATTAAAGAGGCTTGCCTCTTATTTTAAAAAATGTAATGCAATTTAATTGATAAGATAATTTAAATATTACAATATGTCAAACTTAAGTAGTTTAAGAAAGATTAATTTAAAAAAAAAAAGAAGAAAACTAAACAGATTTGTCAACTGATAAAAAAAAATGTTATTCAATTAACCAGTTAAGATAAATGAAATATTTTGTTACCAAACTTAACCTCCCTTTCTAAGAAATCTTTGACATAGAAATATTGCTCTATAAGTTACGGAAAAAAATTTAAAAATTGAAATTTCATGAAATGGTTGTTATAAAAAATTAAACACCAATTTACAATTTATTATCAAACGAATTTTTAGAAACTTCTAAATATCACTCACCTTTTAAAAGTGTTACCTCTGATAGTACTTTGTCTACGGCGATTTTTAGCAATATAATTATATATGTATATATATAGTAAAATATAATTAATGCATAGTTGGCACCAGTTTATTTTTAACATATGCGTATTTACTTTCGTTCGAAGTCGCTACAGTCTGTCACGCATATAATAACAGCAAAATCGGTCTTTAGTGTAAAGTTATTCTTATTATAACATACAGTTCTAATATAATTCCTGCATTAGATATATACATATATAATTTTCTACATACCTACCTATTTCTTGCTTGTTCTTCAACATTTTAGTTTTCCATTTAATTTTGGTCTATAACATTATTCGTGGCGACGCATTCAATTGTTAAAAAGTAATTTTTATAATAGAAATTATAACTGTTACGAACCCTGTATAGTACCTATGAACATTTCATACTCGCACTTATGAATCTAACAAAAGGTGATCAGTCAAATAATAAAAAGATTTGGCATACAAATATGTACACAAAGAAATCACAACAAAACTAAATAATCATGAACATTGCAGTCGCCTTGTAATCGTGTATGTGTATATGTATGTGTATAACCCTTTACCGTAAAAACTTTAAGTGCTCTTGTTGCCAATTCCTAACGATTGAAATAAAGTTTTTACTGCGACGCTGACAAATTGACATAACTGCTTTAAGGGTCGTTGTAGCAATTGTACGCCAGTCAAGTGTAAACTTTAGTGTGAATTGGAAATTATGAGTTGTAACGCCAGCACTTGTATTTGTCCTTCAACTGCCGTTTTCAGTTCGACCAAAGTGTTTTAGATGTGGTAATGACATAAGGGGGACAGTGACGTACTTCAAATTAGAAAAATAAAAGTAAACGATTAAGTTCAATATGAAGTGTCATCTAAACTTTAACAAATTGGTATTCATTTTATACGAAAATTATTAAGTAAATTTTTAATTTTTTTTGCTTTGCACTACAGATAGGTATTGCTACCCCTTTCAAGAAATTTCGCGTGTGCTCCTGTTGGAAGTTGAGACCCTACCTATGTATAACCTTCAATAAAAGTACGTAAACACTTTAAGTGTGCGAGTTTAAAATGTGAAATTTACGTGAGTTTCTTTTCGCGTTTTTGTAACAAGATGGAAAGACGATAATTTTTATGTTACGAGAGACGTATGCAGTGAAATTGTATCAAGTAACATTAAAAATTTTGTGAAAATTTTTTACCAAGGTTTTTTTGTATACATTTAATCCTACAACAATTGCGTGAATTTGCCTCTTAAGCGCTGAGGCATTACAACCCTAACAAGTTGCAACTTTGATGATAATAACCACAATTGTGTGAAAAAATTGATTAAGTGAATCATTTACCAACCATTTCAGCCAGTAAAAAAATATTTAGTAAATTAAAAAGGTACCTCTAACAACAAGTTTGTTGCTAAGTTGAAAAAATAATGATGTTTTTGATACAACAATATCACTGAGCTACAATAATTTTCATTAGATAAATAAATGTCGCCAACAGCCTTCACCGCCGAGTATCGCCTACAGCGCAAAATCCAAAGCAACCACAAAATGTTGGATAAAAACGACCGACGAAATTATTTTCGAAAAGGTGACTAGAATAGTAGGAATACTTAACAACAGTGCATTCAAAACTAGCTACCTACAACAAATACAAAGTGAGTGTCATCGCTGCAATATTTTGCGTTGGGAATTGTGTGTTTTTGTGTGTGTGTGTGCGTGCGTTGCCGGTATCACTTTGCATACACCAACACCACAAGAACAAAAACTAAAATGGAGCAACTGATGGGGCCTGTGAAACTCGCAATCGTGAATTGTGCTAAATTCAACAAAATGATAAATTATTTTTGCAACATTCTAGGCATGCTTGCGGTGCCACACGGCCAACCAAAGAGCTAAGCCACACAAAGCAGGAGATACATGTGCACCTTTATATGTAGTGGAGTGTGTATGTATGTATGTACAGTTTGTATGCATTTGCATAAACGTGTTCAGCGACAGCCAGCCGCTGCTGACTGGTTTCAAGAAAATGTGAAACGTTTTTCGTGAGATTTATTGTGGAATCGGTTAACCGCAGTCAGCGACCCGAAGGAGCAACAGCGGCGGTAGCAGAAATGGTGACAGCAAGATTGCTAAAATTCTTACATATAGTATTGGTTGTTAGTGTATATTTAAAGTAGTTCGATGTGTGTGAGCACATATAGATACACACATACTATAAATGTGTTCAGTAGAAAGCTTTCCCTTGGCCGCATTCTTTCAAATACTTACAAATAAGGTGAAATCAAGTGAGTTGAAAATGAAAATGTGGCAGCAGTAAAGTATGCTTTGAATCGTTACTCATTTTCACTTGATCTGCTAGAAGATGATAAATGTCTGCTAGTACAGCAAGGTTTTTGTGCATGTCTATTCAGTGTAGTCAAACGTGTGTGAATTCCATTTTTTATTTCCCAGTGAGCAATCAATTATTCAACAATCAGTTTCGAAAATGATAATAACTAATATAAGAAGTAAAGAAGAAATTTTATTTTAAATAAAAATGTATATAAAAATCAACCAACTGCTCACAATAAACATATGTATATTTAAAAAAATTAAAACAAATATTACAGGAAGGTATCAAAAAAGTTTTTTGTAATGGGTTTTTTCCAGTTGAAGAAGCAATTACCTGATTATTATATACTGCCTCTCTCAGTTATGCCACATCCTCTAATTGAGATGTTTTAACTATTTGTTATTCTCTTATTTTATTTCTACAATTTGATACAGTTCCATATAATTCTACTAGAACGATTTGTGAGTTTTAAGCATCTAAGTAGATGTTTGACAATTTTCTTTTAACCGGCCTAGTGCAAACTTTTAATATAACGCATGAATTTTATACACAAAAAAAATCGCCATAAAGCCTACGTAATTTACAATAATTTTAAGAAATAAGCGTGTTTTATGAAAAACGTGGGCACAAATGTATCCAACTGCATAACCACAATTTTTGTTAGTTTTTTTAATCAGGGATCGATGTAAAATCTATTCCTCCATAAGCTTTTGCTTTTACCTTGGTGACAATGTACTTTGAAAGGCGAATAGCAGTTTTTCTTGTTTATTATTATTTTGTATTTATTTACTTTTTATCACATCTATATCAACTTGCCCTTTGTGAATTTTGTTCAGGAAAATTGTGGTGTTTAATTTTTAATCAACTTTAAGAGAAGGTAAAGACCTGAAACTGTAAACGTTGCCCAAAAACCAATTACTCGTTGAGGGGTACAGAAGTCGAGGTAATCCAATTATGGTTCGACTCAATTCGTATTTGTAATATTTTTTGCCTAAATTAAAACAAAAAATATTTTCTTCTTAGTGTCGCAGCAGTTGGAATATCCCCAAATCGTCCGTTCGATCCGCATCGGTTTCGAAAAAGTAAAGCCCGACGCGAAGTTTCTTTAACCCCAAAAGAAATAATTCAGAATATGTTCATTAATGGAGGGAGGATTAACTCAATTCTGTACTCTAAACCTTTTGTGCATGAAGTGTATTGTTTGAACGTTTGTTGGGTTACGCTTGCGTAGTTATAGGCATGAACGTCTGTGTCATACCTCAGTTCGTGGCTTGGTGGGTAGATATGTTTGAATATGGTTGGCACTTCTTGCCATTATCATCTGATACACACAAAATACGGGGCAGACATTAATATTAATTTTCAATTTACCGCAAAGACATTTCAAATTTGAGTTATGCAAACGATGCGTGAAAATCGCGTTTAAAGTGACAGCGTGTAAATATGTTTTTAAGAAGGTAGGCTATGAAGCACTATGTTGAATTCCCAAGTGATAACCGAATTTGATTACACATTGAGTGAAATTTTATATTTTCTGAATACAAATATTAAAGTAATTTAAATATAAGAAATGTCAGCAACACGGCCGCTTAAAATGCCAGAACCCATTCATGCATACCTTTTGCAAAGCTGTCCAACAGCTACACAGCTAACCCACCCGCACCGCACGCACACTGTGTGTAATCCACAAAATTAATTTCCTGGAAAATTTCACAATTAATCTGAGATGAAATGTTTGCGCATAAGACATAATAAAATTCACATATGCGCCGTGTCGCCCAGCCGGACAGTCAAATTAATTTCTCTATGAATTCAAATGACTGCAAGCATTAACACATGGAAAAGGATTAGCGTGATATGTGTATGTGAGTGTATCGGCGCGCTTGTGTGGACCTTTAGCACCTCACGCAACAATTTTGCGGTTGACAATGAGCAAATGCTCAGGCAGTTGAATTCGTTTTTTTTTTATGCATTTTATTAAAAGCATTTTGGGTGTGGATTTTTCATGTGGGTTAGATTCAACACTTGGCACAATCAAGCGCACATACCAATGTGCATAAATGTGCGAACACCTTTTACATTTCACATTTAACATTTTAAATTTTACTTGTACATTATTAGGAAAGTGCGCCAGCTCATTTACACACTATTTCGATAGGAGTTTGGAACTGAGCATTAAACGAGCGAACAACCGACCGGCCGAACGACCGATAGACTGGCCACCACTTGCTGGCTTAGAAGTGGTGTATCCAGCATCCATGAGTTAGAGAATCTGACCTCAAAAATGCTTAATGGTGTTTGCAGCAGCATTATGGCTCACACCAAACCGAACTAACGCTAGGTAGAGAAACTCATTGTCCTTGCTGGCAGCCTTATTGGCAGTGGCAGCGATTCGGCCTCAACATTATTATTTCAAATAAAAGCGCATTATGCTGGATTATCAACTTAGGCCGGCAGCGCGGCGTCACACACAAAATAAAAAGGTACAAATGCGCCAACTTAATTCCTACGTATGTCCTGCAAAAAGATTCAGACTTACTTATGCGTTGAAAGAATGCCGGACGCGCCGGTGGAGGGGGAGAAGGTGTGTCGCATTCTGCTCACTTAATGAATGTGTACATTTGTTCTAGTATAAACCATTCGCTTACATGTCCTCACATACAGAACTTAGTACATACATTTATGTACATATGCATATTCATAGATATATTTGTAAGTGGCATCCTGTCACCACACTTCTGTTCACAGTAATGCTCTCTATTACCTCTCATAAGTTAGTCCATTTGCACCAGCTCGTCCTGGATTATCAAATGAACTTTTATGCAATTAAATGTTGTGAAAAAGTTTTTGCCTGCAATTAAGGTAGTTGAAAAATTAAATGTGAAAAGCTGCGCTGTGGTATTCACTTACTTAGCATTTCACATATATGGCAAAGCACATGATATACACACTATATATGTATGTATATGTATATATGGTTGCTCATTTAAAACATGCTCATATGTAAAATTTGTGTGAACTCGTTTGACCATTCTTATACTATTTACGGACATTTGTTTGTACTTACGTTCATATGTTTAAGCTCATTTAAAGGATTGTCCAAAAGGTTCAAATAGGAATTTTTATCCCTGGATTGAGAATTTAATTAGTGCAAGGATTTAATTATGTCATAGAAAATGTTTAGCGTGAGGCTGCATGCAAATGTACATTTTTATTTGCAGCACACATTTTTTTCGTGGACAGTTACAATGAACCTTGTAAGTTTAAAAATTTGCTTACTGTAGTAAAATAGCTCAAGTAATAGTCAGATTTTGCTTAAGAATTGTATTCCTAATAAGAAAAATTGAATAAACATTTTTTTGTAATGCTTTACTTGCTTCAACATGGTAAGCATTTTATGTACAAAGCCTTTGTCTTATAGCAGATAGAGGTGTTTAGAATATTTACTGGTATGACTTGACTTTGTATCTTAACTAAAATGTTATTTCCTTTATGATATATCTTCGGAATATTTACTATTGGAAATATTCCAAATTCAGAAATAATGCATTAAAATGGTAGTTAAGATGTAATGGAAATTGATCATATTTTTATGAAAGTTTTTAAAGAAAAAATATATCTTTTTAATTTAATATTTTCAAATTTTTTATCCCGTACTGGTCCTGACTTCTTTCCAAAGTTGTCCTAAAAAAGTGCTAACCTAGCTCCGAACTGCGCTCGAAATTATCGCTAAATGTTTCTGATGATGTTGTGAATTGGTCCCGAACAAGTTACGAACTACTCCTGATAAGATCCTAAGCAAGTCCGGACTTAGCCGCTGAATTATCCCGAACATATAATGAAGTAGGTCCGAAATGGTTCAGAACTAGTCCCGTAAAGATCTCGAGAACGTCCCCAACTCTTAATATCAACGAGTAGTGTTGCGGGAAGAATTGATTATATTTTTTTTTAATTTGTACTATTTTTAAATTCATGTAACCACGTTGCGGTTAACGTAAATTTTGGATCTACCAAGAGCTAAGATGTTTAAAGATCCAAGAACGGTTCACCAATATTAGTATTTCGTTTTTTCTTGAACCAGTGAAACTTTAAGTTGTTTTATTTTTAAATATTAGGTACTGGGGGTTCTTTTTTATACGAGCATATTTTTTGATTGCATTTTTGCACCTAAAGAAAAAGAGAAAATATCACTCATACGCACGGACAACGCCCTTAGACCATATTACACATACGTACATATCTACAAAAATATAGTATACTTGTATTCATTCGCACGTGTGTGCACGTAATTTCTTACCAAATGAGTATTTTAGCTTTGAGCTGCCGAGAACTTATGTGCAAAAAACAATCTCAGTTGAAAGATTGTACTCATTCATAAGAACTTCTGCATAAGGAAACAATTGAAATTTTTATATAAAAAATGAAGTGCCATAAGTAAAAAGCATTAAAAAATTCTTTTGATTGCAGTGCTATCAAATATTTTGTGCATATTTTATTTGAGATTTTAGCGAATTTTATTTTAGTGATCAAATTGAGGGATCGACGATTTAAAAAGATTTTATTTAAAAAAAAAAAAAAACATGATGATGTTGTGAATTGGTCCCGAACAAGTTACGAACTACTCCTGATAAGATCCTAAGCAAGTCCGGACTTAGCCGCTGAATTATCCCGAACATATAATGAAGTAGGTCCGAAATGGTTCAGAACTAGTCCCGTAAAGATCTCGAGAACGTCCCCAACTCTTAATATCAACGAGTAGTGTTGCGGGAAGAATTGTTTATATTTTTTTTTAATTTGTACTATTTTTAAATTCATGTAACCACGTTGCGGTTAACGTAAATTTTGGATCTACCAAGAGCTAAGATGTTTAAAGATCCAAGAACGGTTCACCAATATTAGTATTTCGTTTTTTCTTGAACCAGTGAAACTTTAAGTTGTTTTATTTTTAAATATTAGGTACTGGGGGTTCTTTTTTATACGAGCATATTTTTTGATTGCATTTTTGCACCTAAAGAAAAAGAGAAAATATCACTCATACGCACGGACAACGCCCTTAGACCATATTACACATACGTACATATCTACAAAAATATAGTATACTTGTATTCATTCGCACGTGTGTGCACGTAATTTCTTACCAAATGAGTATTTTAGCTTTGAGCTGCCGAGAACTTATGTGCAAAAAACAATCTCAGTTGAAAGATTGTACTCATTCATAAGAACTTCTGCATAAGGAAACAATTGAAATTTTTATATAAAAAATGAAGTGCCATAAGTAAAAAGCATTAAAAAATTCTTTTGATTGCAGTGCTATCAAATATTTTGTGCATATTTTATTTGAGATTTTAGCGAATTTTATTTTAGTGATCAAATTGAGGGATCGACGATTTAAAAAGATTTTATTTAAAAAAAAAAAAAAACATACGTATGTTACTGTAACTGCCTATTACGATACCACCGAAAGAGTTACTTTAATTTGGAAAGTGTGAAAACATATTACAATTTAAAGCTAGTAGTTTGTTGCAAAACATCTCGATATAAAAGAAGAAAATCCTCTATTTTTGACTAATATTTTTCATTTGAAGTTATTTCGCTTTTAATTTGTTTTCTCTTCGTTTTTCAATTTGATTTCTGAAAAATTTAATTAAATTGAAAGTACAATGATTTTTGTAATAAAATGAATAAACTAAAACAAAAACCAATTGAGTTATTTACTTAATAAAAATTATATACACATTTATTTCGTATTGCTTCAGTTTATTCGATATGAGTTTATTAGTTTAACGTTGAATGTTTATATAAAACAAAGCAAATATTCGTTCATCTATTTTTGCCGCTCTAAGTTTTCTCATTTCATCTGGCATTTCAAATTTTGTATTTAAACTTAAATATGAAACATTAATCAATACAAAAAAAATGTCTTGCTATATTGACGAAGATTCAGTAGTTATCAGTAGTTATAACTAAATAAATAATTTGAAAGACAAATAAACTCTCACATAATAAGAGTTGGTTATATTGTCCGCAAAGTTTTGCTACAAGTGCTTTAGAAATATGAGCTTAAAGACTATTCCAACTTAAAAAAAAAAACATTACCTCAACGATTCCAATCCGACTTTTTCCCTCAAAACCAACAACAATTAACAATGCTCTTACCTACATACCACATTTAATTTTTGTTGGCCTGAAGCATAGCAAAGCTTAACTAAAATTAAACAAGACCTTAAATAAATTAATATTTTTTGACTTGAACTTGTTTTTGCCATAAAGGATCTTTAATAGGATATTTACTAATTTTTGCCAAGCGTTCACTGTGTTGACTTAAAACGAATCTGCCTGAAGTCAGTCGAAAGCGTTCCGAAATACCGTCTGTACTCTACTTACTTTGGCGAATTCTCTGCATGCGCACATCATTTAATCAATTCGACGTCGATGTAGTTTTCATCAATATCACTGTGGCAAAGTATTAAAATTTCTTGGAAGCCTATAGGCTGAATTAAATAGGACGACAATGACTCTTAATCGATTGCAGCACTAGCGAAAGTAATAGCTATCGGACAACCGTATTCATGAAACAATATGAAATATCTTAGATGGCATAAGTTTTAATCTTTGAAACATTCCCATTATCCTTCATCCTTATTACCAAAAAATCAAACAAAGTTGTTCTACTTGAATATGTAAAATAAAAGCCAGTAAAAAATCAGCCACCATTATTCTCTGCTTTAAGCAACACGATTCAGTCTTCGGTTGAACTTCCTCTTTTTTGAATTTTTCCGTCTACTAAATTGAAAAAAATAAATAAATAAAAAAATAAAAAATGCTATCTGTACCACTTCCTTCCATGGTTTACTTAATTCTTTCTTACTTAAATACATTTATAAATACTCACGCAAACGTCTTTTCGCCAGTTAACTTAAGTGACTCTTTAATCCTTGTAAGCAACTTAACTCAAGCGATTGCTCGATTGCTGCACGTCTTCGAGGCATTCATGCGTCAGTAGCTTGCGTGCGGCGTGTGGCATGTGGCATGCGGCATGAGGCCTGTGCGTCGAACGTCCTTCCCCAGCTGTTACTTAGTACTCGCCTACATCTCGCACACCTCTGACTGCCTTCACATCTATCTATTAAATCTGCTTATTTCTTACTCTATTCCCTTTTAAGTTGCCAAATTGAACGTATTTTTTGAAAATTGTTTACCTTTTGCCTTTTGTACCACGTGTTTCCACCGTCTGCTCGCTGCTCTGCCCGGCTTTCTTTACTTTGCCAACAGTTCGTTCTTACACAGAACTGTCTGCTCTATTTTATTTCCTGCTCGCTTTCGTATTTGCTCCTTTCTTGCAGCAAACGCATTGCTTTTAGTTGCTGTTGTTGTTGCTAGCGCCGTCATCGCCTTATTTTAAATACATTTCATGCGCTCGTGAATTTGTCCTTAAGGATATTTGCTCCTTGAAAATGTGTTTACTCGTGTTGTGCATATTTTAATTGTTACGTTTGTTTGGTTTATTTGAGTTGCTGCCGACGCCGACGGCGCTGCTGCTACTCTTTCCTCTCGACTGGGTTTTGCAGGATATTGTAAGTTGATTTGGTTTAGGGTGTTGTGCATTTTCGCAAGAAATGTAATGGTTTCCTACTTTCCAACTCAGTTTATCTGTGCCCTGTATACTTCTCAGCTGATGTATGCAAATTCAAAAACTAAAGTTAAAGTCTTTTAATTAAACTTCTAGAAATAGCAAGGATTCCTTTCTTTAAACATTTTATTGTTTGTATTTTGACGTGTACACATATTCATGGAATAACTTGCGCATGGATAAATGTAGGTGTAGTACTTATTAATTAAGGATAAAAGAACACTTGTTCATATATTTGTTTAAGTAACTTAAAGTAAGTATTTGATTTAAAATACACTTTTTACTTTTGTGAAGTGAGTATTTTTGTTGCTTTATTAATCCCTAAGGTTAGTTAGATACAATTTTTAAGATTTAGCGAAAATTAAGGATGGAATATACGACTCTTTCAGTTTAAGTTCTATTACCGTTTTTTTTTGTTTTTGTTTGTAAGACTTGAAACAAAACAAATGAATTGTTGTTGTTGAAATTTAAGAATCGTAAGTAAGTTAAATTTGAAATCAGATTGTCTAAATAATATGAAGTGAATGTTCATTAATACGAAAATAATATTGAAAGTAAATAGGTACAACCTGGCGAAATTAATTTTGAAATTCCCGAGATCTGGCAGTCTGTGAAAAAGCTGTGAAAAGTTCTTCTTTTAAGTTTTAGTGATGAAAAGCTGAAATTATGAATTTGAAGATCTTTATTATCATTGGTATATTAAATAAGAAAAACTTTGAAAGCAAAATTCAAAAAAAAAAACAGTTTATAAATACGGGTTTCTATGTATCCCGCACTTGCAGTGTCATTTATTGGATGAATTCATCGATCATTTTGCATTGCAATCGGGTTCTGAGTTATACTTATAATTTCTAGTTTCTATTTTAATGTCAATAGAGAAATAGCTATGGCATAATTGTTTTTTTGTAGTAGTTACTAATCACTATTTTATATTATTTAACTAGCAACGTGTAATCATAAATAATCTGTTTGACTTAATTCTTAATAAAAATTGGTATTCATTGAATTGTACTTAAAGTATATCTTTTTGTTAACGAATTTGGATATAACGCAATGCAACAGTAATTTTTACACATTCGGAAGTATTTTTTGTTTGGAATACATTCTAGAACCAAAAGCTAGCACATCTAGCACATCATATTTTTTAAGGAACTCAAGTTTCAGTCATTAACCATTAAAAAAGAGTATAGTGTTTTTCAGTTACTTTTCAGGAGATCAAAAAAAAAACAACGACTTCTTTTCAGTGTATTTCTCAGCAGTTGATAACTACATAACTAAAAAGAAATATCAAAGACAGTGTTAATAAAATATGCTAAAGTTATTTGGGTATCAAATGAATCAAAGTATGCAAGGACAATTTAAAAGATCACTCATAAAAATCCTAGCCAAAATATGTTAAAAAAAATTAGTCTCAGAATTTTTTTCATACAAAATAAGTTTAAATTTACAATTCAAAACTTCAAACATATTTAATTCGAATTGAGGGCGAAATATCGACGATAAAAATTAAATAAATAAAAAAACACAAATTTTATAAAAAAGTTTTATTTATCATATGGTTTTGAGCCCAAAATTAACGAAAATTTTAAAAATAAAATATATTTAATTTATATATTTTTATTTAAAACCCCTGTGATTGAAGACATATATTTTAATAATTCACAATTTTAATTGAGCTCGAGGCCAGTTTATAGAAAATTTATACTTGGAAAAACAACAACAGTCTTTAATAATAGAAGTTATAGTATTATTTCGGAAATCACCACATTTCCTCAGCAGACTTCTTTTTATTAATTATAATTATTCTTCATCACCAACCGCGGATATTTTATTAAATTTTTTGAAATGATGAGTCCTAATTGATATTTAAAAATTAGATGTGCTAGGAAAAACGAAGTTGTGTCATGTGTTCCAAAGAAGTTTGTATTAATTTCAAATTTGCACGCCATCGCTTGATTATTTTCTATCCGACATAATATTTCAAAAAGTATCGAATAAAACAAAAAGAAATACCCTTACAAGCACCCACGCTCACGGAAATTATATGTACCTACTTTTATTTGCGTTTTATGTAAGTTTTTAGTTTAGTACAGAAGTGGAATAAAAAATGAGTTTTATGTTGATTATTAAAGCTTGCCGGTTATAAAAAAAATTACTTTATCACAACATCAATGGCAAAGCGTAAATTAATACTTCATATTTCTTAAAAATATTATAAATATGCGGTTCACCTGTCTAAGTCAAATCGACGCTTTCTAGAAGTCATTAATATATTAAATACAGTTATTTAAAAAATTGAATGCTGCGATAGAACAACTTAAGATAAATTTCCATTGAAGTTTTATGCTAGCGTTTTTTAATTAAAAGTAAAACGTTTTTACATAAAAGTTTAGGAATTGTTTTTCTTTTTTTAAACGGGATGGGAGGTAACCAAAAAACTTTTAAATTCACATAAGAGAACAAAATCAGCAACTATAGGAAAAACGCCAACCAAAGGTAGCTTACGAGTGTGTTCGATAATTACGTGAATTTTTCAAGGATCGTGCATGCGCTTAATGTGCTTGTGCCGCAGAGCACCTGTCCGCCATTGTCAACTTATTGAAAACACATAAAAGTGAATTATGGGCCGTGAAATATTTCATGTAGATGCAATAAACGATATGAAAGCATACTTTGTTGCTCGCAAACATATCGAAAGCTTTTTCAACACTTTCATCATTACCGCATACACACACATCATACACGCACACATATACTAACACATACAAATGTATGAGTGTGTGCATATTTATAAGTGCATTTCGTACCTTCACCTCTGCAGACTCGAAAAAATTTGCTCCTTTCACGACCGCGAAATGCGATTTACATTAAATGCGAAATGCAATTTGGTAGTGATTACGGCGACAACAACAGCAACTGTACAAAATGCAACAACCACAAAAGTAACATGCAACAAATGTACTTTTATGCCACATGAGAGAAAAGTAACTGCAACTGCAGCAGCTTTGTCGTTACAACACATACGCTTGCACTTTTACATTCGCATATGCTTTTATGTGTGTATTTAAAATAAGTGCACGACTGATGTATGTATGTACGTAGATGTGTGCAATTGTATCTGAGAATATACTCGTACATATTTTCGTTTAATGTTCGTAGTACATTTGTCTTATCAGCATTTGCTGCATGCCCATAATGAGTTGCAATTACATTATTGGCTGTAATTTGCATTGCAGCAGTCTCTTCACCAGCGCAATTCTAGCCACCAAAAATTTACATGCACCTCTATTGACAATTTACATTACATTCGTTGTGCCAACGCCACCAAAAGTCCAAAACTCTTTCCATTCTTATCGCACCTTCCCTTTGTGGCATGAAATATTTGCAGAGATTGTTATGGGGAGTTTTGAAGCTGTTGCATAGTGGGCAATGAACAGATTTTATAACGGCGCCAATGCGAACATATGTATGTACATATATTTATGCAAAGATATTTATATGTACACATGTACATACATATATATTTATATGTGTGGAAGTATTGGTGCTTATATGTAAATTGCTCGAATGTAAACCCAAAAATGCATTGCCACTTGTTGCCCATAAACATTGCTAAAAAGTTTGCCGATATCTTCGAGGCAGTTAATGTAATTCGGAAAAGAATTGCAGTTCAAATGTTATAAATTTCTCTTGAAGTGAGTGAATATAAATCCCAATTTGTCGGAATCTAAATGCAGAAAAGGCCTGAATCTGTTTTCCGAGGCTTGATTTATCACACCTGGAGTCCTCCCGCATAGATCGAACTGAAATGGTTGACATTTTAAAACTGTCGGCCTCAAACCAGTGAAATTTTTATACTTGAAAGCAAAATGGGTAACAAAATCTTTGAAAATCAAGAAAGAAAATCAATTCCCAATACATTTCAAAAGTATCTTATAGGTTGCAAATGAAGAGCATAGGATTTTAAATTTTAAAAGAACTAGAATAGAACACAGAGTTTTCCAAATTCTGGTCACGGTGTTCGAAATTTGCTATAAATGCGACATCTACAGTGGCGGCCATATGATGAGTAATCAAATTTTAAATGATATTGTGTACTTTAAATGTTCGTTGATCTATTTTTTTTAGATGTTCAATTAAAATAAATTTCGATGTCCAACAGAAACCATGTAAAAATAAGCTTCCAACTTTTAACTAAGTAAAAAGTACATCAAGTTTTCATACAAATTTCAAACTTTTGTCTTAAGTGTTAGAATTTTTGAGTATTCAGTTTTATAGCCCTTATAAATTTAACAAAAAAAGGCAAGTGGATAAAAATTACCGTCGATTTTTGAGAGCTTAATTAAATACAAAAATCCAGGAAGGCAAGGAAACATTCAATTAGATAACCTTTGCAGAGGTGTAGCATTTGAAAGCAATGTTGAGAAAACTTTGCGTAGAACGAAAGTAGTACGCAGCTGCAATTAATGTAAAAGAAAAGTGATCCACAGTCACCTAATCATCTAATTGGCAAATTTTTATGAGATCTCAGCTATAAATTGGAGGCACAGCTCCCATAGCGCTGCCCTAAATGCGTCACTCTCAGCAGCTGATTAGACACAAGATTCTTCTGGCATCATTTTCCAAAAGGACATTTTTTTTGTAAAATCCATAGCTAGCTGAAACGGTACAAAATAAATTTTTTTTTTTATAAAAGGCAAAACTTTATAAATCTGTTAACGAAAAATCATACGTGCTGGAAAAAAAACATTTACTCATCTTACTGCCAAAATCGTTTGGAGCATTGTTGAAGTAAACCAAAAAACTGCTATTTAAATTTAGTTCTCAAATATTTATAGGTATTTGCAAATATAAATAAGCTGCCGTGAATAATTTCCTAGTAGCCGCACACACACACATATATACTCGTCTGTATAGGTATGTTAACACTCAGCCAAAAAAAATCTTACCTCAGCAACAACAACAGCAATAAAAACGAAATTTGTCAAAGATTGCCAAGATTGAAAACGTAACAATTTAAAGCGATAAAAATAAAATAGGATTTGGCAAATAGATTTTCATTTTGGCGCCCTTATTCCAAACATTTCAATAACAACAAACGACCAGATGAAATCGAAAAGCAAAAAAAAGTTAGAAAAAAAATGTGCATTAAAATAGAAAAGCCATCGAGTATTAGCAAATCCAACAAATGCCTTTTGTGAAAAAGGAAAAATCGTCTGCCATTTGCAGCGCAACGCGTATTGGCAGAAGCGCAATAAAGTGTCAACAAAAACAACATACTAGCACTCGCATTCGCACTCGCCTTCACGCCAAGGAGCAAAGGTGCCTGCACTCGCCTGTCGTGCAAATTGCGAAAAATTGCCACAACACTCACTCCGCCCTCCGCCCTCCGCCAACACCTTCAACCCTTCTGCAATTTTAGTATTTATATTGACAGCGTCACACGTTCAGTAGCAGCAGCCGCGGCAGCGTGCACAGGGTGAAGCGACGAGCAATGAGAAAGGATTATCCTGGCAATGGAAATTTACACAAACGCCACAGTGACAACATTTTCCTTTTATTGGCCATTAAAGCGACTTAGCGCTTTGGCTTGATTTGCGTGTTCTGCTCTGCGTTGTCCTGCTTCGCTAAGCATTTGTCTTCGGTGCGCCTGCAAATATGCAACGGCAGGGCGATGATAGCTTTAGCAGCAGCGGTTGGTGGGTTGGCGCGCGAGTCATGAGGTGTTTATTGAATTGGCAACACTTTCAATTTATTGCATATTTCTCTGCCATTTCACGGCTTTTCTCACTTTGCGTTATTGCCTCACATTTATTGGTGGCAGTTTTTGCTAGTTTCGATGTGATTTTTTTCCGTTGTACATACAAACATTCGCCCCAAGTTCAAAAATCCTTTGACAAACAAGCTGAGAATATAATAATTTGTTTTCGATTTTATGAGGATAAGTAGAATTTATTTGGTCTTATGGCGTTCGTGGGTAGTATAAGCACACGCATATATTTATATCAAAAAAATGAATAGAAAAACTTGCAGCCTTCTAGGCGTATAGAACGCATTTAATTGGAATTCCTGTTGAACCCAATATATGTTTCGAATTGATTCTCAAAAGATTTGAACTGAAACTAAACTGAAGATTCATGACTCAGAATGAGAAAGAATAGTGTGAGAATAATGCTTGAGAAATGGCCATTAGAGACGATTGGATCATATTTGCTTTGAAAATCTTAATAGCTCTGTATTATCGCTTAAATGAGAGAAATCAATACTTCTTAGTAGCATCTTGGATGTATGTTAATTTCATCAAAACCAAATGTAAAATTTTTGTAAGATTCCCTCTTTAGTTTAACAAATCGGAAATGTGATTGCACAGACAAATTTTTTTAAGGCGAATTCACCTCTGTAGCTTGGACTTCCGCCTAGCAAAAAGGTTTAAGTTTCTCAATTAGACTTCTGATTTCATTCAAAATACAACTTTTTCGTAAAATCAATACTATTCTTTAAACTATTCAAGTTGAAATAAGAATATAAGTTATGAAGTGTTTTTTAAAAGAATGCTCCGGGAAAAAGATTTGGCACCAATGATGAAGTAATTGCCGACACTGAGGCTTATTTTAAGGGAAAAAAATACAAATCGTACTATAAAAATGGTATCGAAAAGTTGGAAGATCGCTATAATCGATGTATGGCCCTCGAAGGCAACTATGTTGAATAAAAAAACGAATTTTGCCAAAAAAATGTTTTTTTCCATAATTTACAATTTTATTAAGCTTAAGGCCAGTTTGTGAAAAAACAAGAACAGTTTTTTAATGGTAGAAGTTAAAGTACTATTTCGGAAATCACCACATTTCCTCAACAGACTTCTTTTTATTAAATTAATTAAACTTATTTTTCATAACCACATAAACTGGCCTCGAGCTCAATAACATTGTAAATTATTAACATTTACTAGGCCAACAGAAAAATAACAAACATTTGAATGTTTTTTTCCTACTTATCCTACAGACTTATTGAATAAACGGCCTGGTATGTTGCAACGATTTTCCGCCATCCCTTGTCAAGTTTTTTTTAGACACAAACTGGTTTCGGCGTTGTGCCATCATTCAGCGTCAATTTCCGTTCATTCAGTAGCTTTAAATACTTTTGTATACATTGGTTTACCAGAAGAGAGTTGCTTCCAAAAAGAATTATATCCTGACCCTAAATTTTTTAAATCAAAAAATAAGATTCTAGTAGAAACCTTTAAATATGAATTTATTAATTAAATTTATTTGAAAAGATCTTACTTTTGCATTCAAATGTTTAACTTTGGGCTATAGTTCACATATAAAAATCACTCACCTTACTTTTATTTGTCCTGAAGAAACTGGATGAAAATCTATGGCCCATAGTCATAGTCAAGATAAAGTCGGCTCTAAAGTTAGAAGCAGCTTTTTGACATAATTTTCTACGGAACATAAGTCAAACTATCTGACTATGGGCCTATGACTAAAGTGAAAATACAACATTAAGAAAGATGAAAGCATGGCACATAAAGAATAAATTTTTAACAGATGTTTGAGGTAATTTCCAATCAACAATTACACTTCACCAATTTTTTTTTACCATTTCCTGCGTACCAAAGAGCTTCTAAAAGATTTCTTGCAGTTCACTCATAGTGTGACTTTCACGCTTATTGAACGAGAAGTGTCTATTTCAACTTAACTCACGTAAGCTTTCTATTATAATGTCAAATTGGAATATTTTAATCTTTATATAATTGACCTTATTGACTCAAAATATTGAAAATTAATTAAGATCAGTCATAAATTATTGAAAGGGTTTCGATCGGAAATTTAACAGAACCAAGAGCAAATTTTTGAATAAATTTTGAACGCGTTCTATATGAGCTTGAAAAAATATAAATTTAAAAAAGGTGTATGCTAATTTCAAATTATGTTCATTTGTTTTACGAAAAAAAAAAAAAATTGGTTCTCCACATATCGTTAATATGATTCGTCAATTAGTCAAGGGAACTCTAAATTTTTCAGGTGCTCGCAAAACATTAAAAATATTTAAACCAGTGTTATTGGGTGCGCAACGAGTGAAAGTAAAAAGTATTGATAAAAAATTAAAAAAATATTACAATAAACATCTGTAAAGGATTGGTGTTAAAAAAATAATATAAGCACGCAATTTAGAATAAGATTCGCTTCTTTGTACTGGAATTATGGCTATATAAATGCCATCAATGCACGTGACTAACCATTTAATTTAGCTCGAAATTTTATTTAGGAAATTTGAAATAAATCAAAATCTTTGTTTCAAATTAAACGAGCTTTGTTGTCTAGCGGCTGTATGTACGAAAAATGCTGCATTTCCAACTCCCTTGTAGCAAAAACTATGGCGTCAACACACATACACATGTACGAATATGTATGTATGTATATGTGTTATTATTGCTATGCAATTGTGCATCATAAAATATTTTATACGCTTATAAGCGCATGCCAAATTGTATATTGCCCAGGCACTTATCTATCCATCGCGAACTTTATTTATCACCGTTGATCAGAATATATTATACCACAATATTTTAACAAACAATAAAGTCGCGCAAGCGTTGATTTATTTGTCTGCCGTTGCCTCACTGCTCGTCGCCCCGATTGCTGCTCGACGCTCGCTGCTGTTGTGGTGTGCGAAATAAACTGTGAAAATGGACAGCCTCACGCACACAAACACACGTACACACGTATACATGCACACACTTGGTGGCATGATTACTTTGCACCGCATGCACGGCAACATAATTCATTTCCGCTCATTGTCAATGAAGCACAAAATCACAAAAATCAAAAAGTTGAAAAATTCTACCAATTGACAATGGAAAAGCTCAATAAAAATATTCGCGGTGAAAAAATCGACTATCGAAACAATAGAAACAAGCAAAAATAAAAAAGCGAATTGCAACAGAAATGAAAAAAATATAATAAAGTCATCATAACAATGCAGGTGAATTGAGTGGAATCGCACACACACTTGCAGACGTGTGCACTGTAAATGGTACTCCAAAAAAGTTGTATAAAAAAATATGTTGGAATGCGAAAAATCGAGTGTACATTTGTGAATGGGAATGGCGAGGAGTTATCCGAGCTTCATGTACTAAAAGAAATTAAGTGGGGAAAAAATCGAATTGACGTCAATTGAAAATAAAGTTCACAATTCATTGAACACACCGCAGCGCAGCCGCAAGAAAACAGGCGCACATTGGTATAACATACATACATACATATTTACAATTTTACGCCTACATGCATACCATACATGCATATGAACAATACCCAACAAGCAAATTATTTTCGATAGACACAATTATTTAATGAAAAGTATGGTAAAGTAATGAAGAAACCCTTGCGATTTTTATAAAGGGTCGATTATTTTGGCTTGATCCCAAACAGAAAACTGCTGAGGAAAAATTGAAAAGGCATTAGTTGACTTACATTTATGCAGGATTGGATATGACATATTTCTTTGAAAGTTGTTTTGTTTTTGCTTACTCTGAACAGCTGAGGCTACCTACTAAACAGTTAATTTGGGTGCCTCTTCTTCCACCTTGCTAACAGGTTCGCGATGTTTTTTCCACTTACGTGACTCAAGAAATTAAATAGTAGCTTGCCGGATGGAGAGACCGGTTAACCTTTATACGAATGGATCGAAGCTGAATAGGTGATAGCCAGATAACTTTCTATAATATAAAAGACGCACACCACAAATGGTAGGAGAAGCTCGCCCAAACTCGTCGAATGAATTCAAAAACGTGCAACGTGCTTTTCTTCGCTTTTGGCTTTTTAAATTTTTTTTTTATTTTAATTTTTTGTTACCTGCTCACCACCAGGTCACTATTTAGAAACTTTATGTTGAGACTAGAGCCTTTATTTTGAATTTAATGAATGCCAACTGGTCTAAAATTAGAGACTGAGATAGCTTACTGAATTCGGGCATAAGTCTAGATCGCGGACGAGTATGCCAAATAATTGGGCCTACAAATCCGTTTTTTTTTCTTCCTTAAATGGTGTCTTTTGGGACATAAGTAGCCCTATTTTAGCCAGTCCTTTTGATAATTAAAAACTTTAATATAGTTTCCACCCCGTTGAGCTTTATTGTCTGCATACAAGAAATACGCGTAATTGGAGCAAAATAATACACAAGAATGATAAATTAGAAGATTGCGACATTTTGACGTCTTGGCGTACTAAAATTGAGTAGGAAACGAAATGAAAATTCTAACATACCAACAAATAAAATAGCAGTTTTTGATCGAGAACAACGGTTATTTAGCTCATTTAAAGCAATTGGGACATACAAATATCTGAAAATGTTATGTTACGTTTTATTTGACTCAGCTAATGGTGTATTCGTACAACTCTCAAATAGTTAATTATAAAATCCTATTGTTTAAACACTTTAATATCGAAATAAAGTGAAAATGCACCGGTTTCATGTTGTCGTTACTTATATTTGCTACTGTACTGTTTTTAAAATGAATCCTTAATTATTTTTTTCATTGTTCATCGACTCGATATTTTGGTACGCTATGACGTCACACAGCTGTCCAACCGAAACCAAAAAAGATAACGTAACGAAAATGTCGCAATCTTCTAATTTATCATTCTTGAACAGATCATATGAAATTCTGAAGTCGTTTGAAAACTGGTTAATTGGGTTATACAACTTTTGCTATTTAATGAACTCACAGCCAGCGGATTTTCGATACATATACAAATGTCCTACTGTTGCTTTCCATTGCCTACAACCTGAGCTTGGGGACGAGATGTAGGCCTGCAGCTTAAAGCCGCAATCACTTTTCAAAAGTGCGCAATCACAAATCCTTCGAGAGCCAGAGTCAGCAAGTGAAAAATTAAAAGAACGAATGCGGCAGCCAACCAAACAAGGAGACAAAGTAACGATGACAATAAAACAATACGCAACACAAAGAGTCGCACAAACAGTTGAAATGTGAGTGAAAGGATGTGTGTGTTTGGTGTTTGTGTATGTCAGCTGGGAAAAAAAGCGAAACCGGCGCAAATATTTTTTAAAAATCATTTTGTTATTGTTATTTTAAAGAGTGGACAATGCAATGTAATGCACCAAACCGAAAGACAGGCAACAGAGCGCAACCACTAAAGTGGAGAGGCGCGCCGATGGTGCATTGAGGCCAAATCACACCACTCACACACACACACACACGACTATTGATATGCGACATTCACTCGCTAACCCGCAATACGTTGACTGCAGCGACGACGGAAGTGTTTCAAGTACACGCCGCTGCACTTGAATGGTCTGTACTTTAGCCACGCTCTGTTTTTTGGTTTAGTTTTCGTTGCACTCGCACAGTGCACCCGGTCCGTTGCAACTGCCCACCCATTAGAGCACTCGACGAGTAGACACTTTAAATATTTTTGGCCAACAATTTGTAGAAATGCTTCAGTGCATTCATAGATATCGCATTGTATTTGCCAATGCGAGTTCTCTGCGATGTGCAATGTGTAGGTCCTGCTTTCACCGTCTGCCGTGGCCGTCGAAATGTTCAATCCGCCGATCGCACGAATAATCGAGTGAACTTCCGTTGCGGCCATGCACTGACCACGCTACACTTTTGGTTGCATTTTGCCCCATAGCTATGTACATATGTTTGCGTGTGCAGTGCATATGCACCAATATGCCTTTACATGTATGTATACATATTTCAGTTTTTTTTTTGTACGAGTTGGTATGTGTTCGATGCCCACCAACGCATAATTTATGTTTGTGTAATAATCCATTTTAGCTCCATCAGCCAATATTGGCTCATTGTTTCCGTGCTAATTGTTTGGCCGCTGACCAATTTTTACTCACCCACCAATACCAATCGAGGAACCAGCCCACATGCTATGTATGCATTTGGGAAGAATGCCCTGAATGCACTCGCTTAGCGGATATGGTCGTTAATGCACAGCAGGAGAGCTTTGGCTTTGATTTTGTTTTTCATGCAATTTATTGTCATACATATTTCTTTTAATATTTAGTGAAAAGTGTCAACATATTTAAGCGTTTTTACAGCTTGAGTATTAATAAGAGGGATTATAGAAATATCAGACGAAAAATATGCACATACATATGTATGTATGTATGTTCAGTATCGGCTAGTACAGGATTTGTAGCGAGGAAAATCAGGAACAATGAAATATAGAAGTTCCTTGATTGACGAGTTAGAACCTCAATCTATGTCTGGTCAAAGTAGCGTACGCGGAAACATAAAAGAACGTCATCGATTTCATCAATATTTACTTTGTTACGATTGAATTGCTGGTATGTTTCTTCTAAGGTTTAGTAGAAAAGTCGATTCTTATGAACTTCCTAGACATTGTTGGTTTTAGAAATTATTAACATGAATTGGAGCTCGTCCTGTAGAAGATCCTTATGTATTAATTGGACAAATTTTAACAGTAATTTATTTTTTATATTATATTTTAAATCCATTAATCAATAAATGATGAGATAATTTAATTAATTAATTAGTTAATGAGCTTGAATAAGCTTATGTTTTGAAAACATAAGATAGAAATTAAAATTTCTATTAACTTTACTAAAAAAAATTAACAATATAAAATAAAACAATAATAACTTAAAACCAATAAAAAATAATAAATAATTTAAAGAAAAAGGTAAAAACATTTTCAAGCTAAATATATTAATTTATCATAACGAAATCGAGGTAAAGTTCTACGTGTTCAAATAAATACAAAAGAAATAAAAGTTAATTTAATATAAAATATTAAATTAAATAAATCACAGCCTAAAAAAATTATACAAAATAATATTCTCATAAATAAAATTCTAGCATATTCAGCTAAAAAAATAAGAGCAAATCCTCCTCTTCTATATTCTACATTAAATCCAGAAACTAATTCAGATTCACCTTCAGCAAAATCAAAAGGAGTTCGATTAGTTTCAGCTAAACAAATACAAAACCAAACAAGTCTTATAGGAAATAAAATAATAATAAATCAAATATAATTTTGATAATAAAAAAAATCTAATATATTATAACTACCAATAAGAAAAATAAAGGATAATAAAATTAAAGCTATTCTAACTTCATAAGAAATAGTTTGAGCCACAGCTCGTAATCCACCTAATAATGCATAATTAGAATTAGAAGATCAACCAGCAATTATAACTGTATAAACACCTATACTAGTACAACATAAAAAAAATAATAAACCTAAATTAAAAGAAAATAATTTTACAAATAAAGGTATACATAATCAAACTAATAAAGAAATAAATAAAGAAAAAATAGGAGAAAAATAATAAGAAATATAATTTGATAAAATTGGATAAGTTTGTTCCTTAGTAAATAATTTAATTGCATCAAAAAAAGGTTGAGGAATTCCTACTAAACCAACTTTATTAGGTCCTTTACGAATCTGAATATAACCTAATACTTTACGTTCTAATAAAGTTAGAAAAGCTACTCTAACTAAAACACAAACTACTAAACTTATTCTACTAACAAAAAATAAAATATATTCTATAAAAAACAAGTACTATTTGTAATAAAAATTACATAAATAAATTCTAAATTTATAGCACTAATCTGCCAAAATAGTATATTAATAATATTCAATAAATAAAATTTTATAATTCTAATATTTGGTCCTTTCGTACTAAAATATTAATATTTTTTAAAGATAGAAACCAACCTGGCTTACGCCGGTCTGAACTCAGATCATGTAAGAATTTAAAAGTCGAACAGACTTTATTTTTAAGCAACTGCACCTAAAATATATCTCAATCCAACATCGAGGTCGAAAACTTTTTTATCAATAAGAACTCTCCAAAAAAATTACGCTGTTATCCCTAAAGTAACTTAATCTTATAATCGTTATTAACGGATCAATAACTCATAAATAAATGATTTTATAAAATTAAAAGTTTATTAAATTTTAATATCACCCCAACAAAATATTATATAGTATAAAAATAAAATAAACCAATAAAATTTAATTACTAAAAAATATAAAGATTTATAGGGTCTTCTCGTCTTTTAAAAAATTTTTAGCTTTTTAACTAAAATATAAAATTCAATAATAAATTTAAATGAAACAGATTATACTTCGTCCAACCATTCATACCAGCCTTCAATTAAAAGACTAATGATTATGCTACCTTTGCACAGTTAAAATACTGCGGCCATTTAAATAAATTCAGTGGGCAGGTTAGACTTTTTATGTAATACAAAAAGACATGTTTTTGTTAAACAGGCGAGAATAAAATTTGCCGAATTTATATAAACTTACCAATTTAAATTATTTTTACAATAAAATATACTAATTTTATCATTATTAATTAACAATTTTTATTTAAATACAAATTTTTATAAAAATAATTAAAACATAAATAAATAATAAAATAATAAAATAATTTATAACAAACTTATAAATGATTGCTAATTCTATACATACATTTTTAATAATAATTATTAATTTTTAATAATTTATTTTAAAGCTTATCCCTTAAAATATTCAAAATAATAGATTTTAATTTTTATTTTTTTTTATAAAATAAAAATGAAAATCTTGTAAATTAAATTTATTTCTAAAAAAACTAGATACCTTTATAAACGAATAACATTTCATTTCTAATAATTTATTTAAAATAATTTTGTAAAAATTTGTAAATTTTTTTCTTTTAATTTAGAAATAATGAAGAAATTTTTGTTAAATAATTATCAGTTATGTTATGTATGAAGTTTCAAGGGTTTTGTAAAAGCCCCAACTGTCCATAAATATTAATTAAAATTTTTTATAAATTATTTAAAAGAATGATAAATAGTCAACATTTTTCAATTTGTGTCTATGTCATTTCATCAGAGCGGATCGGCAACGTTTTTGCCGTAACAAAATCAAAAAGGATAGTTAGTATTAACTCATGACATACGGAAATACGTAGCGGTAAACGTTCGCGTAGAGTCAAACAATTAAATACATATCATTTAATATTACTATTTATCAGCCGTGCTCCCAGTTTCACATTTCAATTCTACAATGTGATTTTACAAATTTCCTGTGAAAGTGAATTAGTGTGCTCGCAATTTCACAATTTCTTCGCATATCAGGTCATCCCTGTCACACGTATCGGTTATCGTTGTGGCAATTCCCAAACAGCTGTTGTTGAAGTTTCCCTTTTGGATTTAGCCATGATTCAATTATACAAGGTTGGATAACTAGGCAGTTGTCTCACTCTTGCACGCTGCCTTAAGTTAGCCTGTGTTGCTCTCTTTTAATTTAAGGAAAAAAAATGTTTTCAAACACGTAGAAATTAGTATTTTTTGTGTGAAATGGCCTGGCAGGCAACACTGTTGCCTTTTTTAGTTTTTAAATTATTTTAGAATGCCTTACATTAAATAATCGAATTGACGGCATTCTCGCATGTTTCCAGTAGCCTTGCTTATCTAGCAGCGAACAGGAATTGAAATTTTTTTTCTTTGCATGTATGAAATAGTTGGTCGTTGGTTCGATTCCCGGCCAGGTCAGATCATTTTGTTTGATATTTTTTTTCCAAGAAAGCATTTATTGTTTTTAAATTTTTTACTGTATATATTTTATATAAAATAACATAAAATTAAAAAAAAAGAATTTATATAAATATTAACAACCATAAAATTATACAGTTAAAATATCGAATAGAAGAACATTTATTAGTATTTTGGCCAGTTTTGACTAACGTCTTTACTTGATTTCTAACAGATGTATGTACATACATATATCAATAAAAATTTCGTTAATTTTTTGACGAAGGTATTGTGTGGTGCTTTCCATATAAAAAAAAATTTTCCGAACAACTAATGTTACATTTTTAGTGACTTGAATCTTACAATTTTATGATCTACAAAAATGGTAATTATATTTAAAAAAAAGTTTGAAATTGTAATGAAATATGTATACAATCCTGGTTACTTGGCTTTTACTAGATACCTCTTATTTTTATTGCTAAAATTAATATTGAATTAAAGAAAACTTTATTATCAAAATTTTTCCAAATAGATAGTTCTATTTTCTGCATGTAAAAACTTAAAAAAGGTTGATATCACATTTTACACATTTTGTTAAAAAAAACATTGCTTCTAAATCACACTTGCGTTTTTGATTATATAGTTTGTTGTATTAAGGTGCTATGTATATACATACATGTGTGGTTGAATATTCGGTTATATTATATTAAATTGAAATATCAAATTTCTGCAAATATGTTTCATTCTATGTACAAACCGCATTTCGCTACTAGTTGCCTACTTTTCTACTACCTTTGCGCGAAAAGGGATAAAATATTTTCCCCTTTATCAGACCTTCCTAAATGCAACCTTACAAGGCAGTCGGAAAACTTAAACGTCAATAAGTATTCAACCTTTTATAATTGAATCATGGATTTAGCTATGTATGCTTTTTTGAGATGTCATCAGCAAAACACATATTTCAATGAATAACTAGTACAGAAATTGTCATAAATGGCTTCGACAAACTTCAACGAATATTTTAAAAACTATTCCAATCGAAAATAAGTAAACAGAAGTAAACATTCACACACTTTTTGTCATTTACTTTTTATTTCATATACAACCAAGCATTCGGATTCAATTCACAAAAATTTATGTATGTCAATGTGAAATTGGGAGCACCAAACATGTGATTTCAAACCGAATCCACAGGGAAATTTGTGAATGTGAAACTGGGAGCACGGCTGTATAACTCGGTATGGCGCTGAGTTCCGGTATTGATTTCAGCCAGGACAATTTTTTTATTATTATTTACATATACTCAGCTCCAGCTAGGGCAATAAAAACTTGGACTTGAGCCTTACAACGGAGGTGCACCTTCTCTAGTATTTCTTGTTCCGTCGCCTTAAGTGTCCTTGACTTTTGATTTGATTTTTTACTGATCCCTAATAAACAATTTTTCTTAAATAATAACCGTCCATATAATAGTCATTAAAATGAATTCCACTTACTTAACCGTCCTTGTCGAAACCCAAATGAGGCGATAAGACCAACAAAGAAACTGGAAATATCCTAAATATGGTCTAATACGCAAAGTTTAGGTATTGAATTGAAGCAACTGTACTCGATGGTTCGAAGGCACACCACTGTATTTGGCAAGTCCTTGAACGCTTAGCTTTTGTAGTAAATGTTAGGAATTCGAGTTTTTTGATATTTGCCATTTATTCGTATCAATTAATTTATTTACCGAAAAAGATTTGATGTGTAGCGCTAACATCGCATTTTTTTGGGGCTTTTTAAATAAACTATTTCTACTTTAATTTAATTAGCTACCATCAAAAAGCACGAAAAGTTTACGTTTTTATGTTCTCTTTTATTTGTTTTAATGTACTCGTAAGTCTCAATTACATTTAAATTTTCAATATTTTTGAATATTTATTTTCATCTGTTTTTCTTCCAACTATATCATTTTATTAAACTTTGGTAGCATATTTCCACACAAAACTGAAGTTAAGAATTACTTTTCTTTTTTACTAAAAGTGCGATATGCCAGTAGGAAAAGAAAGAATAGTGGGTTGCGATGGTGGTCCACCCAGATTGATTCTGTACTTTTAAAATAGTTTCCCAAGTATACCAAGCAGTGAAGTCATTTGCTTAAGCTTGTGCAGGAAAACTTCGCTTATAAGAAATCCCTGACGGAAAAGAAATGCTCTCCATTTGCCGACTGGAATGTATTGAAAATACTGATATCTTAAGTTTTTGTAGTTGTAAATTAACCACAGTAATGGAGCGGAAGTAATTGTTGGATCTATTGCTGAAATAAAGCCGCTTACTTACACTCCTTAAAAAAAATAAAAAAAATTTGGTAAAATCTTAAAAGCGAATGCACTTTGTGGTTTACAGATAAGTTAAATAGCAAAGCAGAGGTGTCGTTTAGGTTTATCTCGCATAGACATACGCAAGTAAAATTTGCATGAGTGTAAGTATGTACATACACATGTATGTCCATACGCACCATGTTATGTGTGGAGTTATAGCTATTGTTATTTATTATTTAAACATCATTTGACAGCGCATTCAAGTGTGCTAAACAATTTGCGTCTAGTACCTTTATACCTACGTATGTGAAAAAATTCTAAAAATTTATTTCTGTAGAAAAAAGTGTAAACATTCAACCGGAAGAAGTTAAAAATCTTGAAGTAACGTAACGGATGATTCAACTTGAGGTACTCTTTTTCTGTACTTGTACCGCAAAAAGGCTTTAAGATACTCGCATTTGCTCTTAAGGGCTATGTACATATTTAAATATATGTATATATAAATATGTAAAATTTTGGTATTTGAATTGAAACATTACGCCGGTATGTTGTGCTTTCATCGCTAAATGAGCTGTAGGGACTACATATTTGTTGTCTGAAATCGAAGACTTTGTTCTCGACGACGTTTGGTTTCAACATAATGGTGTCATGTGGCATAAAGTCCGTCAAACCACATCTTTATTGCTAAAATGGTTCGGTAAATCATTGATTTTACGCTGTGGACAAGTGCAACATCAGATATCTGGAATTTTTCCCACGTAAAATACACAGACAAGATGAATAAGTCGGACATCAATGGAACATTGGAGGTCAACATTCCTCTAGCAATTGGCCAAATAATATAATAATAATTTTGCACTTACACTACATAGCTCACTGTTTGGCAGAGCTTCTTCTATCATTTGTGGCGTGCATCTTTAAATTATACCATAAATGGAGGGACCTACAGTTTTGTGCCGACTCTCCGAATGTATTTTTGCAAAGCTTTTTCCTTCGGAGGTTTACCATTGCCTGCTTTTTATGATTAAGATTTTACTTGCCCTGACTGAGGTTCGAAGCTCGAACTCAAAGGCATATCGGGTTATAGCAGGCATCACTTACCCACTCGACCACAGCGGCCACCAACTGACCAATATTCTCGAACTTGGTTGAACAATATCAAACTTCAGTTTCGGCCAACAATTGAAAGTTATAAGCATAAAGCAATTATTGAAAAGAATATTTCTGATTGATTTTTTTCATTGTTTTTTACTTTTGAAAAATTTTTCTCACTAAATGAATCACCCGATACTAATAAGAACATACTCGCACAATACAATAAAAGGTTGCTGTAATGCTTCAATACGTGCGCATTCCAATATATGAATGACAAGAAACACGCTAGTATTGGTTAGTTTGCAACCACAGCAAATACCTTGTGCCGCGCATCTGTGACATACACCGTGTGACACTTGTTCGCTTCGCTTGTAACGGAAATAATATATTAAAATTTCAATCAATAGCTGCCGGAGATTTGGGTGTTTATATAGAAAAAGTAAACCGTTAAAAAATATAGAATGTAAATAAAATACAAACGACAAGCAAAAGGGAGCGAAAACACAGCATTTATTTTACTGCCAAACAATAACAAAACACCGGCAGTAATCGCGACAGCAGCTGTCTGGCTGAGACAATACAAATTCGTGTGCGAAGCCAACCAAGCTAGGCGCCACACGTTAACAAGCCGCAAAGGATATCGAAACGTGTGCAATACATTGCCAAGCTATAAAAAAAAATAAACAAGTAACACACATACAGATACATACAAGTAGAAACCGCACACGTTCATACATATATACATATATTTACATATGTATGTATGTACTAACTGTGTAGTACGAATCAAGCAACTGTGCTCCACAATCATGCACGGAATAGCTGTAGCGATTTTTATCGCTTTTCAATAGAGTTTGAAAAAGCGAATCCGCTGCGGAAGGCAGTAAAGCAGACACATTGTTGCTTGCAACACTCAATACTTTCGCACACAAGCTCACTTACCACATATGCATAAGTATGTATGTATGTATGTATGTTACGGAAGTAGCTATGCGCTTGCAACGTGTCGTGGCAGATTGCTTCCGCTTATTTGTTGTTGTTATTGCTCTTGTTGTTATTTTTGTCTCTGTTCGAAAGCCGAACGTGTCTAGCGCTTAGCTTCAGGTGTACAAGTGTGTGTGTGTATGTGTGTGTGCTTGCAAGGACATACGAAAGGAGTCGTATGAAATGCGATTTGTTAGCCGCTTTCAATTGAATATTAAAATACAGTTGGGATTTCGAGTTTATTTTATTTTATCTACCGCAAGTTCAAAGACTTGGTTGTTCTTAGTGATTTATGCATTTTTTATTGATTTCTTCTTACGTTTCTGCTTGGGTTTTCTCATTTTTTTTTATTAGTCGAAAAGAAATTGTTAGCGATTTGCATTGTCTGTGCTTGTTGACAGGTGGCTCGCTTTGGCATTTTATTAATATCTTCAAAATAATGTAAAATAAGCTAGCTTATACAAATTCGTAGTTTACTTGATACTTTTTATTGCAATTTTTATGCGTTTCAAATTATATTTATTTTTCATTTAAACTTTAATGAGCATACATTACTTTAACATTTGCTAGTTTTGAACAGATTAATTATATGGATGACAAATTGGACACCGAAATATATAAGATTGTCGACGCTTATATAGTGCTAGCTGACCCGGTCCGCGTTGCTGGCCCTAAGTAAACATTAGTGTTGTATTACCACACGATTTAAATTGAGCTTTTAACGAAATTTACGGCCTTTAAATAAAAATCCATGGTATACCTATCACAAAGTTTTTTTACAGAATAAATTACATATGGTGTAGACATGGGCTCAATCAAAAAAGAAAAGCATGTATTTAAGGCAAATTGGAAATTATATTTATTTATTACTTCATCTTAAGGCTAGCGGATAGACAATGTTTTTTGTTTTTTTATTTGACGTAAAAACGTATAAATTTTTAGGCGTGCCAACTCGGGAGCAGCCACATACAACTGGCCGTGTGAAAAACATGCTTTTTCCAAAATTAAGCCAGCAATAGTCAATGATTGGCCTTGTGCTTTGCTGATGGTAATATCAAAGGCAAGACGCAAAGGGAATTGGAGCCGCTTGAATTGGAATGGTAAATCGTTGGAAATCATCGGAATTTGAATCTGCCACCGATGATTGTTGCCTCGATTAAATTTGGTGAACGGTTTTTGATGATCAATCTGGTTCCGTTGCATAACTTTGGTGCGTTTAAGTTGCGCATAAGAATTACCGCTGATCCAACATTTAATGTTAGTACATGCGGTGGACTCCTTTTCTAAGATGTTCCCGGTGGAATAGCTTACCACTTGCTTATTATATGCTCTTACTGTAAACATTTTATTAAAATCGGTTAGGTACTTTTGACGCCTATAAAGGACATACATACACATTTTTTCTATTTGATATACATATAGTATGTATAGAAGATAGATAGTTTTCCTTTTTGTCCGCATTGGTTTTTTTAGCGTAGTAGCACACGCCGGGTATCCGCTAGTATTCTCTATTATTTTTAACTTATTGTACAATGTTGCACCTAAGTAAGCGCGGAATATCTTGTGTTATCGAGCGATGTAAATAATTTGTAAATAAACCGAAAACTCGGATTTTTGAATGCAACATTTCAAAAGTTTTGAAATTTTAATATTGGATCATTATTAACATCGGTTTTTTGTAAATATCTTCTGAACTATATAACCGATTTAAGAGTTGTATATCTCGTTTTGAAAAACATGACAACGTCTTTCAAAAATAAATAAAATAATGGTGGTGCAATATAAAAATTGGATTTTGCCACGCCCCTCTGCCCGCAGACCGAAATGAAAATCAGACTTCACAATGTCACCCGCCTGAATATTCTAAAGATTCCCTGAAAATTTGATCAAAATCGGCCCAGCCGTTTTGGAGTCCATATGTTACATTCATACACACATCCTGTTTTATATATGTACATATATAGATAGATAGATTAAAAAAAATACCTTCCACATCCAATAAATAGTTCCAGAAGCAGCATGAAGCAGAAAATTAAAATCCAATTCTAAACAGTCGGCGTGCAAAAAAATTGTGAATCGCATAAGCGAAACAAATTTTCGAATGTAAAGGAATCTTTATTCGAAACCACGAGTATTTTCTTAGATATTATATATTACTTGTCTACCCTCGCGAAGTATTTGCAGCCTTTGAATTCCATTGATTGTTAAAAAAAATTTTAAAAGTAAGTAAATACGATATCTTTAAATAGAAATATCTGAAAAATAACAATTTTAATTTTTCAATGCTTTTATAGAATTTTTTAAAAGTAATTTAGACTCCTAATGCTTGAAAGCAGCCGCGGAACAAATTTGGAATTTTTTTTAAAGTAATTTTGACTCCTAATTGTTGAAAATAGCTGTGGAAAAAATTTGGTTTTCGCATTATAGAATAAATATTTTGATTGTGGCTCATCTGTTGCAAACGCCTATCGAAAGCACCAAACCTTCGAGAAATCCATTTGCCCATGTTCGTCCCTAATATTTCCTAGTTTCTCAACAAACAATTCGAGAAATATGTGTAAAATGTGAATTTTGAGTGGCATAGGTAAGAAAGAATATCTTCTTTAAGATCTTTGAAGTTACTTGCTTTGTTGCTTCCAAAGACAATTTGCGCGAGAATTTTTATTTTTTTGATTATATTATCTTTAAACAGTTCCCCGATCCCGCCTAGAAAACAAAAAAAAAAAAATTTACATATTATTATAATGGTATGGAGTTAATTGATATTTTCCATAAGCTTGTAATCATTGTGTCAAATAAACTACGGCAAAAACCCTCCGCGAACGACAATAATTAAATAATGTTAAGATTATACTACTGAACTATATTTTCTTGTAGGATAATACCTTTATATTTATCATATAATTATTTTTCTGCATGAATCACGGTAAGGCAAATTTCAAGAATTGATGCAAACTTCGGTGCGTCTTCGAGTGGTCGATTTAAGTAGAAAGAACGTCGATCTTGTTTGATTGGCCACCTTACATTTTTCTTTGTAAGTGACTGAATAAATGTCCTTATTTGGGAGATTAATCGTATTTGGCGTATAGTTGCAATGGAGAAAAGGAGAGAGGCAACTGGTCTCTGTCCCAACAGACAAACGGTTTTAATGCCAAGAAAAAAAACAAGAACAATGAGAAGATCGAAGTAATGCTAACACAAAACAATATGAAATTCATAGCTTTTCTCGTTTCGCCTATTGCATTCCCTTGGACTTGTGGCCCTGCACATCTTAGCTTTGATTTGTTAAAGAATTTTTTTTTACAAACAAGCCAGAAAAACAGTAATAATATACCGACCTGCTTATAAGAATATTATAATGGAGAATTTTCAACGTTTGCTTGTTAAACTGATGTCTTATTGCCCTCAACGAAGCGATTCATCAAATTCACGCGAAAAGGTGCTTACGGGCTAAGGAAGCCGAATAGTACAAGGAAAAATAGCGAACAGCTACTTGAATGCGAAGTACTTGTGAATTATTTATTACACTTGCCACAAAACAGATTACAAGATTAAATTAAGGTTACAACGGCATTAAGTAACTTCTTTGCATAATTTATAGCAACAACAAGAGAAGAAAAGTAAATTCATCTTTTAGCATAAGTCCCATCAGGCAGCGGTAAAGCCAAGCGTCGAAAACGGAAAAATGTGAAAAGGCATTTAAAATATGCATAAAAATAGCAACAAAAGCAACTTCCATGCAAAGGTAAACACAACGACGAGGTATTTTGCCTTGAGTGGCAGTGTCTAGCTGCAAAGCGCTCGCAAGTTGAATTGCTTGTGTGCGAAAATTGCCAGCACTGCTGAGTAGGTGCCGCGTGTTTTTGCGCAAATCCCTTCGCGACGGCGCTGAAGCCGTACGTAAACATTTTGTTTATAACAATTTGTCACTTCTTGTGTACCCTTTTGTAATTGTGTGTGTGTGTGCGTGCTTATGCACTTAAATGCTTAGGCACCTGCTCGCATCGCAAGCGAAGTATTTGCCTTGCGAAACAGTCAAATGTGGCGGCGCTGGAGGCTTTGTGAAATGACTTTATTGCACTTTTTTTCTGTCTTGTCATATTCTGCGCCACCTTCGTTCATTTGGTAGCTCTTCTACGCCAGCCACCTTGCAACATAGCAGCATTTGTTCGTTGCTTTTTCGTTCAGCGCCAACGTTTGTTGCACTCGTTCCACCTAATTTGCATTTTAATTTAATTCTGCTTTTTTGCTTCTTTTCGTGTGGCGCTGCTTCTTTACTCTTCTGCATTTTCACTTGCAGCAACAGCACAAAAATCAACAAATGTCTGCACCAGCCGGAAAAAAAGACACTTACACAGCGACATTGTGTCTTGGGTGACAGTCGTGGCGGCTGTGGCAACCGATGTCAAGACGGCATTGTCTGCCACTACATGCGTACATACATATGTATGTATGTACCTACAAAGAAGTATAAAAAAAAACCAAACCACTGGCAATCGGCTGCTATTACATGCACTTACATATGTATATGTATTCGTTTGTTTACATGTGTATGTGAATGGTTATGCAAAAATTGAAATTTCAAGTAGATTTGAATAAGAAAAGTTAAGGAATTTCGTGTATGATGTATTTTATAGTTCAAATGTGTTGCCATTACCTTAATAAATAAACTCTTTAATACATTTTCATTTTGAATCCAGAATAATCGAAAATATAACAGCATAAGTTAAAATAATATTCATAAAATCCACTTAGTTCAAAGTTGACACAGATCCACAATTGACACAATAAATTATTTCTGATTATTTGGGCTTAAATTTCAAGGCTATAGCTCGAATATTTGACGACCATTAAGTAATCATCTGGTATCCGCAAATAAATTTGCTCGATGGGTGCCACGAACTTTAAATGAGTCCAAAGAAGAGGCTCGAGTGCATTTTGTTAAATTTTTCCAAAATAAATTTGCACATAGGCAGTCTAGCAACTTTAGTAAGTTCGTTTCTGGTAACGAAAACAATAGTCCATAGTATGGCGCTTAATACGAGCAAACCCAACCGTAAAAGCTAAGCAACAAATATCAGCTGCTATTCCTTTGGAAAGGGTCAGACGGTAACTGTTGGTATACTGAAGACGGCTTACCAAAAGTTAGCAAAAATTTGGTGAAGAACAGGAAGAAAGAGGATTTGCGATGCTACTTGCAACACAATGACAACGAGCCAGCTCACACTGCTAAAATAATGTGTAACTTTATTGAGATCTATGGCAACGAAAAAATATAATCAGCATGATATTCCCTGGATCTAACACCTTGTGATTTCTGGTTATTTCCAAAAATTAAAAGAAATTTGGGGGTAAAGGTATTTAACAGCAACGCGGATATAATTGATGCGGTTAATGCTGAATTTGATAAACATAAAACGCAAGATTGGAAATAACGTTTTTAAAAGTGGTTCTATAGGCTTAATAAATGCATTGAAATGAATGGCGATTATGTAGAGAAGATAAAATGAGACAAATACTAAGAATAAATAGGAATTTATTCTTTAGGTTTTTGCCTGGTCAACTAAGCGTAGAATACGAGTAATTCTTATACAACTTTTCAGGGAGCTTTTTATGTTAAAACTAACGTACAAATCTGTATTCGTGCAACTGTTTGTTTCCGCCCCCCCCCCCCTCGATATAAATAATGATTTATTAAAGCTATAATAATAATAATAATTTGGCGCTTACCCAATATATGTAGCTCAGTATTTGGCCGAGCTTTCATCTACCATTTGTGGTGTGCGTCTTTACATTCTATTCTCATGGCAGGAGGTTTGCCATTGCCTTCCGAGGCGTGACCGCTATTAGAAAAAAACTTTTCTATGATTTAGATTTTGCTTTCCCTGGCTTAGATTCGAACGTCGTACCCAGCGGCATATCGAGTAATAGCACGCACCGCTACCCACTCGACCACAGCGGCCACCTAAAGCTATGCGTTGTATTTATCGACCAAATATGTACTTTAATGCTTCCACGTCTTTGTATTTATTTGAATGAATTAAAAATATAAGTATGCCACTCAAATGTCTTCCAATTTTATATAATAACATCGATTACAAAATGTTTGTATAACATTGTACATCTGAGGAATTAGCCGAAAATTCATGAATATTTTTATTTATTTTTTTCTTTATTGGCCCTGTTTTAACTCTCTTCCGCCAACTAGAAGCTCTACTTGGTATCTTCATGAAGCGTGGGTTTTCTCTCGGGCATGACGCGCTGACATTGAATATTAGTACCATATCTGTGTACATTTAAATTACTTACAGGTAATGGCTACATTGTCTACGATATAAGCTATCTCAAAGAAGTAAAGATACGAAAATCTTTCGAAAATGCATTGTCTCGGATGCTCTAAAAACTTCGTGTTGTCTAATTTTAATCGACTTGGAAGGATTCTTACAAATTGTAATGCATGTATTCGTATTGCTCGTTCTACAAATACATTTAAAGTTATGTCTTTTGAAGATGCTCTGGTAAAAAGATGCTTCCACTCAGCACTTTTATCGGTGGCTAAAGAAGAAAAGACCGACTATGAACGCAATGGAAGTACCAAGAGCAGTAGGACCTGCCTTCACTTGGCATTAGTAACTGGCGTAACGTCAGAAAGGAGAGAATCAACTGGCGAAGATGTTTGGTCTCAGCCAAAACCAACATTGGGTTGTAGTGCCATTTATGAAGAAAATCTGTTTTGATGGGATACCAAATTCAGATATTGTAACTTCAATAAGAGAATAATTATTTGTTCTCTCAATTTCCAAGAAAAATTCGACAAACTCAACAAAAAAATATTGAATTTCAAGTATGAATCACGCATTCGCAAGTAAAGCCTTCAATGCCTCACTCCCTTGATGGTTTAAAAAACACCATTTTAAGTGTACCTACAATTAAAAGCCAAACTCACTTTGTTGCTTCTTAATTAACTTCGTCGTAGTTGATATTTGTTTAAGAGACACTTGCCGTTGCTTCCGTTAACCACTTCGAGAAGCTATGCTTCCTGCTTAAGATACCACAACCCGCGAATAAATCTTAACTGGCGCAATACTTAGATATGCAAAAGCAGCATAACTCAAGACATTTTTGCATTTTTAATTCGCATTTAAGTTTACCAAAGGTAAATAAAAGCGAAAAAAGTTGAAAGAAAACGAAGCTATGCCGTGGCTGGTTAATGAGATTCAAGGTATGCGCATTTCAAAGGTACGATTACTTATATAAGTACATACAAACAAAGCTATGTATGTATGTATGTATGTGGTGCATATGTTCGGTGGGAGTGCTCGCAATTACTCCTGCCAGCCTATTATGCGCTTTCCCATGAGCAGCAAATGACATCCGCTTTCGCTAGCAGAAGAAGCTAATTCAATTTCCAAAAAAACAAAAAAAAAACGAAAAAAAATAAAAAACGAATTTAAGTAAACGCAAAAAATTAAGCACTACCAATGCAGCAAAGGCAAAATAAGAGCGCCTTCTCGTATTAACGAAAAGCCGGGTAAACTTTTAATTCCGGTGAAGCTTCGCAGAGGCGCCGCGGTACGCCAATGCGCTTCAACCCTTTTCTTAGCTCCCCCAATGCTTGACTCATCACTGCGCCTTACTCCAGCAAACCCACTGCTTTCCCCTCACATCCACACTGTAGCCTGCGATTTCGTTTGAGGAAAGTGCGTTGGAAATAAAAACATTTGCTCGCTGTTTGCGGTTGCCAACAAATTTATAATTAACTTAAGAACTTCATCAACATTATTTGATGGCTTCAAACTTGCAACTCACAACGAGTTTGTTCGCTCGCTATCTACGAGTATCGGCATTACCGTTGCTCTTTATTTGTTTGTTTGTTTACTTTCTTTGTGAATGGCTGTATGTGTGATGCTTTTAAATTCTGGTTTTGTTACCGCTTTGTGCAATATCTATCATTCAGTTCCACTTTAACTTTTGTCTTTACTTTAAACTTGCTTGCCTTGGACGCTCATCCAATGCTTTCTAGAAACTTTCGCGTACATTCCTGTGATGCCTGTGGTTTTGGAATTAATCATAAGCCGTGTTGAATGATTTTTCTTAAGAAGGTTAATTTATGCATTAATTGTTGCAAAAGTTTTCTTGCCATGATTTTTGTTGTTTGTTTACTTTTTATAATTGAATTTACATCACTGCAAGGCAATAGAGCTTAAGTAGCTGGAATGGGTGTGGGTGAATATTATGGACATATGGAATGTACTAATATCTATAATTATTATATTTTAAATGCTGATTTATTATGCTGATAAAAGCTTTTCGTTAAAAATATGTATACAAATTTGTGTGATACGTAGCTAAGCAAAGATTCAGGGGAAACGTGATAAAATGTATTTTCGAAGCTGGCTCCACTTCTTCTTCTTACCCGCCATGTTTACAGTTTG
Organism: Philophylla caesio; assembly: GCA_963971545.1. Classification (NCBI taxonomy): domain Eukaryota; kingdom Metazoa; phylum Arthropoda; class Insecta; order Diptera; family Tephritidae; genus Philophylla; species Philophylla caesio. The sequence goes on along the minus strand of OZ020604.1, from coordinate 194,751,546 downwards.
TCAGAAATCATATTGCGTATTTGCTGTTTAAGTGATAGCAAATTGGTTCGAAAATTTATATTTTTGGCGTTGAAAAAATAAATCAAAATAAGATAAAACGAATCAATTGAAAAACTTGCAAAAAAAATTAAAAAACAATTTCATTAAACATATTTATAGCAATATGAGCTGCGCTGCGTGTATTTTCTAACACGCAGAATAACTTTAAGGATACAGATAATAAATATATTCAATTTCCTACTATGACTTATTGATGGACGAAGTAACATAGTTCGTGGCTTGTCAAGTTTGTATTGTGCACCGCTTGTGTGCTCCGTTCACTTTTCAAACGCCGATTTGATGGCAAGGAATGGTATGGTTCAATGAGCCATCCCAATACTATCAACTTTAATTTGAACTTACCAATATATGTATGTACATATGTATGCGGGCAATTGTAACAATTTTCAGTTGTAATACCACTACGAATTAAGGACTTTTAAGATATAAAATTTGCCACTGTCTTTCTTAGGCAATGTAGCCCAAAGGCAAATATCAATAATAATAATAATAAATTGTATCATCTTTTTTGTTTTTGAATTTGCAGATTCAAACAAGGAAATAAGGAGGCATAATAGTGAAGCTAGAGTAGAAGGATTAACTGTTCCGATAGAAACTGAGAGATGAAGAATAGGTAGGTTAACTGGTTTCCTAACAAGCTTATGCAGACAAAGAAGCTACTTGCTTTTGCACCAATACTTTTCTTTCAATCGGAAATTGTATGTCATTAGCGAAGCTACTTGCTTTTGCACCAATACTTTTCTTTCAATCGGAAATTGTATGTCATTAGCGATATAAATATATTCTAAACACATCCGAGTAAAAATAAAAATTTGAGAAATTCACAAATTGTTCTTAAAATGTTCGCCTTTTTTAATAAATTCAATGAGCGATTTCACAAAATATGTTAAACTTCATGAAACGGAACAAATATTTACTCTTAAAGAAAGAGTAAACTATGTATAATGATTGTGTCGGTTATATCGTTAATTTTGCCACAAGTCTTTTATTTCATAATTTACATATATGTTTTTCTATTTTAAATTTTGACGACGAATACACAAGTTGACTGAGGGAGTTGGCCAGCATTTATAGTGATTTTGATCATCAAATGAAGTATAGTATTAATGAAATTAGGACTAACTTTAGTAAACTTAAGCCAATGTATGTATTACCTTTAAAATCTGAGCTTATATTCAACCATGTGTACAATGTCTTTATATTCGACACTCTTAAAAATAGTCAGATTTATATCTACTTTATGCACTTACATATTATTTAACAACAGCATTGTATGCGCTGTAAATAATCTCAAGTGAACTAAAATTCAAATTATTTTGGTAACAAATTTATAAATCACAATCATCCCTTGCTTTGAGCGAATTTAAATAAATTTCCACCTCTGTACGCCTTAGCGCGGTCGTAAAACTCTTAAATATTTCCTCCTTTAGCGCTGATTGCTACTTTATGTTATGTATACACTTGTTAAACACGCCCAGCCATCCTTGATTGAGCTCATCGAATTGCGATTAAACGATTTTACCTACATAATTAAATTCTTGAAAATCAAATTCACAAATTTTGCATTCCTCTGCCATAATTTTGCGCATATCGAACACATCGCTGCCATGTTACCACCACCACCACCATCGCTCAATGTGTACAACAATTGCTTGCCGTCGTTGCTGCTGTTGCCAATATTTTATTAGACTATTCACCGCTAGCAGCTCGAGGCTAAGAAGAAATCGTTTTGTGAGTTCAAGTATCGGTGTAATAAATTCGCTTGTTATTTGCTTAAAAGTTGTTCCTTTTGTTTTCCACATCAATGGGAAATTATGCGCACTGCGCTGCATCCACCCTGCACACCTTATCAAGTTTAATGCCGCCCGCACCGCTCACTGGTCTGGGGCTACAACGCTACAAGGCTACATACAATAAACTTAAGAATGCGCTCAGCAGATTTCGTTTGGGTAATCGACAATTTGCCAACAAATACGAGCACACCCACCTTTTGAGCGCGTGTTGCACGTTGCTGCAGTCCGCCTACCCTCAGCGCCCGACTCTGACAGACGCTGACTCTCAACCACCGACCTTACGCTACAACTAGTACCAAGTCAGTTGAACTTATGTACGTTCTTCGGGTATCGATAACATCAGCCATCGCCGCTGTCATCATAATTTTATGCTGCATACGCTTTTATAGCATTCTAATAGCTGCGCATCCATTTCGTCTCCGTTCTTCTTATTCTTCTCTTTTTTTCGCAGAGTAACGCTGGCGACTTTTCCTTCGCTGCATTTCATCGCTTCTTCTACACTCCAGTTTCAGCACGCGCTACTGCCGTTCGAATTTTCTTAGCTCAGCTTCGCTTGAGGATACCTTTTGTGCATTTGAGTTCAAAATTAAACCGCATATTGTCTCGGTTGTTGCTTCCGGTTGTTAAATATTGAACTTACCACAAAACGTTGTACACATACTGACTGTCTCATTCTGCTGCTCTGCCATCAGCAGATATTTTTTATACACTTTTACTTTTGAAGCATCAACTAAAGTATAATGATAAACGAGTACATACCTACATGTAGGTGTAAGATCGCTGTATACAGCAATGACGCCAAGGTTATTCATATGTGTACGTAAAAATGGATATTTCATAGAGCATACTTACTTTTAACCTAAGTTATACTTAAATATAAAAGAACGGAAGCTATTTTTATCATATAAAAAGAGGTTGTTTTGTTATTTATACCACATCTACATATGCTTGAAATAAAATTTTTAATGCAATTGAGGCATGCGGTGCGATTTTCTCCTTCAATGGTATTCGGAAAAGAATCGGTGAAATTTTATGTTTTTGTTTTTTGTTTTGGTAAAGAACCTCGAGTCGAAGATGTCGGAAGTGAATTTTTCACAGTTTTATACGAAAATATCATTAAGGGTATTCGTGATTTGCTGTATTCGTATTAATATTTACTATTTTTACAACGAATTTGAAATAACACAAGTAAATTGCGAACACACCCTGTTGTAATATCTGTCTTTGTGTCTTTGTAAAATTTCCCCGAACCGCTGATTTACGAGTTAATATGTACGTATAGTACGTGCCACCAACAAAAAAACGAATGTCCGTAATATGCCGCAAAAAAGCGAAAAAACGAAAATATTATATTTTATTACTAATAATTGTAAAAATCAAATTGCTAAGATAAACGATAAACTTTAATACACACAAATAAATATCTATTTATTCGACTACCGTATTTTAGATGATTTGACGATTTATCTTTTTTGTTGCGATCGGCTGTGAGAAATTTACAAAAGAACAACCACATTTGGAGCAGGGTACACCCATTGTATTTGCTTGCACTCTTGTTTTTGAAGTGGAACGTATACTTAATTGTTGGATTTTTACTACATTTGCTATAAAAACCACAGAAACTGCGAATACAAAATACAATGGCAAATACAACACATCCCGAATACCCCTATTATGTTATAAATCGCATTACTATATTATATTTTTTTATGCACTTGCTTAAAGAAGCTGAGGTTGAGATTTACTAAAAAATATGATGTGCTAAATTCTACAACTTATTGGGGATAGATTTTTTTTTAGGTTTTTGCAAAATGCCCCTTCTATTGTTTTTGAGACTTCGAGCAAATTATTTATAAAAATCAATTTTGGAGTTAATAGGTTTTCAGAAGAGCTTAACAGATAGTAAGTTTTTGCAATAAAATTAAAGGATTAATAATTATTTTGTAAAGAAGTCTGGCTTCTTGATACCTCACATTTTTCATCAGTGGTGCAAACTTAGAATATATCGCTTAACAGTTTTGTATAAAACAAAAATATCTTAATATTCAACATAATTATGAACAAAATCGATCCAGTCGATGTATAACCTATTAAATCGCTAATTTCGGCGGTCAAAAAAGCGGTTCCATTAAACATATTGATAGAGCTCGCATTGTATAAACAACTTTTACCTTTCTAAGTACTGTTGCCAAACGGATGAAAAACCCAGCCGCACATTTACTTGTTAAATCAACTTTTGTCCTTAAGGGACCTATACAATATCACTTTAGTTTTTGGCACAATTCATAGATCCGTAACTCGTCACCTGTAGCTATCAAACTAGCTATTAGAGATACGGCCATTCATCTTGATCTTCTATAGATTACAAAATAATCGTACCATACCTTAAAGGTTATTCAACACGAACAAAGAAGTTTGATGCTTCAAATTTATGTAAGAAATATTTTTCTTACCAGCAATAAATTCCAGAATAGAAGGAATGGTTTTGCTCTTTTATATATAGCTCTGACTTATATATAAATTTTTGCTGCTTTCAAGAAAATGCTTTTCATACGAGTGAGCATGTACTCTAAATATAAAGGGTGTCACGCAAGCGCTTTGAAGGAATTTGGCAAATTAATTTTCTGTTATTTCATTTCTTATATTTAGTAAATCAAAGTTTAAGTTTTAAGCGAATACAGATAACGAATGATTTTTGAGATTTTTTTTTGCAGTATTTTCTTATCTGCAACGCATATGCAAAGTGTATATGGTATGGAAGAAGAATCCAACATCCTCAGCAAAAAAATTAACCTTAATTGAATGGGCTACAAAAAACGCATATTCATAGAAAAAAAATTTGTATATTCTTAATTTTAAAATGGTGGGATTATTTAAAATTTTGCTTGCTTAAACCTGCTTTGATAGCCTATGTCTGCGAGACGTATGCTTTTTAAATTTTTCGCTCTGTCTCTGGCGAATAGAAATAATGAAATTGTTATTGTATTTTTAATAAAAAACCCCTTTGTAAATGCATTTAAACAATAAGGAAAACGAATCCATGAGAGTCCAAAAATATTTATTAAATTTGTTAAGACGTATGGTTATCTCCTTAGCACCTTTCAAATGGGTTATCAAAGCAGGGTTAAATAAAATGTTGGTTAATTTTTATGACAGGTACATATGGGTATAAATCCTTGCTAATTTTGGTTTTATAAAGAGTATAAAGCTTTATGCAATTTTCAGAAAATATTCAGTTCAGCTTATCCAGCCGCTTGTGTCCAATTTTCACTGTCAATACACTTTCAACAGCCCGAGTCACTTTACTTATGACTTGTGTAAGCAAAGATTGCGGACTGTGATTTTTCGTTTCTTTTTTTTAAAGCATTCGCACAGTTAGATAAATCGAAAATCTGTCGATACCATTATGCAAATGTAAAATTGGACGTGTGTGTACGAGTGAGTGGGATGTTATCAGAACAATCAGAATGTATGCGTAAAATATGAATATGAAGCATACTTGTGGGCGTTTGTACTTGGCGACATATGAACGTGTGTCGGCTACTTCAGGCAAGCTGTGTAGACAGGAAACGTGTTTATGGGCAGAGATGCATATATTTAAACATTATCCGGTCAACGTGTGTTTGCATCAATATTGGTGGATGTGTGTGTATGGGTGTGTGTTGAGAGCGCCCATGTGCGACAATGTACGTCCATATAAGTACGCTTTTGCGCGACCCTAAACGCGTATGTGTAGACATTTTTATGCGTTTTCTTAGCGGCGATTTTTATTCTGCGACACGTTTTCTATTAAACGTCATTTTATACTTTCCGATTTCTTATGTTTACACTGTGCTTGTGGGTATAGAAAGAAAAAAATGCTAGGAGTTATCCAAATAAGAAATTTGGAGAGGTTAAAACGAGGTAGTTGAAGAAAATATGGCTTATCAGCAGCAGAGTTAAAGCAATTTTGGAAATGAATTAGAAATCTAAATAAAATATGCAATTCAGTTCTATTCTCCTTCGCTTAGGGTGCCATGTGTGGCACTAAGTATGGCTACTTGGGTACTCGACTCCTTGTAACCTTTATTACCTGTCAAAGTGTGCGAAAAATATTCAGTGCATTTTTTTTTTTCAAATTAAAAAAATGCAAAGCAGAAAGTGGTAGAAAGTGTCACGAAAACAAGCAAAACATTAACCCACGCATACTCACACAACTCTTTCAGACTCCGCCACATAGCCACTCGCAAACTCCCAGCTGCCCACTTTGTGGAGTTCCTGTGTCGCACTGTTACGGGTAATAATTTTTAAAATTTATGAACTGCGTCCATAAAATGGCTCTGCACTTGTACTGTAGCTACAGGCAACTAAAAATATGAGTGTATTTATTTGAAATAGTTAGTCTATGCCAGATCACATAGTTGGTCCTTTGGCGTGTCCTCCTCAACTCATAACGGTCGTCGCTGTTGAAGTTATGTGCTCCTTTGTACCTGTAGATGGGTGCCCATTAATGGCACCTGAATGTGGCATGGACAGTACAAGGTAGACTTCATTTTCCTATTTTTCATGGCGGTTATTTGAACTAAGCGTTGGTTGTCTGGTCTGGTTTCTCCTCCCAACTGGCACACATCTGTTTGTTACTAGACAGTTTTTCTTGTTAAATGGTGCATGACGTGATTGTAGCCGTGTTTTACTCGAAGCCACTAATAGAATAGAACATCAATTTAATAAATTTTGAATTACCTGCGAAATTAAAAAAAAAGAATTTTTGGACCGGATGCAGCCTTCAAATTTAAAAAAATATGTAGAAGTGGGTGAAGTATTCGATTTTAATTTAACCGATATAAAAAAGCTACTTGCTAAATTTTTGCATTTAAATTCATTTAGTTGCCTGCACTTAAAATGGAGTGTATGTAATTTTTAGTTTTCAGGAAGGGCACCCTGGACGAGTGGTCGGTGGCAAAGTATTATATTTATTAAACCTTCGATAGATATAAATTAAAAAAGGTACTATAAATTATTCTTAGCAAATTTTACATATAAACATGAATAAATATAAAACTTTAAAATATATAATACGTTTATTTTGTTTCAACACCTCTGGCATTTATTTTCGAGCTCCACGAAACTTGAGTTAAAAGTGTTTTTATCTTCGGGTAAATATCGGACGCTAAGTTATTCTGAGTGTTTATAGTCCTGGCTTTCATGTACGCTACTATAATAACATCGCTCATTATGTCATTAGTTAATGGCGAGCAGTTAATTAAAAGAGGTCGTGGTTAGTGATGTGCGAGTCCGAGATGTTGAATACAATCAAGAGAAAAGCCATCGTTGCAAAAGAACAACCGAGTCAACAATCGACTCCCTGTCCGACTGTACAATCGAGATGTTTTTCGATTGTTTCGAGTCGACTGTTTTAAGATCGACCATTTCGTTTCATCTCAATCAATAGCTTTCGTAGACTTGTGCTGTTTAAAAAATCAGTCAAATGGGAATTTTTTTTATAAAATATCAGATTGTGGCAAGGTAACTGCAAATTGTGCAATACGAGCTACAAATATTTTGGAAATACAACCAACTTGCATGATCACCTCAAATCGAAGCATCCCAATCAACTTACTGAATACCAATAATTACTATAATTGATCTCATTTATTTTTTTTACAAACAACAAGGATATACTCTTTGTTTCTTTTTAATTTTATATTTGTTAATTGCAATGTTTCTTTTTTTCTTTGTAAAAAGTTATTGCTTGTAAAAGTAAAGTTGCCATGGGCCACAAGCTAGAGCGAGATATTTTGACCGATTGTTATCTAATATAAATCGCGACTGGGAATTCGTTGCCAAAGACTGCGAGAGAAAACCATCGAAATGTTTTAACAATCGCTGGCTAGGAGCGAGTCCGAGATGTTTGGGTCGATTGTTTCGATTGTTAGCTAATTTAAGCATCACTGTTCGCGACTGGCAATTCATCGCAAATTCGTCTACGAGAGAAAACATCGAGAATCATCGGGACGTTTGAACAATCAAGACAATCGATTTAAACATCTCGGACTCGCCCATCACTAGTCGTGGTGGTCCGAATCCGATCGCGAAGTGATGGGCCCAAACCGACCCTCTTTTATTGACAGCGTAATTGTTCATAGTGTATTTTAAAGGGAAAATATGTGGTTTAAAGTGATACAAAATTATTTCTCACTGTTGTTGCACCTCGAAAAGGGATCCGGAGATTCGGCGTCGAGCAGTTGCAGCAATGAATTAAAAGGAATTGAAACAGCAGAACGTGTGGAAGAAAGGAATGTCAACAATATAAAAATTGTGACAAAGAATTTCAAAACGGTAAGATTCAAATTATGTTTTAATCGCCGAGCTTAAAAAAATTCAGAATGGAATTGTTCTTGGATTTTTTAACTGGAATTCCTACTACGCATAATTCGTTCTTTTTTTTCTTATCTTTATAATCGATTTTATAAGTGTTTAACGCAGAACAGGGAATTTCTATTGAATTTTCTAAAAAAAGTCTTCAAAATGTTTCTTAATATACATATGTTGAAATCATTCAATTTTATTCTATGTTATTGAATTTTTCTTGCACCTTACAATAAAAATTTAAAAACATACTTTTGCTTCCGATTTCCTGCTAAGATAGAGGGGGTCGGGTTTCGGACCTCAATTTTTGAGTACGTTCAAAATATGGACTTTCACATTTGCCAGAATATCAAACACTTGAAAACACCTGCGAACCTTACTAATCGTTAAGGATTGTATTCAACTGATCCCTCTACAAAGTAAATTTTTAAACTGAACAGAAAAATTGATTTTTCTCACCTCTATTGCCTTTGCCATTTAGAGGGACGGTATGGGACCACCCTCCCCTAACTGAAATTCTTCCAAGTCGAAATTAATAATTTCTATTGTTGCGGTATTTAAGAATATAACATTTATCCTTATGCTATGCGGATGCTTAAAAAAAAACCCCCAATAATACAATTATTTATTTTTCAAAAATACTCTTTAATTTTAAATGTAAATATTCTTGTCTCGCTCAATTTTAAACTCGGCTAAATTTCCTTTCAGCTCAGAATTATTCAAATAGACAACCACAACTCTTCAACTCATTGACATCAACGGCGAACGATATCTTGGTCACCGCCAAAACGTATACTTTACATTAACGTGCCAATTATCGTATTCACTTTGAAGAGAGTATTATGAAACAACCCCCCCAACGCCACAAGAACGCACCTTAATCGCACAAAAGTTTGAAGAGTTAACATTAAGTAAAGTAAGTAACAAAGCTTTATAACTGCTGCCAGAATCAGCCAGCAACAAAATTACTTGTACTTGAAACACTTAATTGTAACAGAGATAAATACTTTGTGGCAAAGCCAAGCACCGCAACAACCACTTTGCACTTAACACAAAAAAAAAAAATCCATAAAAAATGGAAGGGCATGTCGACGACAAGACGCCAGGCAGCACAAGAAGAAAGTGTAAGAACGCTGCTTGAAGTGAAGTTGTGGCGCACTTAAGGCGATCCACTGAATTACCTACTTTAGAAATTCCATTTCAAGTAAGGCAGCGAGGCGCAGTCGATGGATAAGTGGCTGGAAGCAGAGAGCAACAGCAAATGTGTCATTAGGTGGAGATATTTGCCGCCTCAAGATATGAACGACAAATGCCGATGGTTATTACCTGCTTTTTGGCAACAGCCAGCAAAGAGGTCGACTAAAACAAAAAGCAGCTACAAAGCACAAGGGCCACATGCCATCAGCGTTTTAGTGCCACGATAGGGTAGATAATGTTTTAATGTGAATTTTTTACGAGCCAAGAAGTTGAAGTTTTGAAAAGTGCAGCCATTATGAGTTATGAAAAGATTATGAAATGCGAAATTTGTTTACAACTGTTTAACACAAATAAACAGGTAATTTCATTATGCAACACTGTTTATGTTTTATATTTTGTATGTACGCACAATTGAATGTGCAAACCGAAACTTGAAAGTCCGTTTATAAATATGTACATGTGTATGAACTTACTTACTTATGCTTTATGAGAGTGAGTGAATTCAAAAATAAATAAATGCATACAAATAAAAAAAAGAAGCAGTCGCTGCAAATGTAGTGGAAAATTGTTAAATTTTGTTGACCAACTGCAATGCATACAAACGTGATGTACGTACGTGAACAGGCATACAGTGAATGCCTGAATTGTCTTGGAACCTATTTTGAAATAAAACCTATAAAACCTGATAAAGTTTGTACTCGTGACGCTATCGTCAGCCTAAGAATTTTAAAATTTTAACGATTGTAAAATTTTAAGAATATTATTAGTCGCAAAAACCGACCTTATTCAGCCTTCTTTTTGAGTCGTCAATTGCAGTCAGTTTTATTAAAAGAGTGAAGTACTTTTGGTTGTATTTATCCAATAGATATTCGTATAGAATATCTCTGATTCACATAAAGAAGCATCGGGCTTTGATATTCGTAATTGTGCAGACACTCACATTTCAGATTTGGAATGGCTGAAGCATGATTAAACGTAAGTTTTTAACATCGATAGAGGCTGTAACAGCAGATTATAAAATATGTTATATCTATGTTTTCGTGTCGGCAGACAAGTTTTACTCCGCTATGACAACAACTGAAAGGTATGGCATCTACTTGCGCCAATATAAAATCATTAATCGGTTCTTAAAAGCATCAATATAACACGATGCTTACTTTTCCTTGATAATAAGAAAATCATTGTGAGCGTTAAAACTTAAGATCCGACTATAAATACCGAAGATATGATGGAAAGTGTAAAAAGGTGACCCGAAGGTGTACTCTCATTGAAGAGCGGATATTACTGACCTGGACGCAGTTCTAACAGGCCATAGTCTATTCCAGAAAAAAATATGGACAGAGTTCGTAACTATTGCAGAAGTTGTGCGAACTTTTAAGAGGGGAAATATCCTCCCTTTGGGTAATAAGGCGACAGCATCTGGGATCGAAGTTTCTTTTTAGAGAGGATTCAAACACCGATATACGAGTAAGATGGCTGATAGGATTAATTGGTGATATGAAAGTATCCAGAAAGTGAGTACAACTGAAGAGTTAAGGCCTGCGGTCGAGTAAATATATAGCAGATAAATAAATGGAATTCTTAAAATTAGTTCTATCAAAAAAAAAAAATTAAAAATAAAAGAACTCAAGAAATGGGATTTTTAAGCAAAAAAAATATTTAAAAGTCATGAGAAAAAAATTAAAACGACAGTATTTTCTTAACCATGTTCTTAACGATTTTATAATCTACGGTTTCCAAATAATAAAACGCTCAACATATTAAATGCCAGAAATCACTGTATGTAAACTCTCTACTCTACGGTACAGTACATTTTCTTGTACTTTCCGCACCGGAAATGCTTCTTTCAACACAAAACAAGCAAACGACAAATTTCGGCATCCTAAAGTGAGTGCACCCGAAAGACTACTGAACTTCAAAAATCACCTTCACATGCGAAAACAAAGAACGTAGAGTAGCGGTCGCTTAAGGGCTATGACAAATTTACGACATACACAAACAAACAAACACGCGCATTCGCTGCGACGAGTGAGTTGAAGCGGTAAATCTACAAAACAAGCAGTAATGTTGCACAGCAGTGTGGGCAACTAAAGTGAATGCTGCTGCTGCTGCCTCGTGCCACGGAAATGTCACTAAGAATTTCAAAAACGGCCGGTAATGGAGTGGACTTTATTTTTAATGTTGCCACAAATTGTTGTTAGCGATGTTCGAGTCGTAGCTGTGCAGCAGTCAACAAGCATCCTTTTCGTTTCTTACCGCCGATGAGGTGAGTTGTGTATAGAGAGTTTCCTGAAAAAATTTGCACAATTTCTTATTTCATGTCGTTTTATGGTTTGTTGCTCAAGACGCACACAACCACAAATGTGTATAAGCATATGTATATGTACAAATGTACATATGTATGTAGGTATTTGTGTAAAAAAAATACGTGCGCACCTTAACGTCTACAATGACGGCCCACACTTCTTCAGTATGAACACCATTCATTCAAGCGACGTTCTCGTACATACATATGTACATAAATATGTCGAGCATGCAATTGGTTGATATTCGGTACGCATTCGTCTGTTTAAGGAAATGCGCTTGACTCACCATTTGAAATTTTCAAAGGCAAAAGACTTTTGACATTTTCACATTATTCACTCTTTTCCAGGGGTAGAATTGAAAAAAGGACATTAGTATCGTTTGTTCTGGCTATTTGTTTTGTGAAGGCTGAAGCATGTGTTGATTGTTTTGGCTGGTTCTTGCACGTGATTTGAATGCATCAACTGGGGTTTTGGTATACAATTTGTCTCGGCGCTGGAAAGGTGAGTAATTTGATAAATTTATGCTCAAATTGTAATGCAAGGAGTTTATTTTTTTCTAGCTACATAAATATTTATCATTGTCGTATGAAAAAAAAAATTAAAACATTTTTGTTTAAAAATTATATTCCAAGAAACTCTGCTTTCATTAATGGTCTTTCATGCCTTAATAGTGAGTTTCTCTATCTCTCTACTTAGAGCAAACAATAGAGCTGAATATCAGTTTATCAGTGAAAAAATTAGGTCTTAGCTTAAAAAAATAGTTTGAGCATGAAACACAAAATCCAATCCCAAAATAATTTCAATCAAAATCAATGCAAATGAGCTCTTTATGTAGCAGGTGACCCCCAAAATAAAAGACTTTATCTTTTGAACAATAACATTTTTTTTAACGATGAAACCAGTTAAGTGGCAGCTGCCATATTATTCCACTTCAGCTCTTTTTCAATGTGATTTTTCGCAAAATCAATAAATCCTAAAAAAGAAAAGTCTGTAATAGTTAAATTTGGTAATCTTTCGCATAAGTGAATATCGTCAAATGCTTGGATGTAGGATTTTCAAAGAGTTAATACATAATGCCACTGTGATCGAGTGGGTGAGTGATGCGTGCTATAACTCGATATGCCGCTGAGGTCGAATTTTAGCCTAGGCAAGTCAAATCGTAATCATAGAAAAAGTTGTTTCTAATAGCGGTCACCCCTCTGGCAAACCTCCGAGGGTATTTCTGCCATTAAAAAGCTTCTCATAAAATACATCTGCCGTTTGTAGTCGGCACAAAACTGTAGGTCCCTCCATTTGTCGTATAATATAAAGACGCACACCACAAATGGTAGGAGAAGCTCAGCCTGAGTGTAATAGTTTGAGCGCCAAATTATTATTATTTTTTAATATATCATGCCATGGTTCCTTCACACAATTTCTCATAATGCAGATAATTAAGAAAAAAATGGTTTCAATCAAAACTATGGCATAGACATTATAAGAACCATATGGCGACATTGCCATTATCGTACTTCCTAATATATTCTTAAAATTCTCACATATCGTCCTGTAAGTATATATTTAAATATAAACATATGCGAGAAAAGATACCAATGACGTAGCAGCACATCAGGAGTGCGATGTGGAATTGTATTGAATACGAAATAGATTTTGAGTGGTAATGAAGTCTACATAAATTTAATATACCATATATGTACATATGTATGTGCGAAAAATATATTTTCGGTGAAAATTTTTTCAAATGGAATATAAAAACCCATAGTATATCGTTGATTGAGCAAGGGAATAAAAAAGGTAAGAACGGTATTATTTCTTTATATTCCTTTAGTTTGTTATTATTCCTTATTCTTTTATTCTCAACTTGAATTGAATGCGCAACTCGACATAGGTAATGGTAATACTCGTAGAATCGACTTAATAAAGCAACATTAAACATTTACTCACGTTCCATCAAAGCAAACAAATTAGAAACATTTTAGGTGAATCACAGCGCACGCTTACCCTTACCAAATCGAGTAAGCTTTAGCTGTTGAAGCTTTCCACTTATTTCATGCAGCTTCGTACTCACATTTAGACAGCAATTGTTGGCCACAGCCATTTAAGTGGTCAATAAAAAAACACGAAGCTATCAACAATTTCCCAATACAAAAGGCTAAGTACAAGGTTAAGTGGCAGTTGCTATACACATACATACATACATACATACATGCACATACGAGTATGAATACTTAAGCTGCTGAGGTCGTGACATAAGGTGAAGTGGTTTTGCGTGCTTGGTATTAGCTGGGATTCGCTCACTCCCACTCATCGGCCGGCCGATCAAACCCACATAAGTTCATTTCCCTGGAGTAATTTCAAATGCTGCTCTCATACACACATCGCTAGACAGAACTCATCAGCACAGCTCAAATAGATATCCTGCAGTCGGTCAACTCGAATTTCCGTGCAAGGTGTTTTCAGTATCTCAGTTAGCTTAAGGCAGATAGCCGTAAACAAGTTGAACTGTTAACCGTTCATCTCTGTAGAAATTAAGTTGGAAAGCGTTGCACACTTTTTATTATCGTAATGTTTTGTTATTGTGCGTGAGCGTACAATTCGTTTATGGTACGCTTTCACCAGTTCGCATTTAATTTCGCAACCTCGACTGGCATTTAATTTATCCTTTGGCCACATCAAAATCATCAGCAAAATTTATTATTATCAACCATTGTTCACATACAACACACAGATTCACCTTTTATTCGAGCGAGCGATGAGTTCGAATGTGTGTGTGGGTGTTTGGAAGTGTGCGCATTGATGATATTTTTATGATTTTTTCCGCCTGCTTTTCTCTATTGTTAAAACTTGGTTGTTGCTGTTGTTGTACTGCACTTTATTGTTGTTACATATTGTGCAGGAATACAATAAACCCAATGAGGTGTGCATTCATTGTCCCGCCGCTGCTGTTATCAACTGTAAAACAGGGTGCAATTTCGGAAAAAGAAACACACGTATTCAAATGGCCTTTTGGCGAACTTACTTTGAAAATTAAATATTTCTGTGAAACGAAGACTTTTTTATTTAAGAACTTGTGGAAAGCGTTAAATAGTTGCTTTGATTCTCATTATATTTTAAAACTATTAATTATAAAGCTTCGTTTGCATTGAACATGTTTTCTTCAGGATAAAAAGTGTATGAAAATACTATTTTCGATAGTACAGGGATCACAAATCACGAAATTTTTTTCCTATTTATTTAAACAATTTTCATTTCAGCCTGAGATCGGTTTTTTTGAAAATGTTGGTGTGAAAAAATAACAACAGTCCAATCCATGAAAGTTATAGCAGCTTTCTCGATGTGATTTCCGACTTTCGCATCTTATAAGAAAGTAAAATTGGCTTATTTATTAATATTTATTATTAACGTCGAACTCTTTTCTGTCCCACCCTGTATCAATCTAGTTATAATCGTGTGTGCTTTAATAACAGCTTTGCCTTTATTATGCTTTCCGTTTATGCTGCCGTGCAAACTACGGATGCGAAAATCCCAACGAGTCACACCACACAACAACAACAAAAGCCACCAGATTTAGCAATAAACGCCTACTTGCGCATTGAAGTCTACTTCACGTTAAGCAGCGCCACATTCCCTCTTCAAATTACCCGCCATCTCACAAACTCCAGGCCTATTGAAACATTTCGATTTTTACCTATTCATACGTTGCAATATTTGTAGATACACGTTAAGCTTTCGCTTAGCAGCCACTAACACTAACACTTTGTGCCACTGCTTATAAATATTCTTGCTTCCTGGCTGGCTTCACAACGCTTGGCTTGTGGGTTTTGGCTTTCGCTTCAATTGACGTCCACATGACGTTGGGGCTTTGTCATCCATCGCCTCCACTGCTGTTGGGCTCTTTGTTGAGCACTTTGCCACGAACAAAGAATGTGCTTTATTGGCACTTTTTATGCATTGTTAGTCGGTATGTAAGAAAATGTGTTTAGGTGCAAAGGAGCTGTGTGTGAGCGTGTGCATGTCTTTGAGTGTGTCATGCAATGAGGTAATGGGCCGCATGAATGAATAAATGAATGAATCAATGCATGAGCTGAAGGATCGTCCGATGTGTGTGCGAAGGTAGGCCGTTAGGTACACAAACCTACACAAAAGCAAGGTACTAAGTAGGTACATAAAAATGTGCGCGAATATGTATGTATGTATGTATTTAGGTGAGACGAGATGAGTAAATTTTGCTGAATTGCTATTACTTATAAGCATTATCGAAACTGCGACGCATGAGAAGCACACACATTCTAAGATGTGATATAGCTGTTGGGCAATCGATTGGCGTAATAATATCAATGAAGGATTTCTATAACACTGGCTGGCTGACTGGCTGGCTGACTTTATTAAATAGGTATTGCAAATAATCTTTAGATAAGTTTTATTGCGCTGCTTCTACTGCCGCCAACACTGAGTAGAAAATCGCTAAGCAATTTAGAAATTACAGCACAATGTATGCAATATTTTTTTACTTTAATGAAATAATTTAATACTTGCTATTTAATGCAATGAACTTAAAGTTTAGGTAAATTTCCACAAAGAAATTGATAGGCGAGTCATCAGTGAATGGTGGTTTGTTGTTTGCCAAACAACCCTCAATCAAAATAACAACGTCGCAACATTGTTGTTCCTGTTTAAGATAAACTTGTTTCTTTTTTAAAAACCTCAGCTGTGCAAATCTCTGCAATTATTTTGTACAATGGAATTGTAGCTGCTCTGCTTGTTTCCAATTTAAAATGCGTTCACGCATACACATATCCTCGCACACGCACTCACAAAGAAGCTATTCAAAAAATGGCAATTGTTTACACCGACGTACGCATACAGTGGCATATGGCAAGGACGCAGGTGTCGCAATCGCCACTTTGATTTGAAAATTCAAATCAGTTACCTATAAAATTTGCAAACAAGATAACGGTTGGGATGTGTTTAATATACTTACACACACACATGTGCAAAATTTACATTCAAACCATATTGTTTTTTGAGCTCAATGACAACGAGCAGACTTTTGCAGTGATGGCTGCGGTGGTTTCAGCGGTGGGGGGCGACAACAGGTGAAACGTACATAAAAATTACTTTTTTATTTACCAACTGTTAAAGCAATGAAGTGTCTGACAAAGTAGTCTGTTGTCATTGTAAAGGACTAGGTTGGAGGGATGAATTTGCAGCAGAAATATTTTACGAATTTCTTGAAAAGGAAGTTAAAGTTGAATTTGTTCAAATATAATTTTAGCAAGGGCCAAACAAAAATATTGTTATTTTTCAGAAAATGTAGGCTAATGGTAAATGTTATTTAAAAAAAAAAGTAAATCAATAATGAGAGATTTGTAAAAATATATGGTTGAATAAGTTACCTTTCAAAAAACTTTGTTATAATTATATTAAAAAATTAATTTAATTATTATTGAGCTTAATGCCGGGCGGTTTTTGGGAAAATTATTAGGAAAAAACAACAAAACTCAAAGTTATAGTACTATTTTGGAATTTATCACATTTTCTTGGTTTCCGCGGGAGTCGAACTCATTATTGAAATTTGTTTAGTATTTTTATGATACGATTTTAGGTGTGATTATTCGTAAAATGTAATTTAAACAAAAATGTTCCCAACAGCAATACAAATTGTTAAAATAAAATATCAATAAAATACCAAATAAAAAAAAACAAAAGCTAATTATATAAAAAAATTGTATTTCTAAGCTTAACATAACAACAACGAAGTTACTAGAGCCGCTTAAAAATACAGTCGACCTCCTTTTAACGCGGTTCACTGGGACAGAAATTTCTTTACGTAAAAAAACCGCGTAAAAATAACCTCATTTCAGTTCAAATTTGTTTATTCGTTTCGCGCAAAAAAATAATTCCGCATTAAAATAACCAAGTTTCCACCAGAAATCAAAATATGTAGGGATGTAAACAAATGTATTACAGATGTACATATGCACTATGCTTCTCTACACATATTAAAAACCCTTTGTTTTAGAGGATTTCGACAAAAAATCATTTTGAGATCACCTATAACGACGAAATTACGCTAAACGTTCAGAATGAATAATCCGTGTTCGAAAAATCTGCTTTAAAAAGAACCGCATTAAAAAGAGATCGACTGTATTATCAAAAAACTAACTTTCATTTAACTACATATTCAATTTTTTATTTAAACAGACTGTTTAGAAATATTAAAATGTTTAGTTGTTCGTTTTCTATTCATTGCGCAATTATAAGGAAATATAATATAATATATTTCTACTTAAAATGGGCTTAGACTCGTGTGTTTCATCCCGCGTTTTTATACAAATTATAAAACACTCTTAACATATTTTAAAGTTCGTTGATTTTGTTTAGGAATTTCTAATTTAATTTAATCAAAAGGAGTTTTTACTGCACTTGCAACATATAATGACGTCATTTGGTTATGGCTCGATATATGATAAGCCCACTGCCAATACATGAGCGTGGAGAAGCGAAATTAAATAGCAAAATTATTATTGAACAAGTAAGAAATGCTAAATTTTTGGCGAAACCGATGTGTATATACCCTCGCGATGTATTTTTGCCCATAATTCCATAAAAACCGCGTTGTTTTGTTTCAAATCTAGTATTAAACTTTACTCAATTTCTTGCAATAAAAACTGAAAAACGAAGTTTTTTGCATTTTTTTTTTAATTTCCGTTATATGGAAGTCGGGCGTGAATATGGTCCGATTTAAAAAATTATAAACGGTGATGCTATCTAATGGTATCAAGGACAATATCTTAACCAAATTTTGTGACGATACCTTACATCGTTGTTGAGGTACTTACAGACGTTTTTTTATAAGTGGGCGTGGTAACGCCCATTTTTCAAAATTTCATAAAAATCAAGTTTCTTAATTAACTATCTCTCTAATAAGAAACTTTAATTAATATGTTACAACAGATCCGATTTCAAAAATTTTCTACGATAATAATAGCGATATCAAGGGAAATATGTCCACCAAACTTACTTACACCGTTGTTGAGATACAGACAGTTTTTCCTAAGTGGGCTTTTTTGTGTGGTTTACCAATACTTCTTTTTGTAGAAAAAGTTCTAAAAAGTATCTTACAAACAAATTAGTCTATTCGCAAATATTTAGGAATTAATTGCAACAATATTTCAAACCGCTTGGCTCAAAGTGCTTATGTGTAGGCAGATAATAAGAAGGCAGCAAATAATCATCATATTTATTGTGCATGAATGAAATGTAAAAAAACAGCTCGATGAATAGAGATTTAGGTATATGTAGCAGCATGATTGAGTTAACTATTTTCCCTACACCACCCTTTTGATAACGAACCTATTTATATTATAATAATAATAATAAATACAAATATTTTGAATTAAAACTACATTCATACCTACAAGTTTGTAAATACGAGCGCTTTTTTCCATCATATCGATACATCACGTCGGTAACTGTGTAATCTTAGCCAGCCTACTTGCCACACTGGCTTCAGCAAGCACATCAAATCAAACGCGTGTCCCCAGAGCGCGTTCAAGAAAGTTTCGCTAACGTGTACCGTTCCTTACCAGGTCTTCGTCAACCTCATATGTAGGTGTCTGTTGCGTAGTTCATTTTATGGCCTCAAGGTAATTTCGCCCCAACCCATCGTTTACACCGATGGCGGCAATGAAATTATTTCTCATCTATTCATCCATATTTACTTGTACGTTTGTAGGTATGTTTGTACGTAGTAGGCAGCGCGACAGTGAGTGGAATAACAGCTAAGCAGCCGCTTAGGATGATGATGTAATAAAAACAAAAACATTGTTTAGTTGAACGCGCCAGCGACAGGTTTGGCCTGTGGGCGGATAAAAGATAGCTAGAAGAATGAGTTGAGGATAAGCGCAGATAAATGATATGTGGCAAATGGGATTTGTGGGAGAAATGTACGAAAATAAGGGAAGCTAAAATACGGGCATACAGTTTATATGAAGCAATACTTGAAATTAGATTTAATAACGACGATTTATTTTAAAGTAAATAAGTTTCAAAAACTCGAACCTTATGTTCTCGTAATAACAGTTATTGTGAAAGTTATAAATTGGGTTTTCTATTTAAATTTGTACTAAATGCATTTTTGCTTTTTATTATGATCTTTGGAAATTTTCTTTACGGTCAGAGAACCTCTGCACCCTCACCAAAAAACTCTTACGTGCTGTCCAGGCTTTTCTGTCAATTTCGGTCTCTTAGGACTAAGAAATTAAGACGGTCGCCTGTTCGGTGCCAGAACTAAATTCGTAAATTTACATTTAAATAGATGATACACCCATGCAGTAAGAATCTTTCCTGAAATATATTAAAGATCATCAGTAGACGTATGTTTAACATATTTTTCAGACCAAAACTTTAAACTGTTCATGGAGTCAATAGAATGCTCGCGGTATACATAATAATGGACTTGATAGCTCGAGTTAATCTTGAAAGTTTCTGCAGCTAAAGAATTGAGATTTTAGAAGTGTCTACCAAAGCAGAAACTGGCATCAGTCATTAATTGCAAATAATATTTAATTAAAAGCTTATAAGAAAATAAAATTCGAGTTGGATTTAAATTTTCAAATTTCTTTCTCATTGGATCATTGTACTCAGTGCAATCGAAATGTGTTTTATTGTATAGAGAATTGTATTCGAATCTTGTATTGATTTTAAAATGTTTTTTCCAAATTATCATTATTCTTTTTAAACGGTTTCAAGCCATAAAGTAAGTTCGTATATTATATTTATATACATATGTATGTAAAGCCAGCATAAAAATCAAATGATATGAGGTAATTTAAAAATCAAACAACTCACAAAAAGTATGCAAACACGATGAAAATGTGGCACACAAGCAAACTTTTGCATACATACAAACTCGTACTCTTTGCACACAAATTCTTACACTCCGAATTTCCATGCCTTCTTAGGTGTTCCTTGTGCACAACACCGTTTGACAGCCGTCGCGAAATCCTTTCAATTGCAACAATTTGTCGGATAAATAGGATCAAAATCGAATTTAAATGGTAAACAAATTTTCCGATACTTTTTTTACCCTTCATTTTACGCTCCCACTCGTGTAGATGTAGATTTTTCGGTGTACACACACACACATACATACATTCATGTGTTTTGTAAAAAACAGGACTTTTCACTTATGCTGCAAAATAAGCTGATTTAACAAATAGCAAAACAGACAGCAGTTGCGAGTTGTTAGTGATAGGGGTTTGGGGGGAAATGCGAGGATTGAGGGTGGTGCTCAAACAGAAAATCATCAATTTGATATTGACAACAACAGTCACAACATTAGCATAAACGGAGATTGAAGTGTGAACATAACACCTTCGAATGATATTGTAGATATGTATGCAAATAAAAGAAATCGTTTCCATTTGAATGTATGTCTTATGTTTTTTGTGTATATTTAAATACATATATTTGCATACGTGGGTAACTGTGCGCTCGGATTGAGTAATAGAAAAAACTGCTTTCACAGCAGAATTATTTAAGTACCACGTTTATCTTTACAAGGCGGCAATCAAGTTTGTATTAATAAAATCAAATTTTCATATATTTTTTTCTATTAACCTTAAATTTACTGTTGGTTTGATAGTAACGATAATACATTTATTGTTAGTTATTTCAAAATATAAATTATGTGGATATTTAATAAATATAAATATCGATCAAAATCTTTAACAAATAATTAATAAAGATCAAGAATAATTGCCATACGGTAACGTTAATCTAATTGATCCGATTAAAATTTAAATTTGAGAAACGTAGTATTGTACATGAGGTAAAGAGCTTAATTGGATTTTTGTCAGTTTTATGTGATAAAAATAGATAAAGTACAAAACTATAAATAAATAATATGTAAATAAGGCAATATCATTAAAATAAACAGAACCCAAACCGCATTTATTTCTAGAACTTCATATGGATTAACTGTTCTTCAATCCCAAGCTTATCCCGAGAAAGCTCTAAAATCCCGAACTGTCTAGACTATGTGAAAATATTTGTTATATTTTATAAAAAGTTTTTGTATTGCATTCAAACTAAATAGCAAATTTTAAATTTTCTTTTTTTTAAAGAATTTATTATAAAATCTGAATTAAAGTACACACATATAACCTGATATACATCACAGCGAAATTCAAAGGAACCTATTTACTAACTTAGCGATTATTGTGGAGGATGTTATGTCATTTTTAATGCAATAAGTCGCAGTTTTATATTCCAATAATTTCATCATTTGAATGGAAAACAAAAGGTACGTTTTAAGAATATTTGAGAATAAAAATAAGGAATTTTTTTACTCGATGAGGGTGTAAATATTTCTTTCCAGCCTTTTTTCAGCGGTATTGATCTTAAACAAAAAAAATCCTTAGATTGATTGGTACGACTTAGCTCTAATTCAGCTTCATTTCTAATTTATTTTCTTAGTGATGGGTCATTAGGTATTTATTTATTTATTTAATTCTCGCTATTCCTTCGGTTAAAAATCACCCGAATAAAACTTTGTTGAATATTCCGGTATTTCCGGTGCTACCATCAACCGATCCGTGAGTGGAGATTATGCGGAAATTATATTTTCAATTTCATTTTTGTTTATTTAAATTTACGAAACCGCATCTAAACATGCACATATGCCCACGCATTGTCTTTGAATGTCTACAGTGGTTTTTGTAGACAATTTAATTTCCATTTAGTTTTTCTCCTAGCATAAGTATATCAACCAACGTTTTTCTTATACCGTAACGAATTTTTGATAACATTGACAACCGGGTCGAAGTCGTAATCGATATCATTTTTAAATCAATACCTATTTTGATAGCTGTCCTATTTGTGTTCCGGTTAGCACACGAAAAAACGATCATTTGCTTTAAGTTCTTGAAACACTTATATATTGTAGTTGCAGAACTTAAAGGCGCCTTAACAGTAGAGAGACCTACGAAAGTGGTTTCTCATAACAAATTATTTATAGTATATCGCTATGCTAACTCCTAGCTTCGAAGATTCAAATGCAAGTGCGTCCAATTAGTTTTCAATTGAAATATCATTAATTCTCTAACAAACACCCTAAAAAGCAATTTTATAAATTTCATAAAAAATGTTGAAAACAATAATCAAAACTGCATCTAAATTTTGAACTTTATAAAAATAAATTTTAGATTTTTTTTGGGGCATGCAGATATGTAGCTCATTCATTAGTATAACAAAGTGTAAGTTTCTAGTGACTACGAATTGCCACTGATTTTTGACAATTTTTTTACTAACACTGACGCAGTGTTTGGCCGAGCTTCTCCTAACATTTTTGGTGTGCGTTTTTACATTCTATCACAAATGGAGGGACCTACAATTTTGTGCCGACTCCGAACAGCAGATGTATTTTCTGAGAATCTTTTTCATGGCAGAAATGCCCTCGGAGGTTTGCCATTGCCTGCCTTTTTCTATGATTTAGATTTATTTTCAAAAGTCAGTGATAACTTGTATACACTTGATATCTGCACTTTCTCACACTAAAATTGAATGAACCAAAAAACTACGTACTCAAAAAAATTCTAAAAACTTTTTGAAAAAGTTCGAAATTTTGGTAAATCGTTGAACAATAATTATAAATAATCGGAAGAAAATTAAAGTGGCCAATTTTATCAATTTGTGGTTGAGCTATAATTTTTGAACAGAGTATTTACCTTTTCAAAATCAAATTCCTGTAGAGACTACATATTATAATTGTATTTTACTGAAAGCGACGAGTGCAAGGTCAATGGTCAGAAATTTTGTCATACTGTCTACATATGAATTGTTATTTTAATAAATTTTTGATGAATATAAGTACAAGGTTCGTAATATTATCAGTTATACTCGTATTAATATTGCATACCTCAAATAGAAAACAATATAATTGCTACACTGTGTTCGAATGAAACTACGCATCACCTGCCTATCTCTTTTCCATGAATGAGCACACGCTTTTAACCAGCAATTTCATAAAATTTTCAATTTATTTTATATTTGCTGAAGAAATTTGAAAAGTGTGTAAGTTGTTTGGTGGTAACGTGGAGGAGTAAACCAACTAAAAGAACATTCCAACAAGTAGAGTAATGGCGTTTTGCTAACGAACTGAGGTAGTTATGTAGGCGTATAAATACCAACATACGAGTACATATCTATGTATGTGTGTATGTAGCCGTTATTTCTATGAAAAGGAGTTGGAGAAGAAATTACGTGCCACTGATATTTTACTATAAGTGAGACACAAACAAAAACACATTCGTTCACATATATACAAAAATATATAACTGAACATGTGAATTAAGAACTGAATGCAGGCAGGCGAAAACTTGCATTTAACTTTGTAGAATATAGTTTCGGCTTGAGCGTTTAGTTTCGGTTGTGATGGTTTTTTAGTGGCACTCATGCGAAAGTATTTCCAAGTAGTTTATACAACATAAACAATATTAATTTCATATGCAAAATCTACAAATGTCTTTCTACATTCACATGCATAACCATACATACATATATATGTATACATCGGTACTGAAAGCATTTTAAAACATATGTACATATGTTAGTATGAAAGTGTGATCACATTTCAATGCAAATATATTCATAGAGCTGGTGAATTGCAAGTATGGAAAGTATGGGTTCGCATTAGTTTTATCACTTTTTCTTTAGTTTTGCGCTGAAAGCAGGAAGAATTATCGCTTGATTTATGTAAACATAATTCAGTGCATTTTTGGTTGAGATCTTTACTAGTTGAGTTTTAACCGGAAAGGTTTTGTTGCAAATCGCGAACGTGTCTTAAATCTACGCCAGCAAGCTACTAAATTGGCTAAGTTTGTGGAGTTTTCTGCTGTGAATTTTTAACAGCCACTCATGTGTGCAATTTTTAGATTAGAATATATGTATGTATGTATGTACATATTTTTCTGATGGTTTGGTAGTAAGTTAGTATTCTTTAAAAAAAAAAAAAAACTTAAGTGTATGTTTGTAAGGTACAGCTTTGGCGATATTTGTAAAAATTTCTTTCTGATGAGGAGATTAAACACAAGGTTAAAGTTGACCTAATTTATTGCAAAAAAATTTGTATTTATTATATCACAATCTACTTTCTTTCTTTATTAAATAAATAAAGAAATATCCTCTTGCTTTGTTCAGCCATTTCCAAGAAATCGCTTTTTTGTTTAAAATAAATTTTTTATTGTAATTATTTATTAATAATCATCATGTTTTTTTTAACAATTATTCTGATTCTCAGTATTTAATTTTTGTATGCAAGCGGGTAGTGCTCAGAAAACAAA
The DNA here is from genome assembly GCA_963971545.1 of Philophylla caesio. NCBI lineage: Eukaryota > Metazoa > Arthropoda > Insecta > Diptera > Tephritidae > Philophylla > Philophylla caesio. The sequence continues at coordinate 194,726,496 of OZ020604.1, read as the reverse complement.
ATTCTGATCGGAGAGTGTTCGAGCGGGGGAATAAAAAAATCAAAATTCCTCTTGAATTTCGACATCGGGGATCACGGGGGAGGCGATCCTTGAAACGCCCAAACTCTCCTCTTACCTCTCACAAAACTTCCACTTACAAGTATTTGTCAAAAAAAACAATTCAATTTAGTTAAGAAATAGGTAGGTATATGTATATAAAAAAAAAACCGTTTTATTATTAAAAAATTGATTATTCACCGTTGATGTCGTTGTTTACTGAAGATCGAACTAGAAAAGAAGAGCACGTTTTTCCAACAGCTGCCGCATTTATAGCCTCCACAGAAGGTGTAGTCTGGCTACGGTATCAGCTAACAGGACTCGTGCACAAAGGAATAGAAGTAACGAGTTCTGTCAGACAGTGATCAACAGCGACATCTATCGGTACCGTTCTTAGCCTAGTATTATACTGCAGGCTTAAACAGAGAGTTTTTCAAATACCTTTTTCGAAGCATGCTCAGTTAACTACGGCAAGGAAGTGTCAGAAATGTCTGCCGACCTTTGCCGCTTCTCTGTTTTGAAGAAATTAAAATATAAGAATGAAATAAGCCCTCGCAATAGCAAAGAGAACCTTCGAACCTTCTGATGTCGTGAATAAGCACAAATTGAAGTTTTTTGAAGAGCACATGATGTGTCCAAAGGCCTCGTACCTAAGCGTCTTGAGCGCAGGTATAACCTCTGCTTCAGTCACTATATACAAATTGAACAGCGCTTTTTTCATAGCAGAGTCGACAAGGAATCCGTCTTTGACTTCATAGCTTAGGTGCTAAAGTTGATCAAATTCCACGGGGTTCAAAACATGAGAGTCTGTAGTACCTCCAATATCGTGAATATATTTATTATCTAAATGTTTGGAATCTGCTCGGACCATTACTTTGAGATAGCCAAGGTATGGATAACTATCTGCGAAGTAACGTATGGTACAAGGAGGAAAGGAAGCTTTTGTAACATGGAAAATACACCGACATTTTGCTACGAGATAAAAAAACAAAAATGAACCAGTAGACGGGTAGACGATGAAGGGATCCTTTCTATAGGCTGCTGTGTACAGATAACTAGAAGAAAAATTTAGGAAAAAATATTCCTACTCCATAAAGCAATCATTGGAAATTACCCGAGAAAAACCATCAGTACACTCACAAATCCAACTCAAATGCAAAAAGCAATTATCTTTAAATTGGGATCTATAAAAACTGTTTTCACAAATTGGCTGTGTAAAAAAATGCTAACCAATACCTTTGGTTTTGTAAGAACATGGATGTTTAGATTTCTATATAAATTTTGCACAATCCACACCTTAAACTAATTTGCCAATGCATTTCCTAAGCATATTTTTTCAAATTTTCAATTTTTCTACTATTGCACAGCTTTTCGTTTACATACACTCGTATTCATTTACATAAGTATTCGTATAACAAACATACATACTTACGCTCAGCTATACTTTTACTTTCGCACGCATTCTGGCATTGTATGCAATTAGCACTAATCATTCTGGCGTCACTTGGCTTGGCGTTCCTTTCGGTCAAGTGTAACACATGTCAAGCGTTTGTCACGATATTGGTTTTTTTTTAGTCTGTATTTTGCAACTAAGTATTTGCTGTTAAGGAATTTCGCACACGAAATACCGCTAAAAGCACCTTTCAGGTGCTGTTGTTGATTCGTGTCCGTCTCTGTGTCAATCTGTCAATCCTAAGTGACAGCGACAACAAAAACATGCAAGATAAAAAAAAAAAATGGGATGCGAGTATTGCACCAATTAGAGCAATTCATAGCCGTAAGAAAGAATTTGTGAGTATATCTTTCTTAAATACATTTATCAGCTTGCTTTCGATCTGGTCTGTTCGGGTAAATTTTATCAACTTTTTTTACACCAAATTTTCGATAAACTTCGATGATAGCCATATACAAGGCTCAGATTTTAATACGCTAGGTGTCACACTAGTCGGAGTATTATTCTATGGTGACGCTTGGAATGCACACATTTTTATTTTTGATTAAATTTGGTCACTGTGATTCTAAAATCATAGAAAAAGTTTTTTCGTAGAAAACACAAAACCGAGCTAAAACATTGAGCTAGTGTAAGCACCAAAAAATTATAAAAATAACCATTAAAAGATTATTCAAATCTGACAGGGTTGACAAGAAGTTGTTATCAAAATAGCTTGTGGTGACATTGATTGAACTTGCAGTGATATATTCTGCAGACTAATTATGAGGGGTTAATTTCAGAGACCCACTTGTAAATGATTTCAGTTCGTTTTAAAAAAAAAGTATGCAAACGAAAAACAAATGTGAAATTTATTTCGGCCTTTTCCCCCAAAATAAGAAAACTACTTTTGAAATATTCAAAAAAAAATGGAAAATTAAAGTATGGTACTATTGAAAAACGCTACCTCTTTTACAGCTTAATTATTATTGCAGTCTAATTTTCATTCGTTTCGACAAAAACATTCGCTTCGCAACTTATAATACGACCCCTAATTCAATGAACCATGTGAAAAAAACGAATAACTTTATAAAAATCATTATTTAAACATTCACAATTGTTTACTATTTTATTTACTTGGTGCAACGCTGTAGGAATTTGAAATGTAAGTATTCGCTACAGTGTACATTATTTGAAATGATTTAAAACATTGTAAGCTAGGTAATCCAGTAATTTGGCAAATAAATGATGCAAAAATCAACGATTGGCTTAATTTACTTTCGTATTTACACAGATAATTTCAGTTGAAAAGAGCAGTTCTGCTCATTAGGCGCCTTGATTTACTTACGGATGCAGCAACACAAAGTCTCTCGTACATATCTATGTATATACATATGTATGTATTTATGTAAGTCTATCCGGCAAGATTTGTTCCACTTGTGCGCCTTAGTTGTGTGCCAAATGTTTCAAATCAGCACACAGTGTTGCAATTTTTGACACCTACAAATACAATAAACGGCAAATAGTCCAAGCACATGTATTTGTGGGAGAGACAGTAGTTGAAGCTTTTTTCTATTTTTCATTTTAAAAATTATGCGAAATAGACAACGCTAATGAAGATCATGTCGCGTAAAAGTCATTAATAAAAGTGTCGTCACTTGAAAGTCTGCGAGTTGCAGTCGAGTAAATACGATTATACAATAGACATACGTATTTTATAAATAAAGACTACAGACGTGGCTAAACTTCTACGTATTGGCAAATACGAAAGATGGTGTGCTGAGTTTAGCTCTATAGGGAGCTGATTATTAACTGAGCTGGCATTTAACTGAGAGTGCGTCAAAACTTACCACTAATCAATGACTTTGCACCTGAAATACAAACATCGCTCGTCAAAGCATCATATTATTTTTGTGCTAGAGCTAAGTGATAGGGCGAGCCTCCTCACTAATTTGCGGTGTACATTTTTAAAATAAGAAAAAAAACTAGTTTTCCCATCTCGCTCAAACTAACAAAAAATCATTCAGAACGTCCTTCTTGGTGTTTTATAATTGAAGAGGGATATTGAATAAACTGAGATTATGTACCTTTAAAAACAAAAAATCATTCAGAACGTCCTTCTTGGTATTTTATAATCGAAGAGGAATATTGAATAAACTGCGATTATGTACCTTTAAAAGACGCCTTTATAATTATTATGTATCCTTTCATTTTGCTTTCATCATTTTGGCGGTTCTGACTGACTTTTCCACTTCAATTAAAGACAACCTACTCTTGGCATCTCACAACTCTTACAAGAAATTATATAAAGTTTTACATTGGCGGGAATAAGTTTTATCGACTGATTCGAGAACTAAAAGAGAACTTGACAGTGTCTTAAATCGGATTCTGAAATTTTTGACGTCTTCCGCAAACTGAAAGAGGTGAAATAATATAATTTTTCCAATTTCATAGACAAGTTTTTCTGCGTGCATAAAACAGGCCTTTTTGTTGTTGTTGGAGGTAAATGTGCCCACTACATGGATTCAAGTTTTCGATTTATTCCTGCTTTAGAGAGAAATTTTTAAAATTGACCCTTATGTCCTGGAAAGCATTTTTGCGTCTGCATCAATTTGTGACTTTGCTTCAGACTATTTTTTACAATTTTCTTCTCTTTCCTTCATAATCTAAGGTTTTGTCAAGAGTATATTCACAGTTTTGCGCAGTGATATTTCAACCTGTAAGAATTTCCGTAAATATTGTTAGTTAGATTTTAGGTAAACCCCTGCATTCTATAAATTGTTTTTGATTTTATGATCCCAAATGCATTTTGGAGTGCTCCAGACTTGGCATATTGTCCCAGTACAGTTTCCTGGATGGTTGATCCTAAGTAAACAGAGAAAAAAATTAAAAACAAGCTTAAACAAATTTCTCGACATCTTTTTGGAATTGCTAAAAGTGTCAGAGATGTGTTTCAAATTATTTGCGAATTACTTTTGTAAATTGTAAGGAACTTAAAAATAGTTTTTTGCAAAAATTATTGAAGAAAATTCTGAAAGACATACGGATAAGTAACCGATTTATGTGACAATTCCGTGATAATTCCGTTAATTTAAGGAATTGTTTGTATAAAATTTCACCTATGATTATCCGGAAAGTAAACAGAAAATTATTTTGATATCTTTACGAATCCCTAAAAAGTCTTCAGATATCTTTTATGGCATCGATTGCAAGTAGTGATGCCAGATTGCCAAAAGTCATGAAATAAAATAACTATAAAAGTGTATAACTGATAATTAATATTCCTGCAAGTACAGACAAGCCTTCTGCCTTTAAAATAACGCTCTGCATACGTTTTCTGCGTCTCACTGTCTTGGCGCTGTTGGCGTCTACGTTGATGATGGCGATGATGTTGATGACTTTACATATTTTTCATACAACTTTTCAACAATGTCACATTAAAAAGTGTATCAAAATGTTAAATCCAAAGCCGAGAGTGATAATGTCAAAAGCAGCAAAGCAACAGCAACAGTTGGCGGCGAAACCCGCACACCAAACAGCATTGTTGTTGCCATCGGCAGTAGCAGTTGAGAAGAAGCCAGCCTACTCCACCTTTTGTGGCTTTGTTGTAGTTTCGCCATATGTTGCACGTACTTACAACAATTCATACATTTTAGTATGTATGTACATTACTAGCGTGTAGTAGAATAAAGGCAAGAATCAGTATATGATGACAGGCACTTTTCAACTTCGCCCACATATGTACATACATACGGGCGAGAGTTAGACATACGAGTACAAACACACATACTCGTATGTGTGGATGTTATTATTGTATATGAGCTTTTTAGTATGAAATGCTTAGAGTTTCCCAGCGCACGACTTGGGTCGCTTCAACTTGATTAATGTGTAAAAGTTTAAATGTTAAAATGAAGAAATTTATTTAAAAGTAAAAGTCAGCAAAAAGTCAACTGTATGCTGGTGTTGATTATGTTATTTGTAAGTATAATATACACATATACATATACATATGTACATATATATACAAACATAAGTACAAACATTCTATCAAGTTATGTTATTATGAATTGTAATTGTTGCTGCGAGTTTAAAGACTGCATGAATAATCTCGCTTTAAATGTCAGTACATTTTTAGAATGCTAAAATTGGTAATTTAAAACAAAAAACATACATATTTATATCTTTATGTTACGAATTCATCCTTTTTTTTAAATATGCGAATAATCAGTATAATCTGAAACTCAGGCTAATAAGATTGTTAACCCGTTCCTACATTTTTAGACTGATATCAATCTCAAAGAGGCCCTACGCGCAATTTAAAAAATAAATGCCGTTGTGTTTGTTTCGCAGTTGAGTTTGAAGTGTGGAAATTAAAAAAGTGAGACGTTCTCACCTCATCCTTCTCTAAACAGTCGAGTTGTTATGCGTCCGATGCCGTGTTTAGTCATACATTTTGAATGCCAATCGGAGATGCTCTTGGTGTAGTAAATTTCCAGGACAAGTGGACAAGGAAAGTTCTATCCTTCTTTTCCAAATCATCAGCTGTATATGTTCTTTGAATGTCGCCCAAAAAAACTTGCAAAGAAGTCGTTAGAGACTTTCGAAGGGAGGTAAAATCAGGACTCTGATCGCCGTTTGACTATAAGTGTAAGTGTAGACTTTTCTTATAAGCATCGATTTTTTAAGCAGCTAGCCTAATGTATTTTTAACAGAAAATACTTTTGCCCTGGAAGTCTAAAGTCGCTGCCCTCCCGCCCAGGCTCACTTTGAGAGATTTCGTTAAACATGGTGACATTTTAATTTATTTGTATATTCTCAAAGAAATATACAATGAAACACATTTTCTAGTTAATATATTAAACATATTTTATAATCCAGGTAAGCTGAAGTTGAACTTCTATTCGACAATTCTCAACATTATAACTCTTTAGCAGAAAGTGAAATATTTTGGGAAATGTATTGATAAAAATAGTTTTCCTACTGTTAAGGAAACCCAGTATAATTAAGACCAAACATAGACTTAGATTATGTCAGCTGTATAGTTAATTCTTTGCAAATTTTTTCACCGTTGACCAACATTTAACATTTCCTCATCAAACTTGAAGTATAGTATTTAAAACATAAACTTACGTACTCCTAAGTTGATAAATATTAAGAATTTGGAGTATTTAAACGAAATTTTTGGCCGTATAAAGTGTGTGGCACAAATGGCCTATATATTGCTTAGTATATATGTAATTTGTATAAATAGCATAAGTTGGGAACCGAGGAATTAAATGAATTTTTGATACATCAAACGAATGCTGTACATCTGTTTAAACGAATTCGGTTTGGGAGTATTCAAATACAACATTGGCTGACAAAACATATCATGGCCTAATGCACAAGGTTGCAATAAATCAAGTACAACACAATAGACTTTTTCAAATGTTTGCAAACATTCTGTAGTGATCTTTAAATAGCAAAAGTGGAATTGAAATTTTTTAACACCATAGTGAAAGCTACAAAAGGATGTTCGTAGCAAATGCTAGGGTGGGTTCATCTTAAAAAATGGTTACTCAAGACTTAAAAAAATTAACATAAAACTGCTTTAGTATTTCAGTAAATATACATGTACATATGTTTATTCTGAAAAATAAAAACGTTTTCAATAAATTAATATCTTTAAAATAAAATCTAATTAAGAACTGGTCCCTAAAAAAAAACTATTCGTAAAAGTTGAATATAAAAAAATATGTAGGTATCTGAAAAACTTCTATTTCAAAAAAGAAAACTTCAAAGGAATTTTTTTAATAAACCTTTAAATTTCTGCAAACAAAACTAAATGCAGAATTCATCTAAAAAATATTAAAAAAAGTTGTCTACAAAAAACATCTTTAAATGGAATTTTATAGTTTTATTGCGAGTCAACAAAGTTAGTGTTTGACAAAAAAATATATGTGTTGAAAATCTGAGAGGACTTCAAAAGTGCTTTGCAAAACTACGAAGAATTATGTTTTTCCATAGAAGACGAACATTTTTTTTTTTAATTTCTTAAGTGCTGCAAACGAAGAAGAAAAAACAGAAATACCTTTTTCCTGATAGCCAAAAAATTTAAAAATTTAAAAGTGAGCATATTTTCATTAAATAAAAACTAAAAAAAAAATTAAAAAAATGGAAACTAACTTCGTGCCAAAATTTAAAAGCTCGGCAGAAAAGATTTTAAATATTTTTTATTTTCAAATATTAAATTATAACCTGTCAACAAATGTAAATTAAAAGCGAAATTCATCAGCATCACTTAATGGTTGAAATATGTGCAAACAAATGTATTTGCATATGTTTGTTTATGTATATAAAAATACGCATATATGTACATAGCTTCGCTCAGGCGTGTCATGTCGAAGCAATGAAGCAATGAAGTAAATAGTGAAAATCGCTAAAATTATATTACAACAACCAACTTGCAATGAAGCAGCAAGTAAATATTTTAAAGCACCTTTTTCGTGGCAGACAAATTGCAACATCTCGTCGTCAAAGTGAAAGTGTTGCAGCACCGCACAATGCAACATATACGAACACAAAGAGACGATAGGACGCCACCAAAGGCGGACAATGCGGATTCTTAGAAGCAATGCGCACTAATCAGAAGCCGAAGTAGAAGCGGCTACGGCTGGCAGATCCCTTGTATCGGCCACTCCTCTGGCACACCAATGTATAATTTATGCGTTACTCTTGTGGAGCTACACGACAGTTTAACATGACGACAACACAGGCGCTTGCTGATAGCGAGCGGAGCAACGAGCAATGTGCAGCATGCAACGACAGCACACGGCGATCGTATGTCATAGCTATGCAGCGCCACTAACAAATACAACAGCAGCAACATAAAATAAAATAAAAAACAGCCACCGCTTGGGCGAATTTCACGTGAAATATAACCAAAATTAAATGATTTTAATTGAAAGTGTTAAAGTAGTACACACGGCATGTCTGGCGGCATGGGCAGTCAAGGAGTCAGAGTGTTCTGTTGGCGAGTGTGTGGAACGTGCAACATAAATTGTATTTAGATACCTAGCATGCGTCTGCATAGCGCAGTTGCCACCGCAAGCTGCAAATAAATCACAAATGTTGCTCGCCACTTGTCAGTTGAAATCATCTCCATGCAAGTTGCGCCGTCCTCGCGCCTGCCCTCTGCCAACAACCTTCAACCGCGAATCGCTTCGACTGGCAGCCACTTCGCTCACGTTTTTCATCATTGTTCAATTTCTACTTAAATTTGATTTTGACAGTAGCAAATGAAAAGGATTTTCTTTTTCTTGGTTTTAGTTTTCGAATTTTTCGTTTGTCATTTCTTTGTTGCCATGGCCTTAACGCTTGCTCATTAATTTTATTGTTGGCGATAATCGGATTTCACTTAATTCATACAAAAAGCGCATTTTTATGAAAAGTTTCTAATTTATAAATATTTAGACGGTGCCTCAGTTTCTACGGTGGCGGCCGTTGTCAGTTTTGTATATATAATTTAGTTTAATTTATTTAGCGTAACCGAATGTGATTTGTCTTCTAGGCAATTTCTATGCTTGTAGGCTACCAAGTGCATTTAGTCAAAGATAGTTGCTGCAATTCAGACAATGTTGGAATTGATAATAAGGCTATTAAAATTTGTTGTTGTGAGAATGTACATACGAGTATATGAACATACGTATACGAGTATAACGAAATATTTGAGCGTTTAAGTGAAAATGATTTTCTCTTCCGTATTGCTTGCGTTTTATACTTTTTAATTATGAAGTTGGACGAAGTCGTCAAATGTACGAACATATATACCGTAAAATATTTTATTATAAAAACAAGGTAACTTCTTTTAATTAAAGTAAAACTGTTATTCAAAACTATACAAATGGTTTCAATAAAAAGCAATTATCACTTGATTTTTTGTGCATCTTTAAAAAGTATACAAATTATAAATTTATTTATTTATTTACAAGAAATATAATTATAAATAATTATACTACATAACGAAATGCACTATTAGGTAAGTCTAAGTAATGCCCAGAAGTATTTGGAAATTTTATTTAATTATAAATAATTATTAGAATATAAATAAGTCATATTAAATGTCATATTAAATGGGAGGAATTGCTTTTAAGCGATTTGGATTCATGGCTTTTTAATTGCATTGGTATGTTACCAGTATAAATTTTATTTCATGCTTCCGCAATAATTGTCTTCGCAGAACTTCATCTAAAAATAAGCATAATTCGGCATGTGCTGGAAAAATTAAGTTCTATATAACTTAAATAAAGCTGATATTAGATGTGGGTCGTACGGATATTTGAATCTACTTTACTTTGTAAAGATACGAGTATCTAAATAAAAAATTATGGACAGGTTGAATTTGAAATTCAAATAAGTGCATATATTGTGAGTGATGATTCTTAAAAAAAAAAAAAAAAAATATACAGTACAAATAAAGAAATTTTATTCACTACTTCGCTGATTTTTCTGAGTTAAAACATAATAATCATACACAATTCTGAGCAACTAAGAGCACTCTGAGTAAAGTTATTTTTATGGTATAAAATAATTTTAATAAATTGGCATGAAGAAAATTTCCGCTACAACAAGAAAATCACTATGTGGTACATTTTTTGAGGATCAGCCACTCAAAAGATCTTTGGATAACAGAATTCAGAAAAAGCTGAAAAAGATATTCAGAAAGATATATCAAAGGAAGTGAACTTTTTGAGACGCAGTTATAATTTAATTATGAACGACGAAATGTCAGGTTAATATTTATGACAAGTGCTGACATAATATAACACGATATGCCGCTGAGTTCGAGGTTCGAACCTCAGCCCGGGCAAGTAAAATCTTAATCGTAGAAAAAGTTTTTTTGTAATAGTGGACACCCCTCGGCAGGCAAAGGCAAACCTCCGAGGGCATTTCTGCCATGTAAAAGCTTCTCATTAAGTACATCTGCCGTTCGGAGTCGGTACAAAATTGTAGGGGCACACCGCAAATGATAGAAGAAGCTCGGCCAAACACTGAGCTATATAGGGTTAGCGCCAAGTTATTATTATTATTATAACAGAATGACGAATGTATGAAGGTTTTGACTCATGCAGATGTGATACACATATAAAATCATATTCGGGTTGAAATGATGATAGAGGTGAAATCGTATAATATTTCTACAAAATATTTCAGAATACATCCAACACTCTCATTACGCTCTATTGAAATAAAAAAAAAACCGCTGAACGACTGTTGCTTGCAGGACTTGTGGAATCAAATGATCATAACCTCTTCTCATTAACTTCAGTATTTATGTTCATATCTACATACATGCTTATGTAAATTATTCATAACCTATCAATCTATTAACAAACATAAATTTAATAAAGTATTTTCATTTCGAGCTGATTTAAAAATATACTCATATCAGTATATAAAATAAAAGTATAAAAGTGTGGCGATAAGTACCTGTGAAACTGACGTTGCATGCAACGAAAGTGCGTTTTCATGCACTTGTCTGATGCTGCAGACTATTCCCAACACATGCATACATATGCACTTGCATAAACGTGTATAAGAAAATGTACAGCTGACTGGAAAGACCGACTCACGGTGCGTGCAACACGAACACCTCAACATACATTAATGCCGATGTTTGTATGTGTGAAGTCGCATGTGGTCGAGAGTTCATAAAAATACATTGCAAAGTGCAAAAGCGTGTATGCAACTTTATGTGGCACAGTGAAATGTGAGCAGTCTTAGCAAAGTGAAAAGGTGACATTTATTTATTCTACTTTTAGAGTTGATTTTCTAATCTTTTGCTTTCTTGTTTCATACATTTTTTTTTCTAGTCTGCGCACGGCTTGATGTATTGAATGTCTGTTGAATTACTTGTTCACCTTAGCGTAAGCAAGAAATGAAATTTCTTAAATTTCACCAATTTAATTTGAGGCGCAGATGCGTGCATTGGCAAGACTACTTTAAAATTGGCTCATAGCCAAATTTGAAAAAAAGAAAACAAAAATAATTCGGGACTGCTGCTTGCCGGTGCTTGGGAATATATAGACACGCTTTGTTGTTACAATTATAATATATCCTTTTACATACGTATACATTTGTCTTGATTTCGCGACTTAAATGCTTTTAATTTAGTCCATTTAGATGCGAAGTTCATAGCTCGCATCTGAGATGCAACACTTGCAACGCATCATTACCACAAGGCAAATTATGAGACACTCAGCAGACGAAGTATGCTGCAGCTAACAAACCGCCAACACACCAGCGAGTAATAGTTGTGTCTGAATGCTGCAACCGCCAGTGCCACCTTGGCCACGAGTATTTCAATAACTATATTTGTGTGTGTATGCCACGTCTATAAAAAAACTTATATGAAATTTGAATATTTACACTTAATAAAAGTGTTGCTCTACGCGCCACCGTGAAAAATTTAGCATATGAGGCGAGTAGCTGCAAAGGAGCTAATCAAATTAATATACTTGCAACCAAACGACTAGTCTATTGAAGTGTGCCAAACAAAACAAAAATAGTCTAATCTTAGATGTGCTTATGCAGTCGGAGGCTAAGGAGTTGTAGTCCATTCCCGTTTCGGCGGTCAGTGTCTGAGCGACTTAAGTGCTTCAGATGCAAATTATTTGTATGCCTGTGCTTGTGTTGTTGTAACTCTACTGCGTGTGGCATGGCCGTCATGCTTGATTATCGTGATTATAATGAGCAATGACTGGATACAGCGGTGGCGGTGGCGACGGCGGCGGCGGCGACATAGTCCGTGCAGTTAATACCTGTACCGTCGCCAGGCCAGACCGAAAACGTTCACAGACCTGTTGCACGCCGCCTCAGCTCCAACATTTGTCTGCCACGTGCTATGGCTGAATGTATATTTTTAATTTCTTGCCTAGCACTGTGTTGGCTTTGTAGCGTGCAAAATGCAACCGATTATGTTGACAAATTATGGTATGAATTATTATGTGGCAAATTGCGAATTAGCCATACAAAATTTGCTATGCTTTGGCGCATTTCAGTTGGGCAATGTTGGTGGCATCTTCTTGGCGTAAGTTATTAAACATTTTAAATTTTTTTTTTTTTTAATTTTTTGCAGATACTCCTTCCTATGTGAATAGAAGATGCTTCATACACAGTGATTTTTAATTATTTCTAAATTAATGAAGACATTATCATTTGAAGCCCTTGTTAACTTACCCGGCGATGTATTTCTCACTTGTCTCTGTTATCTTCATAATTAGATGTAAGCAAATTAGGTAGAGATGTGTAGCGCTGAAAGTCTTAAAAAAAAGTCCGTTATTTAGAAAATCTTTTAACAAACTTTTCGACTTATCTGATAAGTTCCGAATTCATATTTTTTGTATTTTGAAAGTACACACTGTTGCCATACGATACTTTATTTGAAAACATAACTAAGAAAACGGTAAATGTACCGCTTGAGACTTATCCCGTTAAAGAAATATTAAGTTTTTACCTGAAAAAACCTGAGCTTATAAATTGATTTATATGCGCCATCAACTGGAGCCATCAGAAGGAACACTTGCTTGTTTCTCAAGTGCAAGAAGTGTTAAAGATTAAGCATATTCAATCCTCAATAGCAATCAGCAAGACTTACTTATATCATAATATATTTTGTTTTAAAATATTAGAAAAAACGTAATATTATAGTTAGAACTTTTAAAGCACTTAGGCAAAAAATTGCAAAAATAAAAGTCCATAAAAGTTTGACCTGAGAATGTTAAGCGATTTAGATGCCATTGTAATCGTTGCGCCGCTAGACAATGATTCTGAAATTGTTTTACAGTGTTATCAGTTTACGATGAGTGTTTAGTAATAAAATAAATTCATATCGAGAAAAGCAAGGTTAGTTTTGCAAATCGTACTCGAGGAGATGAAATCCTTTTATGATGACTCTTGCTCGAGAATACAAGGTAGGAACTCTCTAAGAGACGAGCAAAAGATCTCGCAGATATGATAAGAGTATCCAATTCAAACTTTTCCGTTATTTTTTTATTACGATATTCTTGACATAAATGCACTTGCACAATGCCATACGAGTTCGCCTTGTCACGATATTGTATTTCAGTCAACCAGCAGCGCTTACCGTTTGACGCGTTACAATTGGCTTAATGTATTTTATTCTCATAAATTACCCATTTTCTTTTATTGGGCTCAAGGCCTGTTTAATAGAACATTGAAAAAAAAAAAAAAACAACAATAGTTAAATTGGTAGAAGTTATAGCCGCTATTTCGAAGATCCCCACGTCTGCATCACCGCTTCCCAGATCAGAACGAACAAACGTTGGGTTGCAAGGTATATTCGCTAAAAAAAAACTTTACAAAATGATAAAATACTGAGAAAAATACTGTTAATAAACCAAATTTAGAAAAGTTCTTGGTTAAACGCATATTTTTGTGATTCAAAGTATTGAAGGGTGAAACGGGCTGGCAACGTAATCGGATAAAGTTATAAATTGTTATAAAACATTTTCGTAAATGCAAACTTTTGGAGAGCAGTTTTTTTTCCGTCTGAATAGGATGTATACTAGAGAAACTACCGGAGATTTAAATCTGGTAACCTTAATGTTTCTGTTATACTGATCATGAATTATTTATTGTATATGCCTTTATCTACTATGGTTTTAGTAGTTGGATATGATTGCAATCATCCTAGATTAATTTGAAAAAATAAAAATAAAAATTAACTGCCACAGAGATAAAGCTACAGTTCTATGTGAAGTTGTTTTTTTTTTTTTAAATTCGCAACAATGAGTATCAGTTCTTATCTAATTCCTTTAAAGCCAATTCATTGCCAAACGTAATAAAATCAAATGATTAAATTCTATTAACTGCATTACTCTTCCAACAAAAGTAACGAAAAAAGAAATACTCGTACTCGTATATATATGTATGTATCTATTTACCAATTCATTTACTCACTTCAACAGGTTGCAAAGTAATCAACATTCAATTTACACCAATAACAAGAAACGATATTCCGCTGGCTGAACGCGAGCAAACATCGGTATGCTAATACGAATGGAGGGGGTTGAGCGAAAAGGGAGCTGGGAAAATACGGCGCTGTGGCGCATTGTGTCGCATTACGTTACACAGAAGTGACACATTCAAATGAGGCGTAAACTCAATTACACCGCTACAAACAGACGGCGTGTCGGCGGAATTTTATTGGATTATTGAACACGTGATAAGCAACATATGTATGTACATATCGACAATGGTAGGAAGAAGGGGAGTGGTGTTAGTTAAGAGTTGCTGACGGCACATTGGCAAGCGTGTCACACTTCAAGCTGATAGCGGAAAGTAGTGGTGTGAGCGAGTGTTAGTGGAAGCTTTTACTGCGGGACTACAAAGCAACGATAAACAGCAGCAAATTAATACGCGGCGAGGTGCAAAAGGGAGTTTCATTCCGTTTGGTGCTTATTTAATGAACAGTTTAAGGATATATAAAAATATTTTAAATTGCATTTATTGATTTCTTTCATTTACTCAAAAGCCTTGCTACGCTTCATCGACTGGGGCGTATGAGTGACATTCTCACAACATTACTTTTTAGGTGGCAATTACGCGATTTTTGCTTGCCTACTTCAGCAAAATACTTCACTGCTATCACGCATTTTTATTTATTTGCCGTACAATCTAACGATGTTTTTGAATATTCTTCACTTTTGATTTTATTTTATTTTTGTTTGCTTGGAATTCGAGCAACCGTCGCAGTGCAATAACATAAATTACCGGCGCAGCGACGACTTTGCCCAAGTGACGATTGCATGTCAGGAGTTCTCCGTTTTTGCGCTGTTTTTTCGCATTGCTTACTTTTATTTGCTATTTTTTGCAAGCATCATTGCTGCATTGTTGCACATCAATTAAATTTTACTGTTGCAGTTGTTAACACGTACAAAAATACTCAATGCACACACACACACACACACACACACATACGCACAGGAAAAGTGGTGGATGAATGTTAATGGCACAGCGTTGCATGCTCTTAAATTGGTAGACCAACAAAGTTGTTGCATCACTGCATGAATGGAGTATGGGAAAATTGTTGCTTACAGTGTTTTCTGAAAGCAATCATAAGAACTGCGGCGCAAGTACTTCCGTTGCGAGGTAAGTCTTACTACTATTTACTTGAGTCACAAATCTTTCTATAATTTATTGTGTGAACAAAAATTTTTTGAAGATATGCAGCTGGGTTCTTTAAATGTTTATATGTACATGCGCGCGAAGCTCCTCTACTTTTTGATGTGTATTTTTAAAATATTGAAAACACTTCGTACCTTTTACTAAAAAGGGGTGATAACAGTTTCATGGGTCGAGTGATCGACAACTACACATTTTCCAATAGTACATCAGAAAGCATCAAACGAACTTTAGAATCCGTAAAATGTATTTCAGAATAGTCAACTGTACTTTGGCAAACGTAAAATTAACTTAAAAATAGTCAATTGTACTTCACAAAACGTAAAGTGAACTTCAGAAACTGTAAAATGTACTTCGGAATCTATAAAATCTACATTTAAGGCAGATACCCACTGGCACTTCCAATAACGATAGAATATCTGAATGCAAAGTAGTAAAAATATTTAATGGAACGGTGGATTCATACAGTGCTTCAGAAGTGTATTGATTTGTGGAACAATCTGGGGTACTGGGGTATTGTAGGCGATAACGCTCGGTACCACTCCCACTTAGAAAGGGCAATCACCTACATTTTAGAGATTCGGAAATACAATTTACAATTTCTGAAATATATTTTACAATTTCGGAAGTACAATTTATATATATAATATAATTTTGGCGCGTACACTATATAGCTCAGTGTTTGGCCGAGCTTCTCCTACCATTTGTGGTGTGCGTCTTTTATATTATACCACAAATGGAGGGACCTACAGTTTTGTGCCGACTCCGAACGGCAGATGTATTTAATGAGAAGCTTTTTCATGGCAGAAATACCCTCGGAGGTTTGCCATTGCCTGCCGAGGGGTGACCGCTATTAGAAAACACTTTTTCTATTATTAAGATTTTGCTTGCCCTGACTGAGATTCGAACCTCGAACTCACCGGCATATCAAGTTATAGCACGCACCGCTACCAACTCGACCACAGCGGCCACAGTACAATTACAATTACAACTTCTGAAATACATTTAACGTTTTCCGAAGTATAATTGTCTATTCTGAAGTTCAATTGACTATTCTTAAGTTCATTTTACGTTTTCTGAAGTACAATTGACTACTCTGAAATACATTTTACGGACTCTGAAGTTCATTTGATGCATTCTGAAGTACTATTAGAAAAACTGTAATTTGTTTTAATATCGGTTTTAGTTCACATATTATTTCAAAAACATTTTTATAGATTCTGAAGTACATTTTACAGTTCTTAAGTACACTTTACAGTTTATGAAGTACATTTCACAGATTCGGAAATATAATATTCAATATATTTTACAATTTTAGAAGTACAATTTAGAACTTCTGAAATATATTTTACGTTTTCCGAAGTACAATTGACTATTCTGAAGTTAATTATACGTTTTCTGAATTACAATTGACTATTCTTAACTACATTTCACGGATTCTGAAGTTCATTTGCTGCATTTTGAGGTACTATTGGAAAAGCTGTAGTTTGTGTTAATTTCGGGTTTAGTTCACATATTATTTTAAAAATAATTCGGAACTAGATCAGGACTATTGTTTCCATATAAAAGGTATTATTCATAAACATTCCAGAATTAGCTTGGGATCATTTTGGTACTTCTAGAGGTCCCTTTTAAAACTAGTTTGAGAAAATTTCGGGACATGATTATTGCTTTTTGAAAAACTGAAATACAACCGAGGATTAGCTTTAACAAAGAACTAGCTAACTAACTTACTAAATTTTGTTTGTAAGCGAACGAGAATTTTTAATATTAATTAGTAATGTTATTAGATTTTTTTGTGTTTGCAAAAAAGATATATAGATAACTTTAAAGCCCATTACCCATTTCCAAGAAGCGAACATTTTTGTTTAATTTCTATTTGACTTCTTCCTTTTTTTTCAATTTCAACAATAGTTTCTTCAGCCTAAGAAAGATAAAATTAAAAATACATTGCAGTAAGTTTGCTTCACTTATTTGTACTTTCTTGTAAAATCTGCTGGTCTTTGATAAATATAAATAATAAATTGATTAATTGATTTAGACAAGCGGCACTTTGACCCGACAGACTTATCGGGAGTTATTCAGTACGGTATATTAAAATACACATAGCCTTGCCTATTAAGAAGATAATTGAGGAAACAACTTATTTCGAAGTTTCATATGTACATGCCTTTTTAACTGTACGATAATTATCGTAATTAATTAATTAGTTATAATTAAGCTTTACAAAAAATGATGTTTACAACTAACTTAAAAATATACTACTAACCTAAAAAAAGAGTTAAAAAAGTATATTTTCTGCAAAATTATCTTAGCTATTATCTCGTATAAAAATACCTACTAATAGGAACAAAATTCGACGTAACTATCCAAGCAATGTCCTTGCCCTTCGTCACAGCCATAAACCAAACACCAATCACGATTTGAAGTATTTTGCTGCAATTTTTATGTTTTTACGCTGACAGTCACAAAAAAAAAACCAAAAAGAAAAAATTGCACTCTAACAAATTCGCCACTGAAATATTGGTGTGCTAGCGCGAAAGTAAAGTAAATTTGAATGCATAGCTTTGCTAACAGCGTTAACTATGTACCTAAACCATTTCCATTCGCATGCGACCTGCCCTCCGGAACTGTCCAACCATTCATTCATTCGCTTGTCCGTATATCTCTGCGCCCATTGCCGCACCGCATCCGCTAACTCGGCTGACTGCTGTCATGTGGCTTGTCCGCCGCGGCCACCAACCGGCCTGTCAGCCCACTTTCGATGCTTGCCGCTTCGCCATCGAGCGCTTCTAAGTGCCCACTTTGTCACCTAGTTTGGCGTGTCCGTATGCGGCGGGCATAAATTTCGCATTCGTGCAACCATTCTAGTTTGAGCGATAAATTTGATAAGCGCAAAATGACATAAAAAAATCAACTAAAACTTTGTCTGTTTGTTGGATGGATAACAGGAAAATGACACACACACAAAAAAAAAAGCGACAATCTATTTAAGAAACCGTAAAATCTCATAAAACCTAACTAAAACCCAACAGCTTTAATCCATTGCAGTTCGAACATTTAGAAATTCCTTCCAATTTCTCTCACCTGCCTCTAAATATCAGACCAACTTCCGTTCTTTTTAGTTTCGCTCCATTTTTTTTGCTGGCGCCCTCACAAATCATTTGCAATTCATTGCCGATAATTTTATTTTTGCATGCATTTCCGCGCATTTCACATGAATTCACTTCAATTTCATGCACTCACCTGTGAAAAGCCGCCAATTTGTTGCCAACTGACTGCCAATTGTTGGACGGCTGGCGCTTTGCCTGTTGGCGCTGGGAAATGACTTGGAAATGATTTATTGCGGAAAATGTGGTTGGCATATTTAAATTTATGAGCCAACAAATCGAGTGTGAAGGTGGACGGAGCAACGTGTGCATCATATACATATGTATCTGCCGCCGCTGCTGCTACTGGTGCTTCAGTACTTATTTACATGCATCTGGATGTGGGCATCTTTGAATAACTCTATGAGTCGATATGAAGAACTGTGAAGCAATTGAATATTGATGTGGAGTTGTTGGCAGCGATTGAGTCGGATAAGTGAATGCGCGAACGTGTTTATAGAAGTTTTGATTTGTAGTCACGATTTTTTGTGTGGAAAACTTTGTGCATATGTCGGTATGTATGTAACATGAGGGGAAAAAGAAATGAATAAAATATTAGGAAGTTTTTTTCGTGTAGTCGTACTTATTTTATTTGTTGAAAAGTATGAGAATCTAAACTTTTTCGACATTTTTTTTTGGTCTGTATGCAGATTTTTTCCCGTTGAATGAAAATGTTTACATGGCAGAAATCCGAGCAAAATACTCAAAAGTAATTTATTACTCATTATTTTTCCCAGAAAAATTCTTAATTAACTCAAAGATATTTGTTTTAGCTGCAGGTTGTTTAGAAGTTTTGAATAAAAGAATACGGCAACATCCAACTGGTGTTACTCGTCGTCAAACTGAGATTTTGAGTTTGGTAGTGGACAACCGAAATTTTAAATAAGAATGGTTAGAAGCTGAGAAATATATAATAATTCTAAATATACCCGGTTGCATAATTATAACGGCATCAAAAATGATAGACTTTTAAAATAATTTTTTCTCATTTCTATAGACTATATGTAATGAATTTCACTGAAATCGCACGAGATTTTTTGAATACCCGGCGAAAAAATAAATATATCCGCCAACGCTCCTTTGACAAAAAAAAAAATTTTAATTTGTTTACCCATGAAGGAAGAAAAGGGATCTGATCTGAGATTATATTATTTTTCAAATAAACTAGAGTAAGTTGTCTAATTGAAGTCATTAGAACCTAAGCTTTAAATTTTGTAAATAAATGATAAAAAATCTTTAAAAAATAAAGTTTCTGAAAAATAGATGTCATCATACTTACATTACAATTTAAATTAGTTTTCTTATATTTCTCAGAATTCTTTTGAGTAAGCAGGTTTGTAGCCAGTTCAGGTATCGTATAAGTAATAAAGTGCGAGTTGCAGAAAAATTCAAATTACCACTAATTTTTGGCATCTAACGCATGCCCGAGATTTTATGAACACTAACTGTAGCTACTTCACAATTGCATTTAACTTTTTCCTAAACTCCACTCAATGTATTTATTGCTTAGAAAAGCAACAATTTTTTTTCGTATTTCTTCAGCTAATTTTCGATATATTAAATAATATAATATAAGTTGGTCTTCAAAAGTTCATCCCCTGGATCACCAGTTTTTGCCAGAGCTTGCCAGAGTTTATACCTCAAAAGCGAACTCGGTTCTGTGGCAAATGAAAGTGAAAATACTTTTTGTTTGGCTGTCAAAATCTGGAAAAAATTAAAATCAACCACTCTTTTACAAAAAAAAAAGTTCAGGAACACGACGTAAGATATAATAAGCGGATACATATTTAAGCTCAAAACCTGGGATGTGTGGTACTTTTGTTCTCACAAAACCTTCAGAGAGCGCAGTAAAAAGCGGGGCATAATTTTTAATAGCTGCGTATTTCAAAAGAAAACCAAGCGTTTTTTATATGAAATTTTTGGGTTTCGTGAGAGCTGCATACAGGCGCTTTACTCTGAATTGAGAGATGTATACAACAACAATCACTTGGAAGGAAAATTCTGAACAAAACTTAGGAATACGCTTTTTTTCCACTTTGAATATTGTACTTCGCTTAATTTAATGAAATTTTCATTTCTGTTTCTGTTGAAAATTTTAAATTATGCTGGTGTTCTATGCGACACCTCGCCTTTACCAGTGACATTTTCAACATTATGATGAGGAGTTTATGATAATATGAAAGTTTTTCCCATGTGTGTTAACTTTTGTGTTTGGTTGTATTATCACATTATTCACAAAGCGACAAAAGTCGAATATAAAAAAAAAAAAAATAAATTGTCAGTTGCCAAAATGAGCAAAATCACCTTTTTTTTCAAAATACGAACGGTTTGCCAAAATATTAATCCAACACGCTAAACAAAGTGGCAAAAGGAACAAGCAAACCAACTAACAATTGTAGCTGTCTACGAGTTGCAGATTCACACATAAATAGATATATTAGAATCTATGTATGTATGTAATTATGTCTGTGTGCTTTTATCTGCAAACGAAAAGGCGAACGATGTTGAACAGCTGCTGCCAAAGTTGTCAGTGCACCAATATCTATGACAGCAGCCGCATGTGCGGAGGCAAAAGCAAGCTGCAACAATGGCCAAGGGCAGCAATCAAAAATGCCTTCAGCAAAAACAAAAGCTTACCGTTCAATTGCTGCGTGCCTATCGGAGTGGAGACTAAAAACACCGTTGGTCAGCAAAAACCTTGCTTGAGTATTGGCGCAAAACTTCCTCGCATATTAGCGCACGACATATTGGCTCACCTCGCCCGCACTTCGACTCACTTATGGGCACTCGCATCTAATAGATATGATGGTCCTTGTTCAATGCCAAGGTATGCAATGGAGGGCTGTTGGAAAAGTGCGCAGTCAAAGTGCCAGCTGTGGCCAAAGAAGCAACCAAACGGATTGCGGATGTCGTCGATATCGAACTAATGGTTTGTTGTTACTGCTTTTTGGCGCTAAAAACATGCGAACATTACATTACAACGACGATAGGTAGGTGATGCTGCTGCCCATTGATGACTAAGGTGGAGTTAGTTGACCGGCTGACGTTTCCATACGTGTAAGGATAAACTTTATTGCTATCTCTGCAACAAAACGCACACACACACACACATACATATACACAAACATACGCATATGCAATGGAATATGATTTATGTGCCTTCCAAGCAGAAGTTAGTCCATTAGTCAAGCAGCGATGGCGACTGTGGACGAGATGGTGGTTAGCTTGAATCGAAGACAAAAAGTGAAATTACCTAGGGCGCCAAGTGTGGAACTATGTATCCGGTGTGAGTGCATATCACATGCATGTCCTGGGGAAGGATACACTTGTCGAACATAATCGATTATTGAATTTGCCATATTTTTTGGCAGGAGGTGCGCGAGCGGAATGGGAAGTGGAAGCATAGTGGTTTTTTTTTTTGAAAGTTGTGGTGCGAGTTTCTATGGCGGGTAGAAACTTGAACGGCTGGAGTTAAATATATACGTGAAAATAGCTTTTATGGTTTCACTATTTTCTAGTTAGAAACATATTAGTTTCAGCATTTGTCTCCTTTTCTTTTTTTACCTCAACGTTTCTTTAGTCCGCGGCCATTTTCTCATTTGCTGCTACATTGTTTCCGCACCTTCAGACTATTCATGTCTATCTGTTCTTGCTCGTAAACCTTCGTTTTCTTGACTTTAACCTTCTCTTTCATGATTTGTTTTTATATTTTTTTGTTTTATTTTCCTCTTCTCATACATTTTCCATGCAATTACCTTTTGTTACACATTAAAATGTTACTTTTCCGTGTCCTTTTCGCTTGCCGCTGACTTCTTGGCTAATGGACCTCCAGCTGCAATGACTTTTAGTATTTGTGTTGTTGTTGCTGCTGCTACTGCTGTCAGAATGCAGAGTTCGACATCTTGTACGTTGTCTTGTATCCACTCCCTTTTCGCTAAATGAT
The DNA here is from genome assembly GCA_963971545.1 of Philophylla caesio. Lineage (NCBI taxonomy): Eukaryota > Metazoa > Arthropoda > Insecta > Diptera > Tephritidae > Philophylla > Philophylla caesio. The sequence continues at coordinate 194,703,755 of OZ020604.1, read as the reverse complement.
GCTAGAGTTGTTGCATTTTGCGTGGTGGCATCACTGCATGGCGCTCTCAAAATTGTAATAAAAAAATATGAAGGTGGCATTAAACGAAATTGTCTGTAAAAGTGCAACTCTAGTAATTTCTGTGTTTGCTTTCGTTTTTTTTTTCTTCTCCGCGAAAGTACTAAAAGTGAAATTATTGGTCACATTAACGTTTTCGACTTTTGCGTTTTGCTTGAATTATTTGCAAGGGCAGAAGGGACGCTTTAATTTATTTTATAGATATAATGTACATAAGTAAGTATGTACACATGTATGCAAGTACATACTCGTATATAAGTTGACGTTGCTAAATGTTTTATGAACTTTTAAAAGATATTGTAATATTGGAGTTTTCTTTAGCCTCACATGTTTCGAAATGCACGAGAATAGATAATTTACATTCATCATGGGCATTTCGGTTTAGTATATCTTTTATATAAAAAAAATTTAATTGTTTTTTTTTGCAAAAACGTTCAACCGAATTCGAACAACATATAAATTTTATTAATTTAAAACTACTATATTTCCGCCAAGATTAAGTTGAACTTGGATATCGTCACAGCTTGGTGTCTTAACGTTGGCTTTCAGCTAAATTAAGTGTTTTAAATTATCGTTCACTAAATCGCCGCTGTCATCAAGTGGGTAGCGGTGCGTGTTCTTACTTGATATGTCGCTGGGTTAGAGGTTCGAATCTTAGACAAAGCAATTAAAATCATAATCATAGAAAAGTTGTTTTTCTAATAGCGGTCACCCCTTGGCAGGCAATGGCAAACCTACGAGGCAATTTTTGCCATGAAAAAGCTTCTCCATTTGTGGTAGAATATAAAGACGCACACCACGAATGGTAGGAGAAGCTCGGCCAAACAGTGAGCTATATAGTGTTAGCGCCAAATTATTATTTTTATTATTAATTCGCATTACATTATCCCGATATAATATCATATCGATAGTACTCGAATGCACTCTCGTAATGAGTTAACTGACTTAGCTTTAGTCTTTGTCACGAAATTTATATTTCATACTCACCTTAACTTTTCTAAGAGAAATTGTTCTTAGTTAAAATGTGCTTGTTTTATTTGTAGTCCGTATCATAAGTGCCACATATATATAACTATTGTTTCAATAAATAATCGAGTTATTCATAAAATGCATATTATTGGTGCGATTTAGGTTATATAAAAATGAAATGCTACCGGTGCTATTAGAAATATTATTACGAAAAATTATATACCCGGAGGCACTAGCATCTGTAGTTGGGCATTTTAGTATTAACTATTAGCTTTCTTTGAAAAAAAAAAAACTAGAAACGAGTGTATACTAGGGTCGCGACGAGAAAAACTCTTACGAAAAATGGATTTGCTGGAATGTGCTGAAGTGAAAATATTTAGAAAATAAAAGCAGATTAACTATGAAATATTGCATCACAAAACTACTTACTGCAGAGTTATCTTGTACATAACCGTACATACATTAAATGTTTTTTAAATTGATAAAATTAAAATATTTAGCTTTAAATTGCAGTTCGTCAATAAAAACTTATTGAAGATAAACGCTTATCTTTGGCCACTTGAGACTCGCACACTATTATAGTAAAATTTTAGAAAACTGCATATTCAAAAAGATTATAAAAACATTTTTTTTTTAAGTACTTAGTTTTGATGAAAATTTGTAGTATAATTATACATTTTTTCAAAAACTTTGAAACTCATATTTATTTGGTTTTTGTAACAGCATGAACTGTACTTTAATTGAAAATTATTTAAAATTAAATAAAACAACTATAAATCGTCCAAATTGGCAATATGGAGAGTTATTGGACGTAGGTATCATTCATTGAGGATCGTCTAAGTAAGATTTGTAAGGAAGGCTGAAGAAGGCTGAAGGAATTACTGTCTTTATACAAATCAGAAGCGGCACGTCGCAATTCAGTCACTTGAGAAGTGTCAGTGAATTTACCGTCCGGAGCGATATTATAACGAACAGCACCATTGCTGTTGGAACCTTGACCTAGCTGATTTGTGTGGTGACATCTTTAGGAGTACAAAAGTGATATATAGATAATAATTACGATTAATTTCGACCTAAAAGATTTATGATTATACCCCTTTTATTCTTAAAGCGAGGGTAATCTCCCCTGAAGATATTCAAGACAATTTGCCATACATATAAACTCATATATTTGAGATGGACCCATATTTGGAAGAGAATTTCCAGTCTATTCTCCCACACACCTGAATTTCTCATCCATTAGTATTCCGCACTCCGCGGTCAAATGTAAATTTAGTGAGAATCATCAGTTTCCCCTAGACGATGACATATCTTCGCTCCAATTTCACTACTTCTACTGTTCAAAAATCTATCTGTCACATAATGGGATGGGAACTTAATTAAATTCTACAAAGCATAAAATTTCAATCAAAAAGGCAAATTTATTAGCTAGAAATAATACCAACGGCTAAGAGTAAATAACTGCTGAATAAACTTTTTCAAATATAGCAGAAGTGATAAAAATAATGATGTATTTTAACGTTTACTTTCATTTTGCATCAAAATGTAATATATTTTTATATAACGGAGCTTAGCAGTTTTAATCCTAATCCGGTGATTTGAAACTTTTGCAAGAAATTCAAACAGTTATTTACGAACCAAATTGTGTGAAAGACTCAGAAAAATCGATATTATTTTAATTTAATTTTAAGAATATGTAAATGAGTACCAGTGCGATATAAGCAATCACGTCTTAGATTTTAATATTCCCATTGCCGCGACTTATAAAGAGGCAAAAAACCAACATTTGCAAATGAAATAATAATGTTGTGTGAAATTTCTTTCCAAAGCGGATTAAATATATTTAAGAAAACTTCTAATTACAACAAACTATTAATTTCCATTACATGACTTCTCTGTCTATTTGCTCAAGTAATTAACTACTAATTTATCATAGTCATGACGGAAGACCGAAAGAAATAATCGAAAAAGTGAAAATTCTCTATTAAACAAATAACATTAAGCTCCGCAAATCAACGCCAGCTCGTAGAGTATCATTTTGAAAAAACTAGACTACACCAAAACCAAAATACCTAAACGAAATTTCGTCTTATCATGCAGCTGTTCGACACAAAGTATGTAGCTTGAGTTTGAGTGTAAAGAATGAGATGCTATGACTTCACAAAGTCACTTGTCGCATACAATGACACGTACGCACAATCATAAGGTAATTTACATAAGGAATTTTAACAACAACACAAGAAATAGCAAACGTGATGTCATCATGCGCACACTAAGTACACGCGCACTCACTCATTAATCTTAATAAACTTAACAACGCGACAACTTCATTAAAATTAAATTGATTTCTAATGTCGCTAGCAAAGGTGCAGACTAAGAAGGAGAATTGGCAAAAGGAAAATATGTTGATTACATGAGTAGCGTGGAGTAGGAGAGCTTAAGTGTAAGTGCTGATTTGGAGAACTTGAGGAGCTGTGGACTTAGCAGTAGCAGTGGCAGCAGAGACAGCAATAGCAGCGACATATGCCAGTCACGATTTATATACTAAGCGCAGAGCAACCCCCAAGTCAACCTGTTGGCTGACGAAGAAGAAAGTCGCTTAAAAGTCAAAGTCATCATTGCTGCTTTCAGCGGCGAATGATTTTGATTTAATTAAGGATCTTTCAAAAAATAAAAAATGTATCAAATCGGAAAGCTCACCTGCAAAAAAATATTTTTTACTAGTCATTATTCGGATCAGTCGACAGTGAATAAATCAAGAAGAAACGAGTAGCGAGATAAGCGTCGAAAATGGGCGTTACCCAAACACTGCAGGTTGAGTTATAGCAGCAGCACTTTCATTACTGCGATAGCTTCACACTCAAACTCCTGAAGTTGCAATAATTTCTTAACTACCGCATGTATCGGCACTTACCATAAGCATGTAAGTCACTTGCAGTCGCAACAAGGCGTCCGTCACACTCACTCATACCACCTCGATTGCCACATGCAGTTCGTTGCTGTTTATTTGAGAAATGTCACTTATACGCGACGCTGCACCTAAACCACAAACTCAATTAGCTCGCTTCCCACTTACTTACTTATTGCGTGCATACCTTGTTGCCACCTATTGCAAATGGCTTAGTGCCATAAGCAGTTCACAGACAAACGCTCTCACGACTTGCGCACGCCTACTGTCAGCAACATATTTGTTGTTATTATTATTGTTGTTGCCATTCTGGTTGGTCGTTTGCTTTTGACTTTAATTGACTCACAAATCAAGCGAACCGAGGCATTTTACACCACAAATTGTGCGGTAATTAGTGCAAGCACTCTGTCGCAATGTCACTAAATCAGGCGAATTTCTCATACTCACACTCTTGCACATGCACATGCACATGCATAAGCAAACATAACCAATATAAGTACATACGAATGTGTAGATGTGTGTGTGTGTCTCCATCTTTTACGCCTACAGTCAGTGTGCCTGGATTATTATGTAGCAGTAAGTGTGCGAGTTCATGTTTTGTGGCAATTTATTATGTGGCAACTGCCTGGAAACTCTACTTAAATTCCATTGTTGTTATCATTGTTGCTGTAACAGGCTGTAGAAAACCACCTGCTAAGCGCATCGGCAAGTAGGTGTTGAAAGCCGCTTTATGCTTATCATAATTACTCATGCTAATGAGCTTTCCGCCTGGCGTGGAGGTTTATGCAAATTTCGCAGACAATGAAATCTTTCAGGAAGCACTTGATGACACTGAAGATTACCACATAAGTATCTACGCAGAGTTCAAAGCACTTTTGTAGTTAAGTAAAAAAATTGAACAAACATTTTTTTTATAATTTCTTCTTAAAATTTATTGTTAATGAGGCAAATCCGTGAAAAAATGTTGGGGATATTTTCGTGGCCATATCTTGCATCAAAATAAGTATGCGGAATTTTGACAAAACCGTTCAATTTATTTTAGCACGTTTCACTTTAGACGCATTTATTTTGATCTTTGATAGACACATTCAAGATTTCATAACGATTAATTTGCAAATGACAGTTGAGAATAAGTTGTTTTATCAAATTTCTACTGAATCGCTCTCCACTTTGGTTGCTCGCAAAAACTTGCTTAACCCCAAGTCTGACTTTTCTTCATAACAAATTCGGCAAGAGCGAAAATTGATTCAAAATACTTAATTTGTACTAAAAAAAGTGATAACCATTTTGCCTAATTATGAAAAATTTATAAAATTTATATAAATATATAATTATATATTATATTGCCTTTCTAAATGAATCTCACTAATTTCTCGGCCTACTGGTTAAAAAAATAGGATGCACATTATCGGATTTGGCAATTCATTTTTCTTTAATTTTATCTCGAATAAATGAATGATTCCAAGTTTCAAAAATGTATAAAAATCTAAAAAAATTGTAGCAATATTTCGAACGTGAAATTTTTTTTTTATAATATTGAATATTTGATATTATTATATATTTAAATAGTGCCAAAATTTAAAAATTTTTATTAACTTATTTTAAAAAAAATATTTGAACATCTAGTCGATTTCAAATTTTCGAATTTCTAATTTGAATGGCAAAATATTAGAAATTAATTAAAATTAAAAAAAGACTGAGCTCATATCTGATATTTCTCCAAATAAACACCAGCTAATATATTATCAGTAATTAAGGCATATGTACAATAAAATATTAGGTTGAGACTTTATATGCGTTGGAATTATTATAAGGCAAGATAAAGTATGATTTCAATGCGACTATTATTTTATTAATACTTTCTTTTAGTTTAAAAATAGGTTGTTTCCCCAGTATCTTTCAAGCGGAAATACACGCTATTGAGAGATGCACCCAGTTCAAAATTAATAATTAAATAATGAAAAACATCGCTATACTATCCGATAGTCAAGCTGCAATTAAAAACTTAGTCTCACCCGTTTTGAAGTCTAAGCTAGTTTGGGACTACAAAGAGAAATTAAACACTATCGGCAGTATAAATAAACTATCCCTACTGTGGGTACCGGGCCACACGGGAATAGAAGGGAACGAGATGGCGGACTGTCTTGCTAGAAAGGTGGCTGCCTCTCCATTCAATGGTCCTGAGAGAACTGTACGATGGATAGAACAAGCCAAATGTGGAAATCTCTTCCAGACTTAAGACAGTCGAAGGCCTTTCTGGGAGATTTTGATCCCGGAAGAGCTAAGGTATTAAGAAGCATGCCTCGAGGAAAACTGAGGATTCTCACTGGGTTTTGAGTGGTCATTGCCTACTTAATTATCATTTATACAACATTGGAGTGGTCACGGAGTCAATCTGCAGAATGTGCGGATAATGTGACGAAACTCCATTGCACTTAATCGCGGAGTGCGGAGCGCTAATGCATGTTCGATTCAGATGTTTTGGAGAATACAACCTATCTGGAAATTCTCTTCCAAAATTGGGTCCATCCAAAATATATAAGTATATGTATATGTATGGCAAATTATCTTGAAGATCTTCAGGGGATATAATAATAGATATTTTAGGCCGCAATGTATATCACCCTTCGAATTTAATCTTAATCTTATTCTTAGTGTAAAAATATGGTTACTACACCAGAAGTAACATATTATTAAATCATTTAATTTAAACTTTAGGTAAATTAAAGATATTCTTAATAGAAACTAATATATGCTATTATTTCAGAAAAACTTTTGAAAGAAGATAACTTTCTTTAATGTTATTTTAAATAAAAATAATTAAAGATTTATGTATGTAACCACATATATACATACACATGTATGTCGAGGATGTGCCAATTAACCGTCAAATTTTTATTACCAAAGTTCAATAATAATGAGCAATAAGCATTGATTGAGTTAATAAAATATTAAATTTATAACCCGAAATTAATAGTCCATACCAAACGATGACTCCGCACACATCAACGGTAAGTTGATGGCAAATTAAGGAATGCAAAAAAAAAATAAAACTGCCACAAGCTAAGATTTATGGCAACATACATACGTCGATAAATAGATAAGAGAATAGAGTGGGGAACTTAGACCAGGTTCATTGAATGCCACGTAAACACCAGAAAGCACACACACGCAGATAAAAACATAATAATGTTTACATTTATGGATAAATAGCAAACTATAATTTACGTATATATGTACATACATATGTAAATGCATCCATATATACAAAACCACTTGAGGGCTTTCAAAAGACAGTCAAAAGGTGAATTCACTCAACGGTGTGCGTGTGTGCGTGAGTAGAATCGTACAAAAACCCAAAAGTCACCGTTAGTCACCGCGGGGGAAATGGAGTGCATCTGAGTGTGTATTTTTTTTTTTTTTTTTTGTTATTGCAGATACATATGTGTGTACATAAATGTGGCATTGTCTGCTCCTTCAGACATTCTATTTGCTCAATGTGGCGTTTGTTACTCTTACGTTGATGACATATTATGAGGCTACGTGAGTTTTCAGCTGGAAAAGATGAAGCATCATCAACGCTTAATAGAAATGTGCACTAACACTTGTACTTGTACAATACACAGACAGAATACATATAAAGTAATGTTCTTGGTTCTTGGACGCAAGGCAGGCGACAGACTGGCGCCAAATTTCCTTGTACACTTCCTTTAACCTCTGTTTGAAAATGTATATTGGAGTAAGTATGTTGGTAGGTGTATATAATTTCTAGCTGTAGTGCAGATGTTTGCATAGTTTGTGGCACGGTGTGACGTGGCAGTTTTGCGCAACTATAATGGGTTGTTATAAATGAAAGGTAGGCAGTCAAGCAGCGGGTGATTTTGTATAAATTGCTAAGTGAAAGTGAGCAGCGAACAAAGGTATGTAGCTGCATTATTATAAATAGCTTTAAGCAAGAACGGAACAAAGCTTATTTCATTGTTGGTTGCTAGTCGTGTGTCCAGCTTCGTTTTTTTTTCGTTTAAGTAGTTTGCGTTTTTACTTTATAAATTTCTATAAATCCGCTACATTTTAATCCTGAACAATTAGTCTTAAGTGCGTGCTGGATAGGGATTGAGCATTTTTCATAAATTTTTTATGATAATACTGTTTGATTTGCTTTTTATTGCCTATATTTTGTCGACAAATCTTATTAAAGACTCCTTGCAAAATAATGTACAAAATTTATTCAACTAGTTACATGTTGGCTCATTATAATAAATACAGTTTGCACAAAAATGCGCAAATCTTTTGTAATTGGATTATTTGACAGAATTACAGAAAACTTCTCCTAAAGCTATGTAATAAATTTTTAAAAGCTCTGAGCGTGTGATGTTTGAAGTCTTAATCAATAGAAACGATATAAAATTGTATCCAGTGTCTAGAAATCGTAATTAACTTACTGCAAAGAGCTATTTTTCAAGCCAATGGTTATAATATGGAAAAGTACAAAAATATGACACACAACATCGTATCCGAATATTCATTCACATACAAGCGATCACATGAAGATTTTTGGCAATAGCGGCAAAGATTTTCATAAAAAATTATTTTCGTCTGCCTTAAATAAGCAAATAATTAAACAAAAATCGCGTGAAATGATATTTCAAAGATTCCATAAAAATCAATAAATATACAAATTTTTTTATTTATTTAATCTATTAATGAGGCGTGCATGAAATATACTTATTCCAGCACTCAGACCTGTATATAAGTTATTTTTATATTTTTAACAAAATATTTAAACTGAACTTTTATACACCTTTCAGCTACTTAAGTAAAGTGTCGCCGCCAAGCAAAGGCAAAAGATTATAGAAAAGGAACTTTCGCTCTAAGCTTGAAATTATCAATAAAATTATAAGCAAATTTGAAAGTAAAAATATAAAAAATGTATAGATAAAAAATATTTCAAAAACTCAACTGATCATTTCTTGATATTGACCAATGAAGCTTTTGCTCTTAAATGTAAAAGTTTTAAAATAATATCAAGTAAAAAAAACTTTTTAAAAATCCAATCAGTAAGAAATGTGCTGAATAGAAGAAATTTTTAAGTAATGAATATTAATTTTAAAACTTTGAAAATTATCATATAAATCGTTAATGAGTTTTAATACGGAAAATGTGAGGCGCAATTAAAAAATCCGATTGATGAAATAAATAATTGATTGCAAAGTTTTCAGACAGCCAAGAAAACGAGTTGATAAAATTTGTGACACTGAATTATTTTATGTACACTTTATTTACCCAATAAAATATTTTTATATATAAAACTAAAATACTGAATTTTTTTAAATTTTCGATTTTAAGAACTGGCAGGATACATAGAAATTTCAAGATTCCACTTTGTAAAAGTAAAACTGAACAAAATTTCATAGTATTCGACCTTTAATATTCAATTCTAGTGATAATGTTATAATGAGTAAGTTTGAACCAGCTAAAGATTGCCGTTGATTTTTTAAAATTTTTTTACTGATGCTCTTCCGCGATTTTCAAAAAAATTTAAAATAAAATTCAAAAATAAATGTTAACTTTTACACACTTAAAACTTGGACATTATTTTACCAGAATTGAGTGGTGTTCAAATCTGCATACACAAAAAAAAGTATATTTATTTTTCTTTAATTGGTTCTTATACTCTTGTCCACATTACTAAGTCCACCGACTTTATGTTTTTTGCAGGATTATTTGATTTTTATCAATTAAAATACCGTAATTTCTCTAAGTAAAAAAAATATAAAACAAAGTTTTAAATTTTCTAGAATTAAATATAGGAAAAAACGGCGTTGCACTTATTCAAATTCACTTCTTAATTTTTATTGTCTGAAGTCAGTGATGAACTGTAGACACAGATTTTTACATTGTTGCCACCAGAATGTGACTGCACAAAATATATCAATTTCGGATGCACTTTTGTCTTTACTATCAAAAACTATTAAAAACTGAACAACGTTAACAATATTGGTTATTGTTCGGCCATATCACTATTTAATTTTTAATTGTTTATAAGTTTTAATACCGATTAGTTTTTGAGAAAAAATTATAAGGAACAAACGACAATACTCAAAGCGGTAGAAGTAATAGGAATATTTTGGAAATCAACACATTTCCTCAATCGACTTTTTTCTTCTTGGCTTCTGCGGGAGTCGAACACACAACATCAAACGTTAATACTTAAGCCGGCATCTGAACACACTGAGCTAAGCTTACGTATCCTTCACAACTTATTCCAATCAAGGTTCTTAAAACACACTATAAACTAATATCTCTTTCAGGAGTGACAACAATATTTTTGCCGAAATGCTTAATGGAAGTTGAATGTAGAGAAAATTCTCCTTTTTAGGCTGGTTGTTATTCAAAAGTTTTCAAATAAAGTATTTTATCAGCAAGTCTTAAAAAAAGTTAATAAAAACAAAAATAAAAGAGAAGGACGTGAAAGCAAAAAAAGCTATTCATCTGTAATTTATAGTTTCAAATTTTGATACTCCTGCAAAATTGCGTCCATAAAGTGTGTGAAACTCTGTTAGTTGAACAATTGATGAACGATGTTAGTTTTTAACAGTACTCCGAAAATGTTAATTACGGACTAGCAACATACGGACTAAGAACACTCGAATATTTATAGACATAACATCAGTTGGCATAATATTTTATTGGAGAACAGACGAAACATTTCGTTTCAGATTAGTTAGTTGTTTCCATAATTTAGTAACAAATAATAGTTTGCACAATATTCGATATAAAATATGAAGACAAAGTTGTATCTCTAAAGAACGAAATAATTTTGTATTACATTAAAAGTTTGTTTAAAATGTATTAAAAAATTTTTGCCGCCGGCCTTTACGAAGTTTACAACTATGTGCATATGTGTGCTTCCTTAACAGCGATTGCTTACTGCGCATGCGCCAAAACTCACACTACGATGTGGTACTCTCTTAAAAGCGGCCAGAAACACAAAAACAATAACAATACAAATATCTGGCGTCACACCAACATCACTGCAATGCGCCTCAGCATGTGTATTGGTGTATTGTTTTCCACACCTGTGCGCGCTGAAGGAAGGCAACACGTATTCGTATGTGTAACAAAAAAAGCAACAACTTTTGAGGCAATACGTAAACATAAATCATAACAGCAACAAAATATTAAAACAACAACTACTCGCAGTGGCATATTTCACGCTCCTACAATCATCGAACGCTTTACAGAGTAAAAGTTATTGTATTTGTTTCGTTATTTTGCATCGCTCACTTCTTATTTGCCGATGAGTGTTTCACGGGATAATACGAGTTCTTACAACAAATTTGAGGTATTGTGCACACCTGTTTGCTTTTTTTAACCGCTTTGGTATCGGCTGGCTAAAATGCTTAATATCATTTTTGCTACGCTAGTTAATGTGAGAAGCCGAAACGAGAAAAAATACTAAATGTACCACTAAAACACTCACTTGGTGGTTGTTTATTTTATCGGATCTCGTGCTTTCTCTCTCTCTTCCACTTACTTCTTTACGGCAGTTTTCTCCATTGCACCTATTTTAGGGGCAACTCAGTGCGGTTACCTATGTATAATGCTTTCATGTTTTGGCCAAACCCTTTTTATTTGGTTACCTGTGCCTTAACATAGATACTCGTCTATATGTACATACATGTGTGTTTAGAAATATGTTGAACTAAAATGCCGACGGTAAATCTGAATTCGCTGCCGAGGTGTGCTTTAATTACAAATTGGTAGATTTTTAAGTTAAATTAAAATTCAAATAGTTAGTATAAGAAAAACGTTGTTTAAAATATTATGAGCCCCAAAGCATTACGCAGACCCCAAGTGGCTGATAATTTTTTGAGCATATTTATCAAGGCAAAAATACACTAGTTTGTCAGCACCCAAAGAGAGTGGACTACTCTTGGAAATACTTTCTTTGTATCATTTATTGCCTGATAAAAAACAACCCACAAATTTGACTTTATAAATTTGGCATTAAATGTGGAAAAGAAATTATCAAATATTAGCGGTAACTTTTAAAATGAAAACTTTCTCGTTATTTTATTGAAAATGGGCTTCAAGAGATTTCAATACTTCTCAGAAAACGTTTAAGTTTTAACTGTACTTTATCCCGCTTTAGAGAACGAATTCCCACCATTTGGCCATTTGGGTCCACTGCTGTGATATCAGTAATAATTACTTAAAAGATGTATGCAATTAGCATTTTCCCAGGCATTTCTTTGAAGAAAACTGTGCCATTTTAATAAATTTTAACATATTAAGGAAATATTTTGGTAACTTAAACTTTCTTTAATAGCAAAAAATATTCGATTAGTTCAATAATATTTCTTTTTAATCTTCTGGAGCTTGTAGGCAGTTCGATGAGTTAATGTCGAAACTACTAAACTGTTGTGTCGCTAGATACATTTTTTGGTAAAATCAATATCTCCAAAAAATATTCAGAATCATGAATTATATACTTTTTTATATTTTCTTGATATTTCCCCTTTCAAGCAAGTAAAGATAAGCAATTGCTTGTATATATGAAGGTATATTCAAGTATAATGAGACCAATCCTCTGATCAACATTATAATAATAAATTTATTTCCACAAGTGTTGAAAAATCCAATTGTTTCTTAAAAAACAATGATGTGATTGTTTTAATCATATCTTAATATCTTAGTTACTTATCTGCAGGATATCATTTATTCAAGAAATGAGTATTGACGCTCAATAGCTGCATACCAGAAAAAAGAAGAAAATTCATTCATACCCAGAAAATTATCAGTGTATTAGAAATAATAGATTGATACTCTAAACCTTCGTAAAACTCATAAGTAAACCGACTTTGAATATGCAGACCAAGGCGTATAGGTGATAAAATTCATAACTCGAATAAAACGAAAACAAAGGGCTGAATGCTAACGTAGGTGGCGTTACTTTGATCGACATGAATTAGCAAGCTATAAAAATATGTGTAATATAAACATTTGGTATGAGTTGAATCTACTCCACAAATACACATAGATGAATATACATACATATGTATACACTCGATGTGCCGTTGAGTTCGGGGTTCGAAGCCAAATAAAATGTTAAACGTAGGAAAAGTTTTTTTTAATATTGGTCACCCCTCGGCTGGCAACGAAAAACCACCGAGGGTATTTCTGCCATGAAAAAGCTTCTAATGAAATAAATATGCCGTTCGAAATCTGCACAAAACTGTAGGTTATTTTATTTGTGTTACAATATAAATACGCACGTCCCAACTGGTAGGAGAAGATCGGCCAAGCTCTGAGTTTCTTGGTATGAGCGCCAAACAATTATTATTATATTATTATTATTACCATATTTGTATATATAAACAAATCGTAATCGTACGTTTATATAAATACACTCTCATACATTTGAGGAGAGACAATTGTTTTCGGTATTTTGGTAGAAACTTATTGGTATTGTGGCTAAAGATAATCTTTGTATGGAAAAGAAAAAAATTCTTTAATATTTGAGTCCTAAATACCTATCGGAAATTGTTCAATGAAAAGAAATATATACATATATAACATTTTTAAGCATCCTGTGAATACGTAAAAAGGTAAAATTTAATATTACACTAAAACGGACTTTTTCGTAACTTCTTAATAACAATAACACATTTTTTTCGTTTGTTCGCACAATATTGGAGTAAAACTTATTCTGAGTGAAAAATTGTAAGACACGCTCTGAAATTCCTAACTAATTATTCATCTAATATCAAACGAAATGATGAACTCCAAAGGTGAGATTTAATTGCAAAATTTCTATCGAGTACTGGTTAAATAAAGAAAAGGTTATGTACGAGTATTTCATTTCAAGTAGGATGACTTGCAAAAATGTGTAGACATTTCAGCCATTAACATAAATTAATTATTAGCATTTATTTATAAAATTATCAAACATGTGTATGCAGCTCTTGCGGTGTGTTAACAACTGCTTATCCACTGTGATCACTGTTAATCACTTAAAGTTTTACTTTCACCCAAACCAACAATGAAATTCAACAAGTGTTGTGGCCTATGTTCACTGTGCATGACTTGTATGTACATATGTATACGAGTACTATGTAGACAATTGGATATTATTGTGTGTATGTATGAGGATATGCGACTACAAGGAAGTTGATACCAAATCGCTTTGACACTTGAACACATTTACATACGTACAAACGAGCATGTGTACCGTTAATTAATGCAACGGAAGCAATTGAGCGCGCAGAAGTTTACAATTAAATACGCTTTAATGTAGTACGTGTGAACGTATATAGTTTTTGTTTATGACGTAGAAGGGTAATACCAACAACTACATATATCGGTACACACACGTTAATGAAACTAATTTCGGTGTCAATGTTGACAAGTCTTTTAGCGTTTACTGTACAAATAGACATATGTATGTATGTACGAGTATGTGTGTGTATGCTTGCGTCGTGTATTTAGGCTTATTTGCATTTTAGCCACTGCCAGCAGTTGCGTGCGTTTAAGCTTGCCACAAAATAAAGTGATACAACCACAAAGCGGAAAAATACATTAAATTTGTAAATATGCGTTTGAGCAGGTCTTGAAGGTGGCAGCCTTGTAGGAATTTTGTCGATTTGATTCGTGAAGTTTATTTTTCGCTTCGCTTTTCGTGCTGTTTCTCTCCAATAATATAATATAGCGCGTGCCACAATTGTAGCGCAACTCTAAATGACAAATAATTTGTCTTTTAATGCATTTCCATTATTTTCAACTAGCATGCAAAATAAAACATATTTCATATATTCTTAAAAACTAAAAAAAAAAGTTTTTAAATTTTTATCAGCATTTCGAGTACGTAATTCCATAGTTCATTTCATTTTAATGTCTTTAGTAGTAGTAAATTGCAGAATTAAATTAGGGAACCCCTATACCCAACCTCAAAACACACAAACCCTTCGTAAAATTATGTTATGTTACGTTACGTTATGTTATGCTATGTTATGTTCAATTGTGATATGTTATGTTATATCGTCTTTTTTATGGTATTAGACGGAATATCGACGGGAATGGTGTACACCGATAAGGTTCGAGATGGCCGCTAATGCTTTAAATCTTCCACAAATAGACTACTCACTGCTAAGCTCGCGACATCTGAACATTTGACTCACCAACTCGCCACATCTAAACTCACCTCGTTTAAGCCACACTTTAATTGGCTAAACCTAAACTTTACTCACCTCACCGGAACTCACCACTCTCAAACTCACCACACCTAAGTCCACACTCTAATAATATTTACTTCATTGCACCGCACCTAAACTCATTTCACCTCATCTAAATTAATCTCACCTTAGCTTAAGTAATCTTAGCTCAACTAATCTTTTCTCACCTCATTATAAAAAGTGAAGCAAATGATCAATAAAGTTAGTTTCTTAACTGTGATTTGGTCAATTTCAAATTTTGGAAATTAGAAATTCGGTTGTCTTATTTAAATTGGCATTTTTGAATATCAACTGTAATCAACTAAAAAAATGGCACACTCGTAAATATGTTAAAAATTATTATTAAAAAACTTGAAATTTTGTAGGAAAATATTTTACATTTGTTTAGTTGCAAATTTAAATAATTGGCTTTGTATGGATTTGGCTAAAGAAGGAACTTTAATATTATTGAAAAATGTATGAAAACTAAATAAGAGAAAAAATAAGCTGTTAAATTGTCTCAATATGCGGTGATGCTAAAAATTAGTGACGCACTCGTTTATATTTTATTTTTGCAAATAATTAATACATATGTTTATTGAAACGAAAAATTTTTACTTTCAAACCGCCGCAACGGAATTTATTAAATCAATCGAATGAAAAGAGAATAACTGAATTCCTTTTCAAGTCGTACAAAGCTTGAAGTAAAATAATTTGGAAATTGGGAATAATGTGTCAAGTTAATTACCCAAAGACTCTAAACGCAAAATACACACAAGAGATTTATATTTTAAAATCAGATACACATATTTGCTCACACTCGCACATAGTTATGTGTGCTGACATAGCGCTCGCTCTGCCTGAGTGCCTCGAACGAATTGCCTTTGTAGTTGATCTGCTAACACTTTGTGTTCAAAGGTTTTCGAGTGCAGACATATCCTTTCCACATATGTACTTATTTTCATACTACATACAAACTCTCATTTGTGCCGCATACGAGTACGATGCTGTCGACATATCTCTTTTAGCTTTCGCGCAACCTTTGCAAGTGTTAACGAAATTTTTCTCTTATCTATCATCATTTTCTGTCTTTCACTTTTGTCAGCAGTTAAACAATAGCCTCTTAATTACGTGTCGCAAGCGTTCTCACTGCGCACCAAAAGATACTTCTGCTTTTGGCGTTTGTTGACTGTCACCAAAAGTGAAATATCTTTACTGTTTTGTCTATTAAACTTTACATTACATGTTTGCATGTATATACATATGTATGTATGTATGTACTTATGTATGTTGATAGTCACACGAGTTTACTTTGATTTTTACCGTGTTTGCACGACACTTTTCAAAGTTTTTCCTACTTTAACACTTTTGTGGTTGAAAGTTAGTTACTTTGTGGCATGAGCAGCGAAAATATAATAGCTCTGTAAGTACTCGTTTAGGCTTTCAAAAGGCTGCTTGGAAAATTTCATTTCAAGAGTATTAAATGATGTGGTTTGAAATCACTTCAAATGTGATGATGTGCTCAATTATATCAAAAAAAATGTATTTCATAACTCTGGTTAATTTTAGCTGGCGATCAAAATTAAAAATTATTTTTTGTTGTAAGATTTGCTAAAGAAACTGGTATACTGTGTGAAGTTTTCAAAAACAAAATGCATCCCTTTTTAGCGTCCATTAAAAAAGATCACAAAAAGTGACACTTTTTTAATAATTAAGAGATAATATTTAAAGTCTAAAAAGTTCAAATTTTTAAAAAGTTTGTATTTCGAGAATTCGTTTTTTCGTATTTTTATTTTTTTAACTGCAAAAAAATGTGTAAATTTACAGTTTTGATTTAATTGGTTTTGTTTCGATGCGATCAACTGATTACAATGCGATTCAGCGCGTTCTTTTATTTCAAATTTTTATAGACACCTATAAGTTGAAGGAATTTGCAGTTAGAGGAATTCTTTTTTTTTGCAGTTTGGTGTAGCGCTCTTTAGATAAAAGATTGGGCATCCGCACTCTTGATCATTTAATGATATTCTTATAAAATATATAATTTCTCAATTTCCTTACATTTTTTACTTATTCGGAGTTAAAGCTACGTACAAAGCTGTGAACAAAAGTGAAAAACTCCAATTTTTCCGTATATAAAAGTTTCTTAACTCAGTCTGAAGCTCCCAAAATGAAAATGCTCGTCTATGTATTTATTTGTTCTAGAGAGTTTACAGTAACGGAAAAGTACTTTTTTAAGCAACAGAAATAATAAAAAATATTTATATTGATTTTTCTTGATTGCTGTACAACATTGAGGAAGGCGGATTTGTAAGGCGAGATTTTTGGTTTGTCGAGAAAAAGCTCTGCTCTTTCAATTTATTACTTACCACATTTATTACACGTTGTTGTTTTCTTGCTTGGGCTTTATTTCCTAAAAAAAAAGCCCGCGGACAATATTTCCTTTCGAAAAAGAAATATCACCCACCCACGAAGGCCAATAATGGACGCGGGCTTTTTTTCTTATAAGTAAAGGAAATAAAGCCTTTGGATGCGAGAACGCGGTCCGCTGCTGGTTATCGCTTCGGGATATCCTCTTAACTTTTTGCAATAATTTCAAACTTTGCACATATTGCTTTGCAGATTACAGTAGGCGTACTATTTTAAATATTAATACAAGTATTTTGTGTCCAATTTGCCATCAAATTGTTCGACAATCGACAAAAGTATTTGTTTAGCTTTTTACTTTTCATGTACCTTTTTTTTAACTTTCAGATGAAATTTGTTAATTAAAATTTATGCTTAAAATAAAGGGAAAAAAAATTGTGCTTATTGGGACCATCAAACTTGTTTGGACTTTGTATTCGGATAAAACAAGTGGTTTTGGATGCACTCTAAAATTAAAATAAGAACCACAACAAATATTAAAAAAAGTCCATTAAAAAAAGTAATAAAGCCCGTGGCTTTTAACTCCTTCTCGAATAGGCAAAAATAACAATAAGGAAATAGAGGCCGAGGGCGTTAATTTCGCGACCCTAATTGCATTGCACCCGTCTATTCGACGAATATTCTTAAAAGCTATACGTATGTACCTAATGCTTTGTAAATTATTTAAAATATTATTAAATTTATACAATTATTTGGAAAAATCTCGAAGAAGCAAAATTTGTCTTCAACTTTATTAAAGCAGACAGTCCATTTTGTTTAAGATTGCAAACGTTCTTGCCAGACTTTCAGTTAAACTTGTTCAACCCTTTATATGAAACACATTTCAATTGCCTTCATCGGTCAAGTGAAGTCATAAATCAAAATGCCTTTCTCAAACCCAGCAATTGAAACTAGCAATGGACACGATTGCAACCTTAATTTTCAATTGACCAATTATTTTGCAATTACAACAAATGCAATCGTGCTAGCGAAGAGGGAATTCGAAAATTAATCGAAACCCAACTAAACAGTTCGCACAAAACATGACCAGCAACAGGAGTGAAAAGGGATAATGTATGTTCATATGTACGCAACATATATACACGTTTGTATATAACAATCAAATGTTGAAGGTCAGTTGCTGAAAACGCTAGGACACATTCTAATAATGTTCGTGTGTGTGTTTGCATGTGTGCATTTGTACGAGAATGACCAAAATTGATTTGTTGGAATTTCGCCAGCGACGCAGTCAACATTATCAGCATCAATAACTTCGATATCACAACATAAATTGATTTAAACGTAAACGAGAATCGAGAATTCGAAATGGCAATGTGTGTGTGTGTAAAGTGTGCAAGTATGTGTAGATACCAACACGCAGCGTTCGTTCATACGAATAGCACATGGAGTGGCCAGTAAACAACAAGCTGGACGAAATTCCTAATAAATGGGGCTGCAAGCGGGTTCTAATGATGTTTGAGTGTTTGAGTGTGGGTGAGTTGAGCTGCGAATCGGTCAAAGTTAATGTTCCCAATATCCGCAAGAGCAACAATTGTGCCAACTTACTGATTTACCATTGCAACAAAAGCAATGGTCATCAAATGGAAAATATACATTGTGTGTTTGTACCACGTTTGAGCTGTTGCATTTCTCTCTCTCTCTGTCGCAAACAATGTTCACCGTTGTGGCACGATGATGCACGTTGCGTGTTGCAAAATGCTAAAATTATACTTATGTTTCGTATTGCGGCTCACATAAATGAGTTAGTCTAAATGACATTCACTCAGCCAATGCGATTACAAACTAATTTCCCTCAAACTGTGATGACATGTTTTTCAGAGGAATGAGCAAGCGAGCAGTGGAAGGTGATATTGGACGAGGAGAGATATTTAAGCACGCTAATAGCTTGTCTGAGTATATGTTTTTAAGGCGCTTATTGTACTAAATATTATTAATTATTAAGTATATTACAAAGAAATGTGTTAGAAAAGTGGTTATATTAATGAAAAATTAATTAAATTCTATGTGTCGCCGCTATTGAGTTTGAGGCTACTTAATGTATGTTTCATAACAATTATAAATAAAAGTTACTAATTCTTTCTATTTAATTATATATTTAAATAACAATATAATCAGCCAAATATTAAGTAGCTGATCAATATGTTAAACAAATAAAAAAATATTTTGCTCTTTTTTTTGGCAACTATTTTTTTACAAAAAAGTTATAACAGCGCGGTAACAATTAGAAAGTAGTTCCACTACATTTTTCAATCAATTAAAAAAATTTAAGCAAAAATTATCAGTTTATTCCATTGATCTTGCAACATGCGAAATATCAGTAAGAATATTGCTATAGAACAATTTAGCCGGGAAGATTAGCTTAAAGTTATTGCTTAATGAATGCTTACATGTTCCATTCGCTTTTGAAACGCTGATTTGATTGCGAGAAACAGTGGAGCACCATCCCAACAAAAGAAGAGTTTAATAAATATAATAAATAAATAAATTATTTTTTGTTCTTTTTAGTCTGGTACATTATTATTTTATTTTATTATTTTTTCCATCAAAAAATTCTGCGAAGTTTAAAGTTATGGAAGAAACTCCGATATTCATAAATAAATTTACTAGTAATAATACTAATAATTTGGCGCTTACACTATATAGCTCAGTGTTTGGCCGAGGTTCTCCTACCATTTGTGGTGTGCGCGTCTTTATATTATACCACAAATGGAGGGACCTACAGCTTTGTGCCGACTCCGAATGGCAGATGTTTTTTATGAGAAGCTTTTTCATGGCAGAAATATCCTCAGAGGTTTGCCATTGCCTGCCGAGGGGTGGCCGCTATTTGAAAAGAACTTTTCTATGATTTAGATTTTACTTGTCCTGACTGAGATTCGAACCTCGAACCCAGCGGTGCATCGAGTTATATATCGCACCGCTACACACTCGACCACAGCGGCCACAATTTACTAGAAAGTTGTCCATAATTGCCGCTTCTATTGAGATATTGTCTTGATGATTAAAATTTGAGTTTGCATTGAATCACTGCCTAGTTGGTCTCGCACCTGCCACCTAATAAGTAAGTCCATACTAAACAGACTCATTTTCAATGAAACAATAAATAAACCTTTGAACTACGATACTAATTGGTCTTTGAATTAAGATTTGTTTTCCTCTGGTAAAAATATCCACTTCGTTAGTTCAACAAATTTCCTCTTTTTTTTTTCTTTTCGGTACACCTCCTCATGCTTTCCCTCTGGCCAATGCACGCACCAGCCAAACGCTGCGCTTGACCACTTCGCACCGGATATTTCCACAGTTACTAATTAGATTTTTCACTCTATTTAGCAACCATCTTTGGATCTCTTCCACTTCACCTTCGTTCCGGCGTCTATTCACGCACTGTTTATTTCTTTGCTCTCTGAATTTGTTCAAGACAACCTTATTCTCAGCGAGATGTTCTTTTAAACCTACCCAGTTACATTAATTCGTTTACACTTTTTCGTTATTTTGCAACACTTCCAAAGCAAAAGTGTGCGGTTGGGCGTTTGTGTATACATACGTATTCCTTCAATAGGTAGTGTTTGCACTAAAATAATTGAATTAATAATTGCTGCGTGTGGTTTTCATACTTTCGCAGCTAAAATCACATCAACACTTGCACGCCCTCACACACACATATGTATATATAAAGTGCAATTAACACCAACTCACCGGCGCACAGTTTAGCACACGCGTACTTACTTATTGAATGCAGCTTCAACAATATTTTCTTAGAGTTTTTCTTCGAAATTCCCCCGCCTTATGCTACAAACTTTTATCATTGCTCCTGGCAATTTTCTTTACTTCTATAATCTTCTCTCAGTCTTTAGCTTCGTCATCTTCGCCGAAGTGTAGATAAGACAACGCCACAGCATTCTCTTGCTTACTGATTCAATAACTTAACGTTAATTAGCTGTGTTGTGGTATTCTGAAGTATATTCTGCTTATTCGCGCACGCTCTAAAACATATGTATGTACTCTTATTTAACTCGAAAAAGAAAAAAAAGAAAAAATGAATTGGAAAAAGTTTTGCGAACGTGTTTATTCGCACGCCTTGAAGATTTTCCCAAACCAAAGTGCAGAAAGCATTTAGAGGTGTGTGTGAAGTGCTGCAACTGGTGTTGTTGGTATAGCCTCATTGTCTTTACTCTCATAAATTTGTAATAAGATGGCATGTGTCTATTTCAAGCGGAAACTATAAATTAAATTAGTGTACATGAGCACATATACGAAAGTCGCAATGATCAAAGTCTTCTGATATCAATCGATATTATTGGAAGAAAGCGTTAACTTCGTTATACTTATAAAAAAGTGTGGATAATAGCATTGCTTTCTTATAAAATTCTAGCTCAAAGCAAAAAGAAAATCACTTCAAAAAGTATGTAAAAAATAAATTTTTTGTAACTGATATATCTGAATTTAGGATTAGAAAAAACTAGCTATAGTTTAAAAATTATTAAAAGACTAACTTTGTGCCCTAGAAAATAAAAACTAACTTCTTTGGTGCCTTTGCATTCCGGAAATCTAGGCCGAAGTCTGACGATAACCGAAACAGAAGTAAATAACTTATACAACTTTCAATATCCAAATAAAACTAACCTAACGATTGTTGATGAAAAAAATTTAATTTGCAATATTTTTCTGAAACATCGTTAATTTCAATTAGTCTAATAAACAAAAATGTATTAAAATTCAGCTTGTAACTGTTTCGTATTTCGGTAGGTGACGCCATAACTTTTATAAGTCACGATCCGAACGTCAGATGTATACCCTGTTCACCACATTGACAGAGTTGGGCAACTTATTTTTCTTCTTATCAGTTAAAATTATGTTTCAAGTAAAATAAACACTCATTTGGTACATATTTACAAAATTTACAGTGATCTAACAAATTTCCATTAAATTTTTGAATTATTTAAAAAAGGTTTTTTAGAATTTTTTTGAGTATGCATTTTTTTGGCTCATTCAATTAGAGATTGAGAAGGTGCAAGTTCCTAGTGTCTACAAGTTATCACAGATTTTTTAAATATATTTTAATAGCTGTTTTCTTAATTCATCGCAATACCGCGATTATTTTTTTAAATGGAAGTAACTGCGAAAGAGCGTCAGTGAAAAAATTGTCAAAAATCATTGGTAATTGCACTTTGTTATATAAAAATTGAATGGGCTTCATATCTGCCTACCCCAAAATTTTATACAATTTTTTTTTAAAAAGTTCGAAATTTTGAAGAAATCTTGATAAATCTCCTCTACTTTTATTATAAAATTTAAAAACTTGTTTTTAATGGCAAACAAATTAACGATACTTTAATTGGGAAAAAAAGTTTAATAAATTGAAAGATAAATAAATTATCTAAATGTGTCAATATGATTTTGATCTTACAAGCTCAGTCTGAGGTTTAGTCTTTGGAACATACCAAATTGATTCATAGCACGCACCGCTCGTAATATAATATAACTTTTTATAGTTGCGAAGCTTTCAAATCCTATCAATTAGCGAAACTTTATCAGAGGAAGGTATTTTATCTGTTAGTACGAAGTCGCTTTTTCACTTAAATATTTTTGTATACCTAATACTTCCTGACGTATTTTTTTTATTTTTGAGCAAAAATCTTTTGTTTTCTCTTTTGCATTATTTCTGTGAAAACAAACGCAAATCTTTCCAAACTTTTAGTTTTCGATGGTGCGGTTACTTTATTTTTGAGATAATGTCTTTGAAAAGTCACTATAGTGTAACAGTAATAAGCTTTTGCAGCAAAAGAAATAGGTTAAGAAGAAGAAAAGCAATAAAATGGGAAGATAAAACTGAGATGTACACATTAAAAAATAAGCTGAATTCGCTGGTGAGTTTTATGCGCTGAAAGCAAAAAAGAAAATTTTAATGAAAATCGCGCTTCGTCTGCCGACATTGTCAAGCAAAAGTCACACTTAAAAGCTGCAAAATAAAAATAAAGTGTGAACGAAGTAATCAAATGCGACGCGCAAATCAGCCGAAACAAAAACACAAATAATTTTGAAGCATTGAAAGTGAACTTCGGCAGAGGGAACAATGACAATATCGTCGTCATTAATAAGTATCATCAACACTTTCCTTTCAGCCATTGGCTATTAGAAAAAGTTTGCACATGAAATCAACATCAACACTAACGAAGAAATACAAAACAAAAACTTACTCAAGCAGCGAATCGAAGTTATATAGCAAGCCAAAAAGCAAAAGGACGACAACGACTTGGTCAAACATAAATTGCAATTGCTTTACTTTTACGCTTCGTGGTTATTATTTGCTTTGCTTATTCTATTTAAGTGTACATAAGTACATACGTACGTACTTACGTGTGTGTGTGTGTGTGTGTGTGTGTGTGTGTGTGTGTTTGTATTTATAAGTTAGTGTGCTTGAATGTGCGATATCAAATTCAAAATCATAATCATAATAACAATTAAGCGAATGACAAACATAAATTTGTGGCTAATGTTTATTATTGGGTACCGAAGCGTTGCTTTCGGTGAGGGAGGAAAGGGCATGATCATGGTGGTTGTGAAAATATTGAGCAGCTTGTAAATAAAAGCAAAATTCACTTTGCGAATTGTGCTTACTTTTGGGGTGAGAAGCATTGTCAATCAGCCCATAACTCAAAAAATTTTATTTTGCGTGTGATATTGTTTCCCGCTGCTGCATGAAATGGTTTTCACTTTTCTCTCACTATCTTTAAAGTCAAGTTTTAGTAAGATTACTATAAGCAAGTTGTTTGAATAATATTGGTCTTACTTAGCTGAAAATATCTACCTTCATTAAATCAGTTATCTATTGATGAGAAATAAATTGTGGTTTTAATTAAATTAAATTAATCATACCTTAACATTTTAAGCAAAATATAAATATATAATAAATATATTATTTAAAAAATATAAATAAAAAATATAAATAAAAAATATAAATAAAAAAAATATGTTGAAATATACACCAATTTCAGGTCAAAAGCCAGCGCAAGTGCTCCCAATCACCTCAATTGCACTACTCAGTCAGACCAGAACGCCAATAATATTCCAATCACAATGCATGCGCAAACAATGCCAACAACGGACTCGATTATGAAAATACTTACTTAGAGTGAATTCGGTTTTTGGGTTTTTGTTTTTTTTGTTACTTTTAACAATTTTGCTGCACACAACTCGAAGGTGAACGGTGGCGTATGAGGAATCAAACGATTGCCGACGCGACACGCTCAAGTGCGCGCTAATTTGGCAGGCTGCCCAAAGGCGAGCAGCGAAAGACTTGTATGTATATATGTATATACAAACATACATACATGCATTTGTGTATTTGTATAGATTTATGTATGCTTGCGTGTTAGTTGGCTGCAGCAACAGACATAGACATTAAGATGAAAAAAGAAGAAAAGAAAGTTTAGGGAGCAGCAGACAGTTGCATAGGAAAAAAGCAAAGGTAATTGCGAAAAGTAGCAAAATGATGGCAAATAAATGTGAAAATTTTAAGTAAATTGCAGCTAAATGATGGCATCTATAAGTATGCATTCTTTCGTAGATTTATGATTTTTTGGCGGCTTTATATTAATGAGTTTGTATTAAGCTTTTGAAAGTCTTAATATAATCGTTTTGTTGAAAAAATATGTACATATGTCATTTGTGAGATTATTATTATGGTTTCATAATAATACTTTTTATACCTGGCATCACTGATATATAAAATCTGATTCCCACATGTACTAACAATAATTTTGCAAAAGCGGATATGTGTTTTTAAGTCAAAATTTTACGATAATTTTATATAAAAATATTGTTCAATATAATTAAATTTCGAATAACAAACTTTTAAGTTGTATAGCTCCTTCAAATCTAGTGGCTCAGACTCCCCATTGAATGTTGGAAATTTTTGGTAAACTGGTACTCTCTCGTCAACTTGGCACCGAATCGATAAAATCTCAGTACATTTAAATTCTTTTGTTCGTTAGAAGCTAGTGTATTTGTCTAGCAACATCCATCCTTACCAGACACTGCTTAGTTGGCCGCAAGATGCAATTCATTGGCAGAAACTTTTTCGAGGATTTCATTGAGCTCAAGTCTGTAAGCACGCGGAGCCTGATGAAATTTATTGACAGCACAAACTTATTTGTTGAGTATGCAGAAACATGTTTTATACGAGTATTAAATGGTTAAGAACCCCTCCGCAATAGCACAAATAATGCTGAGCGCAAATGTGCTTCATCTACAATTTCTCATATTTGTATTTTATTAATATTAGTCTCAAGGACATATTTAATCAGATTTCTTTAGAATTTTGCGAAAGTTACTCTTAGCCAGTGATCATTATAATTACTGATTTTGATCTTGAAAGTACTTCGGTTTAACCTGGATTACCATTTCTTTAAGCTGCAGAAAAGTCAATCGATATCAAACCAATGCTGCCTCTCAAAGAAATAAAGATTGTCACATTAAGCCTCCAAGAATAACTTACTGCTTACAAAGAAATAAAATGTGCATTAGTAAATATTCTTGTAATTTTTTATTTAAATTACCCCATCTCCTGATTTATAAAATTTTAAAGTTACATTCCGTTCTTAATTTGTTAATTTGTTAACTTGTCACTCTCACCAGTATTACCACAATTAAGCAAACAAAAAAGTAGTGTTACGTAATGTGCAGCGAAGCGTCAATTCGCAGATGCATTTCGTTCCACTGTACAACGCCTGATTTTCTGCAACTGACATGTGTCACTCCTTCACTCAACTGGCATGGACTCACCGAAGCGAACGACAGCAGCGCCAATTGTCAAATCGTCTATGTCTATGACTGTCTGTCTATAAAAATACATTCATACATAAATAAACACACACACATACACACGTTTGAATATGCAGTTCTGTGCATATGCGAGCATTTATTTTCCGCTGTTCGTTCGTCTGTCATTTTGAGTTTGGTTAGAATTTTCATCCTCAATATATTTTAAAATACCTTCTCATGTACAAACACATATCTCCATACAAATATACTAACAATCTATGTACATATGTACGAGTATGTACATATATAACTATGGTTATTAGAATGTCTGTCTGTCTGTTGACTGAATTGCCCATCAGTCCGGCAGTCAGTCCATCGTTCACTGGCGTTGTGTGGTCATTTCGGCTGAGCCGCTCGCCAGTCCCAGCTGCAGCGATGTAGAATACTTTGGTCCCAAGATTGTTTGCATATAATATTTTTAAACAATTGCACATGGTACGAGTATAAGTCGGTGCGTGTGTATGTGTTCTTGGGACCGCCGTCAGCACCACGACCACTGTTAATTGTTAGTCAAAAAAAAGTTGCAAATTTACATTTTCTAAATCGCAGAGATTTTCTGAAATCGCCGAGCTACCGGCTACTCCCTGCTGACGGCCGACTGTTGGTCGCACTACCTTGACGAAATTGCACAGCAAGCAATAAAATGTAGCCATACACACATTCATAGTATAGTATACAAACTGCAATAATAAAAACGACAACTCTTTGACTTCGTTGCACGCTACGATTGTGCCACCACCGTTGTCAGCTGTTGACGTTGTGGCTGTTCCTGCTGCCAAAGACTTTTTTTGCTGCCAGCCGCCACTGTTGCTGCTGTGTGAATCCCTTAGCAGCAATTTATCAACAATGAACAGTTGCAGACAATTTTCGGTTGCATTTCATTTGAAATTGCGCGCGCGTGTGTGTGTGTGCGCACTTTGGCGTAAAAGTAGAGAGCGAATGTCCGAATTGCGAACGGGCTAGTAGAATTGCTTGCGATGATTTTTGATTTTTTGGGTTTTTGTAATTTTTGTTTTTGCCTTTTTGCTTTTTTGATTTACCTTATTGTTGCTTCGGCTGTCGCATGTTAATTCTTTAAATGAATGAAGGCATAAATGTGGCCACTCAACGTCTGCCTGGGTGGGTGGCTTTGTAGCTGATCCATGGCGGTTCACTTAAATGGGCAACATTTGTTGAGATGGGTATTTTTGTAGGCTATAAATGTAATTTAATAAATCCATATGCATACGTCTAAATTAGAATGGACGTCACTGTAAGTGCCTTGGTAAGCCAAATTAAAACTACAAATTCGGAACGAGACACACGCTTTCTCAAAATAAACTCCGATCTTGATGTACAAATAAAAATTTGTATAAATGAAGTGATACTAAATGTGGCTTTTTTCTAATGATAAGCAAAACTAAAATTCATATTGCTAACATAGTTGAAATGCTTCGCTGTTCTATTAAATTAAATTCTTCCCTAAGAGTTTGAATGCTTAAGATTCTTCACAGGCCTTCGCAAAAAAGCGCTATAAGGGAATCACTTATAAGTTCACCTTTTGATTGGGCTCAACGTCACTTTGCTTTCTGATTAATTTACGTTTTGTTGCTTGAACTACATTGCTTCTAGTTTCATTCATGCAATACATTTTCTCTAAACTAAGCTCTGGCATCCGGACCCCGCTCGGTTCTTACATAGAGTTCAATAGATTAATAATTCGTTGGACTACTTACCTCTACACATGAGGGGGCCCTGAAATGGTCATCTCTGTTAAAAATCAGACACAGCTGAGGTTAACTTCTCTACTGGCAAACAGCTCCCTCAGACTTAAGCTTGTGAAGCCGAAGCCTTTTTCATAAATTTTGAGGGACTAAGCTGCCCACGGTTTGTCAATAATTTAAATATAAAAATAAAAATTTAATTAACATTAAAATTTCAGTTGGAACTCAACAATATGTTATTGTCTATAAAATTATATGATTTAATATTGCAAATAAAAACCACATCGGATGTAATGTTTGAACCCAAAAACCCCACAAAAACCCCTTAAATAATAATAGATTTCTACCTGTCCGCACACGTAAACCGCAATACCGAAGAACAGGCAACCAGCTACAGTTCTCTATGACTAACTACCTGACGGACTGAAGCAAACTTAGTCCCCGAGGTGGTACCTAACTAAACTGGAGACATTTGACATTAAAACGAACCCGGTTTATCTGAAAACCAAACTAAAATTCTGTATATGATTTAAATTTATGTTTATCAAATGTAAAAACAATGTAAACAAAATTATATACATATGTATATACTTTTTTAATAATTGAAAATTGTATTGAGCTCGAGGCCAGTTTATAGAAGATTTTATTTGGAAAAACAACAATAGTTTTTAAATGGCAGAAGTTACAGAACTATTTCCGAAATTACCACATTTTCCTCATCAGACTTCGTTATTTAATTAGTGATATATATTCTTCATAACCACTTCTCCAAAGCTATGAATCAATGCTGTGCTACGCTTGCTAGTGGAGCGCTGCGTTTTTTCATCTTCCTTAAACAAACCAACTACAAACAAGAGCAACTGATTTTTTTAATCGACATATTTTTACAATCGACATCTGCCAGCATATTGAAAGAAAAAAATTTCAAAAAGTTGTTTTTTATTTTCCTCCCTAAAAAATATTTAAAAAAACGTTCGATACTGTCGGACGCATCTATTTTTGCATCTTTTATAATGCCGATAGCAAGGCGATAACGTATTTTTATTTTACTGAATACATATGTATATACGAGTATGTAAGTATATGTTGAATTTGCCGACAACAGAAAAATGCTTTTATTTAAATTTCAATACTTTATTGATGAATTCATTGTTTATTTAAAATATTGCGAAAACTAAAACTAACTAGGCTATTTGCTTTTCGTCCGTACAAGTTAACAGCCGCGTTCGAAATGCTAGTTTTTTTAAATTACTGTCATCGCTCTTTAGTCCTTCGTTTTGTCCCCTTTTGAGTCCGTTCGCTTCTCACCTCACGCAGCGTTGTAATTGTACGTCAGCTAATGGTATGTTCTCACTGCACTGCCGCTGTCCTACATATGTTGATAATGAACATTGCTATGAATATTTTAAATATATATAATTTCGTTTGAAAAATTTACTATCGCACAGTCCTGTCGCCGTTTTTATTGCCGACGTTACCATCCACATATTCGGTTTTATCACCGCAGCGTCATCTAAGATAAGCAAGTGATAAGCAGAAGTCCGTCGAAAAGTTATATATAAAAATTAAAAATTTAATTAATTTTATTACGTCCTGGGAAATAGGAACCCGTTCGTTGAAGTGTCACGACACTTTTCCATTACACGATATAAAATATAATTTTAAGGAACCTTTGAATTTACCTTCAATAAAAAACCAAATTCTTCTTTAAGATAAAGCAGCCCACGCAAAAGTTTTAAAACTAAATATTTCAGAAAACATTTAAATTGCATCTTCCCCTCCTTCACCAGGGTTTCTATGTCATAACGACACTACCACAAAACAAGTTTTACCAACATGAATATGCAAATTTTCTGATTGTTGAAATGACCAAAACTCTAAAATAGATTTCCAAATCAACAACTCACAATTTAACTTCATTTTGCAAATTAAGTTGATTTGTTTAGAAATATGCAAATGCGAATATGCTTCCAGCGACGAAAAACAAACTTGTTAGGGAAATAAGAACATTCCACCTGACAACCTAAACAAACAAAAAACGGCAATTTTCCAAAAGTGAATTGAGCTGAAGCACCACACATTGAACTACGAGCAAAGCACCACTAAGCTCACACATTTGTTTGGCAAATTTGAGCTTAACCTTACTCTACTTTACTAGCAAGTAGCCAGACATTGCTCCTGTACTTAACCTTAATTTCTCAGGTATTAACCTTAATCATTTCGGTCAAGTTGCCACGCCATTTGGGGCAACTAAAAATGTAGTTTAACATAGTGTGGCACAGCTTCGGTATAGCAAATGTGCCTATATTCTGCTTCCATGATACACCCTGGCCTTCCACTTTTTTATTACGGCCAACTAAAAGAGTGCAATAAATTATGCTGAAAGTGTCCCAATCCCTTTATTATTAGGTAATAAATCTCCGCAGTTAACAATGTGCACTTTTTTCACCGCCAAACTGTGTCTATGTATGTATGTGTGCATGCGCGTGTGTTTGAGTGCGGATGTGATAGTAACTTAGACAGTCACTTTTCTATGCGCGTATGTATTGTTGTTTCTGTTATTGGTGAAGGAAAAGCCCAATAAATTGTAATTTTCATGTGTTTTAGTATTGTTGGCATCAATTGTTGCTGGTCGGACGTTGTGAGCTGGGCGGCTCAATCATCGTTTCATGCAACATTTATGCGGGCGAGCGCATCACAGACACAACACATTGCGATAAATTATACATACATACATTTGTGTGTATGTGTGCGCGCGTATGTTGCTACTCAATTGAAGTTTATTGGATTTGTTGCAATCGTGCTTGCGAATACCAACGATTTTCCATCGCAATGAGTTGATTGAGTTACGTATCGATCTGATCGCCTACATGTACGAGTATGTGTATGTGTGTGTGAGCGAATCTTCGGCATGTCCACAAAGGGCTTCAGGTGTGACAATAATCGTAAAGACTCTGTTAATGCAGGGTCATAAATTTGTCGCTTATTGTGCATTTCCTAATGTTATTTTCTAACTTTTTTTGTGTGGTTTTTTTTTTTGTTTTTGCCACAAAGTGTGTGCAATGAATTGAAAAGCGTTTTGGGCAATCGACATAATTCAAAGCTGCTTCAATTTAACTACTCCATTGTGTGAAGAATTGCTTATCAGTTTGATTAAGCGCGTTGATTTTTGATAAACGATTATTGTGCCGCACCTTCGATTTAGTCCGATAAATTAAGATAATCTCATCATTAGAGTTATGGCAGAATGAAGTTAAAGCAATCACGAATTTCAGAAAATTACGATAGAGTAATTTACTCGGCTTTAAGAAAATTAAATAATATCAAGAATTAGTGTTATCAAATATTTATGATTGGTGTTCATAAATAATTAACAGTTTCTCATTTTTTTTAAATAAAAAAATAACTATCTCTGGTGCTTCGGTTGCTTTTAGCTTGCATTAGAATATAATATATTTTTGCTTTTCTGTTTAAAATGTTGAAATCAAATATTGATGTTAATAAGAGTGTTATATAAAGAGGGCTTCAAAAGAGAGAGAGCAAAAATAATTGAAAATATGTGTAAAATCGTCATTCACAAAACATTTAAAATAATTTAAACTACCGAAGAGCTCTTTCAGAATTAAAAACAAATGTGAATACGAGTATGATATATCACTTTCAAAATTCCTAAAATGGGGTATTTTTCTGATGTGTGCAAAAATTGCGAATATAATTTTTAACCAACTTAAAATATAACTCAGGAGTCAATAATTTTTTTTTATAGAGTCTTAAAAAATAAATAGAGGGTATTGCTACTGATAGTAACCTCTTCAAGCTTCTTAATGCCGAGAGGCAAAATGTCCGTTTGGTCATTATCGTGGACAATTCAAGATTAACATGGGATGTTTTTTTATATCGATTTCTGAAATAACAGCATTTTCCGTTCTTCCAGTTAAATGGAATTCCACATTTGAAATTATATGAATAAAACAGTTTTAACCACTTCATCAGATCACTTTCTACCTTTCCACTGTATTAACTAGCCATCATCGTTTTTAGTGGGTCATTGCTTCTTATGCTCGAGAATTAAACACCTGTAAACACACCTAATCAATTCAATAAGTTGTAATAAAATGTTTTAACACATGATTAGTTTTTAAGAATTATGTTTTCATTTCATTTTATTTTCCCAGACTCTTGCCAATGTTAAGTTTTGATGAATTGCGCTGGCTGACAAGATTGTCCGATTAAATCTTTGCGAAATTTTTTTTTTTTTTGTTTCTGCAAATCGCATGTTTATGATATCAAGCTTGAACAGCCTCTTGAAGCTCTCACATAACCTTCATGCTAGGACAACAGTTTTTCATTCCAGCATTTTTCTACGAAAGATGAAATTGCCAGCTCGCTCCGAATGCACTTAGGTATGCCTTACATTAGGCGAACGTATTAAGTTCGCTTTTACAACTCTGTCGGAAGTCGATTAAGGTAGTCAAACTATTGATGAAAACAATTTTAACTGTGTTATCAATGCAAACATGCTAGATACATATACATATACATATTCATTTACAAAGAAGCAACCACACGTGGTCAATCGCTGCCAACCAAAGCTAAAATCGATAGTGAAATCGATATCCTGCGGACCCTCGGCTCTCAGAACTCTGAAAAAAAAGACCGTGAGTATTAAAGTAAAAACTCAAACACGTTTAATGTTTATACACGTAAACCATTAATGTACCTCTAGGCATACAAAGAAACGTATCGGATTACGAGAATAAGGTTTGTGTAAGTTTGTCGTCTGCACTTGACTGACTTAAATGCCACCACTATGCTGTGGGCTAAAGCTTAAGTAAATAGTTTTTTCCGTTTATTTTTTTCTGATTTTTAGTGACGGTGATTTTGACGTTTAGGCTAAACGATATTTTGTACATTTGACATGTTTACAATAAGCGTTTTTGTGTTGAAACCCGTACCATTTAACATGACTCGATGGCTGTGTAAGAGTGTACTCGTATTGAGAAGAAATGATTGATGACACAATATTGACGAGACACAGACTGACTGCCTGACTAAGCGACTGGCAATCGGTGGGGTGAGGTGCGCGAAGCAGGCCACAGCATTTGCCACCGCTAAATGCAACGACATTAGCGGCAGACTTCCACGATATTTGATTTTTGCTTTTTAAGCTGAAATATATATTTTAACGCACACGCAATATAAAAATGAAATATATATGTGTACATACGAGTATGTACATAAGTATGTACTATGTATGTTGATAAAAGTTTTATGCGCTGCAAGTAATTTGATTTTCGCTCGAGATAAGCGTAGAGGCGTTGCTTGTTTGCTTGCCTTTTCAACTGTCATTTGCCACTAACAGCAACTAAGGTGAGGCTGATAAATGAACAATCGGTGAGATGAGTGTGCGCGTGGCTGGAGAACTGGGAGGCTAATGAACTTTAAAGCAACATCTTCCTCTGCGTCCATGTAGCTAGGTTTTGCTTTATTCCTTGTCTTTAAACAATTGAAGTTATTGATTTTCTAAGAGCGGTGTGGTGGTGACCCCTAAAATATAAAATTTATTTTATTCAACTCAACTTTTATGGTGCCTTTGCATTTTTGATCGGAAATTGTTTGCTTGAATGCGTACGCATAATTTCGTCTTTCATTATATTTTTGGCCTCGAGCGCATTTTTATTTCGTTTTTTCAGTTGCGTACAACTTATTTCAGTGGTCTTTGAATGGTCACACTCCGTTTCTTCCGCTCTCCTAACACACACATGTTCACATTCACATACAGTATGTAAAAAAAAACACATACGAGCATATCAGCCACTACCTTCGCATCTCAGCGCACGAAAACTCAATTTCCTCTGTGCAAGACCATCAATGCTTTATGATTTTATGCCGCCTTGACCCGCCTCCTAACACATTTATTCACCGTTCAAATCAAAATGGCACACTCGCATATTTATTTGCACATGCAAAACTGCTGTTCAAAGAGTTAGCAGTACTAACTTCTAAAATATTTTGTTTGAAAATGAAGCAAAATCTAGTTCGAAAGCTTAGTAGCTGATTTAAAACCACTCAAACCTACGATATCCGCAAAAATGAAAGAAATTGCGATTAAATTTTCAAACATTTTATTCTGGATTTTAAGGAAAATTCTGGGTATGCAGTTTTGTAACCTATTCAATTTCAAATCAAATCAATTACAGAAATCTAAATTTATATGGCAGAAAATGCTTAACACCCTTGAAAAAAAATTATAATAATTCAACGGTACTTTTTAACCAACTGAAATTGAATGGGATATCAAAGTCCAACAACTGATTCAACTTTTTAGAATTTATTTTTAAAATCGTTATATGTACATCATAAATCATCTGCATAAATCAAATATTTGGAAATGGTTTAAAAAATAAGAGATTAAATTTTTGAAACATATTTCAAATTTACATTTATTATTATTTATTATAAGAAGTTATTAATCGTCTAGGTTTTTTGGATATAAACAAAATAGTGTTTTTTCTATTAACTTATAAAAATCTGTAGCAGATTTGTGATTTCCACTGCTTTTATTTTGATGGAAGTTGTAGCAAAACATATCCCTTCCGCTTTTTGCATTGAACATTTGTAATCCTGGCCCGCAAATGTAATCAATAGCTGGCAAAATCCAAATCATATTTCCTTCATTGACCACAAAATGTGTCTTTTGTACTTCACACACATACACACACACTTGCACAAACCACACGCTCGCACACTTACATTTCGTATATAAATCCTGTCTAGAGGTATGAACGCGCAGTGGCGAGCGTATTCGCTTGTGCAACCCTTTCATTTCGTTGCTATTTTTTTCTTCATATCGCTTATGTGCAGATTTATAGCACGCCCAACCTTTTCCACTTGTCCCACACGCTTCAAATTTCCACAAGTACAATCAATATATTCCTTAAACCTTGTAATTTATAAAAAATTATTGGTCTGGACATATGCAACCTCGACGCAGGCGTCATAAATAAAATAAAATACTTGCGTAAAGTTTTACACAATTCTGTGGTCCGATTTAATTCGGTTTCACCTTCCTTTCCGTTGAATGCCGGAATGCATATACATACAAACCTACGTGCGTATAAATATAATACATACATACATAGTTGCATATGTGTGCAAACAGTTTTATGAATGTCAGTTCCTTTATATTCATGTAGAAATTGCTCTTCGGTTGTCTTTTCCCCACACAAAGATAAACGTGCATACGTTGGCAATTTCGGTTTTTATTGACAGAACATCTTTCATGGCATCTTAAAAAAAAACCTTTAAGTAGACATATGTACATATTTATATACATCCTTGTATGCAGTTGTGAAATCGCATTTTGTACTTGTCTTACATTGATTGGGTTATAAACTACTTGTACTTACACACATTTTAGTAATAAAGAGATGTGCTCAGATGTGGGCGTAAAGGTGATGGAATACGTGCAACAAAAATTTTTCTTGAAAAATGCTATTTATTCGATGGAAGCTATGATTGCATATATTTTGTAACCATATGTACGTGTCATAACTTGCCACGGTTTTGTGAAGCCTATTTAGGAATTATGATGTTGTGAAAATATAACCCCAGTAAATGCGATTCGAATTTGAAGCGCTTTGGTAGCAAATTAACCAGCGTGCTTCCTTTTAAGTTTGACGGAAGGCGAATACAATAAGGTGGCGTTGAGGCGCCAATATAATTTCTACCGCTTTGGGTGTTTCAGTGATAGCTTTAAAATATCTTGGTACATCAAATTCGTATGCAGACTTTTAAGGTATTTAAATTAGATATTTGAAATTGAAAAAAAATATTTGTTATGATATTTGCAACTAGGGTGGCCAGATTTTTTTCCAACGTTAAAAAACCAGTACATTTCAGTACACTTTTATTAAACGCAAAAATTCTACAATACACTGCTAGTCTTATTAAATATACATACGAGGTATATTAAAAAAAAAAGGTGACTTAATATTTTTATGAAAAAATATTTATTTATTAATCAATATTTATATTGTCCCTTTCAAAGCTATGCCCATATTCATATTTATTGATATATTGATACATTAAAAAAAAATGAATTTGTTATAATTTTTGCAACTGACACCATATTTAAAACGTGCCAAGTCAAAAAACTTGGATGCGCACTTTAGTTCGAAAACTCAGATTAAGTAGAGCGCTTTTACTGCACATGTTCCTAGATTACTATTTAATATATTATATTATTAGTAAATAGATTTATAAATAAAAATTAAAAAAAAAATGTTGTCAGAGTATTATCTGTCATAAATAATTCTCGGTATAAATCTCATGCAAAGATTGTTATAAATAAACGCCTAATCAGACATATTTACCTGACACCCACAAATTGATAAATTAATTTCCTTTAAAAAAAAATGTTTAATTTTTAAATAAAATACACAGTTCTCTTTCAAGCATAATATAGACCCTAGTATTAAACGTTCCTCAAATTTTAAAGTAATACAACGAACTTTAGATAAAATTCATCAAAAGTTATTTAAATTTGTTTTTTGTTATATTTGTTTAAATGAGCTAGAGGCCAATTTTTATTTTATAGAGAAAACACAACAACACCCAAAGAGGTAGAAATTATAGCATTATTTCGGAGATTACCATATATCCTCATCAGATTTCTTTCTTCACAACTTCCGCGGGAGTCGAACCCACGCTACCACGTAACACTCACTTTCTTTGTTTTTTTTTTTTAAGTATACATTAATGCAGCTCATTCAGTTTTATTATTATGAAGTCGACATTTAAAATGACTACAGCTCCCCGTGGTTTTTTTCGTTTTATGCACTCGCGATATTATTGTACATGGCAAAAATTGCGCAACGCCGTCAGTAAAAAAATTTATAAAAAAATTAATTTTTTATAATAAAGTTAAAAAGGCTACAAACTGCGAGCCAGAGAAGACCAAATTGGTTTTAGTTCGCAATTTGTTGAAATGTTTTAAATATTTTATAAATTTTGAAACTTCAGTTTATAAAGTTTTCATTAGCATCTGTTTCTTAAGGTGCTGGTCATATGTGCTTGCTTTGTTTTGCTTCAGTAGCCTTACACGCTTACAAAACAACGGAAGCGTTAGCTAAACCGAACAGTATTCGGTACCAAAATGATTTAACTATCAATAAATGCGGAAATAAGTTGTTTTCCCTATTAAAAATTAATATTTATTATCGCGAAAGCTAATGCAGCGAAACACATGACAATATTTTTGAATTAATATATCAAAAGCCCTTAAAGCGCTGCCGGCTATGAACAACTTTGAAGTACTTCAAGCGCTTCACCAGTGGACGACTTTCATACATTTGAATAGATTTCTATTCCTATTCTTTTGTCCTTTCGTCATGTGCTTTGGAACAAATTTAGGCCATCCTTTGTTTGACACATACCTGCTTAGGCTGTTGCCATCAGTGTCATTATGCGTTGACAAGCAATGACGGTATTAAATTCCAAAATACAACTGTATTTTATTAAAAAGTATTAGAAATTAATTAAAAGAAAAGTTAAATGGCAAAACCTCTGAGTATTTCGATATCCAGATTTATTTTGGAATATTTTTTCACATATGTATGTCCATACTTACATGTATAACCTTCGTTTTCGGAACTTAGGTAAGCAATATTCTTTAAATTTAAATATATTAAAAAAAATCAGACGTATTGAATCAAAAATTCAAAAATAATCTGAAGTTTTGGTTTACTATGTTTGGAAGATAACTATGTATATGTTTAAAGATTGGTTAGCACTTAATTATAAAACAAATATTCATATGTATTTATGATACCTGGATTAAAAATTATAAACCCGTGTTTATTTGTAAGAACAAATTCTCATATTACTTCTATAAGTTCAAACTTAAAAAACTTGGGCGGGCACTATTAAAAAATGTACTTTTCTTAGGCAAATGCAGTTCATCACTACGGTCAAAACTTAACTTAATTTTACTTATGTTAGTTGCTAAACTTCAATAAATTACTGAAGCAATTGTACACTTGAAGTTGCTATATGTACAATTTTATTCTAAGCCGTTCCGATCTTGATTCCCGATTGCACCTCCACTACGAAATTTCCAAACATTAAAGAGCGGATACACTTCTTATAATCTCTACACACAGCAGATAAAAATTGATGGCAGAGGCTTTCATTTTAGTATGTTAAGAGGATTTAAATCGCAAAACTCAAATATTGATTGCTCTTTAAGCTTTATCCAAACCGAGATTTGAGCTATGACGCTGACTGTGGTAAATATTGAATAAGATTTCTTTGGAAGAGCGATGAAATTTTTTGTCATAGTCTGGCTGTGAGTTATAGAACACACTCCACCTTACCTGAAATTAAGGGGATGTACATACTTGCGAGACAATATACGACCAAACAGATTATCTCTGATTAAAAATGTATTGGTATGTCAAATGCAAAATTTCACTCTGCTCGTTATATTGAAATATAAATGACATAATATGGAAACATGTTCCCATGTTCAGCGTTGAAAGTATGCAAACGTTTTGTCATCAAATATTGTCCAGAACTTTCTTTCCAAAGCCGTAAAAAACACGCTCTTCATCGTTTAAGCTTAACTCGTTCTCCTTTCATTTTATATATTGCTTTTTTTTAATTTTTTTATTTTAAATAATAACCATTTCAAATAATATTCTCTTGTAATATCATATTGAAAACAGAAAGTAAAAAATCACTTTATGCCTACCATTAAAGATATACCAATTCTAGTCTATTGCAATAACTTGTTATAAATAAGTTACAAAAACTTTTGACACTTGGCACGTCGACAAAGAACAACAACAATGAATTATATAAGCAACTATGATGTGGTCAGCAGTTGCACTTCATTGTCCTTTATAGACTCGCGTGAACAACAATCAAAAATATCAAAAATGCACATTCACATAAGGAGTAACAATAAAGAAGCCAACAAGATTTACAATTTTCAATGACCAGCACAACTGGGAATAATGAGCAATACGTAGAAATGTTTTTATTTAAATATACTCAAGCGAACTATATAAATGGCAGTGGGTATGAGTTTGAAAATATATTACATATGCATATTCGAGAAGAGTATTGGTTATCGTCTCGCATTCAACGGTCGCGGGTGATTCCATAAGGAATATTGAAATCTTTTTGAAGTGTAACTACTGAGCAAAAAAAAAAACTAAAGAAAAAATATTGCTTGCATTTCTAAAGCAAATGCGAGCGAGGTGTGCACACACTCGTAATCATACAACAAGCAGGAAGTTACGGATAGATAGCCTTACTCATTCATCACTGCTGTGCATGTGTTTGTGTATTGTTGGGTCAGTGCAAAGAGAAGTTCAACAAAAGCATCATCATATGCGGTCAGATGCAGGGGGCCAGCTAACAAAATGCGACGTGTGTGTGATCTGAATGCGAGATAAAATGATTACCCTTTTTATTTCGATGCGATTTTTTTTTGTTTGCGTTCTTGCCTTCGCTCACTCCTTGACACCCGTGACATACTCGCATCCTGTTCGGTTGTAGTGGCCAAAGCGCGCTTAGCGCTGCTGGTCAGTTGCTTCGCTTTCGTGCTTTCTTGTCATGTACATATTACATATTTTCTCTACATTTGCCTGTTTGACTATTTCAGCTGCCTTAGATTGTTGGCTTACGTGTTCGTTTGAACACCGTCGACGCCGTTGTTGCTTGTATTTCCTGTTGGACTCTTTCCGGCTGCCATTTGCTGAAATGCTACCAAAGAAATAATTTGCAATTTTGGTTTTTGCATATGTTTGTTGTCGTTTTATTTTTTGGTTTCTAGTTGCTTTATAGCGCTGCGAGAAATTTCGATGCGTACAGTGTGTCATGAGTTAATATTTGATAGTTTTATCAAATTTTATTATACTATAAAAGATACAAACTAGAAATTTACTGGGACCTCATTTGGCCAATATTTGGAGCAACGCCTTGACACACAAATTGTTAAAGAAACATTTGATTTTTTGGCCTTAGTAGTTAAACTTAAACATGTGTTATCAACACATACTGCTTTTGGGCCCACCAAGTATTTTAGTATAATTGTGTTACATTAAAATCGGAAAGCAATTATACGAGTATATCGCACAGTACAAATAATTTTATTCGTATGACGAATTGGGGATTTTGTTAACTCGTTAAATATTCGCCTAATTATTTTTGGGTTTCATACAGAAACAAAACTATTACATATGAATATATATTATTTTATCTTGATTCATCCATATCAGTAAATAAATTTATAATTATTAAGGACTTTTTGGTAAGAGAAGTTCCTGAAATAAGGGAATCAAATTTGAAATTTTTGTGAAGAGTGCAAAGCTCAAAAGGTTTGAGTTTTAAAATTTGGAAACAAAATTTTGCGATAGAAAGAAAATTAATTAAACCATTTAATACATATTTTCTATGTCAAAAAATCAATGCATTTGAACAAAAACATGAAATATTTATATTTTGTTATTTATACTCGTATTCTCATACTGAATAACCTGGTGGAAATAAGTAAAGAAAATTTTGCAGTTTGTGTTTTATAATAACACTTTTATTTCAAACGTGGCGCTAAGCTCAAAATTCACCAAAAATAGGAACCAATTGAAATTTCATTAAAAAAAAGGGAATGAGAACTCGGGCTGGATCTGTCCGTTCCAATACGTATAATCCGTACGTTACTTTATAATCACTCAGTTAATTAGATTTAAGTCATTTTTTCTTTGTAGTCAGTAAGAATTGTATTCATTTGATTGAAATAAATAAAATAAAATAAAATAGATGAAACACCTTGAGTGGGTTCCAAACTCAAGCTGTTTAATCTATTAAGTAGTGGTTACCGTTCGGTATTAATTTAATATCACAAAGGACAGTTTCCTTTTGTCCGAAATAGTCCTTTATATTTGAACCACCATGCGTAATATGGCCAAGGTTTTTAATAAGTTCAAAACCTGTTTTTTGAAAAAGCATTTCATTAAATTATTTCTTAATATATTTCCTGTAAATTGTGCCACTTCACATCATTACTTGTATCTATATTGTGTTTAGAAAAACTTCTTGTTTAGCCGAAATTCACTGCTTTTCACTTGAATCCGTTTTATTACACGCTTTACAATAAGCCTCACCAAATGCAATAACAGTAACAAATAAAAACCAGTACCACGTTCAACATCGCCAATGCGCCATCACCATCATCAGCAACAGATTGCGCAACGGTTGTGGAGAGCGCCGCCGGAGTGAAGATACTGACGGATGAGCGGATGCGCCGAAAGCGAAAGGGGTGAGTGAGGCAGTGAGAGGCCGAGTGTTGATGTCGCATGCCGATAATGTGCGGCCATAAGGTAATGAAAATTTTATCAGATTTTATATTTGAGTGCAAGTAAAAAATAAAAAAAAAAACCCATAAATGGAATGAGTGGAGCAGAAGCAATGCTTGTGGCACATAAATGGTGAAGTTGAAAGTGCAAAGGATTTGTGTTTTTTCTGCAACACACAAATGATTTTACCTTTTTTGGTTTTTTCTGGTGCAATTTTTTCTTTCTGCTCGTTTCTGTTGTGGTCGCCAAGTCGTTTGCGGGCGCGCAACTTCCGCTCTCGACCACAATTTCTTCGGACTCGAGTCTAGTGTTGGCCAGCGGGCGGCTGGAGGTTATGCTTTGTGGTTGTGGGCATACATGACAAACGTGTCATAGGTATTTGGTTACTTATTGGAATTTGAATTGTAGCGCATAAAAATCAAATGAGTGACACCAAGAAACTATTGAACCGAAAGCAAGGAGAGGGAGCGGCGAGTGGAGCGAAAGTGTTGCAAGAAGGATATTGCTTGTTTTGATTTGATTGAAGGGTTGAACGTGTAAATGGTTTTTTTTTCTATTATCTGGCAAAAGGCAAGGCATTCAAAGTGAATGATTCAAATGTTACTAGAAAGGGTGTTACTAATATGAAATGTATCAGTAAGCGTACATACATATGTGTGGGGGTGTTGGAATTTTCGCAATTTTCATAGACGCATTGATTTTATTCTTGCTTATTATTCCCCTTTTATTAGCAGATTCTAATCAAATTTACTTTAATGTGACACGTTTTTGGCTATGTCCGAACAGCATATGTTGTTGATGAGCACATTTCAAAGGTTTAAAAGCTAGCATTGCGCTATCGAACATTGCCAAAATAGTAAAAGCGTATGCTCCTCAATTATACATTTTTTGTCAGCGGACAGCTTTCCACACATTGAATACGCATAAAAATGTTAATTTTAAATTAATAAATTTTATTAGCTCCAAAACACAGAATGTCTCTTTGTCGTAAGTATTAGGAAGGCAAAAAGGAAACAATGAAGAAAACTAATGTTCTAACAACAAAAACGTTCTACTAATAACAGTAAAAATATGCACACATGTTAATATGTTAATAAAAGTAAATTGAAGTCTTATTAGTTCACATTTAAATATCCTGCGGCTGGCAGGCATTCGATTTGTATGCCTGGCAAGTTTTTAATTAAATTTCTTTGACAAATTGCATAACTCAATCAAAGCAGTGGCTACAATAGTGACCAAAAGCCACACAAACACACATTTATATACATACATACATTGTAACATATGTGCTTATTGTGGCACATACATACATATTTATATGCCACACATGAATTTAGCTGCAAGGCGTCAAAAATGCGACAGCGGTCACTCGGCATCTTAAGATGTTCCATGAGTGCTTATGAGTAGTTGATGGCGCTCCTTAGCGAAAGCTCAAAGCAATAACTGAAACTGTGTACGTATGTAAATGTGTATGTTTGTCGAATCATAGTTCAAAGTCCTTACTTGCAACAGGCACTTCCTTTGCTTGCCAGCGCTTTTTGGTCAACTTTCTTGGCGACAATAGTTTTATGCACAAAAACTTGCTTAAATTATTTACATACATCCAAATAAAATTTGTATCGTACCTCTACAAGACTTTGTAGTAATAAAAGTCTGCAGTGTAGACAGTATTATTCCTGTACTTACATATTTACATATGTTAGTATTTATACACATTAGGATACTGCCGGTTTTACGATAGATTCACTTTATTCCTTGAGTTCACATCCTTCATTGAAGGAAAAACTATTCTAAGCACCAAATCTCCAGAGAATTACAAAAGATTCAGGCAGATTTTGCAGTCTGTAACTTATTAACACAGAGCTAGTGATTACAGTTTAATTGTACCCAGCCCCATCTAGAAGAACGATGATCCTATAATCTGCCTCATTTTTCAAGAAAACAGTCTGCGTATAAGATTCTATCGAGTGTAAAGTTCGCTAATAATGAACTCAAGTGGAGCTTATCAGTATGACCTCAGCCCTGATAAATCAACCATCGACTAGATATTCACGCACTATTTGTAAAAGGACTATAATGAACACCACCGGAAGCGAAGCGACTGGGTCTCGAGGGGAACGAGGGCAAAGCGAATTATCTCCTTTCACAAAATAGAAAATTAGCGCATTCATGCTTGGACACTCACATCACTGTTGACAGTATGAAATAAAGTACTTCCGTCGTCCCTCTAGCCAACAAGTGCAACTGTGGACTGAGTAGGCAACTGAGCGGAAAATTCTCTCATTATGTCCGTCATATTGTATGGCGCAGAAGCATGTGCAATATCATCTTCAAATGGGAGAACACTTAGAGTTGTCCAGAGAAAAATTCTTCGAAAGATTTATAGACTTTTACATTATTGCGACGGCGAATACCGCCGAGAGTTTGCTTTATTTTCACTTCGAAATCTCCTCAATGTTGTTAAGGAGTTTTAAACAATTTTAAATTGTGTATATTTAAAACCCAAATAAATAGTGTGTTAATCCCTAATGCATTTTTTTAACAATTGAACCTGTCAGGACCCAGGACTAAGAACTCACAAATATGAACTTCCTCTCTAGATCTCCACTCTGTCTCCTTAATCCGTTAATGTTTTTACATCCGCCATTACAGTTTTTCTCTCTAAGTTTATAATCAGCAACAAATATAACACAAATGAAAAGTCGTCGAAACAATGCTAGCAGTGTTTTTGAGAAATATTTTCGTAGATTCTGAGTTTAAAAATTCAGTGTTTGTTATTGATTGCGTTTATATAACATCTTATACAGTTTTTAGAAAAAATATTTAGTTCTTTGCTGAGAAATAATCAAAAATATATATTTTCCCAACGACGCGATGTTCAAAACAAGTCCGATTATCAATATTTTAATAAAAATGTTAGAAACATCTCCGAAATGCTGAGACTACTATTAGTAATAGAAACTTGATGTGGTTAAGAAAACATTGTTGTTTGAAATATTTAGGCTCAGCTTGTTTCGTAAATAGGTAAGTAGTATGTTTATTCATAAATCGGTTAAAGTTACACGAATTCACAAATTTTTAAAACTCCTTAGTTTACTTTTGGCTCGAGAGTTCAGTACAACCAGTTTAAATAAATAAATCCTCATACATCATATATCCAGTTTAATTATATTCACCATTTTACTTACTAGTTAAAAAAATGTTAA
Organism: Philophylla caesio; assembly: GCA_963971545.1. NCBI lineage: Eukaryota > Metazoa > Arthropoda > Insecta > Diptera > Tephritidae > Philophylla > Philophylla caesio. The sequence continues at coordinate 194,659,094 of OZ020604.1, read as the reverse complement.
TGGAATTTTGCTGATTTAATAATACACAAGAACCTTCGCAGGAAACTATAACCCTAGGTTACGTAGTTTCAAAAAATGTGTGGTACATAATTTCATAGTTTCTAAAACACTATTAATACTTATCGATACATTTAACACAAGCAATCGTTTATTTAATATAATTAGTATCATCTTTTTATTAAGAGAGAGTAACGAGAATATCAAAACTTAAAAAAATTGGCAGCACAAGTTACACCCTAATATAAGTATAACTACGTATTTAAGTACACATATTCGATTTTCGTACAACCTAAAATTAACATCCTGTTCTACAAATGTCTTTTCACTGCTGTTACATTCACATTCATTGGATAGCCCGCATCTATTGGCATCCAATAAACACTCAACAGCTGCAACTGGAAGATGTCTCTCTTATATTCTTACACATTTCGTTGCATGCATTTTTGTGAATACGATTTCTTACACAAAGTAAAAGTTTGCGCCCGCCAGCGAAGTTCTCTCATCATTGCTGTTGTCCGCAATGTTGCAATGAATGACTTTTATGCACTTTTTACGGATACGCAGATACTACATATGTGCATAGATATATACATATATATATATATATATATATATATATTTATAGGAGAATAAGCCCTCTTGCAAGTATTCACACTAGCGTTTAGGAAGCTTCCTTACTTGCAATTTGTTTGGTCTTGCAAACAGGACATTCCTTTTACGCTCGACTTCTTTCACTTGAGTGCTTAAGACATTCAATCGCCTGCTCGACCACAGAATACACACTCACACATATGTATGCATGTAAATGCACTAACTCGAACACCTAATAGACTTGTCAGCAACTCTATTGATGTACACTTGATTTCCGGTGCTTTGAGGCAGTCGACGTCTAAATTTAGTCAAAATTATAAACTTGTATGTTAAAAGACGTTTTTTTAATATCAGACTTGGGTGTAAATTGATGAATACGCAAATCGAAGGTAAAAAAAATGGGCGTGGGCTAACACAAACGTACATATTCGAGTGTGTATAACATAAATTTCGGTTTTGCCCGAGTTACGCTTTCTTTACTTGTTTTAAATTGCTTTCTGAGGTTTTACTACTGTTTCTGCAGTTGTCAAGCACTTTTACAACGTTTTTTTTAATAAACTAAAATATTGAAATCAAACAAATAAGCCCTATCGCAGAGTATATTGTAAAAAAGTTACGCAACCCTCCGCTACAAATAAATGCAGCGGAAAACTTTAAGATATACCTTTAATCGTTTGGAATATGATGAGACTTTTTATGAACAAGTTTTGGTTGTTGAAACAATTATACATACAATTGTACAAGTTTTAAATTGCAGATTTGTTTAAAATATTCGATGAAATATGAATTTGATTGGGGTGCTAAAAAATGGTATCTGAAGTGTTCTGTGACCGTCGTCAATGTATGAGATCCATAAATGGCTTCGGTGCTAAGGTGGTTACCAGCACGGCGTTGAAAAGGACTATGATATACTAATGGCCCAATTAACATTTTTTCAAGTTTTGAAAGAATAAAGCTGAAAATGAGTAACGAGGAAAAACGAAATGGGAAAATGGACTTCTATGCAAAATCCAGGTTTGAAGGTGTAAAATTGTGTTTTCCAAAAGTTGTCCACCTCCTTCTTTTTGAATTTGTGTTATCCACTCCAAACTCTGAATTTTCTGCAGCTATTCTAGCAACCGAGCGTATTGCGAGCGCGTTGTTAAAATTGTTTAACTCAAATGAAAAACAAAAAAACAAGAAAAAAATTGCTTTAAATAAAAACATTTTTATCAAACTTAATACTCACAATTTCACTATGTTTCTGTATTATTATAAATTATTGAAATTATGTGGATATTCCTTCTGAATATTATTTTTCAACTTTTCTCCGACGAGCAAAACACGTCGTAACAAATTCATCTAAAAATCTACGAAATAGCGCTACGAATGAGCTGACTGATGCCACGCTAAGAATTTCGAATCTCCGACGTAGCCGTTCGAACTCAGTGATGCCTTTTTCATAGAATGTACGAGCTCGTACAACGATGGTTTCAGCGATAAGGCAGAAAAAATTTTAAATTAAAAGCGGTGACTCTAGGTGGTTTGCTAATTTCGACATCTTTGCTTTGGGTCTACGGTAAAATCAGCCATTAATTATCATAGCGCGTGTGTGGACATACTCACATTGGCTATATATTTGGAAAAATAACGCGTTTCGATCAACGTCTGGTAGTGGTCCGATATTTTCCAGGAAGCCCATCTCTAGTTCTTTAAATATGCAACTATGATAAATAACATTTGTCATATTTTAATAATGTAAAAGAAAGCAGTTTATAATGTAAACACTATCTTCATCCTTATTGTAAATCGTTTTCGCGTTCTCAAGTAAAATAATGTACATATATGGTATAAATGTCATAGTAAAATCTTCCACAAATACTTTACCAAAAATCTTCATTGACAAACTTTGTCTACAAGGTGCGTAAAATTACACGGATAGAAAAATAATAAATTTACGGTCTGACATTCCAGTTAAACAATTGGTGATGATTTGATCTTTAGAAGATGCACGAATATTGGACATCAAAAAGGCATTTGATGTGAAGTCAGAAATACAATTTTTTAATTAAATTCATAAATGCTAGACGACTTTAAAAATCGCTCATTAAACAGAGAAGACAATATTGTGATAAACCAAATTTTACTTTAATTGAATTATCGTATTTGCTTTGCATACTTTGTTCATTTTTTTTCATTTCACTAAATTCGTAAAACCAAATTTTTGGTAAATACATACATATGTACCTTTTATTAAAACTCAAATCGCATTTGAATCTAAGAATAAACCAGTATTCAGATTACCGCACGAAGATAATCAAATCAATACCTACAAAGAACGAGAAAAGGATAGCCAAAGTACTGAAAAAATTATCCTAAAAAATAAAGCCAGCAGTAATAACAAGTATATAAGTGGTGCGGGCGGGTCAAAGGTGAACTGAGAATGTCTCCAGACGAAATCAATTGCGCTTCGATGCATTACATTGCGGCATTCATTCATTATTCTGCGACGCATAAAATTTAACCACGGCCATCGGTGAGTATTGAATTTCAAGCAGCTGTGCGGAATCACTTGCCGCTACTCTCAATTGGCAATTGTTTCATTCACTCATGCTGTTGCCATTTACTCATTGTTTCACTTTAAAGCGATGGACAAATTCAAATGGCAATACGAAACTTGGTTGACTAAGACGTTGGTGGTGGGGCAAGTGAATATAAAACCGTATCACCGAAATTAGAATCGTCGCAAACGTAATCAGTAGCAGCAAAAACAAAAACAACAACAACAAAAACAAAAGTAATGAGTAGAATGGCAATAGCAACACTGGGAATAACAATTGCAAACTGAATCCAAAGCGTAACAAGTCCCAAAGTGCGGGCTAAAATAAAAGTTTATGCAAATGCGTTAGTTAACCCGCATCCCTTCGGACATGCCCCAGCCCCACCTACCTCTCGTACTTCTTGCTAGCACAACATAAAAAGCAGATGAAAGAATATGCAGGAAAATTCAATTGTGTCGAATATCCTTGTACTAGCTATTCGAACAAAAAGTGAGCGCAGGTTAGTGCCTGCTGTGGCTGCTGGAAGGTGAACGCGTACCTGATTAGGTCCAATTGCCGTGAACAAAAAACGAAGTTAAAAAAAGTACATTTGCAAGAAACAAAAGTGAAATAAGTAAGTCGTTGAAGCAATAAAATGGAAAAGTTGCTCAATTTATGCGGCAGTGGATTGTGATTTTCCGCCTGCGCGGAGGACGGCAAAGGAGAATGACGGTCGGCAGCAGGCAGAGTGAGAACGACGGCAGGTGACTCAGTGTAAGAAGAAAAACTGAAAATGAAGTAAACTTTTATGACGACCTCTTCAAAAACTTTTGCACTTTTGAATTTCCTTTAAGCGAGCAACAAAAAAAAGTGAAATTCAAATTTTTCCATAAAAAATTTAGTTTTCCATTTGTGACATTGCAAGGCCCACGGATCTGGCTCACGCTGCCAACTTCACATAATTTGCTATGAAATGACATTTTAAATGCACGCACCTAAACGGAAGTCATTTCGGACATGTTTTGTCGTTGCGGAAGGGACTTTAATATTCACAACGAATCATTCACATTCCCGTGCACCTCTCCGTTGACAATTTGAGTCCGCTGCCATTCTGCACCGGCCGAATGTCGACTTGCATTATGCGTTCACATATCAGTGGCAATTTTGACCAGGCTTACCAACTGGATAGCCATGTTGCCGTTGCCGTACATCAAGTCCGATTTCAACACCGAGGATGTAGTAATTAATTTAAATTTCCGTCTTTTCCTGTTATGCGCAATAAAATTTGTTGCTCATTAAAAAATGTAATTCCTTCTCTGTGCGCCTATGACAAATGGTTGTCCGCCCTGGCCGCCTGAGGCTACTTGCATTTCGAAGAGTACATGAATGTGTGTGTGTGAGTATGTTAGCCGAAATGCTTGCCATGTGGCCCCGGGGGCCAGCGGCTATCGGAAATGCTGAACATTTTTCACGCGACGAACGGGGATATAATAATGAAAAACTACTATTAACACGCTGCACATGGAATAGTTAATGGAATACAAGAATTAAGCATACACTGACATAAAAACGAGAGAGTATAACTAATTTTCAAAACCGAAGTAGAATCTAATTTCAAACTGAATGACTAGTAGGAGTGGTAGAGGTAGAGTTATTATTTATATATATTTACTTATGACTGGCATACGCAATATCACTTAATATAACAGACGTCTCTTTTGTTGACAGAAAAGAGTATATACATAGCTTTTTGTTTAGGGTGGGCGAATATATTTATGTATGTATAGATATATCTATTTAACTATTGGGGAGCGCAATAACTTCATTAATTATTATTAATTATTTAATTTATTATTAATTTATTAGATTGGTTTTTTCCTTAAGTTCTAAGATTCACTTCTGAATGAGTTATCTATCAGAAAATCTGCATCTAACATTAAGTACTAACTCAAGTTTAAATTATTTTTATTATAATTCAATTTTAGCAAATGTGGGAGCTTCAAATCTGACTGTAGCAAAGAAGTCGATCTAAACGACGAGAACGAATCGACACTGAAGATGGCACAACGCCGAAAACGTTATGTCACAAAACCAAATTTGACAAGGGATGATGGAAAATCGTTCCAATATAAATCAAATGTCCACAATGTCGGAAAATCAAAAGAAAATAAAAATATTGTAGAATTCTCTTAATATTTTTCGTCGTAGTTCTCTGCTTTCAATTTTAATATGTTTACCAATTAACACCTTACATACGAGTATAATATAATAACAAAGAAATATTTTAAGCCAATGTTATTAAACTCCAAATTTATAAAAACTAAAAAAGTTTTTAAATAATTTAAAAGCAGAAAAATGTTATGAGAATATAAATTTATAAAATTTGTAAAATATATATTTTTTTATAAATTTTGGGTATAAGAATATATGTACTAGGCAAATTTCTGTATTAAAAACGAATTATGTTCAAGTTATTTTTGAACATAATAAAGACATAAGTATACCATTTCCATATAAATTGTCTTAAAAAGTTCATTTTCTTAAAATATAATAATAATAATAAAATAATTTGGCGCTTTCTCTATATAGCTCAGTGTTTGGCCGATGTTCTACCACAAATGGAGGGACCTACAATTCTGTGCCGACTCCGAACGGCAGATGTATTTTGTAAGAAGCTTTTTCATGGCAGACAAATTCTCGGAAATTTGCCATAGCCGACCGAGGGATGCATTTCAGAGCTTTTCAGCGGCTCATGTGGAAACATACTGGACTGCTTATATTGCCATTTTATAGGTTTTAAGTTCTACAAGTTCAATGCTTGCTTATCAGGTTAGGCTCTCACTTACAACTTTTTGTTGCTTTTTTTGCTCATTTTTAATAGGATCCAGCTGACAAATAAACCTGACTGGGTAAACTATTCTTAGAAGTCTTAAGATATATTCTGTAACATTCTTGAACTCTGATTTGAGCCTAAATATCGTAGTGAAATATTAAACCAGATAACCCTTCACGCTTGTGCATCAATACATACGAGTAATATATCCCAATTATATTTTTAGGTTTTCCCTTTTGCTCTGATAAACCTTTACATACTTGTCTACAATTTCAAGTATGATTATAATCCTTAAATGGTTTATGTGCTAACTGTGACATACTACGTGTATCTAATGTATAACTTATTCCAAGTTATATTTTTTCCAATGCTTAGCACATGTCTCTAAATATTAAGGAATTTGTTAAGAGTACCGGAAATGTGTACAAGATTATGTAGACATCTCTCCCTTAATATGGCGTAGAAACATGGATGATATTTATCAGCGATGTAAAGGCTGCGAGTGCTTTCGAGAGAAATTTATTCGCAATATTTATGTCCCTGTTTGTGGACGACTGGAACTGAAGAATATAGAATAAAGAACTATATAAGGTGTACAATGTTATAGAGATAGGCAATAAGGTAAAGATTCAACGACTGCGATGGCTTGGGCATGTCGTTGGTATAGAGGATGACGATCCGGTGAAAAAATCCAACGAAGGCCAACGTGCCCACGAACACACTGAAAGGACAAAGTGCAGAAGGACCTGTTTTCATTTGATATTTTTAACACTATGTAACATCAAAAACATTACCATTAGAAATCAAGACAAATCATGGGTGCCGAAAGCGTCTTGTGGCGTGAACGCAAAAATCACGTAGACGACTGTTACTTCTGTTTAACAACTGTGTTTCAAAAAAATCAAAACACTCGGTGAAGTATGCTATTGTGTCATCAGTGTCAATGCCGCTACCACATTCATAGAAAAATTTACCAAAGAAAAATCTGAAATATTAGGTTCGATGTTAAAACAATGGAATCTATTGCAAACTGGAGTTACAATTTCAGCTTATCGAAAACGTCACATTACCTTAGCTACCTTTTATTCAAAAGAAGATGGATTAAGCGCTGATTATGCATACTTCGCACAACTTTCGCATAACTTTTGAAGTGTCAAATAAAATCTGTTCAATGCATTTTACCTGTATCCGATTACCCAGAAATTAGCACAACTTAATAAAAATTTGAAGTCTGTTGAATTTTGATTTGCTAGCGTTTTCCTTAAGTGACATTTCAATTGCAGTGCTACCAATACTAATGCTTTAACAGAGTTGTATGTAAAGGTGTTTAGGGATATTCACAACTTTCTCATTGTTAACATGTGAATTCTTATATTATTTGTTTTATTTTCTTCAAAAAACCAAATAAATATAGCTGAAATACAAATACTAAAAATATAAGGTTGACCATTTGTATTTTCGTCGAAAGTACGAAATATTTTTGAATATGGAAAGGAGTGTAGAGAAAGAGTTCACCAAATGAGTATAAAATATTGTTTTAAGTTATTGTAAGAAGTTTTTGCTGGAGTTGAAATTAAGTTTTATTTGTTAAGTTTTTTTTGCTATGCCGCCGGTTGTCGTTGGTTTTTAATTTAATGTACAATCACACAATTTTCTTTTATGTCCGATAACGTTAACGAATTCTAAATTCGGATTTGAAAATACATGTATATTTGGGTTTGAGCAAGGCATATTTAACAGGTAACCTCGTTAAAGTTTATAATTTGATTTTATTCATTTATCTTAATTGTTATACTTTATTTTCATTTAATAAAACCAAAAATATTTGTTTACATTTGATTTGTGATTTTTAGTGAAGAAAACATTTTGTGCAGTTTGCTCATGAAAGGAATGAATATGTTGTACATATAGTTGTGTTATGTATTTTTTGCCCAATTAGAACGGTGCGTTATCAGCTCGTAAAAGGCGGTGTTTCGTTCTTTAAAGTGTCGCCAGAGCCACACCGAAGGATTGCTAACAAGAGAGCTTGTGGGATCACGTTTACGATAACAATGTGGTGTTCATGGACTATTTCGCCTTGGATTTGAGGGAATATTTTATTTGCTAATTCCTTGTAAAAAATAATTAAGCCTGCTTTAAAATTTTATATCAAAATGCGTTTACATATTCTTCACAAAGATCAGCTGTTTTTGTGCGCATAACGTGAATGACCCTACTACGGTAATAGCCATTTATTATTGTTTGACGGTTGGCAGGGCTGATAAGTTTGGTTGTGCGAAGCATAATCAACATTAAATTCGTATGTTTGTGCGAAACTCTCAAACGTTATGCGTAAGTTGTGCGAAGTATGCATAATCAGCGCTTTAGTGTTCTGCAATAATATTGATGGATTCATGTCAGCATTTGGTGATGAACACGGTGAAAAATTTTATCAAGAAATTGCAGAGTACGAGAAGCGTTATCAGGGTAGATGGGAGCCAGCCATGATTGCCGACTATTAAGAGGGATACTGCTATTACTGACTACAAGAGGAAGAAAGCCAATCGTTAAAAAAAATTGTTTTTTTTAATGTAGAATAACAATTTATGTCACCGCTTCATATCATTTTAAGTAAAATCAATAAATGCGTTTCACTACTAAACTTGACGTGATAGAACAATTTTATTACAATATTTTAAATAGTTTTAAGCTGGCGAATCATAGTTACATACTGTGAACCCAGTGAAAAAAAAAATTTTACTTTGTTGCATAGTGTAATTGGCGTAACCTAGCGATGTAAAGAGTGAACTGGCAAAGTTTTTTCGTATTGGCCCAAACCGTATCATTGTTGTAGTGTCATACATGAAATATACATTTTCTGAAAGAAATGTATTTGTTTCGAGTGCTGTAAAAAATTCTTACCAAAATTGTTATTTAAAATAATTTGAAAATTTGGCAAGAAAACGGAAAAGAATTTTTGATTTCTAAGAATTTTTCCAAATTGATAATATCTAAATTATGTTTTGCAAGGTACTTTTATTTAAAAGGCCTCTTCCCCGTCAGTGTGGAACTTTAACCAGCACTAAACCTCCTACCGTCATGTACCGTTCCGTCAAGTATTTGTATGTATGTGTGTAAATATTTTATGATATTAGAAAACATTCCTTTAAGTAATTCAAATAATGGTACAACAAATCAACTGACTTCTTCAAGGTAATTAAAACTTTGTAAATCCATTGCACAAATTTTACTTGCACATTAAATTACAAAAGCCGCAAATTTGCATTCACCCGGAAACCAATCACGGCGTACAATCAAGGTAAGACCGTATGATTTTCCTCAGTCAAAGAGCGCGCGAGCGGCAAGAATTTTAGCGGAACAAATGGCGAGCAAAGAATAAGACTAGCGACTAACAAACGAAGCAGCCAAAACATTTTTCCACTTCCGTGTTTCTTTTAAACGAAGGTGAGTTGTAGAGTGACTGGACCGAAAATGAATTGTGCACACAATCCGCCTACCCATAAACCAAGAAGTCCACAGCCAAGGCGAATCTATTGCCAGCTCGGCCAAAACAGTAGTCGCTTGCCACTACGCCAACGTCACTGACACGTTTATTTAGTCTTAAATATGCATTAATTCAGGCAGCCAATTCGAGGAATTGCCACCACATCCCCACCGCAGCGGCAACGCTTTCACCTCCACAGCCAGCAGTGGATTCTACTTCGTAGCTGATTCTTCATCTGTTGTACTGATGCTGTTGTTGTTGGCAACAACCACCAGCTGCTGGACGTCAGAGCAGCAAGCACCAATTCGATGGTAGTGCACAATTTCATTGCCAACTTACTTACCTTCCTCCCTTCCTCCCTGGCACTTTTCATGCTTTCATGGAAATGCTCATAGATACACGCACACACACTTGGCGACAAACAAACAAATATACGAAAGAAATCAAGAAGCTCGAAATTAAATTAAATTCGCTCAGTTTACTTAGAATCATAAGTCTGACGGGGTGGGAAGGCGGTGCTGTCCGACTGTGGGCGGGGTACGCGAGTGCCTGTTGTGAGTTCAATGCGGTTTTGTGTGTTGAACGCTTGAAGATACTTAGCGTCGCGACGACTGACTGTCACCTTCAGTGGCGCTGCTGGAAAAGGTGGATAGGTAGGTAGGTAGGTGTGACGACATTCACTTGCAGCGTCTTAAAAGTGAAAGAATTATTAGCGTTGTTGTTGTTGTTGTTGTTGCTGGCAATCAAGTATCATAATGGAGCGAAATAAGTCAGCAGCAAAACTCAACGAAACGATATCGAAATAAAAGCAGCAGAAAAGAAGTACACCAAAAATAAATAGAACAAACAAATAAGTACTTTTATATACACAAACATACATACATACATATCTAAAAGTTGCAGGCGAACTCCTACCAACTTGTATGCTTGTATGTACGAACATAGGTAAAATGTACAAATTGGTGTGTAAGTGCTGGCGGGAATTGAGGTGGGGCGGCGGTGCTGTGGTGTATCATTGGAATTAAGATGCCATGATAGCGGAAAAATGTTAATGCAAAAAATGTTGTAAGATTTTTATTTGTTTGTATGTAAGTCAGCGAGTAAGTATGTAAGCTCGTAAAAGCAATGAAGACAATCTGCTTTTGGAGCATTCGCAGGGGTATTACGAATGTACTTTGATTGTTATTTATTCAGTTGTGGATGCAAGCTTTTTTTGTGGTGTGGAGTCTTCTACTCAACGCATTGGCGTAGATAGCTGCAGGTCATGACATGATCAAATTGTTACTTCCGTAATTATTATTTTTAAGTTCAGAAATAACCAATAAAGGAAATGTACACTTAGTCGTGTAAATTCTTCAAACTACATTGAAACATGCACCAAGATCAAGCTAAGTCAGAATGCGTGTAAGTAGATCGAATTTTACAAACTTCAGCAATAACTACGTCCAGTGTGATTTCAATGTAATGGTGCATCGCAAGGATACCTAAACTATTCAAAACATACTACAGCAAAATGTGTATGAAACGAATGTAAACTTTACACTTTTTTTGTCCTGCATTTTAGTAATTGAAAATCACCGATATTCACAACTTTTATCCCATTTCTTTACATTATCTCTTTCCGTTTCAAACGAGAAAAAGTATTTTCTAGGTTGGAAGTAGAAACCGGTAACTTAGCTTTAATTTGCGATTGCCGTCTTGAAAATTTGTATAAGAGCAATGATTCAAAGACTCAAAGAATTCATAAATGTTTATAGAACTAAACGGTTTTAATAAAATCATCAGTCTACTTTTTACTTTCACATGATTCGTACGTAAAATGGGCCTTGTATTATCTAAGCACGCGTTCGTGGTTGATGAACCTTTATTCAGGATTCATGATGTAGAAATCCAGAAATGAATTTAACACTTTCGGGCGAAAGTACTGCTCTATATTCTCATACTCAGAATTTGCACCATGAGCCGTATACCAATGACTCTATTTCATATATACATATATACATATATATATCTAAATGTGTATATAAAAACTAATGTTTGCTTGTTGGGACCACACATTCGTATTCGTTTCATCGAGGGTAAGGTTTATAGCTTTAATTTGAACAAGGTTGTCACCCACTTCAGAACTCAAATTTAAATAATTTATACTTACAAGTAAGTGATATGAAATATAAAATTATGGAAGTGTCCCGGATTGTATTGGTTGCCATTGTGTTCGTTAAGTCTAGTTTAATTAAAGTATACCTAAGTTATATCAAATATACAAAATATGGGTGTCAAACAGTGTGAACCGGCGGTGGAAATTTTCAGAGAACGGACACCTCTTTAAAAAGGCGAATTTAATTCAAAATACACTTTAGTTACGTGAAAGATTAAAATATGAGTGTCAAACAGGTTTTTTGCCCAGCGAGTAAACGGTTTAGAGCTATATGTTGCAGAGTGTTGCCACCTGTTTGAAGAGTAGAATTGAAATAAAATATACTTAAGTTATTTGAAATATTTATAAGTATGTATGTATATGAGCGTCTAACGATACGTATCAGCGATGTAAATTTTTTCAGTTATATTTGATAAAGTGTTATAAATTAGGAGAAAGTCTACACTTACATTTTAGTAAGTGTTGTCACCGGGTTAAAAAGGGAATGTAGTTGTATGGAATAATGAAATATGCGTAGCGAAGGGTACGTTTCGTTGAGGGAAGGTATTTATCAGCAAAAGCAATTAATGGATAGATATGAGCAGGACAGTGACTGCTGGAAGTTTGTAATTTTAACTTAATTTCCAATTTTTTTTTGTGGTTTCGTACATATTTAAGTCTTTCGACTCGTAATCTCTTCAGTTTAACGCATAATCCTTTAGCCTGGTCCATAGCTATGATATTTTTTTTATTCAAAACAACACCTGCCACAAGACGATTTACATTTCATAGAAACCATTGACACCGCAAGCTACTGAACTTTTATCGACCAGTCTAGTAAATTCCTTTTCTTGAATGACTAGCGGAATTTTACTGGGTAGATATTCGAATTTCATTAAAGGATGACATAAGATCCCTAGGTCGTTCGGTATGGACTTTAAGCTATTGTCGAGTAAAGGTTTTTGTCTAACAATTTTCTGTGAGTTTGATAAAAATTCTCAATTGGTTTGACATAATCTTATTTACGTGTATTCTAATGATATATACCTGCCGTATCCAGTAAAAGCCACTGTTTATTGTTAAAACATTTTTTCTCAAAAATTCACTCATTCAACAAAGTGATATAAAATGAATAAAAACTTTCACATGCCAAAGTTTTGTTTTTTCCCAACTCTATTTGTTTAATGCAATCATCAACGACGAATTAGAATAACTTTTGAAAGTAAATAGCCTTAAATTTTTGAATAAAAATGCACACCCACTCCCCGAAAATATCGCTGGGACCTTAGAAATTATTTTACCATTCTCTATTAGCTCAAATAGCAGTCATGTAGAAATTGTCTTGAAGAAGCCAAATAATGTTATGCCAACATATACGTATAGAATTACTTAGGTAAACCGCTCAAATGCAATTACCTAAAAAGTGAACGAGTAAAAGGTAGCATAAATTACAGAAATTCTATTTTGTTTCGCCTTAAACATACATAACCAACAACAAAAAGGCAAGCAAACTAACACACAGCAAATACTTTTTACGTGACATTGACAAACAAAAGGATTCAATTGAGCCAATGAGCTTTTCTGGGCAAGCGAACAACATCACTCTTTGCATTGTTTTGCTTTCGTTAAGCTATCTTTATTTACTCCAAAGACTCTTTGTTGATGTATGTATGTATATGTACAAGCAAGTAAGTATCAGTAAGATGCCAATCTATCAACATAATTGATTACATTCGATTAGTAACCAGTTTTCAATGGCTGTAAATATTTACAACCGAATAAGTGAAATAGTGCGATGGAGTCGCATTCAGTTAGTGAGCAAATGGCTGAGTGAGTGGATGAGGAGAAAAGTGGAAGGAGAGTTTGTAAGACAGTGCACTTGCTTTATTTGTATCGGTGTGTCCATTGTGCGTTTGCACAAATCGCCGATTAATTAAATATTTACCCGAGCTTTTATGTAGTTTGAGCAAATGATTCTTTGAGTCAATGAGATGTACTTACACAAAAGTGGCTTGAGAGCCTTTAGGGAGTCGCACATGGTGGAAGAGTGGGTTTATAGAACTAAGTAGTACATTTGAATCAATTAATCTGCTACTTTAAGATACTAATTTATGAATGTAACTGAGATTGTTGCAGGAAAAATTAGCTTTGCATAGAAGTACATAAGCGAGGAATGAGTGAGTGGCTGAAGGGTAATTTATTTATTGAGCAACTTCAAATTTAACAAATTTTGCTGCTTTTAATGAGGTGTGATTTTGTGGTAATTCATCCATTCCGTAGAGGGTCTTAAAGCGTTAAATTATATGTATAAAATGACTAAATGGGTTAACGATGCATAAAACTTTAAAGGCAGAAACTAGCAAAGAAGTTTGAGTGGGAAGCAAATTCAGGACATATACAAAATAATGTTTTAAAGCTCGTATGCTGCTTTTATGTGCATATGTACAGTAACGGAGATATTATTTGCAACAAAATCTAAATTGACATAGCTTGCGATTTATATTCGTTCATTTATTTTTGATAAATTTAATTTAAAATTCTTAAGTTGGCTAAGAACTGCCGTCGATTTTTTAGAGTTTTTTTTCATCAAAGGTTTTGAGCATATTCTTCCATTTAAGGTATCATCACAATCATATTTTATATGGAAGAAACTGGTCAACACCCTTGACGAAAAAAAATCGAATAAATCAACGGTAGTTCTTTGCAAACATAAACTTGCAGTGTGAAATTAATTGGGCGAAAAAACTGCATACCCAGAATTTTCCTAAAAGTCCTGAATAAAAAGTTCAAAATTTTGATGACAATTTTTAAAATTTGTTAAATTTTTGCGAATTTGGTATAAGCTTAGGAACTTTTTTTTATATGGTTTCGATTATAAATTCTAAAGAATTTGAAATGAAAATTATCAAAAGTAAATGAACGAATATAAGCGGCAAGCTATGTTATTTTAAATTTTGTGGCAAATTATATGTCCGATACTGTATGGGTACATATGCAACCTTTGCCAAATATCTGAAATATAAATATACAGCAAAATGTCAATGCGCAGTTTCCACTTGGTTGGCGCACTTTAGCCACACCTGTTTTTCCCCAACCACCGATTTTCTTTTAGTTTTACTATGAAAAGCAAAAAAAAAAAATTATAAATTGGAAAGAGCATATGCGAACCGCCAACACGCGCATGGTCTTCTTTAATAGACCCATAGCTGCAAAAAAGAAAAAAATACACGCATATTACACACATAACAACAGTACTATGTATTTTCCAGGTCACAGGTGCTTTGTCCAGTTTTAGACTTAAGTTATAGCGCAGCGGTACAAACAAATCCCTTTCGTCCTCCACTGCGTATACGTTGCTGTCCTGGCTTCGGCTAAAATGTGTTTTTTTTTCTTTTAACATTTCATGCTTTTTTATTTGGCGTATTCGTGTGGAAAATTTATGAACGGTGCACATTCGCCGAATTTGCAGCATTTTGCTATAACAATACTTTTTCGACTTTTATTTATTTTTTATAAGTTGTCGCTTTTTTTTTTTTGATTTATTTTTTTTCGTTCGGTGCCTTTTAATATGTGTTGCTGACAGCTCTAACTGGCAGGCGAACTTGGCATTTTGCTGATGTTTGCGCTTTAGACTGGCCGCTTGGCTGGCTGGCCGGCTGAATGGGCAGCTTGAAAGGCTATTGTGTAGAGCTTAGGCTGCACCAACACGCACAGCAACTCATACATGTACGAGTATATGTATGTATGTATGTGTATTTATAGAAATAACTAATTCTCACATAAGTTTGTGTGTTCATACTTGTAGTTGGGTGTGTGCGTTTATATTTTTCTCCTTTTGTTTAGTATCCTAAAACTCTTGCATTCTGACAGCAACGGGTGTTATTTGTATTGTATCGTACTTTTAAAAGGCATAATAAAATCATTCATGTTTAAAAAAGATAAAAACAGAGCCCTAAAAAATATTTTACCTACGCAGGCAAAGTGTAAAAGTTATAAATTTCAAACAAGGATAAGCGGCGGCAATAAATATAAACGAATAATTTAAAAGTTTAGTTTCGTTTCTTATTTATGGTGTAGTTTTTTAAAATTTTGCAGAAATATTAGTTGTTTTAGTTTAGTGACCTGAAATTTAGATATAGTATTCTGAGGAGCCCCCACCAAGTTCTTAACATGCCGGGCAGGTTAGTTAAATACACTTACTCTCTATTAAAATACAAGACTCTGTAGCAGAAGGAAATACCAAATTATTTGTAAGTCTAAGCAAAAATATCACATCTGTTTCATCCTAAAATTAGCTGGATTTCCCCTGAAAAAGATTACAGCCAATCACAAGAATCTGCTGAAAGAAATGCCCCAGTCCGATCTCCTCGACTCAGATTTTCTCGAATTCCAAGATACAAGCTGAACTAAAACACTAGGAATAAAATGGAATGCTCTCACAGATACATTCTCATACTCAGTAGACCCGCTCCCAGACGCACAAACTGCTACGAAACGGCAGATTTTGTCATCTGTCGAAAAATTTGCGACCCGGCAGGATGGCTATCGCCCATAACACAGTGTTACAAAATGGAAAAAATTGAATGAACTTTTAAAGTGACATATTGGAAATTGTTCACCTGGTCGAATATAACTCAAAACGGTTTTTGGAAAATTTGTAACACCCTCAAAATCTTGCTTTACCGTTAAAAAACCGTTCTTCGGAAGTGTACGCGCTAATCTTTTCATTACTTGGCCAATTCTTTACCGATTTTCAATATGAAATATGTTTTGGAAAGGTAAGGATTATACCTTTGATTGAGATATAAAGATCTATTTTTTGAGCTAGCGTGTTGTAAGTTTTTATTGGGTAAACTTGGAAAATTTGTTTTTTCTTCAAATTTTTCTACTTTGACCGCATTTTATTGCAGTATTTTACTAAAAATATATCAAGTATGAGGAATTATTTTGAAAGTACATTCATGTCCAAAAATTTTGAGTGCTCATGCAATGAAATCGGACAAAAATTGACGAAGCTATTAAATTTTTTCTGCTATTAAATAAATTTACCTTGCGAAAAGTTTTTTTTTTTTAATTTTTCTACTTTGACCGCATTTCATTGCGTTATTTTACTAGAAACATAGCAAGTATGAGGAATTATTTTAAACACATTCATTTCCAAAAATTTTGAGTGGTCGTCTAATAAATTTACGCCGTCAATTCAACCTTGAGACCACTTCGCAATTATATTGTGTAATAAGTGTGGTAAAATGGGTGATAGGCGCAACAAATTTTGTTACGCCTGCGGTCTATTTGTTGATAAGAAATATCGGTTCGATTTAAGAACAAAAAAAGCTGTGGTTGAAGCGTTCAACCTCTTTTTCAGTTGCTCATACGTGGAAAGTGCTTGGTATGAACCCGAATATATTTGTTCGATGTGCTGTACAACATTAAAACAATGGAAAACCGGTAAATGCGATGACTAGCGTCTGCCGTTTGTGACTCCTATGGCTTGGCATTATCAAATATACCACAAGCCGGAGGATTGCTACTTTTGCCAAACAAAAATCACTGGTCACCACTATAAAAGTCGCCACCTCATAGAATATGCCAATGTGTTGACTGTATCGAAACCGATTCCAAGAGGAAAACAAGATCAGCGAACTAAAGACAAAAATCCAGCTACATTTCCTGATTCAAGCCACAAATCTTCTAATGAGGTAAATGACGAACCGTACCTTCCAACCAAAGCAATAGAAACGGAACGTCATTTCGTGTCAAATCACGATTATTGTGATCTTCAAATTGGCAAAAATAATGTTCTCAATATTGCATTAGTTAAGCCTGATGATATAATTTTGCCGCCATTGCATTTAAAATTGGGGTACATAAAACAGTTTGTTAAACGACTCGAAAAAAACAGCGAGGCTTTTCTACACCTGAAACTTGTATTCCCCAAGTTGAGTGACGCCAAGATTAAAGAAGGTACTAATAAAAATTTCCCAACAAGAATTCTTCAAAAAGAATTCATCCTAATTTATTTTTACATTTTGATCATGAATTACAGGCGTTTTCGTTGGACCGCAGATTCGTAAGATTATGACTGATGATGACTTCATAAAAAAATTGAACCCAGTAGAGAAAAAAGCATGGCTGAGTTTCATTTCTTTGTGCCGAAACTTTCTTGGAAACACGAGAAGTTCAAATTACGTTGAGGTGGTCCATGAATTTTTGGATGCTTATGGAGAAATGGGATGCAACATGTCTATAAAAATTCACTTTTTGCATTCTCATTTGAAATTTTTCCCGGATAATCTTGGTCAATTCAGCGACGAACAAGGTGAAAGATTTCACCAAGAAATCTCCAACATTGAAAAACGGTTTACAGGAAAGAACCAAGTTAGGATGATAGCTAATTACTGCTGGTCACTCACACGTGAAACAGATGACTCGTCTTATAAACGCAGAAGATCAAGCAAACGTTTTTAGCTATAAAGTTATTTAGCATTTTAATGATTAATTTTTTTTATTTTCAGTCACAATAAAAATTTGAAGTTGAAAGATAATCAAAATGTATGAATTTTTAAATATGGTCATCATCTAAAATAATTTAAATAGTAATAACTCTGTCAATTTCCAACCGATTTTCGATTGAAATAACTTAATCGACGCAGTACTAAATTCACTTTAATAATATTGTCTTTGATAGGTACCTTTCTGAATTAAGACTATCGTAAAATCGTAGTCAAAGTTTCAAAATTAATTTTTTTTTATTAAGTTGCGATTTTTTTTCTCTGTAGCTTCGTCAGTTCTCGTTTGATGAGTTATACGCCATTAAAATAGTGATTTGTCACCTTTCAAAATATATAAACAACTTTTGAATCGGATGAAAATTCGCAAAGATATTGATGATTGACTAGCGAATGACCTCAAAAACAGTTTTTTGGCCCTAAAATGAGATTTTGGGGGTGTTTCGCAAATTTCAAGTATACAGTTTTTCTTAGTTTTATAAGGCCTAACGCCTAGGCTAGGTCTCTTTCAAAGTTCATTTTCAGTGTTACACAGTGTAATGATAGCAGCGAAAACTATTCTCCAACAGCTCTGGATGGAAGGAACAGAATGGGACGAAACTGTCAAACCCACCTCACTTCTCAAATGGAACGCATTCCTAAAAAATCTTACAGCAATCCAAGAAATTAAGATTCCACGTTGGGTTCAGTTCAGCCCAAATAACTCCATTCTGAAAAGGCATTCTGCGCTTGTGTGTATCTCAGAGTGTATCTCTCTCACTTACTCGTAGCAAAAAGTAAGGTGCAGTCCTACTCTCTAAATTAGTAAAACCGATCCAATCACAACTGGATCTGCCATCCCATGAACTAATTTTGTGGACAGATTCTTCAATCGTGATAGCCTAGTTGGAAAAAGCGCCATGGATGTGGAAAACATAAGTAGCAAACAGGACATCCCAGCTCCTGCAAACCGTCAGCAATATATCGATTTTAGTTTTGTCTTAATTTTACAGAAATGTTTTTTTTATCTTAATTTTGTACGGACAAACAAATTTATCCAAATTTTTACTCAATATGTCTCATCGATGAGAGGAAAAATTAGGAAATATTATAAAGAAACGATTTTAAGGGGGACCCCGCAAAATACTCACCGGGCTCAGATTTTCTCTTGGTGGCCCTGTTTGTAATATGCTATATCGGGCAACAAATGAGGATTTTCGAAATGAAAACGAAATCTGCGGTACTTAATAATATTAATAATTTGATTCGAATTTGAGACCTCAGTGGCATACCGAGTTACATATATCACAAACAGCGGTACTTATGTCACAAAACAATTATTACTTTCAATGAAATATGTGTATACTACATTAACACTGCACTAAAACTGCTGATATCTGAGATTTTACGAAATCTCTCAAATCCAGTCAGATTTCTCAATTATTTTCAATATTTCAATTTTTTGGATTACAATGAGATTTAAACGAAATCTGTTTGGAATCCCCACTTTTATAAAATCAGCAAACTTTTAGATACTAAAAAGTTCAACGAAAATGTATTAGAAAGATTTGAACAAATAATATCGAACTCTCATATTTACTCGTGTTGTGCGTTTGGTTTCAGTTATTTATTATATAGTTATAAAGTTTTCTGATAAACATAGTTTTCTTTTTTTTTTTAAATTTAATGACGAATAATCAAATAATTAAAAATAATCTGATTATAGAGTAATTTATTTTATTAATTATTTTATTTGCTTAATGGCAAATAAGTAATAATGATTGTTTTAAATAACAATTAATTATTAACTGCCGCGTTTTGTAAGAAAATTAAAATACTCATTAAAATTAAAAGAAGGCAGAAAAATTAATAATTTTTAATCAGAATGACAATTTAACAGCTCTATTTTAAGAAATGTACGTAAGTAATTGATAAAGAACATATATACATATAACAACAAGCCTTTAGTAGTTATTATTATTTAAGTTTTAAACATAGCTGATTTCTAAAGATATGTGTGATTAAAAAGTATTTTCGTGTGTCACCTTTAATGTATCTAAAATTTTATATTAGTTATAAATGTAATTTGTAAATAAAATATCTCTCAGAAGCAATTTATTAAAATGCAAGTCCTTGATATGTTAAATACGAAAGGAATTGGATTTCTAAGTAAAATTAAATACCTTTTTGTGCAAAGAAATAGATGATAAATTGCTTGCGTAGTTATGAATATAAGAAAATAAATACTCGAAAATTAAACTTCTAAAGAAGTATGAAAATACATACATACATACATGCATACATATATATTTGTTTGCTCAGACTAACATAGACACTTTGCTTACATGTGATACTTAATAATTATCTACATATAGACATATGACGCATACTACATGTTTACTACATATGTATGTATATAAGGAGCGCATTATTAGGGCTGAAGCAAGAGAAGCTAATATGCTTTTGGACAGACAGGCAGACGAGAGAAAGTCACAATGATTGATTGCCTCCTGTAAAGACTGATGCACATATGTATGTACATACGCGCAGAAATGAGCTTCAATGCAGATATACATATATACTGATGCTTTTGTATTAAATGACTAAAATACAAGAATACCAACGACACATAGTAAAAGCGTAGATGAGCACAGGAATTTACTAAAACTCAAATATTACAGAGTACTCGTATTTAAATTTAAGTTTAAATAATTTAAAGACTTTTTGATAAATGCAGCTTCAAACTAATTTAATACAATTGGAATGGTCTAGGTTAGGTCAAATGAATAATTACTAATAATTAATTAGTTTTTATACTTAAACGATAAGTAGGAGTAGAAGGAAAACAGATGCTCATATATTAATAATAGAAATACGCTGTGAAACTTAAACTGAAAATGCGCTAAATCTACGTCATCGTGTAGACAACAATGGAAACATTACTATTTTGAACCAAAGTCATTAATAGTATTCAATAAATAAGCTTGGTAAGACAAAGCATAACTAAATCGTCTTCCTCGGACCGATACATGTACAGAAAAAAATTAGCCACCTTGGATTTTCAGGTACGCCCTAGCCCTAGGTCAGGCAGACGGCGTATTGTACACATTCTCCACTTCAATCACGTTTCACTACTTAACCTAAAAACCCTGTCAGTGCACACCTTTGCGGCACTTCAATATTCGACGCCACAAAATATCAGTTTATGTACTCAATTACAATATCATTTCCAATGAATTTACTTACCACTTAAACCAGTTACGATTTTGTTATGCAGATTCCATAGCCAAAGTGTATAAATATCCGATAAATGTATATTTGGGTGTGGGTCTCCAAACAGTTATGGATACAACCGCTGCATCGCCCGCAAATCAGACGTCACACGAACGAAGCGCTGAGATAATCACTTTAGACTAGCATTTAATGTAGGAAAATCGTTACGTAACATAACAAAAAAAATAATTGTACTATTGTGTGGCGTACCACGAACTAACCCAAAACACATACACGCGCACAATATTCTAATAAAAGCAGCAAAGGAAAGGTGTGAGTTTGACAGCCACATCCGGTTGGAATAAATGAAGAAATTGTCGCCGCTGACGGTTGGCGCCACACAGCCGCACTGCCGCACTGCAAACGGTGTGCGTTGATTATAACGCTATTGGGCTTGGCTCCAAACTGGAGCGGAATTTTTGCGCCACTTAAGTGGCAACCATGCCGTGCAACATCAGCACTCTTCTCGCAACACACACAGTTCAGGTTGCGCTTCATTCGAGTTATCGTCCTGCCGGCCGTGGAGCCTGCGGTTGTGCGGATGTCTGACAGCGCGTACGTGATGTGAAACTTAATGTTTCAATTAAGTAGAGGTGAATGTGTGTGTGCCAGTGCAGGTTGTAAGGTGACATGGTTGGCGGCGTGTAGCCAGTAAGTGGAAGGTGGAAGGTTAGCGCACTATCATATCATGCACACAATCACACTTTCGCTTTCGTAAACAATATCTACAGATAGTCAAGAGCGCTCAACGTCTCGTACCTACCCACTATGTCAGCACTTATCTGGATAAAAAGTTTTTATAATGATCTGCTTTTGGATATCAGCATGAGTGCGCGTATACCCGCCGTATTACACCTACTTGCTACGGCCCAAACCTGCAGAAATCCTTGAGCGAACCTCTCTGACGACTGTTTGCACTGCACGTATTTATGCTACGTTTCTGTTCTGTGGTTAACTCTAAAGTGCTTTGCAAATTTTTACTCACTTTTCGTGTTGTTTGTACTCAGTTCAGTTCGGTTTTTATATGCTCAAGTGTTTTAATGTAATCCACAAACGAGAAACGAGATATAAAGCACTTTAGTTAATTTGTTTACATAGTACTTGCCACGTTTTTTTTTGTTTTTGCTTTTTTTTTGGTTTACGTATACCTTTGGGGGCTTACATGGACACACAGATAATGTACCTATAATTGGGAATAGCAATTTTATCAAGTTTTAAATATAATCAGTGAAATTATGTAGATTTGATGAGGGCAAAGTTTTCGCACATTTTTTTCTATATCCGATGGAAGTGTTGCAAATGTACATACACGTATACATATGTACGGGTATATGTGTTAGTGGGAAAAAATTCCTTGTATCGTGTTACTAAAGCTGTACTGACTTAAAGTGACAGGCGTGCAATGGTGTGTGTTAATTAAAATAGTTGGCGAACCTGCAAACACCAAGAACCCTAAAATGCATTTTCGCGGGCAGGCACCGCGGAAAAAGTATTTGGTGAAATTTCGCATTAAGATATAATAATATATAATATAATTTTGGCGCGTACACTAAACAGCTCAGTGTTTGGCCGAGCTTCTCCTACCATTTGTGGTGTGCATCTTTTATAGTATTATACCACAAATGGAGGGACCTACAGTTTTGTGCCGACTCCGAACGGCAGATGTATTTAATGAGAAGCTTTTTCATGGCAGAAATACCCCCGGAGGTTTGCCATCGCCTGCCGAGGAGTGACCGCTTTTAGAAAAAACTTTTTCTATTATTAAGATTTTGCTTGCCCTGACTGAGATTCGAACCTCGAACTCACCGGTAGATCGAGTTATAGCACGCACCGCTACCAACTCGACCACAGCGGCCACACATGTGGCCATTAAGATAGACTATGAAAAATAAGGATCTATGGAAATGTGGAATTTGCGCCGTCGACGCAGTATAACTAAAGCCCATCGTCAATAAACTGATTGCGACTTTAAACCTGGTAAATCTGCCATCAGATATACACAGTATGCCAAAGATCCGGGAAATTAGAATATACCCTCTCCAACTTTTTGTCGATTTCAAGGCCGCTTTCGACAGCTGTAATGCTTGAATTGGGTATCCAAGCAAAACTTATACGGCTTTGTAAAATGGTTTTGAGCAGCAACACCAGCTCTGTTAGAATTGGGTAGGTTCTATCTGAGCAGTTTGCCACCTAACGACTTTCCAGAATAAGTGAATCTTTGACGTGCAACTTATTTAATCTGTTGCTGGAGAAGATAATTCGAGACGCAGAATTTTTTTGTATATTTTTTTTTGGTTTTTTTTTGATATAGTCTCGTAACTAGATGAATGATCTTTTAATAGGAGAGACTACAATATTTCGTTTTTGAGGTGTTCTCCCGGCGTTGGTAAAACGGCTCTTCGATTTAACATCTTCCTCTCGTGCAGGGATGTTGAAAAACTTGTTTTTATGCAGATTAAAGTGAGCATCTAGCGCACTGGGTTGAGCGACAGTATTTAGCTGCGAAGATACTACAAGTCCGAGATCACCATTACAAAAACTATTATATTCGTTTACCAAACCCTCTGATAAATTTTATGTCATTCCATTGTTGGATACTCGCTTGTTCAAACTAGATGCAATTTATCTTTGATACTTTCTGCCTTAAATTTTATTATTTCAATACAACTCTGTAAGGTATGTTTAGTGAGTTATTTGTGTGTTTTATTCGATCTACCCTTTCTCTTTTAAATCATTTGAGGATTATTTTTGTTTAAAAAAATTAAAATTAAAAATTTAAAAAGTAAATGGCTATTAAATTCACTGTTTTCTGCAATTTCGGGATTGGAATATACTGATCCCGGTATATTCAGGAGTTGAAAAAGGCCGGGATCCCAGGATACCGGGATTTCGGGATCCCGAGATTGTCATGCCTAGAGAGAACTGATACAACCAGTTGAGAATAAATGCGGTAAGCACTGTTTTTGAATAGAAATCCACCACATTCATACCATAATCAAAATGATACTATTTTTAGCAACGAACGAATTTAAAGCCATTTAAATTGCTAGTGGAATCGGCTGTTAATCTACTGTACACCTAAGTTGGATAATATACACAATGTATGCACTAGGTTTTTTTATTATGAATATTTACAATATCAACTTCTGACCTCCTTAAAGTATTCTGCCGCTGAATGTTCCGTTAACTTTGGCAAGAGTAGAAAGTCTCAACGTAAGCAACGAATATTAAATGACACTGCAATTAGCAGTAATAAAATGGAAGCCAAAAATTACTTAATTTTCTAAACAAAAAACCAGTAACAGGAACTCTGGTAAAACCAATCTACATAAGCGCCTGAAATAAAAAGTGGGGGAGTGTGAGTAACTTAGAGAATTTGCGTATGTAATTTCAGTCTCATATATGGCATACAAATTTCGTAATTATATATTGAAATTAAACGAAAAATAACCAATTACACGCACAAGCAACAGCACCAGCATACAAAGAGCGAGTTGAGTGGACATGAGTGAAATTTTATGAGATACAAGCTATGGAAGATTTAACTATCTAACACAAAAGGAAAAGATGGGCATATAATTTTCATACTAGCAAATGAGAGTGTACGTATTTTGAAACCAAAAATGAAGGTGTTTGTGTGTGTGTGTGTGCATGCGTTGGTGATACGTGTGTTTTGTGTAAATAGCCGACTGAATATGCATGTATTTCGATTTTAGATCCCAAAGGTTAGATAAGAGCAATCTTTCTTTTAATTAATTTCTTCTCTTTCGTAATTTTTCTGCTACTTGATTGAGCTAAGCAAAGGATGCGTCAGCTGAAAGGACAAATTTGTAATGGTTGGTCACACAATATTTCCATCGAGTTTCAGTTACGTGTCCAGCAATGAAAATTTATTAAGATTTTACGTCGTATGCATAGTGGCATTTAAGTATTTGAGAATTTGTTAATTTATTGTATGTTAAGTTGTTAAGTCGAAACGTAACCTGACTACTAATTGCATAGTTAAGTGAAACTTTGATTTTGTATAACAAAAGCAATGAAATTTATTAGCTTTTGAAACAAAAGTTTTTAAAAGAGTAAAAGCAGAAGAAGTTAGTTGAGTTATATTTTATTTAATGAAGTGATGTTAGGGACATACTTGCAAACATAAGTACACACTTTTATCACATAAAAGCTACCCTGGTAGATTGAAACTGGTTTAGTTAGTAAATTACAATGCCAACAATGTCAAACGTTTTTTGTCTTTTTAGGCAATCAGCTGGTTTATTTGAAATGGCGCTGTCATAGTGAGCAGCCAATTTTTCCATTTAAAATTTTATATTTAATTTTTTTAAAGGTACTTTAAACACCCTTAGTGATTAATACTTGCTTTTAACTAGTTTTGCTATTATTTTTTACGAAATAAATTAGTTGTTTCTGGCTGACAATTCATATTAGCTGCTTTTGTTATGAGATGTGTGTGTAGCAAGTCAAACAACTATAGCACTACTTGATATTAACAGTCTGAATAATTTATTTTTCTGTATTAAATTTACGTTAGTGTTATTAAATAATTTTTTTTTTTTTTTTTAATTAATTTAAAAGTTCAATTTGTAATTTTTATTACTTCTACAAAATTTCTACAAAATTTAGTACATTTTAAAAAATATTTTTAGAACCATTGTAAGTGCACAGTTTTATATCGAACTCAACTTTAGCTTCTGCAACTTTGTGCAACTGAATATTTATGAAATACTTCAGAACTATTCCAGGATCATATCGTGGCAGAAATTACATTTACAAGATGTACCTCATAAACTTTGATAGCTTATGTCGTTATTAAAATGCAGTTATTTTGTTTTAATTAGCCTCAGTCAAAGTAAGTTAGTAAACGAGCTTTTGTTGACATATAAATCACTGGGTTGCAGAATGGCTCTCAAAATTTACTTTTTATGAATATTATTTCTGAGATTTTGGAAGCTGTGAGCGATAAGCTCGGATAAGTGTTTTATTGAACCCGAATATGTGCGCAGAATACTGCTGAACTTAACTTTAATCTTCATATCAATGCTTCAATCAACAAAGCTAAGGGTGTTTTTACGTTTGTAAAACCGATGGTCAAAAGAATTCAGTGACGCCTACAATACGAAAGCTCTTTTCACAACGTTATTGAGGCCAATACTAGAATATGGTTCCATCGTTTGGAACCCGCACTAGAACCCGGATAGAGTCAATTCAAAAACAGTTTCTGCTTTTTGCTTTATACTATTTTTAGTCAAGTTACTGACAGGCTTGACGTCTAGCCTACCTCTTCTGGCTGAAGAGAAGTGGAACGTTCCCTCCCGTATTTCCAGGCATTACCGGCCTCTTTTTCTGGAACCCTGCACAAATAATTTTGATTTAAACGAGCCACTCAGTTGTTAATGCCAGGACTTTAACTTTCACTCCGGTTCCTTTGATATTTCCGACTCACTTTTTTACATAAAGAATACCATACTTTTTACTCGCAATAGATGATGGATTACATACACATTTTCGATTTAAAACCACTTTTACTATCCAAATTAATTTAAATTTAAAATCAGCTGATGAACTTTTATTCTGTAGCTGAACAATTTTAGAGTCTTGACACCCAACAAACTCCTGCCTTTCATGACTCGGCATGCAAACAAAAAAAAACAAAAATTTTAAATCCGTAAAAACCGTTGGGATTATTATTATTATTATAAACATTCGAAAGGGACCAAACAGAAGTTAAGTTTGACAGAAAATCTAAGACCATACCTTTATACACTTATTTTTACTTACTATTATAAAATCCATGGCTAACCGATTTTTAAAAATATTGTTTTTTTTTAATAACAACCTCCCACTTTAATAAAAAATTAAAAAAATAAAAGCTCGACAAAGTTAATATTATGTTTACCAGCGTAATTAGTCTCAAAAATTATGAAATCATGTGGTGGACCACTCTCAGTAAATCTTTGTTGCATTGGCGAAAAGCTTCATGCTATTTTAGGCAAAGTGAATTAGAGCAATCGGTGTACGGAAACTAGTGAACAAAAATTTAACAGATTTGGTACAGATTTTCTTCAAAATAATTGTTCCTTAAAATAAAATGCTGAATAATAACTAAATGTTGCTTACAACTAAATTGTTAGAATTATTATCATTCGATGATTTCGATATGCTCGTATGTGTCGTTAACTACTTCAAATGGTAGTACCCAAGTTCGAATCATGAACCCCAATACTTGGTTTCAGAAAACATATCAAAATACTCCTTCCTTGGGTATCTCATTTCTAGAAATATGAGTCTAAAATATTTCGAAACATAGAATTGTTGAAATGCTTGACTTATGTATTTTTTAAGTAGATAGTGTAATAAACGCCAGTTTTTGCTAACGCAGATATGAAGACAATTTTTTATTTTAACTATAACTAAAGTAATATACAAATGTATGTATATTTTAATTTTTTTTCTTTACTAGCATTTCGTTGCCACAACCTTTGCTGGCGGCAACTCGTTTTCAATAGCAAACACAAATGACATTTACAAAGCCGAAGATTTTTGCGTTCAACCGCACAACAACTTGTTATACATGAGCCAGCAACAATTCTTGGTAGCACACCAACAACTCGTGCCGCCCGATGGCATACACGCCAAAACAGTAGATCCAACTTGCAACATGAACGCCCACACCGCCGCAAAGCAGCAACAAAGAGCAACACCTCTCCAATCAACATCGTTTTGGTCATCAAGACGATGGTTGCAGCAAAACCAATAACAGAAACAACAACAACACCAATCGTAAAATGATACTTAGCAATAATAACAACAAAAGTTACGCTTGCTGCAACAGCAACAACACCATTGCTCTCTAAACACTAAGGCAAACGCTGTACGCAATCTGTTTTTCGCCTCAGCCGCAGGAGTGACAGCATGTTGCTTGCGAGTTCTTGCAACACAACAGTTGGTATTCATTGTTGTTGTTGTTGTTCCTGCTTTCGTAGAACAATTTCATGCCATTTGGTGGATTTGGTTGTTTTACTGCTGCTGCCGCCGCCGCTTCCTGTGTGAATTTTCATTTTAGCCGTAATGGACTTTTCCGGTTTCAACGTAGCATCATTGCGGTGTGTTGCCGCTGCTGCGCCTCACTAAAGCTGCTGCAAAACCTCCTGACGCTGCTATTGCCGCTGGTATACGAGTATATCTTTTACTGTTTGTGGCGTCTCCTGTCTTCGGTCATTCCATCTTACCCATTTTCCCAATGCTCGTTGGCCGCTTTTGCCACTTTTCTTTGGTTTTGCTAAAGTTTTCCAATTAAGAATTCCATTCATAGTGCGAATGTTTACTGAGAGCGAGTAGGTTGTGAACACTTTTAGGCTATTTTAGAAATTTCGAATTTGAAAAGTTTTCCAAGTATCCATTTTCTTCGACATTTTTATTGGAAACTTGTCGTCAAAGCGGCGTTTGGCGGTGAGCGTGGCATTTCAAGTTCTGCTATTGCGGTGATTTTACTGATGTGAATCGCAAAATCTATTGGCAAAGTGATATCAATGAATTTCCATGGAAGTGGCATTGATTTGCAAGCGCTATTTCGTTTTTGCTTTGCGGTATGTTCATGTCAAAGGCGCATTCATAAACACTTAAAATAATTGAAGAAAATTAAACAGATTGAAATGCATTCAAGTATAAATTCATAAAAACATGAATTTACATATAATAAATGGATTTGGTTGTAATGAAAACACAAATTATGATTTGCCTTTAAAACTTTTTGAATAAAAAATAAATTCATTTTTAAATTCACTAAATTATTGCAAACTTGTTCAGGAATGAGACTATAAATTTACAAATTTGAATGAAGATGTTGGAATGGGTGCAACCCCCCCTAGGAATAAGTAAGATATTTTGGACCTCTTCGACTCCCGCTCTGCAGCATACCAAAAGATTCGTTTGGTGCTAATCACACTTAAGGTCTGATCACTCTAGAAACTTGGGGGGCTTGACTTCGTCTCTGCTAATACATACATATATATCACTTGCTCTGATTCCTAGCAACGCCGATTGTCTGCTCCATTTGTTGAGGTGAAACTTTTTGCGGTTACGTTATGTTATGCTATGTTAAGTGACGTTATGCTGCGTCATTTTAAGTTATATTAAAATTGCGTTATTTTATTGTATGTTGTGTAACGATATGCTTCGGTATGTCATGTTATGTTCTTCTATGCTTTGCTTTGATTATATATGTTTTCTTTTCATGCTAAGATATGTAAGTTTATAATATTTTATGTTATGATATCTAAGAATGTTATGTAATGTGGTTAATTTTAAAAATCAATATGGTAAATGAAACTCTAATAATGTGGACGGGAATGGTGTTTTTAAGCCAGTGCTTCTAAACTCACCACTCTCACACTCTTTTACCCAAATTGACCACACCTGAACTCCTCTCACGTTAACTCGCGTCAGATCTCACTCATAATAATAACAATATGCGAGGCATTATTATTATTATTATTATTTATTAAACAACAACCATTAGTACAAGAAGAATCTTCTTCTTAATAGCACAACAAAATTAGCATAACATTAAAATTAGTACATGTATGTTGATGGGGTAAAACTTTCTTCATTGTTGAAATTTGACAAAATGAATCCGTTGACGTCATCAACTCTCACTTTGCACATGATGGGAAGCTTGTTGGATGCCATTGTCATGGAATGCTGAATATTGATATGAAAAATATTCATTGAAAATGATTCCCTTCTTTCAACGAGCAACGATTGGTTCGAATTGTAACAACGAAAGAACGTCAGTGGACAAGGTGTCTCCAAAAAAATTTTGAGACAAGTATCTCCCATCCAGAGTAAAAGTAGCCTTATTCGACAGAAGCAACTCATTTATGTAAACTACTTTGTAGTGAGCCTTGACGCTTTGCTTTAAACTTGAATTAAATGTTTTATACATGAAATCGTGCACTAACATTTTATATATAAAACCGAAATATAATGAAATTAGAAGAACAGTTTTCAAAAACTTTTCACACTAATTGAATTGGAGGTTAAAACCCTTCTACACATACATATGTATACTTCATGTGAAATAATTCATAAAAACTTACTCAAACATTCAAATATGTATGTAAATTTAACACAAATATCGTGATTTAAAGTTATTATGCAAAGAATGAACGTGTATTCATATATTCAAATGTTAGAAAAGGTGTTAGATGAAATTCGATCCTGATCAAATATCTGTAGTGATTTGTTAAATTGTCTATTTAAACGCATAAACATTCCTGCGTTTCTGTAGCTTTTTATTAAAAGCGCTAATTTATTAAAGAATTTTGTTTAA
The DNA here is from genome assembly GCA_963971545.1 of Philophylla caesio. Classification (NCBI taxonomy): domain Eukaryota; kingdom Metazoa; phylum Arthropoda; class Insecta; order Diptera; family Tephritidae; genus Philophylla; species Philophylla caesio. Next base: position 194,628,429 of record OZ020604.1, on the reverse strand, counting down.
CTAAATTCATATATTTCTACGCGGCGCATTAAAATTAATTGCATTTAAAGTACAATACGCTGTCAAATTTGTCTCCACTTGCAATTTGATATGCTAAATCGATTACTATTTTTCAGCACGCCTGTCAAATTGCGCCTAATCAAATAAATCACACAAAATGCTCTGCTGCTACCCACACAGATGCATACGTAACTTATTTTTGAAATACCTTGAGGATAACGTACTTTACCATTCATCATTGTAAACAACTGTTATATCTACAATAAACAACAATAAACAAGAACAACGGCAATCAGAGTACAAAGATTAAAAAAAAATTGCAAAATTGAAAAGCAACTTGACAGTATTACCTTTATGCGGGTTTTATTATGTTCATGCAAAAGAATGTAAGAATGTATGTGACGGGGATTGTGCAAATCATTGCTCCAAGCTGACGTCATATTTACTACAAACACAGTGATTCATTTACATGACAAGTATTATGGATTTTTTATTTGCTGCGGCGAAAAGAAAAAAACTCACAGAAGGAAGCAGAGAGAAGGAAGGCAGACGGTGAGGATATGAAAGACAAATTAAGCGCGACGGGCATATCAAGAGATAGGGGTGCAAGAAGAAGATATTTAAAGTATGTATGTAAGTAGTATATGTGCAAAGTTAACCAAAAAGCCACATGGGAGCAATTTAGTTATGCTACCGAGGAGTAAAAGGAGACATTTAACAAATGCTTGCCTAAACATATTTACACGTATGTACGAGAATGTAAGTCGGTCAAATTAGAAGTATTTAAGGGATGCTGCGAATCGGAGTTTTCGGTGACGCAAAATTTTCAAATAAATACCATAGACCAGATATCAGCATAAATATAGAAACAGGATATGGATAGGAAATGCGAGTGATATTCAGATAGATTTCACTTATACACATTTTTTTAAATACAAGTGTGGAAAGCCCTTATTATAATAATAAATCCATAGTTTCAAGGACTTTAATTTTCAAATTTTTTTATTTCTTTACATTTTTAAAAATTCGTAGGATTAAATGGTGGAACGTTCATGTTAAATAATGAAACCATATGATGACCTAAACGAAATAAATCGATAATAAAATAAACTTGGAGGTATAAAAGAAAAACCGTATATACTAAAATAAATCGATAAGAATTCAAATAATGTTGAAAATACCATAGCTAAACGATTAGATAATGACAATATGCGATAATGAAACGGTAAACCACGAAAGTAGTGCGATAGCGAAATGCTAACAAGACAAATAACGATCATAAGAAACTAATTGATTTTCGTTTTCTAAGCGAAATTAATAAAAGCTAGAATTAATAAAATACATATGTACATATATACATACATTACTAAATTATAATACGGGAAATAAAAATGGTTTCTTAATCAGTTATTTTATAATTTTAAGCACCACTTAATTTGTTTCTCTTTGGTGACTGAATTGTAAAGAAAAACTAAATTTCTTTGTTTGTAAATATCTTAAGATGCTACACAATAGGTTTAAAAAAATACAATAAACTGCTGCTGAACAATTGTCGAAATTCCAATTTAATATATGTTTGCTCCAAACGATACTCTATCAACATCTCAAAGATATCGCACAGAGGGTTCGCAATCATTCACACTCGTTCGTACGCGATCGTGAACAAGACGTCTACAAATTGTCTGTGTCGTTCACCTTCGCAAACGAGAACAATAAAACAAATCCAGTTCGTTCGCGTTCGCGTATGTTAGGTAGAACAAATTTGGTTATTGTTCGCACGCGTATGTGAACGAAAATGAAACAACGCGTGTTGATAAATGAACCTGAAGATGAACTTAATAGTCAGTAGTTAGGAAAAAATTAAATTAGGGATACACAGATAGACACGCGAACGAACTGCATTTGTTTTCTTGTCCTCGTTCTTGAACAAGAACATCTAAAATTTTGTGTGTCGTTCACGTTCGCGTATTAATTCATAAATGAATGCATCTGAACGTTCTTATATGAATATTTGCGAACCCTGATCGCACGTCTATAAAATTAAAAAGTCACATTGTACTTGGGGTTCATTTTATACGGCATACTTTGCAAAAAGCCACCATAATACGACTTCCCCAAGCTCAGCAGAACTCATTGACTGACTATTTAGCCGACTGAACAATATACAGCGAAACACTCACTTACTTATTTACATGAAACAGTTTGTCAAATCGAGATGCTCTTTAAAAAAAAAAAAGGTCAACGCGCAGCAGCAAGCAAAGCAAAGGACTCAAAGGAATAGAGTTGGCTGAGGTGTGAGCAACTGAGGAAGAAAATCTGCACGCCCTCATTTTGGCATGCAGAAGTTTCCATTTCATATTTTTCTTTGCACGTGCATATATTTGCATTTATACATATGTATGTATGTATGTATGTGTCAATGCATACCCCGACCTGCTTTGCCCTTATTGCCTGCTGATTCGCAGCAACCCCCGCAAATTTAAAATTGCAGATGAATGTTGGGCACTGGCTGTGTGCAAATAAAGCAATTTGTATTCAAAATATGAAAACAACTTTCGTTTTGTCTTTTTGTCAAATACGAGTAAAAGCGGCATAAAATGACAACAATAACAAAATAGCAACCCCAACATGCGGTAAATGTGCGAGCTTGCATGAATGCTAGCGATTTTTTCGCGTTTATTCTTTACATTTTGTTGTTGTTGCAATTTAGTGGTGTGCGTGTGTCACTCATACACTAGCAGCAACAGCAGCAGCAGATGACAAGTTATTTTCGATGGCACCGGTAGCACTTTGGTGGCATTTTTAGCATTTTGCGGTTTGTAATTTTCAGTCAACAGGAATGAGTATCAACAGAAGAAAAATAAGAGAGCAATTGTCAAAGATGAAAATGAAAGCAATAACAAATGTGTTTATCGGTATGTTAGCATGTGTATATGTATGTATGTTTGTGTGTCAGAAGTGCCTGACATTTTTGGCAGCATGTGGAAGGCGCATAGTTGCTCATAACCGCAATTTGTTGTATAAAAATTTCGTTATTAGAACCATTTTGTTGTTTCTATTGCCGTTGTACACTATGCCCTTACTGTCATTGGATCAACACAATTGTTGTTGTAATCATACACTGGCGCCATTGATAATTTTTCGTTGCTGTTCACTCGCCATTGTCACTCGTTCTACACTCAAATAGAAGATTGTTTTGTAATTGTTGTTGTTGTTATAACATTGGTTACTACTCAAAAATGTTCAAATGCTTGCTAAAAGAATGTAGCGCCATTCATTGTCTTATGACATTCACACTTTATTTTGTTCTGAATTAGGCGGCGAGCGCACTCCGCTTGACAATCGCCATAGTTCCGGTACATTTCTTACATTTCGATCTGCTGTCTTCACTTGTTATTTCACTTTTGCAAATACTTAAGTACCCACTTACAAACTTGGCAGTTGTGAAGATAGCAAAAATTGTGAAGCTTAAAATGTCGGCGAATTTCAAGTAGATACTGTAGAATTGATGGTAATACAAGAAATCAAATAATGATGCGAATTTACGGAGTGTAACCTTTCAGTTGGCTATTTATTTAGGTTAATCGATTCAGGAAAAAAATCAAGTTTTAATGCAAAAACTTATCGAATAAGGGAACTATTTGTAGCTCGCGATTTTTGCTTAAAGTGTGTACATACATATGAATGTTATAAAAAGAGAATAACCGAGTAAGTTATAATGTGTGTAATATATGAAAGTGCTGAAATAGAAGGAGTTCTGCAGTTGACATCAATATTCCATAGTTTGACTATATTAAAGAATAAATAATTTTATAGTAATTATGCGTCAACTTTCGTACAAAAAACTAATCAATTCGATGGCGGAATATAGGAAAAGATTGTATGGAACTGATTCATAGCAAGAGAGAAAGCGATAGCACACACAACAAAATATCTAAAACAGCCACACTTTAACCCGCAACACTTAAACTCACTACACCCGAACTCACACTAACTTCACTCATCACAACTAAACACAACAGATCCAAACTAGCAAGACCTAAAGTCACCACATGAAAATTATTCATACCTACACTCCTCACCACACATACACTCCTAATGCAAAAATTCACCTTACCTAAACTCACCACACCTTATAATATCTATACTCGCAAGGCTCAACATAACTAAGTTTACCTGACCTCACCTAACAATAGCTCACTTGTCTTCACTCCTACTTCCCTACATAGCAAGGCCAAAGCGTAATATATTTTTTTAAGTATTTTCAAATTGAAATTGAAATTGAAAAGAACCATAACCGCCTAAATGATGTAACCGACGAATGAAAAATTTTAGAGAAGCAGATTCTCACAAATGTATCGGCAAAAGCAAAAAACATTTTAATAAATATAGTCGCGTTTTGAAGAAAAAACAACGTAAACGTACAATGCTGCATTTAAATGTGAAGCTTAACAGCGGAGAAAATTTGCTAAAAAGCACCATCTGAATAAAAAATTGTATTTGTTGCTTACGTCCTTTGGCGGTTATGGCTCGATATGTACTTCGGATCGGAATACATGTATTAACTGAAAGAATAATGTCAGCTGAATTCATTTACATATTTTTTTTTTGCAATTCTAGCCAAGGAAAAAAAATATAAAAAAAATATTTAAAATAGTTTTTGCTCTCAAACATTTTCTTATTTTAACACTCATATGCTTTCACCATTGTACTTCTTAGGATTTATGATAATTTCTTTAATGCATGGTCTAATCTAGAATGAAATATTAAAAAAGGGTGTTTTGCTAAAATTTAGTTCTTGTATCCAGCAAATATCGTTTTTTTAAATTTTTAAGAAAAAAAAGAGCTTAAATTTATAGCCCCTTGTTGTAACCAAGGTTTGGGAAAGGGGTTTAGAGAACATTTTAAAAGGAAACAAACTGAAAAATTAAACAAAACTCTCAGGAACGTTCTCAAAACATTCTATTAAATTAAAATAAAATGAGAACAAAACTCTTAAGCACATTCTTAAGTAGATCAGAATCAGAACCAAACTTTTTGGAACGTTTCAAGTGTATACGGAAGTATTATAAACATTTTCAAGAAGGTTAAATTAAGAACAATATTCACTGGAACGTTCTGGCGGAGGACAAAACGAAAACAAAAGATTTAAGAACTTTCTGTTAGTAAAAATTGAAGAAATTATAAGCATATACGCCAGAAATTTCGTGCAGTGTGGCTTGCATTTGCAGGTAAAATAAAATCATGAGGTCTTTGGTAGAACACTCCAAAAAAAGTCAGTTTTTATTATGCGGCTAAAAGTCACAGTAGTCTCACAATCAAATTTGAGGAGCGTAAAGTTACGTATACGCTGTGCCTAGTTTTCACTAGTTTCGAGAACATTCAGAACATTCCTAAGACTTAAGTTGCCATTATTTCATTTTCAAAACCATATATAAACTAAAGTTTCAAATTTTATGGCAATATTTAATGGTTTGGGAAATTTGCTAAATAATTAAAACTTACAAAAAATGTTAAATAACGTATGTGTGCGTAGATTTTTACTGTAGTAAGATGCAAGTTTCAAGTAGCTGAAGATGCCTTCGGTTTTTTTTTTTAGAGTTTTGTTCGTTCGGTTTTCTCAAATATGGCAAATAAACAAAATTAGGGCAGGGAACCTCAATCCATGTGAACTTTTCACATGAAAAATTTCGAAGTCTGAGAAAAATATCTTTAAAAACGCAGCTATAACTTCTATCCCTGAAATATTTTAGTTTTTTTTTTCAAAATATAGTTTTCATTAACAAAAAAAGTGCCCCAAGCTCAACAAAAGTCGTGGAAATTTTACTTTTGTATGAAAGGCCAACCAAATACCTCCACCTCATATGGATTAATATTTCGGATTTTATCATCTCAGTAGAGCAATTGCAAGCGAAAGCTTAGTCGGTAACACAAAACTCAAAAAATATATCAAATATTTTAGTACAGACGAGAAAATGTCACCAAAAAATTGTCAGCTGATTGTATGCTATCTTATGAACTTGATCTAAGAAAAGCTTAATAACGATAATATGTTAATACGAGTACATTCTAAACGCCATGCAGAATTAAATATTTAGCTTCAAAACTTATATCATAAGAAATTAAAATTTAATTCGATACCGAAACGTTTACAATAAAAAATATCACCACACTTGTCTTGACAAAAAATTTGAAACAAAAATCATAGCACTTTTTAATCTCTACCCATTTGAAACTCTACCCGCGACTTAATCTGGTAATTATAATGAAAGCCGCGTAATATTCTGCGGACAAATAAAGCACTCGCCGGGTCATACATCAAACAAGCGCGCCCTCCGCCGCACAAGGGTCAGCGGAGAAAGTCTATTGGGGATTGCAACTGCAAACCAATACACAAGCAACTCAACATATAAGCAAGCAGCGCAACGGACATGTTCCTGTAATTAGAGCATTTCGCGGTTAATTTTTATAATTTCTATGCCGCGTTGGTCATCCGCCAAAACTGGCCAACTGGTTAGAGTCGGGAAGGCAGACGCACTAACTCAGATGGGTAAAGACGTTAACACGAAACACATTAAACTGCCACTAAAAATAAAAAATATATATGCACATATATACCATACATACATAACTCCCGCGGAAGCGGAAGGTGTATGCAAAAGTGGTAGTGAAAAATATGCTGCGGCTGCGAGCAGGCGGAACGCGCGGCTGGCAGTTGCTTCTCGTAGTTGATGACTGTCGGCTATTGGCCGCGTCGCTGGCAATGTGAAAGCGCATAATTTTCTTTTATGACTTTTTCATGACATTTGTGCGCGCTCGCAGAGACAAAACGAAGCGCGAACGCGGTAAATACGAACGGTCGCCACGGACAACAGCGGCACATTATGAAAGCCGCGAAACGCGACCAAGAAGCAACATTAATTTTGATGCCACAACACCAGTAATACACTAAGTGTGGCGGGGGTTGCTGTGTACATGTGTGTGTGTGTGTGTGTGTGTGTATAACATTGCTGCGACAGACAATTAGAGTGTGAGGCGCGCTGCGGTGTTGTGGCGGCAAGGTGCTGCTTTTGCTGCTAATATAATCATTCGCAGCCGCCACCATTGACACCGCGAACGGTGTGCTATCGCGTTTACAATGGCACTGCGCCTCCGCCGCCTTCGCCACTGCCAGCAGACTGCCGCGCGGCCCCACTTCTCCTATCTGCGTGGCGCAATTTCGTTAGTCGCTCATTTATTTATTTGTTGTTTGTTATTATTATCGCTGTTAGATTTGTATGTGTGTTTGTGCGGTGTTGCACGTAGCAATTATTTGCCATCGTTGTCAACATTGCCTTGTATTTGTACTCGTATTAATGTTGTTTTTGCTATTATTATTATCATTATTGCCGGTGTAATGTTCGTCTGTGGCGCCTGTTGCTGCTCCCCCTTTAGCATCCTGCCCATTTATTGCATTTTGCCACAAATATTGCCGCTGCCGCAGACGTTTACGATAATTTACGTTTGGCGGCGGTAAACGACTGCTGCCGACAACACAAAACAGGTGTTCGTTATTTATTGATTTCGGTGTTCTATTCCAGCAATGCCACTTATTAATTCAGAGCGGTGGAAATGAGGATGTTGCCAACAATTATACGTTCGTAGATATGCAAACTGGCTAGACGATGTTTTTTAAAAGCACTTTTTCATTCAAGGCAGAGCTTTTTTAGTTTCAGCGACTTGTAGACTCATAAACTAATTAACGCAAATCAGGATGAACAAAACAGGTTTAACTTTTACGATCGGAAATGGTTGTGCTAGAGAAAGTATATTAGTTTTTAATTTGTAGATAAATCCACAGGACTGGGTTATGATGTGTGGCTTGCTATCGTGGAATGTGATTTTATGAAGGAAAGCACAACTTGTCATTAGAAACTGCAGAGGATTTTCAAGCTGTCAACTGATTATGATTACTTAGCAAACTACGAGTAAAACGGAGTGAGAATATTTTAAAGAGCAGTTGTTTCAGCGGGACCATACGGTCGTTTTATTTGAGCTTTTTAATATATTTAATGAATTTCTGTAAAATTGCAAGTATCTACTACAGAGATTTTTTTTTATTTCTCACAAAAGGGTTGTACTCTTCTCTGCGGCGAAATTATACATAGTAATTACTATCCAAACTCAGAAAGCTATCAATAAACAAAAAATTGTAATACCAAACTACTTTGGATGCTCTGCAGAGCTTTCTTCAATTAAAAGTGATATCCCACTCTTTTTATTAAAATAATATCTTTAACTCAATATTGTCGTATTAATTTCGGTATTTTTAATTGTATTGTTATATTACTTCGATTCTTTTCACCTTAAAACCGCGAAGAGCTAGAAAAAATGTATCAGTATTTCAATATTTCAATTGCAAGTGCAGCTCACTCTCAGATACAAAGCAATATGGAGTATCGCTAGATGGCGGAGGAGTAGAAAAAATCACATTTGTTAACCGCTTTCTTTGAAATTCAGTATACATACATATGTAAGCACTTTGGATTACTGTGTTTGTTACTAATGTTTATTTTTAATTTTCAAACTACACACATTGATGATTCATATAAATCCATACACAAATTCATATAAAACTTCCTTAAAATTCAACAAGTTATAAAAGGATTTCATGAAAATTGTCACTATAATAAGAATTTTTTGAAAATATTGTGGTACGCAATTTTATAGTCTACTAAATTTTTGAATAACAAAGTGCAAGTTTAAGTAGCTAAAATATATCGTTTGCGCATTTTCTTATTTTATCTCATGCACACATATTATTTCCGTTGTAAAGAAATTGCACCACCCTCTTGATAGTAACTATATGGTATAATGTCTATTGCAAGATTCTTATTTAGAAATACAAAATGAGTGCAATCTACAAATGTGTTAGCAGCTACTTGGTAGATCATATACATACAACTTTTATTTCTCTGCAGTGCCAAACAATATGTCGAGCTGAATTACAAACTTACTAACAAAAATATGAAGCAAGTTCGCCAATCTACACAATCCGAAGCAGGTAGACTTTGACAGTAAATTTTGCAAAGACGAGGAAGAGTTACTCCAATTATTAAAGTTTTTGATAGTTCAAGTATGAGTTTGTCATCGAGGAAAAATTCGATGAATAACCAAGAATACCTTGAATACCTGGAATAGATAATGGCATAATATGATTAAAACTGAGATAGAGATCATTTTATTAAATATTTTAATCAAGAAAATATTCCTTATATGTTGTATATACTGCAGCCGTCGGTTAGGGCCGACCATGTGGATGCGAGAAATCTGCTCATTGATTACTTAGCATTCATCTCTCTTTATATTTTACCTTTCTGCAATGTATTTTACACAAATATTTCGGCTGATAGATTCATCTTTTAAGTTTTCTATGCCCTATATTACTATTAATTCAATATTTATCATCTTTCGAGTAATTTTTATTGATCATGGCAAAATCTCTTAAACTTTTGAAACAAATATTAGAACAGATCGGGGGAAAATGCAGCAAGCTTCTATTGCTTAGGCCTCAACGGTGTTCATTTTTTTTAATGTTGTGTTTAAAAGCTTACCAAAGTGTTCGTAGGCGTCATGTTAACGCAAAATATGCTACAAGCGAAGAAGTAGATTTAAATATTTGTTCGTCGGTAAAAGAATTAAAAGCGGCACTGGTTGGCAAGGGTGTTTTTCGCTAGAATATCTTTTGCTAACAAGTACAACTTTCCGCTGATTTTCCGAAACTCTTCCAAATAACTCGTAAAGGAACAAATTAATTTGAAATATATCATACCTACAAATATGTAAAGCAGTTTTTTATATTTCTGAATACCAATTGATTTGCTTTGATTAAGATTTTTATGGCCTTTTCATGGCCAGTTTGTGGAAGATTTTATTTGAAAAAAAAAACAACAGCAGTTTTTAATGGTAGAAGTTATACTACTATTTCGGAAATCACCACATTTCCTTATCAGACTTCTTTTTTTTTAATTAATTATACAAATGTTTGTTCATTTTTCTGTTGGCCTAGTAAATGTTAATATTTTACAATTTAATTGAGCTCAAGGCCAGTTTATGGAAGATTTTTTTGTGAAAAAACAACAACAGTTTTTAATGGTTGAAGTTATAGTACTATTTCGGAAATCACCACATTTCCTCATCAGACTTCTTTTTGATTATTAAATTAAATTAATTTTTTTAATTTAATTTTTCATAACCACTTCTCTCAGGCTTTGAACCCGGGAGCTCGGACTTGCAGTGCCAATACGCTACCTATTGTGCTACGCTAGCCGAGTTGGCTGTTGTGTTTATTTCATCTTCCTTAAAAAAAAAATCTTCCATAAACTGGCCTTGAGCTCAATTAAATTGTAAAATATTAATTAATTATATTTATTCTTAATCACCACTTTCCTTTTTTTCCAATTAAAAAATTGTGAATTATAATATCAATAACTTTATAAGTAAAAAATTAAAATGTTATAATATTTTTCAAACATATAATATCTTTTCATCGAATTACGGAATTTGTATTCTGCATTAATGCGAGAGAAATTGGCAAGAAATTCTATAAACATCATCAAAAAATAACTGCAAAACTTGCACACAGTTTTTTGTCTGATATTTTACACGAGGAACAGATGATGTGTCTCAGTGTTGAAGGAAAATCAATTTCGGTTTAAACTATTAAATAAAAACGCGTAATTTTGTGTTGAAATTGAGTTCTTTCTAAAAATGAAAAAAAAAAAACATTTTTGCTTTTGAAAAGTGTACTTAGAGCTTTTTATTTCTCGTGACATAAATTTACCCGATTATGTAAGTATGTATGTGTGTACGTATTTGTACGTTCGTATATATATTCATTTATCTTTGTTGCTAGCATTTAGTTTTTTTGCCACTCGAGGCTATATCAAACGACGAGTAATCAGTATTTGTTGTCATTATAATAAACACATCTATGCATACACATATACATTCACGTATGTATACGAATGTGTGTGTATATATGTGTGCGCTGTTGTTGATATTGTTGTAGTTTTCTTGTCGCATTTTGTTGAAATTTGTGTTGGCACTTAATTAACGCCGCCACAATTTGTTTGCGGCAGGTTTTACTTCTATAAACACAACACTCAAACGCAAACACAAACACCTATGTAAACAACAACCACAGCCACACAAACATACATACATACATACAAGTATGTAAGTACTTATGAACCTGCAAGCATGTGGATTTGTTGCTTCCGCCATCACAATCTACCATAATTATTATTGTAATCCTTTCGCACACTCACACCACTGCAATACTTGGTTGCTCATACTCACATACACACACACACACACACATATATATACTCGTACATATACAATTGCAGTGAGCGTCTCGGAAGTGGCGGTATTTCATTTTATTTCAACGCGAGCAACCGAGTGGAAAACTCGTCGCTTTTATAAACTGAACATAGTAAAAGAGGTAATTATTTGTATACCACATACACCTACAAACATACTCGTATATACTATGTACATATCTATGTTTGTGTATATAATTACATACATAAGTAGCTTCGTGTGCGGTTTCACTATCGATATTTATATCTACATATATATGTATGTATGTATGTACTTACTTTCATTTGCTTGAATTTGCATTTTTCATGTTTACTGAAATATGTTTGCATGTTTGGTTGGCTGTGTATTGGCGGTAATTACCTTGCTTTCACTTTTTTCTAGCTAAATTGAAAGCAACATTTGTGCTTGTGTTAATTACAGCATCTCCAATGATACGCAGCTCAGAGTGCACGAGTACTTATTTAAATACTTGTAATACATATAAATATAATTTTTAACATATGGATGTCTTTTTAGACAAACGTTTATAGTGAGTGGTGCAAGTTGTTATTCAAAAGGATCATTGCTGTAGATGTTTATAAAAAAAATTATAAAAGGTTTACATTTGTTTTTGTTATTTTGTACAGGAAAAAGTAAGAATAATGATCGGTGTTTTTATTTTTTATTTTCAAATATGCTTCAAACAATTTAACTAAAAAAAAAGGTAGTCATTACTTCCCAATTTTTAAGTGAAACTGATAATTTACCTATAAACTGAAGATATAATGAAATCAGGGGTTTTGACTGCCATTTGTTTACCACGATTCCATTAAAAATTTAGTAAAAATGGCATTCAAATATGGGTTTGATGAAATGCATTTACTTATAAATCGTCCCAATGTAGGAATATTGGGACGCGAACAATGTTGCCACTTTTTTTTAATTTCCAATTTTCGACCAAAAAACTGTAACATCCAAAACGAGAAGTTTGTTTGAGAAAATGTAAGTTTATTTTAAGTTTTTTTAAACATAAATAACAAAAACCAATTAATTTTTAATAAAGTAATATTAACAGGTGGCCGCTGTGGTCGAGTTGGTAGCGGTGCGTGCTATAACTTGATATGGCGATGAGTTCGAGGTTCGAATCTCAGTCAGGGCAAGCAAGCTCTTAACCATAGAAACAGTTTTTTCTAATTGCGGTCACCCCTCGGCAGGCAATGGCAAACCTCCGAGGGTATTTCTGCCATGAAAAAGCTTCTCATTAAATGCATCTGCCGTTCGGAGTCGGCACAAAACTGTAGGTCCCTCCATTTGTGGTATAATATAAAGACGCACAACACAAATGGTAGGCGAAGCTCGGCCAAACACTGAGCTATATAGAGTACGCGCCAAAATTATATTATATATTATATAATATTAACAGTTTAAACTATACTTAACTGAAAAAACAATCTTTATATACTGAAATATTTAAATCAAATTTTACTTCTTATGAAATTCAGCTTCAATTTTTTTCGTAAATTAATTTTTTTACACATTTTAATTTATACCAGCAATTTAGTACAATATGAAGAGTTATGGTTTAAGAAATCGTTTGTTCTTAAAATACCAGCTAGTGCTGGAACTTTTTATTTAATTCTTATTTTTGTTTTATTTAAATTGACTTCGGAATACTCCACATTCCCACATTTTCCCTAATTTATTATTATGATGTACATATGCAATTTATTCGTTCAAATCATTCGAAAACTGTAAGCATGTCTGGAAAACTGTAATTTACAGTTAAAACTGTGAATATGGCAACATGGGACGCAAACCGGCTGTCTCTTTTGTTTGATAATAATTTTCTAAAAAGAAATGACGCTGTGGTCGAATGTGTAGTGGTGTGTGCTATGCCTCTAAGTTCGGGATTCGAATCTCACCCAAGTTAAATCTAAACTCACAGAAAATGGCAAATTTCCGAGGGTATTTTTGCCATAAAAAAACTGCCCATAAAATAAATCTGCCGTTCGGAGTCGGCACAAAATTATGGTCCCGCATAAGACGCACATACCAAATGGTAGGAGAGCTTAAGCCAAACACTGTGCTACGTATATAGTGTAATCGCGAAATTGTTATTATTGTTATTTATGAAATGCGAATTTATTTGTTCTAAACACTTTGCCCTTTAAGTCCTTTAGATATTTAAATATTGGAAAGTTGAAATTTATTTACATTTTTCAAACCAAAAATGACGAAAATACTACAAGCTATTAAAATTAATTCCTATATTCTTTTGCTTTTAAAGCAAAGTGGAAAGTTAAATGCATTAAAGGACGACTTTCAAAATCCGTAGACAATTTTCATTTGAACGAAAAAGTATTTTTGTGTAATATTTACATATCAGTATTTGTTTTAACTGTGACCCAACCCTATATTCTGCTATAATAAATATGTATGTGGCAGTATTGACAAGGGTCGACTTATGTTCTATGTTTCTTGGACTATTTTTGCCAAATACGTGGTGTTTTGAGGAAATCTTAAATCGGCAAGAATTTTCTACATCTCTATTTAACTTAAGAATTTTACCCGCAAGTCTTAACTGCACTGGATGACGCATGAATGCAGTGTAGGCCAAAACTCAAAGTAAGTGAATACAATTTACAAAATAAATAAATAAAATTGAGCATCATCAATTTGAACTACAGCAGTGGAAGGGCTTATTTATTATGTTTGCCATTGTTCCAAAATTGCATTTGAGCAATTATAAATTACCTTTACTGGGGCACAAATGCGAAAAATGTGTAAAAATCACAGCAGCGCAGCAGCTTTAAACGAACACACTCACACCCAAGCCAATACACAATCGTACACAACTTTATCGCCGCTCATGAGGACACCGTGCTGCAAGTCGCCACCTCGAGCAGGAGAGATGGCTTGCAACACGCAATAATTCACAAGCAAACGGCCTAGCCTGGCCTGGCCCAGGCAGCATCAGCGGCAACAACATTAGCACAATATGCATTTGGCAGCTATGCGCCGTGCAAAAACAACAGAAGCAAGCATTGCTTCTAGGTGCCACATGCATACCACATACAGTTGCAACAATCGTAATAATGGCAATAGTGAAATTGGTGGCAACAATAGATGTAGTGTTTCTTGGCTTTTGTGCATTGTGCGCGCATTGAAATTCATAATTTTTACGATTTGCACGGCGGCTGACAGGCCGAAGGGATGGGCAGAGGGAACGAGTGAGAGCGTGATTTTAGTGTTTGGTAAAGTGCGAGTTGTGACTTTGAACTCTTAATGCGATTTTCTCATGCGGAGCGAATTGCCAGCTATGTGCGACAAGGCGAGTTGCAAGTGTTGTGGCAAGCAGGCAATAGTCAGAGCACCGACTACACACTGACAGACATACAGACAGACAGACAGACAGACAGTCAGTCAGTCAGTCTTTGAATGGGTATGGTGCACCACCAATAATTCAATGGAACATGCGTTTGTTTGTGTGTGTTTAAATGCGTGCGAATGTGTGGATCCGGTGATAATTCTTGCTTTGCCTTCTGCTTTATGCTTCTACAAATAGAAAATAGAGAAACCTTCACTAACATTTTTATAGCTACAAAGGTACAATAACAATAACGGCCTACTCTCACTAGCAACGAGACACCAACGAAGGTAGGAAGTCCTTGCTGTTGCAGCCAAAAATCCTTTGCTGCAGCAATTGAAATCGCAGCAGCAGCGACAACACGAATTTACGGCGGATGTTGCCTGGTGTGTTTATTACCATCTTTGCAATTTATACAAATACGCAGCAAATACGGGTGCTCGTACTATGTTGGTGTTGCGCTGTAATGCGGCGGTGTGGAGCCGGGCGGTAAGCGTAGTGCTTTGCAGACAAGTAGGCCGTCGGTTTCTAATATTTTATATTTCAACTGAAGTGGAAGCAATGCGCTGTTGTTGCTTGCAACAATTTCTCATCACAGCCCATTCGCTTGCCGGTCTCCCGATCCGCCCAGTCAGGACGCTCGTTTGCTTTGCTTCGGCCAACAATTTATAATATCGCCTTATTTTTCCAACCAGTTAAACATGAAATGCACAACACGTTTGCATAATGCAGATGTCTATTTTAATGCGTGTAGACAGCAGGACTGCGATTTTGTCGCAACACTGGTGTGCGGCGTGTGACTGATGTTTAACTGGGGCGGCGTAGTTGGAAGAGATATGATTTAAGCCTTTTATTCACCTTTGCTGTGATTGTTTATTTGAATAAAAAATGTTTAATGACAATCCAAATACCATAAAGTACTTTTTTTAAATTGAAAGTCTTGAAATTTTATAACAAAATAAAAATTTTGAAAGGGCCCCCTTTTTTCGCATCTAATTTCCGAGATATATAGATGTTTCGATACATGGATCGTATTTCGTAATTTTTTATTATGGTTTATTATGAAACTATATACATTTACGCGTCGAAAGACATCATATTTAGCTTCCTAGGTATAATAGAAGTAATTAATTTTATTTAAAAAAAACAAAAAGAAATATTGGAGAAATATAAAGCATTTCCTTGTTTTATCGACTTTTTTTGAAAGAAAAGCAAAAAAGAAAAAGACCACGTTGTGGATTCTGTGATCAAGAAGGCCACCGAAATTCAGTACGGAATGGTATACCACTATGTCCAAAGCGAAAACGCGATGAGATGTGATAAAATCTCTGGATTGATTACTGTCAATGATTGTAATGAATAAATTACTGCTAATTTGTTGTCTTTGTTTCATCTTTAATTATAATAAAATATTCAGTGTTGAGTCCATTTAAATTTTTTTACTTCCCCATCTTCCTGATTCATTGATCAAACGTTAACTCATTCATAATTTTCTGTGATCATCGGTTGAATTAGTTAAAAAAGCAAATATTTAGAAAAGGGCCCACTTTGTCGAGTTGATGTTAATTAGTTGTTTCACATATAATAATGATTGAAAAATGATATAATAGGATTTTTTCTCTTGCTGACTATGTTCCTGTTCGATTCAAACGAACACCTATTTAACGTCCGAGTAGAAATTAAAACAATCGAACTTTTAACTTCCAATTGATTTTTCTCAATTAGTAATTTTTCGGATATTCACATTCAAAGTACTATATTTCCCTCAATTCTTCAGTTAGGATGGTTTAATTTGTCTCAAAATGGCCGGACATCATCCAGGAAGACGCCTATATGCATAAGTCCAATACCGCCGAAGTGGGCCCATTTCACGTGGACGCACACATTTAATGATGGCTATTGCTGCCGTATGCCACATTTAGAATAATTTTAGTGTCCGAGATATACATCTGCTGTGTGTACAGACATATTTATGGCTTTTCATTCCTGAAAGCTATGCTTAAAAGTTTCCTTTTGTGGATTTTATTTGGTCCAATTTCGATTGGCGGCTCTGGACCCTTTCGCTTAACAACGCATGTCGCGGCACCCCAATTGCTTGATACTCACAGAATATATGCTGCCTGCCTACCTATGGCAGTTACCGCTTTTTCTTCCGATTATCAACCTCGCTTTAACTGTTTGAGAAGCCCCCTGTTTTGCACATTATTATATTAGTAGAAAACAAATTTTCTTACAAGTTTGATCGAGACGAATTTTTTACACGCAAGTATTCATTAAAAAATATATACCAATTATAATACGAAATAATTTAATGACAATTAAATCAATATTAAATGCTGGTAAAATTCGCCTATTTTAATCATATTTTTCAGATGGGAAATTTCTTCTCGTATATTAGAAATATCAAATCAAAACCATCGATGCCAAAAACATCGAATTCGGACACAAACCAATCGTCATACATCGACTTTGTCGAAAAATTTTGGTTATCATTTTCGTCACCAAGCTTTATAATAATAATTTGGTGTATATAGCTCAGTGTTTGGCCGAGCTTCTCCTACTATTTGTTTTGTGCGTCTTTATATTATACGGCAAATGGAGGGACCTATAGTTTTGTGCCGACTCCGAACGGCAGATGTATTTTATGAGACACTTTTTTATAGCAGAAATACACTCGGAAGTTTACCATTGCCTGCCGAGGGGACACCAAGCTTTAGCAGAATGAAAATACAAAAATGTGAAAAAGCAAAGGATTAAAATGGAAATTTTTGGGAATCTTAGTGTGCAATATAAAAAATGCTCGTCACCAGGTCACAACTTTGAGACTTTATTTTGAGATTAGAGGCGTTATTTTGAATCTAATAAATGCCAACTAGTCTAAAATTGTGACTTTTGTCTCTATTAGAGACTGAGATTACTTACTGAATTCGGGGGTTAGATTGCAATTTCGGCGTATGTTATTTGATTGGTGACTTCTTTTAGACAACTCATATGGAATCAAATTTTCCAACATACATTTGCTCATTCTATGTATGAGTCTTTAGTTCTTTTTGTGCTTCCTAGTTGAGGTCTTGTACTACTTTAAAATGCCGTTCAAATATCGAAAATCGAATATTTCTCTAGTCACTTTTACTATTTTTAAGAGCTGTTCAGCCTAAAGACTTCTTATTTCATTTCCATCAAAAACGGAACTCACATAAAGTACGAAGCAGACTTTCTCCTTTAAGATCTGATGGCGATTCGAGAAACTCACTTCACACCCATACTATTTCAACTATAACTCCTTTTGGTTTTTTTTTACACAACATTCTAGACAATTTCTCCACTTTATCATCGCGCACACCAATTCACAATATGCCAGACACGTCCGTTAGGTGAGACATCAATGCGCCTGAGGTGCACTTCATTTCGCTTCGTTATTCATTTCATACCACAGCAGAGTTACAATAGCCCGCCAACAGACAGCAACAACAACCACACCTTAAACTTCATTGCCAATGTGAATACTTACATACATACATACATACATACATACCTTCTTGGGTCTTGTTGATGTAACCGCAAAAGGTCCTCCACTGTATTGTTGCCTCCAATGTGGCACTGCGACGGTGTTGTTGATGAGCCGCATACAAAAGTTTTCTTAAAAATAGCCTAAAGGTGTTTTTCGCTTCATGAGGAACACTGTTTGTTGGCTGGAAAAAAGCGCCACTCACGTGCGAAGGGTGCCAACAGCAGCGGCCAACAACAATGCAACGTTAACACCAGCAACAAAGACAGGTTTTGGGGGGATGTGGGGTGAAACGCAATTGCACAATTGTTGACAGGACACTTCAACTATTGTTCCAAGTTTAATTCAGTGTGAAATTGGTTCGTATTACTTGCTATGTGATTGTAAGATATGTATATGTGTGTGTGTGTGTATTGTACAAGAACTGTGTGTGCGCCTTTGGTTTGGGTGATTGGTATGCCTCGAAGTTGTAAATTACAGAAAAGTGGGGGAAACGTGTATTTAGAAAGATGTAACCGCAGCTAAATTGAAATGCTCTTTAATTTTAATTCGTAGGTGAGAAATGTGTATGTGTATTTAAAACTTTCTTTATTTAAGTGTTACAAGTAAAAAATGATTGAATTGTACGCGCCTGCAGTAAGCAAATTTCAACATATAAGAATAAATGTATAGACCCCTCAGAACTTGTATGTATTTTTTTTTAAGAAATGCTGACTTCTAGGCCTTAGCTGCTTTGGTGAAAGAGTAATAACGCAAAATCTCATAGGCAAATAATCAGTCGTATGAGGAACAACCATAAGTTCGAAAAAAATAAACACACTGAGAACCGAATAGGCTAAGGAAAGACAAACCGACATGGCTGAATCAACTCATGCATTTTTATGGGCCATGGTTTCAAATTCATTCAATATTTGTTCTTTCTGTTGAAGGAGTTTTGCTATTTTATTAAATTTCGTTGGTGTGTATTCATTTCTAAATTTATAATTAAGTTCTAGTTTTTCTTTATAATCCCTTATAAATACCGGTAATTAACTGTTTCTCATATAACTTACTGTTTGCAATATTTTTTGACCCCCACAGGCCAGTTTGTAAAGTCCCTGTGTTTTTAATGTGTATACTTATTTGGATTATCATTCAGTATTTGTATTATGTTGGCACTTTTTGTTTTAAACGATATTCGCATATTATATTTTTGGAACTGGTTTGCTACATATTTTTTTTTATGACGATGTGTTAGTTGAAATTGTCAAGTCTCCTCATTTTTTGTTCTTTGTATTTACACACTGATAAGTCTCTTATTAAGTCTCTTATTAACTTTTCAATCATGACATTCTTATGACTGGCATTTTCTACAATAGCTTATATTGTACCCAGTTTTATTTTCAGCATTCTTATGTTCTGAAAATAATTTAGTGCCTGTGAATTATTTTTCTATGGCAATTGGTTATTTGTGTGTCTCAAATTCATTACAAATTATATGTTCACCACTCTGTTCGAAACAACAAAACCAAAAATCAAAAACAAAGTTATACTCTTATTCTCTCTCTTCAACGTATTTTACTAAACTTATGTTTTCATGATAATTTCTCATGAAGTTTCACATTCAATATACAAGTAACTACCTTTCTTCATTCTCGGGGTTCTGACTTTACGACTTTTGGTTATTTGGTCTGGTATGACCCCAATAAACTTTAAGTTTAAATTAAAAAACAAATTCAACAATGCAGGACTATAACCTTGCTCACACAAAGTACTCTGCCCGATGTCTCAGCTCACTTTTAAAATTATTGTCAAGAGCGTAGGGCGCAGAAAGCTGACACGAAAAGAGGTCAAAAGTATGCCAGCGATTATTTTTTGTTTAATAATTGAATAATTGAATTTCCAGAAACAATTAATGATAAATTAAAAATCGTATATGCAAATTTATGTACTCGTACAGATGTTTGCATGAGAATAAATATTTTTGAAAATTTGTACATTTAAATTTATATATATTTATAAATTAATTACGAATAACGACAAACTTTTTCTATTTTTTCTGAATTTTTATTTTTTATGTACATATGTATATACTCGTAAAAAAATTATGCTCCAAAATAAGTTCACATAATCAAGTAAAAGCGTCATAATTTACCAAACAAAAATGTAATTTAAGACTATTAAACATTAGTTAAACAAACAGAACAATCGGTGTTGAAAAGTAAAGCAAATTTACGATTATTTGGGTGAAAAGTTTCACTACAAAAATTATGGAAAAAAATGCCACTAAAGCATTTTGTGGCACATTCTTCATTTGTGCCTGATTCATTTGGCCACACATTGGCGGCGGACCATTGGCATGTGAACCACAACTTTAAAGGACCTTTATGTTTTCGTTTGTGTACAAAAAAAATAATAATAAATAATGAGAGAGTGTGTGAGGAGTGAATTAATTTGTAGTGTGCCTAGCTGTTACACAAAGTAGCAACCGAAACGATAGCCAAGCCTCATACACATAGTCGATACATACATATGAACATACATATGTATGTGCATGCGACTTTAAATGAGAGTTAGTGTAGGTATGACACTCATAGTGTCCAGTTTGTGTCCTCCTCCCCGCTCGCTGCCAATGCACGCTGCGCCAACGTAAGCGCTCGTTAATTAAAAAATCCTTTTTCCGTTGATTAATTTTTTGTGCAGGAGCAAAAC
This sequence comes from Philophylla caesio, assembly GCA_963971545.1. NCBI lineage: Eukaryota > Metazoa > Arthropoda > Insecta > Diptera > Tephritidae > Philophylla > Philophylla caesio. The sequence continues at coordinate 194,607,520 of OZ020604.1, read as the reverse complement.
AAGAGTCCGGTTTTGTGAAAATATGTAGAAAAAACCGATATGAAATTGTTGGAAGGACATCGTAGTGCCATGCGAACAGTTTCACGTGCTTGAGTGTTAGTGTTTGTATGTATGTGTGCGTGTGTGTGTATGTGTGTTTATTCAGAGTTAATAGGTTACAATGAATTTGTGTGGCAGATGCAAATTAATTATCGCAGTATTCGAGGACATGTATGCGACCACCTACTGACAGATAGCGCCCGGCAGAAAGAATGAGTTTTTAATTTATTTTGCTAAATCTACACAATTACATATGCACATACATACAAGTATTATTAACTGCACAGGCTAAAACACCGAAATGTTAAAAAAATATAGAGGTGCATAGTTTTTAGATTTTTGAAGTAAAAGTTTATATTTTTTAGCTATCAATGCCATTTTCGCACCTCGCCAACACACTCAATTACAGTCAGAAGTGATATACAGTACAGAATATTTATATTTAAAAACATGGTACAATAACGTGCCTTGATTTAAATATATGAAAGGAAAACTTTAAAGGAGGGCAGCAAAATTTAACGCTCAAATTATATCTCTAAACCCGACAGAGTGATTTGTTTAATCAAAAACATGTGCGATGGACCGATTATTAATAGAAAATATCGTATTAGATGAAATTACAAAAAAAAAACAAAAACAAGTAAATGCATACAACTTGCATTATAAAAAATTTATTTTTTTTATTATAATTATTTAAAAAAAAAAAAGCTTTATTAAAACAATTAATGCAGGTCAACGTCAGAAAAGACATCGACATCAGAAATCTTTCAAGGATAGTTTTCTTTCAAACACTTTAAACGCCCTTATTTTTTGTTTTCAGAGGATAAAAAAGTGTTTGTTTCCAAAGAATTTAACTTTAATTTAAAGTAGTTACAAAAGTAGTGCCAAATTGAAAAAATTGCGTATTTTCAGAAGAGCGAACAACAACTATGCAAAATAAACGATCAACCATATTGTTTATATACAGTTATATAACTTTCATTCTATTTAGTAAAACATAACTTTTCATTGTAAAAATTCACATTTGGATTGCTCGCGCTATGCAGCTTATCGGGTTATCTGGTTATCTGGTAGAGCCGTTATAATTTTTTCAATAATTATAAGTACAGAAAAACATTTCTTTGATTTTTTTTTTTGTGTCTCAAGTCTCAACTTAAAAAAAATTTTTTTTTCAAACGAAAAGCCTGTATTTCCCGGTTTTTTTTTAGGTCAATTGAAAAACTACCCATTCATTGACGACTGAGTGCTCGATTCACATTCAATTTAACAAGGAAAACCTCTTTAATTATGCTAATTAGAAAAAAGAAAAATGTTTATCGACAGTGCTGACTGGTAACTGATAGCAGCCAAAGTCTGAGCCATTGTTGAAAACTCTTATCCTGCCACTCACAGCTGCAACCTGCTGCCAGCAATAAAATCCAATTCGTTACGGTCATCTTAAGATCATTTAAAATGACTGACGTTTGGCATTTAGAATTAAAAAAAAAAACATATAAATATATAAGAAAACGTACCTTTTTGCAGCCAAGCTACTAAATACCATTCAATTTGATTAGAGTTGTAAGGCATTTGATGCAGAAGAAAAGTGTTTAAAAAGTGGTAAAAGATAAAACCCCTTTTTTTTTGTATTGAAAAATTTTAACTTTTTTTTTCACTCAAAGTAGAAAAGTTTAAATCTGATTTTTAATTGATGCATTCGTTAACTCAACCCAAATAGTACGACTGTCTGTGTGGCAGCAAAGGGAAAAGAACGAACGTCTTTGAATTGCGTTTGCCACCCCGTTAAGTTGGAAATAAAAGTAAACAGTTAAAACCTGCGAAGCAATTTAAAGAAACTCAAAAAGGTGACGTTAGCGCCTGACTGAATTGCTAGCTGTCCTCTTCATACTGTGCATTAGCCACTTGCCAGCGAAAATGTACCAAAGTGCGGGGATAATCGTCTTGGTCTTGGCCGGCTTTCATCGAAGACGAGGGCTGGTTGAAGCGTGTTATCAGAGTCTAATAGGCGGGCAACACGTTGTTTTCATTGCTCATTAGTGGCGCACAACTTTTAATTAGGCGGGATTTTTGTGTGAATACAACGGGCGCAAAAGGGGTTGAAAAAATACAAAATGAGTAAGGTAAAACAATCAAAAATAAGGTAAATTTATTTATTTATTTATTTATTTATTACGACTACGTAGAGTCTAGTTAAAAAAAAATCACTTAAGAGATATTTTTTACATTTCTTTAGCAATATGTACAATATTTGAATACGAAATATTGAAATATTAATATATGCATCTCAAATCAACACAAACTACAAACTCTATTTTATATTCAATGATTTTGTGTAATCATATAATAATTTTTAAACAAATTAGTGTCACAATTTTTAATGTATTGTGGCAATTCATTGAAGCATTTTAAACCCTTATAAAAAAGACTGTTTTTTTCAGATTCTGTTTTATAATTAGGCAATTTGAAATCATTTTTCCGTCTGGTATTTTTGTCATGAACCTCGTAGCTAAATTTAATACTCGTTCTCGTAGGCAAATCTGGCGTTCCGTTCAAAATCATATCAATCGGTCAAAAGTTAAGTTCTCTTTATAATCACAAATATTTACTTGTTATATTTATAGTTTTATTTTATTTTTTTGTTTTTATTACGAGCGAAGAGTTAGAATAGATGCTTTTTTTCCTTAAGTTCAAAAGAGAACTGCGTGACATTTTTATTTCTACGCATAAGTCGCATTCTCTCTTAGCATAATTATTTTCCACAATTACTTGCATGTTCAAAGCTGCTGAAATTTTACTACTTTATATAACAAGGAAAATTTAGTATTATCAAAATTTGACAGAAATCACGGAAATTTCAAACTCAAATCAAATCAACTCTTTTCTTTGATTCTAAAGATGAAAAATAAGAATTTGCACGTACAAAACAGTCGAAAATATTGCTTTCACCGACTTACGCATTTGTATGTAAATAAATCTATTGTTGAACATTCACTCAGTCATGCAAGCGAATGAAGTGTTGCAACAATAACTTTGTACTCTACACACTCGTATAAAGCAAACACGCGCTCGTTATATTTACAAAACAAAAAGCACGCTTCGAAAAATTATTGCCATCCTTAAAGTAAATAATCGAACGAACATACTTAATTTGAGTATATTTCGCATTGAGACGACATACACATGTGTTAGAGCGAGCGAGTGTGTGTGTGTGTGTGTGTGTTGGTGGATTCCCAATAAACAATTGCGTAAATGTTTCGTAAATCTGCGCTAAAATAAACTTATCTACAAACAAGTAAACTTACTTACAAATGTGAGAAATAAGTTTAATTATAAGTTTACTTATCTTATATTTGTAAGTTTAAAATAAATGCGTTGAAAAAACGTTTACTTACAAACATAAATGTGAACTTATGATGCAACATTGCAAATCAGTTTACATGTAAACACAAAAAGTAAACCAACCGTTTACCATTTCCCGTTAGTTTTTTCGCCGACTCTCTGACGACTGTTTTTCCTTTTTTGAGTGATCGCAGTTCATAATTATTGAATTTGTGAGATGTAAAGACGTGCGTTTTAAATAAAACAGTGGAAAAGTTAATAACTAAAAATAATTAATTGAAAAATTACTTACATATAAGTATTATTTAGAAGTGTTATAAATAAAATAAAATAAAAAAGGCCTTTACAATATAAAAGGGTAAGTTGCATGTTGTATTTTAAGGCGTTGTTATAATTTTTTTAACTGCTATTCGCGGAAAATTTGCCACGCATTCTAACTAAGTTGGTTTTTTGCAGGAATACTGGAAATAAGGTGCTTCGAAAACTTAAAAGGTAAATAAATACCGATGGAGTGCATTTGCAATTTGAAACATCCATCAACCAAAACGGAAATAACCACATCATAGTCGAAGAAGCAGGAACAATTAATAGCTATACACTGGATCCCACATTTTTAGAAGGTAGTCAATATCAATTATTTATTTGAAAAATTTTTTTTAATGAAAATGTTTTTTTGCAGCAATTCAAAGCACCATTGATGCAGCTGTATCCAAATCTATGGGAAGAATCGTCGAGGAGGTAAGAAGCTTGCGGCGAGATATCGCAGAGTTGAGGAATAGCAGAGACAATGTTCCATCAAAAAAGATTATGCCAGCGGAACCTTTAAACACAGTGGAGCAATTTATGGAATTGGAGAGTTTACTCCAGAAGGATGAAGAATATGCTAAATTTGTAAGTAAATATTTATTGACTGTTTGAAAGCCAATTTTACAATTTCCTTTTTTTGAAGAAATCGGAACTTATGCAAAATATTAAATACACAGGAGCGAAATTCGTCAGAACAGCTTGGCGTTCATTGGTATCCGATGAATGTGCTCAACATTTTGCTTGGAGTGGAACGTCAGACAAAAAACCTGTCCGCGTCTTAAAAGTATCTATGGCTATCCGAGGTACTTAATAATAAAACTTAATAAACTTTATATTTACATGTGTACTTATATACTTATATATATTTTTAATTTAAATTTCAGATGTCTTCTTACATGAAGTGAAGGGCAATGACACTGAATATATAAGTGGCACCAAGATGATTTTTCAGTTTGCCAAAAATAGACAAAAACAGAAGCACCAAAAAGCAGCAAATTAATTATTTTACCTAACTATTTTTCTATCATTTCATTTTTAAAGAATGTTTTTTAAATTTTAATTTTTAGTATAAGTTTAATTTAACTTATCAAGAATTTTTTTAATTTTTAGTATAAGTACATATGTATATATAATAAATAATATTAAATGAACTAAAACTAATAAAGAAAATAATTACATATCTTTAAAAATATATCATGCGATTTATTTTACTACCATTACATAAAATCATTACAACACGTTTACAAATACATTTGAAAATAAACTTACAAGCGGTTGTATTTTAATTTAATAAATGCTTGCTTGTAAGCTTAAAATCATTACAAAACGTTTACAAATACATTTGAAAATAAACTTACAAGCGGTTGGATATTAATTTAATAAATTCTTACTTTTAAGTTTAAAAATAAGCGATTTTACAAGTATGTGAAAAAGCCCAAAGTAATGTAACGTTTTGGTTCTTTACAAGTCTTTTGTAATTGTTTTGTAATGAAAAACGTAAACTTTTTGTAACGAAAAGGTTTACCAGTGTAAGTTTATTTTAAGTTTATTTACAAACGCTATTGTTTACTGGGTTGCCTATTCCCCACGCAACAATTGCTGCAGATTAAAAATACATCACAGCACTTGTACACACACACACACACACGCCCGCATAGAATCACTTTGGGTGCAAAGTGTACAACTTCAATTATAAGGTCATCAGCTATGGACACAGCTGCTGCAAAGGATTCACCACCGCCACACAACCAACAACTATGTATGTATGTAAGTGCAGAAGCTACTACCTTAACAAATAGCATTCTCATCGCTAGCGTAAAAGCGAGTTGGGGGGTTAGTAGCTGGAGTTGGGGCTGGAGCTGGGGATATTGATATGTGCGAAGCGTTCCGATACCTATAAATAAAACGAAATTATCTCCCAGCGCACGTGTGCTCCGTTGTCAGCAACTAAGTGGGTTGTTCCATGTAAGCACATTTACCCACACCCAGGTATAAATGAGCACTTACACACTTACAACTACACCAACGATTGAACACAAAGCATCACTCATACGCCTCCAGTGACCCAGCGCTTCAACGCCACTTCAGCGCTTAAACTATGTCGAACTATTTGCTCATGTGAAGTTGTGTGAATATGTTTGTGTGTGTGTGTGTGTGTTCTTATTGTTTCTAACAACAGCTCAACGGCAGTTGTGTTGTTCTTTTTCGTGCTTTACACCAACTAAATAATCGAAGTACACAAAAGCAATTCGTTAAAATGTCGAAACGACAAGGCCACAGCGCTCGTCCAGGCGGAATCAAACCCCAAAAAGGTAAATAGTAAACATGTTTGTAAGTGTGTGAATGTGTAAGTTCATATACCAAAAAAATTGGTCGCTCGTCGAATTTGTTTTGCTTATAACATCTACGGCCACATCGATAGCCACTAAAGTTGCACGCCACACAAATATACACACGCACACACACCCAGCTACACTTTCGGGTAAAAGCTGCATTGGTTGTAGGTAAAAGACTAATAGGGATTAAATGGATGTCGAAAAGGCAATTAGATAAACTTACGTCCAACAACAAACGCGAAATATCAACTCTCGACCATATGTATGAGTATACATAGATAGTACTACAAGTACCACAAAAATAAACAAACTTTTCTGTACGCTTTTAATAGTTTGTTTCAAGGATCTTGTTGGAAGATGAAAAATTAAAGCTTAGTGTAATGACAGGATGAGAAGTTTTGCGATAAAATTGATTCCAAATAGTGAACAATTTTTCTTCGAGTTCGTAATTTATTTACGTCGCTGATAGTATGAGGTGCGAGAAGTTGTGTGGGTGGATTCGAAGTTAATTATTTTGAGGAAATGCATGTGAGCGAAATTAAATAGAGAAATATGTGGGCAAATTTAATAAAAACAAATTGCTAGAACTTTTGGTGAGTCTGTAAAGTATTCAACTTTTCACTTATGCACTCACGGGTGTCGGAATAATAGTGATTTTTTAAAATAAGAAGCATATTCGATTTCGCGTCAGTCAAATTACTTCACATTAGCTGCGATAGAACAAGCATTAAGCGACGTTATTTGATTTAAAAAGGAGTTGCATTTTTGAGCATTTTTTGATATTTTTTTGTAAACTTTGAAAACTGCATCTATTTCTGAAAGCTCTTGGAGTATTGAGCGTTAATATTCGTATAGAGCAAAAAACATTCAAAAGTAGCTCAAAAAAATCATAGAACAATACAAACATGATTCCAAAATGCTCTGAATTTTCCTGAAAATGCGAAAGGAGTCATTAAACGTAGCGAGTTCATCCAATTATGAGTAATTTTTAGACTTTTTTCGGCATGACCTTGTAAAGTCAAAAATCGCTACACTAACCAGCAAAATTATTGGAGTGCAGAGCTTGTAGAGATTGAGTATATAATCTTAGGTAACTGCTAACAGCTTTTTATTAGGATAAACTATTTGAAATTTTTTTAATTTCTAGTCGTTTAAATGCTTTCAACGATAGAGAATTGGGCACTTCGTAGACTTAATGAGTATAAAATATCATTGGCAACTGTTATGGCAAGTATGAAAAACATCAACACAAAGTGCGCGATAAAATTGTGAGGATCATTTATTTTGCTTTCACCTTATTTCCCTAACAAAAACCATATCAATCAAACATTGAAGTATCGTATAAAACAAAATTTTTAAATTTTCACTCCAAACATCTACCAGCAAAAAGTATTTTTTTATCTATACAAGTACATACATAGTTTTATATGTAATTTAAAATTTTTTTTTAAACTAAAAATTGTATGTTTAAGTTATCTAATATATCTGTTTTCACATGAAATCAATTTAATATAATTTAAAGTCCACCCCTTTCACTCCAAGGTGAAGTTTTCAATAAGCATTTGCAAATAAAATTTTATGGGGGCACACAAAAAATGTTTTAAGCGAAAAACTTTCTTTCGACATCCGTAATACCTTTTAATAAGCCAAAATTCTTGAAGAACGCCGTTGGGCATTATGGCGCCAGCAGAGCGGCAAATGGAAAACAAAAACAATGCAAGGCGCAAGGTGGAAGAAATCAGGGCAAGTGCAAACATTATGGAGAGGTTAGAAGGCGGTGCTACTAATTAACCCCTTTACGATAAAATAAGGCAGCTAATAAGTAGCAAACGGATCGTATGGAATGCCACGCACAGGCGCTAGCGTAAAAAGTTATACCATTATTTGGTAAAGCCACAGGAATGAAAAGCGAAAAGTGAAAATTTATGAAGCGTTTAATTGAATAAATTAAAATAAAATAACGCGAGAAGGGTTTTCTGCAGTCTTGACGGCGCAGTGCAAAGTTGAGGGGAGAGGCTTGCAAAGAAATTGTAAAAGTTTAATTACAAATAAACAGATTGAAATGATAAGAGTCGCGAAATTAAGAGTTTTCTATTTGTGAAGCGTAATTAAAACGAACACGGCGCGTTGTCTTATATTTTAATCAATTTTCAGTGATTTTAGCGAAGCTCACGAATATTTACAAGTGCAAACACACAAATCATAAGGCAAAAGTGTGCAACGAAAAGGACTGCTGCGGTGACATAAATCAATAGAAAGGATACTGCCAAAAGCGCACACGTATCATCCTGAGTGGCTGCTGCTGCTGTTGCTTCCGTCGTGGATGTGATAGCCGCAATGAACTTACGGCGAAGAACACTAGAATGTGTAGGAGAAATAAGTAGAAGCAGTGTACTTTTGGTAACTACGCTAGCTGTAGAAGTAGATGAAGAAAAGCGCCGATTGTGTCAGAAGCACACACGACGTATACGTAACCACAAAGGCAGGATAGGACCCGCACAGGGGCACACATCCCAGCGAGCATAAAGAAAATAACTCCAACATCAGATAAATACTACGTATTTCTCAAATTAAGTTTTAGCATTTATTATTATTGGACTACGCCTCATTTCTCACGCTTTATTTCTCAGCTTGTGCTGATGTTAGCAGAAATTCTTTACAACCATAAATCGATTGACTTGATAAATAAGAAGCAATCCTTTAAAATAGTATATTCTAAGTTGGGAATACTTCACTTTACTGCTTGTAATGCTGCTGGAAACAGGGGCGGATCCAGAACAATTTTTGAGGGGGGTCGAATGAAAATTGCTTATAATCATATGAAAATTTTCGTATTTTTTAAATTTCGTTCAACTGTAATTGATTTGGGTGTGCAGCAAGGCACATTCAATAGGTAGCAGCAGTAGAAAAATTAAAAAAAAATTTTTGAGCTCTGTGTATTTTGTTTTTGCTTTTAAAATCTAAAATTTCAAAAATATTTTATCAACTACCTTGAATTGTACTGAAAGCATTCTTATCACAACGAAATTCAAAATTTGACAATTCAAATTAAAATAAAATATGAAAAAAGTTCAAAAAAAAAAGTTTGCTGCTGCTACCTATTGAATGTGCCTTGGGTGTGCAGTATATCTATAAAAATGTATTTATATTTGACATGTATAGTGCCACGTATATGTGAAGAATTCGTTCAATAATGTACTATTTATGCTTCGGGAGAAACAAAAGTCACTTTTCAAAATGGATACTAAAAATCATTTGAATTCTATTGTTTTTGAAAAATTCAAAATATCTAAAAAACTATAGAGCTCTGGGGGGTGGGGTCAAGGAAGCGGTCGTAACCCCTATTCCCCTGCCTCCCTCCCCTCTGAATTCACCTCTGATTGGGAGTTAACGTAAGCGATTTGAGAAAGGTTTTAAATACATATTCGATGCATCTCAAGTTGATATCCAACAAAAAGGTTTGTTGGTATACTTAACACTCCACCAATGACACACAGTAACGAATCGCCAGCAATACGACCTTTCACAGTCGTGGTATGAACTAAAAAGCGTCATAAGTCAAATTTATCAACAAGACAAAGCTTGGCATTAAAAGAATAATACCAACCAAAGTGGAAAATGCGTGAGACAGCATATGTGATACTATGTATTATCCTTTAATACAAACAAACGCACAGGCATACGAGTAAACTCTTGTGAAAGTATGTACGCAGTTCATCGTATAAGTCAACTTGCCGGTGGCAGTGCGTGCGGTCTGTGCGAATCTGTCTTCTCGCCTAAAGATGGATTACTTTGCACCACTTGAGCGATTCCAGATGTCAAATGCCTCAAGTCACCAACATCACCACCACCACTGCTAGTGCAAAAAGTGTCACGCACGACGCGTGCAACATGGCGACAAAAATATGTCTTTGATGTCATAAATCAATTAAAGCTGGAATCTGAAAATGAAGCTCCATTTGGAAAATATGTGTGTGTATGTGAATACATGTTATGTATGTAGGAATTGTTATAGTAGCTATGTTGCGTATTCTCCACCAATAGCCAGGATCTAAGCCTAGCAGTTAAAAGCTATGGCTTGATTGTCAATTCGAGGTGAATTCCTTCAAGTTGTCTATGAGTTGGTTAGTTTTTCATGGCAAATATATAGTAGTTTTAGAAAAAAATCAATTAAATGTGTGCAAGTTATGCGTGAAATACTTCAATACATCACAAATTTAGAAATTGGTAGTTATTTATTTAACCTATTAGTTTGCAGTAATTTGTTATAGACTTGAAAAGTTTTTGCGAAATTACAAATGCAATTTAATTATTTATTTAGATGAGAAAATATATGGCATAATCATAGTGAAATTAAAGAGAGCTTTAAGAAACAACAAATACTTTATTCTATTTTTTTTATTTATTTGTGTTTGGAGCATTTAAGTTGCCAATTTGATAAAAATGAGAGTAAATATGTAATGCTTTGAAGAAATGGGAAGCGATTCCGTCATTTTATAAATATATGAAAACAGAAAAAAAACATTAATCCAAGTAACACGTTTTAAATAAACTACTTATTTACTTTGTTCATTTTCAACATACAAGCGCAACAAGAAAATAAAAAAAGTCTAAAACCGAGAACGTGTTTGACAGTATTTATTAAGTAATAGATCGTATATTAAGTAAAAGAGGTTGACTAAAGATAGAATTTTGATAAAGCCTAGCACTCAATAGATTTGATGTATGTATATATGTATATAAAAATATATTTGACTTTATCTCTTTTAGTGTGGCACTAAATAATACAGTACTAGGCTTATTACTATGCGCCTTTAAATTAAAATTAACACAAACATTTGTCGGTTTTGGCCGATACCGAGAAACTGTAGCAGTCTTTTTTTATTATTATATTCTAAGACATTAACAAACTTTAAGTAAATTTTCCGCATTTCCTTTCTTTAGAGTTTTTATAATTTACAAAAATTAGTATTCAAATTTTTTTTAGAGTACTACTTTAATATAGCAATTTGCACCCATTTACATACTTAGGAGGAGTTGAAGCCGCTATTTTTGAGAGCGCGAGAAGCGGACTGAGGATGTATCCTTTCGGAACTCCGCTTTTGAATTCTAAAGCAGATGATGTCAGCAAGTAGTTTGATAGCAGTAGAAGTAAGTCCGAAAAATTTTGCAAGTTTTGCAGATAAGATACTGTGGTTAACTGAATCGAACTCCTTAGAGTGGTCTAGTAGGGTTCCTCGTCAATGGACTCGCGAATGTCTTCGATCACGTCAGTCAGCGCAGTTAAACAAATGTGTCCTTTTCCGAAACCGGATTGCCGCTAGTTTAAAAGGGAGTGCTTAGAAACTTAACTGCACTTAACTGCGTTAAGATTTTGGCAGTTTTCTAACATTTTGGAAAAACGGATGTGGTGAGAATCGTATCAAAAAATTAGTGATATGCGGTAGCAGAATCGGCAAAACTGCTTTTAGAAAAACTGGGTGTATGCAATATGTCCCAATCACCTTAGGTTTAATAGATAGAATGCATGGAAGGACATCGGAATGACTCACGAACGAAAAACTAAAACTATGATCATTTTATAGAGAGCATTGTAAATTAATATTATTATTAGTGATTGTTACTCGAGGTGGCGATATATTAACGAACTTTTCGTTTGTAAAGTCAAGATCTTCCAGAGAGTTCTAATTTTTTGCTAAGTTTGTTTGCTATCGACCGCTCTTCCGAACTGTTTTTCAAAATACTTAGCTTTGGCATTTCCAACAATTTTAACAACCGCTTATTCAAAACTAAAAACTGATTTCGAGAAGCATGTCGCCTAATCTTTGTTGAAACGGGAATACCGGCATTCTTTAAAAAGAAAAAACAAACAACAATCAAGTAGATGAATGCTTGGATAGTTATAAAATTTATATTCCGTATTCGCAACTATCTACGTAGCCAATTTTTTTCGTTAAGTTTTTACAACAATATAGTTTGCAATTCCAAAAAAATGATTAACAAACTCCAGAAAATATTTGAGTATACATTTTTTAGATTTAAATCCGTTTCAGTATGGATACACATTACTAACTTCGCTCTGATTTTAAGCTCGGCTTGAATTTTTTTTATTCTTTTAAATGGTGAGCTATCAGCCAAAATGTTTTTCAAAGGTATGAATTTTTAAAAAGTTTTTCAAGTCAAATTGTAATAAAAAATCGGAATTTTAAAACAGTTTCAATTAGTAATTAAAAATAGGAACTTTCATACATAATGATTGCGCTCTTGAACAGCAAATTCAATTTTTTTTTGGAAGTTGCAAAAAAAAGCCCAAAGATACTCCGTTGCTTTCTTATTAATTTTATGAACAATATGAAATTTTTATTCATGCGATATACAATTGTTAAATTATGAACTTAACAAAAACAATTTGTATAGAAACTCACATCCGCTATGGCACAAACAAGTCACAATGTGTACAATCATTTGCGCAAAAGCGATTGAGATTACTCTTGTCCAAAAGTATCGAATACGAATACATATATGGCTATGATATTTAATTAAAAGACTTTTCTTATCTGCAATTTCTGCAGTGTATTTAAAGTAGTTTCAGATCCACTGGGAACACAGATTATATGTGCCCACATTTACATACTATGTAAGTATGTATTTGCATGAGATGTATCTCAACATCAACCACCAATTTTTTTGATTCATTCAAATAATCCTACACCCTTTGGCTTATTGTCATATGATAAATAATTATTTTCTCATTACAAATGAATGCCCTCAGACAAGTGAAATTCATCATTGTGTGTTTAGTAAATACCTTTGTCGTCTGCTTTAAGAGATGCTCGTATATACACATTTATATGGATATTGTTTATTCTGTACTCATATGTCAGACTGACTCTGATATGTGTCATTTGCGCACACGTGTATACTTGGCGTACATATGTACATACACACCTACAAAAATATATTTGCAATTTCGCTAAAGTATAATTAAGAAATTCTTATTGTGCAAAATAAGATGTGAAGAAAGAGCAAATGACAGTTAATGTCAGAGGCAGATGCCTGCAAGGTGACAGACAGACTTTGGCTGACAATAAACATAAATGTTTGAAGAAACAAAAAAATAATGCTACGAGTTCTTAGATACATACATACTCGTATGTATCTACATATATCTATGTATGTGTGTTGTATGCATAAAGTTTGAAATACTAATTTATTTACAACGATATTAAATAAAAGTAAGTATGACCTTACATAATTAAAAAAATATAATTATAATATGATATTACTTATGCCCGAATTCAGTAAGCCGTCTCAGTGTCTAAAAGAGACAAGAATCTAAATTTTAGACCGATTAACATTAATTAGTCTCAAAATAAAGCCTAAGCCTCAAAACAAAGTCTCATGTCACCATGTATTAATCAGTTCATAAAAAATTTAACAATCGCATACAATAAAAATGTGAGTGCCAAAAAAGGGTCATAGTCTCAAGTTTTAAAACTTGAGAGCGAAGAAAATTACTGAATTCCGCCATTAATATCTATTACATGTAAAAATTTTTTTTTTTTTAACTCGAGCTACTTATACCTTTGGCTTAACTATATGACTCCTGCGAGCATATATACATACATACATATATGAATTTAGTTACAGGAACAAAATAAATGTGCCTTTGTACATCTTTAAGAAATTTTTACATTTAACATAAATCAAATAATTAGTCACACATACAGCTGGATCCTAACCCTTTTTCGCCACATTTTCTACACCAAAAATTTTACAATTTTCATGTTTGCACTTCGGCAAGTTTTCCGACTTCCAATTTGACTAATTCTAATGTTTCCCTAAGGAGACATTTTCCTCATTTGCTTTTGTGGTGAAAACTATTAATTTATGTATTTTGGGAAATTAATGCTTCTTAACTGGAATTACAAGTTCCTAAGCAATACATTTTTATGTTGATAGTTGTGTTTGTGTGTCGGCATAATTTACAAGAAACAGTATTCGGTTACGTATATCAACTCGTATGTACATACACACATACATACATAAAAAATAAATATGTATAGAGATATGAGTAAACGTGTAGGTTTCGAAAGAAGTTTGATAATAACTTTGAATTTACCTCGAATTTCGTGAACTCATAACTCTTTTGGGGCTATTCCCACAAGTTTTCACCACCAAACACGATATACCAAATGCCATTAAAATCTTATGTCCACCGCATTATAATTTATTACACTACACCTTACAACTGTAAATAGTTTAAGTTAAGAATTTTGAATGACGCGAAAGCGGTGTACCGGGAAGGAAGGAGAACACATCTACATACATATTGGTTTGGCCTAAATACTGTGCTCTGAACAAGAGAATTTCGTAAAAATTTAACATGATTTAAAATTGAATATGACGGGATGCACGGTATTGAAGTTTATCTGCTTGCATGCGCTCACTTACTTACTTCTATTTCTTAATTATAGAAATAATATTTATTTTCCATAAAATTAAATTATGATTGAATTCTCACATGCGACTAAATATATAAGGCTTATAAGAACTAAATTTCATTAACTAGAAAAAGTCGGGAAAATACACAAATATCATTTTGCCAAAAAAAAGTAAGACAAAAATTAAGTTTTCGTTTCACATTTATTAGAATTAATATGAATATACTTTCGAAAAGATTTGATATAAATACGTAAGATAATCCGATTATACTCAGTTTTTTTTTTTAATTTGAGAGCAGTTTCTTGCATACAGTCATCACTTATATATGTATGTATATTTATGTTTAATTTAAATAAATGAGAGCTTTCGAATATTTACCTTTCTTAAAGCGCTTTCGGTTGACATCTTCATTTAATATTTTCATTTTCATTAACATGGTAACTGCGATCCAAATATTTTCAAATCAAAAAGCTTCTTAAGCCCTGTTTTGTTCGACCACCATATTATGATATGAAAATTTGACGTGACTTCTCTTATATGTACAAGGTGGCGCAAAAGTTAACTTCCGATGTTTTTTGGCTGTAATTAAAAGAAAAAATGAAAAAGTTTGATTCTTCTTGTGGATTATTTGTATTTGGTCTTTTAATTTTTTTTAAATCAAGTCGAGAAGTTGATTGTCATTTGAGCCCTTTTTATGGCATTTTCCATCACTTTGGCCAAAACTTCCGGCGATTGGTCCTCACATTCTTGACGGATATTGTCTTTAAGAGCTGCAAGAGTCTGAGGCTTGTTGACATAAACCCGCGACTTCAAAAAGCCCCACAAAAAAAAGTCTGGAGCGGTCAAATCAGGCGATCTTGCTGGCCAGTTCAAATTGGCAAAACGGGAGATTAGGCGCACGGAAAATGCATCCTTCAGCATATCGGTTGTGGCACGTGCAGTGTGTGCCGTTGCACCGTCCTGTTGGAACCACATGTTTTCCAATCCCAATTCATCAAGTTGCGGCAAAAAGAACTCGTTGATCATTGCTCTGTAGCGCTCACCATTCACAGTAACCGTTTGGCCCGCGACGTCTTCGAAGAAAAAAGGTCCGATGACTCCTCCAGCGAAAACAGCACACCATACAGTGACTTTGAGCGGGTGTAATGGCTCTTCGTGGGTTACACGCGGATTTTCAGTGCCGCAGAAGCGTAAATTTTGCTTATTTACGTACCCGCTAAGATGGAAATGGGCCTCATCACTCATGATTATTTTTGATGAAAAATCATCTTCCTCTTGGTGGTGATTAAGAATGGCTTGAGCGTATGTTAGACGCGATTGGCGGTCAGCAGCTAACAGCTGATGCACCGTCTGGACTTTGTACGGAAACATCTTCAAATCTTGTACCAAAATTCGCTGTGAAGACCGTCGACTGATACCCATTTGCGTGGCACGTCCTCTGGTCGATGTCGACTGCGCTTCCATGACATCCTCGGCTACAGCAGCATTATTCTCTGCAGAACGGCTACTCCGGGGTATGCCACGCCTGGCAGCATCTTGTGTTGTGCCAGTCTCTTCGAGGCGAGCGGCTAAACGTCGCAATGTTTCACCAGTAGGCGTTGGACGGCCATTATTGGTCAAATAAATAGTCAGCAATATTCCGCCTTCTGGAGCAGTGTAGCGTAACATTGTTTATTAACGTGTATTTCGCATGTGTTTACTACACAAATGTCAAAACAGAACTGACATTAGGGGCCAATCGCAAAATTTATAGCATTTTCTGATAGGAGGATTACTTTTGCGCCACCTTGTACATTAGGGTGATAAAAAAAAACAATTTTTTTTCTTGTAAACAGGCTCATGACGCATTACAGCAAACTTGCTGGTTTTATTGGAACAAATCACGCAAAAAATTCATGTTTATCTTAATTTTGGTTTCTTAGACAATAATTGTTAATATTTTTTGGTAATCGTCCAAAGAAAAATCGAATAGTTTGAAGATTTTTTTTTAAATATTTTTTTATGAAAATAAAAGTCACGTTAAATTGTTCGATTGTAAAATTGTAAATCAAAATACTCGTATCATATGAGCATGATACACGACAGACTTGTAGTAAAATTCATAAGGTGCACACACAATTTTTTTCATGTTGTTCTTATGGGAAGTAGAAAAACACGATGCGGGAAGTCTTAATATTAATATTAAGGGCTCAAATTTTAACTGGTATCATTTTACGTCGAATTTAAAATGTACATAGATGTACATATGTAGATAAAAGATAAAGTCTTTTCAAAGTAATTCCATCCCATAGCATAGTGTAATATTCAATTTTGGTTATTAAATAATTTTAACATAATTTTTTTAGCGCGATGTAAATCTTTTGCTCTGCACTACCTTGACCAAGGCATCGATCAGCCATCAGCAGAACCAATAGCAATAATAATGATAAATGTATCGATACAATAATTTTAAAGTTACACTGAAACAACAACCGAA
Organism: Philophylla caesio; assembly: GCA_963971545.1. Lineage (NCBI taxonomy): Eukaryota > Metazoa > Arthropoda > Insecta > Diptera > Tephritidae > Philophylla > Philophylla caesio. The sequence continues at coordinate 194,590,579 of OZ020604.1, read as the reverse complement.
ACGAAACTTGATACCAAATTTGACGGGGGTTGAATAAAATTCGCTGCAAAATACATCGATAAATGGCAACAACTCATAACAATAAATTTCTACAAAAGTTATCAGGATTGATAAGAGGGCAAAGCGAGAAAATTGAACTAGACTTGACTTGCATCTGAAGGCCATCTTCAAATGATTTTCTGCCTTAGCCACACAAGTTTTTTCTACGTACACCTTTATTAAAATGAGACTTGTGTATATAATATGAAATGTGGCAGTGAAAATTGCTAGCAAACAAGTAAAAGTTGTACCCAACTTCTTCGAGAAATGGATTAAACCTCAAATCGATCATATTAAAATATTTCTAATTTCTAGACATTTCTATTGGCGGAATTACGGATAGGATATAACTGACTTCGTCCATGTTTTATCACGCCTCTACCCATTGCTTTATTAAAAGGAGAAGCTTATAAAATTGCTAAAATTAGAATTATGCAGTTAATTCCGATTAAGCTTTTTTATCTGGATCAATAAGGCTATAAGCGAAATAATAATGACTTTTGCAATCTACATACATAATTATGTATGCCAACTTAACTTCTGCCAAAATAAATAATTCACCTGAAATTTCTTTTTCAAATCTCCTTTTTATTAAAAAAAAAATCATTAGGCACTTTAGAAAAATGTATTACAAAGAGTTGACCAATCTTGCGTACATTAAACGACGCTGTTGTGGTTTATAAAATCGATGCAAATTCAATAGCTAGGAACTAAGATTGTTCGTATTCTACCTCAATTGAAATCGGCAAATCTTCCTTCAATTCGGGATTGTAAATTTTACCCGCAGCAATCACAAACTCTTCCTCACAGTCCATTATGAAATACAAGAATGGGCGATTCACTTCAATCGACTCCACATCTAATGTTTCAGATGTACGCGCCTGCGGATTTGCGGCAGTGAGTGCATTCGCACTATTACCGCTCTCATCGACGCGTACACTAACAAATTGTACCACTTCGTCTACATGCAGATCGGGATCATCGGATAACAAACTAAGATCGGCCTCTTGGCGAGCGAATACCTTATTTAAACCGATATTCTTCAGCATAGCTTCAGAGCGCGAAGTTTCATCCACCTGGAATTTGGGCATAATGATACGCAGCTCTTTCGGCTGAGCCAAAGATTTGGCCTTTTTGAGGTCTTCGGACTGCAGTTTCTCAATCAGTGGACGCAAGCCTTCCGTATCGTTAGGTAGCACAATCATCATTGCATATTTTTTATTCTATAAAAGAAGTAATGAAATTAAATTTGTCATATGTAGCATTTCAATTATTTTACCGCATATGGCAAGCAGAAGACTTTTGCGTTCAAATGATTCAACTCAGCAATGTGGAATGTTCCCTTTGTTTGCATCATTGGTACCTTCATTGCATCCTCAGCTGTCATGAAGAAAAAGCTCTCTTCTTCTGCATAGTGTGGAAAGAATGGCTGCGCCCAGAGACCGGCATAGTACAGGCCATTAAATAGCAACATTTTAGTCTTCGAGCCAACTTCACGACCAGTGACAGAGTTCGCGCTCAAGGCGTGTGCGATGTCCTCCTTGCGAAAGAGGCTACGTGCACCGAGTGCCTGTGTGTGTGAAGAAATAGCAAAAGTAACATTTATGGCAATACTCAAATACAAATTTTATACGCAAAATTCACTTACCCTTCTTACGGAGCTGATGTGTGACTCGAGCGCAATCATTATCTCGCCCACATTCTTGTTGGCTGTATCGAGCGCACTCTCTAATTTCTGCAGCGGCAAAGTAACTTTCTCGGGTTCATTGGAATCCAACACCTCCTTGATGGGTACGCTGCTATCCTGGCCGTCATCATAGTGCTTGTGCAACTTCTCATCAGAATGTACAGTCTCATTATCCTCGAAATGCATACCATCTTCACGTTTGCTGATATCCTTCTCTACTAGCTCGTCTTCATGTTTGGGTATCTCTGCTATGTCTGTAGCATCAATTTCCTTTAATTGCTCGCTCATCTCCTCAAGAGTGGAAGCACTGTCCGTTTCGCTACTGGGTGTCTGTGGTTCAGTTGCAATTTCCTCGTCTTCTGTCTTCGTACTTTCCTTTATTCCTGTCTCGTTCTGGTTAATTTCTTCCAATATCATTGGTTTTTCTACATATTGCTTATCATCGACCACACGATCGAATTTTGATGGTGTCTTATTAACAACTTCCTCGCCAAATGTATCACTTAGCGTTTGTGTCTCCTCCGTCTCTGTTGCGGCAGCGGCCAAATCGGCATCGACCTTTAAACGTTTCAAAGTTTCAAATCCGATCACATCTTTGCTGTTGCTCACCGAACTGCTTTCCATATCTGGCGAAGTATTTGGCTCATTCCAGTTATACTCATCATTGTTGATATCTTTGACCATCACGAAGTAATTGTCGCGTACCAGCTGTTTGAATTCATCACGTGCAGTATTGTTGCGATAGATGTACAACCAGGTCTGGAATGAAGGCAGCGTAGAATAATCTTGACTTTGGTAGCGCGAGAGTATACGCTGGAAGGAAGCACGCAAATCGGCACGTTCAGCGGGGAAGCCAAGTGTATTACAAAACTCATCGTACGTCTCCCCAGCCGCACCCTCCGCTAACACGCCGAGTATAGAGCTGATGCCCAGAGGTGAATAAACTTGATTGGCATCGATATCAGCATTAAATTTCAGCATATTCAATGCGATCTTCTGTGAAGCGACGCTTGCGAAGCGTGGCAAGGCGGGCGCTGAACTTTCTGCATCTGCAACAGTGCCCAATGCATCGGTCTTTTGTGTGGGCAGTGCTGCGGTGAATGCGCAGCACAGGCCGAGCAGTACTACATGTATGTATATAAAGTTATGATCATTAATTCAACCAAATTAAATAAAAGAGAAGATTTTGACTTTTTATGTTTCAGACATACTAAAATGTTTATTTCACTGCTACTTACACGCAATTTTTATTTCCATATTGGCTGTGCTACTTTCTAAAACTCCACGCCCTCTAATCGTGTTGAAAGTCAACGAAGTGTGTGTATGAATATATGTATGTGCCTGGCTTTGCTTTAAGTTTCTACCTTTTCTGTGTTGTTGACCAAGCGACTGCTAAACGACGAATGAAGAACACTGGTTTAGGCCAAAGAGTTTTAAGAAAGTTAACCACTGCAACCATTCTTCGCCGAAGAACTGAACCAGAATACGATACGATCAGTTGGTTTTCTGTTTTCTGTTTTATTTTTATTTATTTATCTTTTTTTGTTGTGGTTATGGAGTGGCAAGCCAAGCGTTGGCGGCGTTGAATTGTCAACGATAATGAAGAACAGGTTATGGACAATGCATCTGCGGCTACATCAAAATGTATTGTAAAATACACAAATTGTTACAGTTTTTGGTATTTTTATGTTACTTAGGAAATTCGAAACAGTTTATAGAAAATTGTATCAATACGTGATGAGGAATTTACGTTTGAGTAGTCATTAAATTTAGCAGTTGATCAAAATTGTATCGGCATGTAAAAAGCAGCCATCCTTTCGTATTGTGAGTAGGTATATTTGTCACGCAGCGATCTCTACTATTCATAAACAGGCAGAAGCACAAAAAAATATAATTTATATTTATTTATATAATAAGAAATGTGTTCCTTGCCTGCGTCATCAGTGAATGCATCGAATATTTAAGCTTGAATTAACACCTCAAAATTTATATAAAGTAACAAAATGCAATTCTCAATATATTGGTTGATATGAAGCAAAAATAAAAATGGTTACTCAACTTTTGAAACTAAATCATAACTTTTCTTTACTGCACCAAATTTAATTTTATTATGTACTTGTTTAAAAAAAAATTTGTATGTACTAGTATATATGTATATATTTTATTAAGAATTGAAATAATTATTTTTTAAAAAGCCATTTTTTTAATCTCAAGAAAATCTTGTTTTTACTTTCCTTCATTTTCAGCCTTATAATCAACTCCCTTTATATTGTGCGGTTATTTTCCTGTCGATTTTAAAAATTTTCCAGGCAGGCTGGGGATTTGAAACACCAAGCAAAGCTCTGCAACCGTTGGCAATTCAACAGTAAGGGTGAATTAATCCGTTAGTTGGTGCAGAAGTCAATATTATTACAAACCCCGGGGGCGATGACATCGAATGGAATACATCCGCAAAAACTTGAGATGACAGGTAACATAGGCGTCAAATTACTTGCAAAACACACATTATTAGTGCGCTTTGGTTTATTAAAACAAAAAAAAAAAACAATTATATTAATACATATTTCCATGTCAGTAAGATTCCAATTTAAAAAAATTTCATCTTCCACTTTTTTATAAATCTTTAAAAAGTTTTGTTTTTTAATCTAAATATTTAATATTCTTTGTTTCAGACTGGAATTGCGGCTGTATCGAGTATAACATTTTCCACTTTTAATTGTACAAAGCTATGAGAATTAAATCACTTTAATTTATGATTTAAAAAAGTTTGTAAAATTATTTAATCTGAATTTGACTTCCAGTAGTCACAGCAAATGTGAAATGAATATACTAGAAGTATTACGAATCAAAGTTTTAATAAAAAAAATGTTAAAATAAAATTAATTTTCAGATATCGAATGAAATTTATAAAAATTTTAAGAAAACAATTTACTAAGAATAAAATAAAAATATTAATTTTAATAATCACTGTTTTTGATTGGTTACGTATTATTTAAACTAATTCTGATTTTTTCACTTCAAACTAATTATTTCTATTAAATAAATTTGTTTAGCTCGAATGTATCTAATTTAATAACTCACGATTTTCATATTGACTATATCGATGAAGTTTTCGGAATGTTGCCATAATTCTGCACACTTTTGTTTTCTTCTCAGCAGGTCCGTTGTCTTCGTTCCAAAATAACAGGCCCAAAACAACCAAAAACATACACGATTTCAATGATTGTCTTAGAAGAAGCAATACTCAAATAAAAAAATAGGTCAATTGATAAAACATAAACGAGTTTAACAAAAAAGTAGAAATTCAGAAGAGACCATCCAAAAACCATGCGTTTGACTTTCTAATGGGCACAACTTTCGACACAGCCAAGAAAAATCAATTCGACACAATAAGCGACAACATTAAGCATTTTATGCGAGTTGGACGTGATTAAATGACTGATTGACTAGATAATCAATATACAATTGTTATATGAAAACTTCTCTGAATGGATTTGAAAAATCAAAAAAATCACAACCAAATATTTATTACATAGCCAATTCATAAGCGACACATTTATGCATATTGCAACGTTCGTATACATTTTCTCTATTTTCTCTTTCTATATTGTAATACCTATCATTCGTAGAAAAGCATTTTACTCGCAAATCGGTAAGAAGGTATGGAAATTAGCTTTTGTACTTGAACTTCATATGTTACAATGCCAACTAGCGCCACTACTCTTACACGCAACGCTTGGACAACGTTCAATTAACCCAGTTCATATGTAAATTTACCAGTCAAGCCAAATATTGTAGGAGCCAACAAAGTAAGAATAAAAAAAAAAACAGAAAAGAGCAATATTAACAACAACGTCGTCATACATTGGGAACAATGAACTCTCCAAACGAAACTGAGCTTTTCGTTTTCTGCTTTGCATTTCAACTTTTTTATGGTATGATTATCAATAACAATTTTGGTTTTCTTCTTATTTCTTTTACTATCATTTGTTTTATTTTGATATATTCTGAATAATGTTTTCGTTATGTTTTGCTGTTTATTTTCCGATCGCGCTTTGGCCACTAAGGGAATGAGAAATATCGGTCTTGCAGAGCGTTAAGCATTCTAAGACGCTGTGAATCAGTGCAGTTAAACGAGTTTTTCAACTTGACTTTGGCGATACGATGCGGTGATATCTTGAATATCACATGATTCTGTGCAGTCAAACGATATTTTACGTTAGCGTGTAACTGAAGCGTTACGCGTGAGTGCAGGGCGCTTTTTTTTCTTTACCCATTTTTGTGTGCGTTTGTACATTAGAGCTGTCCAAATTTGTGTGAAAAATTTTAAAGTTTTTTCGTCGAGTTTTGCAAGAACTTTTTGCTCGCTATATACCTGATGCGTAGAATGTTGAGTTTTGCATCCGATTGATTTAAGTTGACGAGCAGGAAATGAACTGCCATTTTAATAGAACTTTATTTGCTTTTTGCTTTCAGATATTTTTCGACTTTTACTCGGTAGTTCTGATTTTGGCAAAGAACTTTCTTTTTGAAAAAAAAAATAGTTTTATGAAATTCTTAATAGAATTTTATAAGGCCAAATAAGCTTGAACTTTAAAATCGAAACGCAAGCGTAGCCTTTTTAGAAAAAAGTCACATTTCTTAGTTCTGTTCTTAAAGATATAAAAAATGCAATTTAATTAATTCATTTTAACTATTTAAATAAGTCTCTTTTTTGAAATAATGGAAAATTTGCATGATTTTTTTCGATTCTGATTTTGTTTCCAAGAAAGTCAGAATTTAATCGTTATTGAAAAAAAATGGAAATATTTGGCGCTAACACCAAATTGTTCAGTAGTTGGCCGAACTTATTCTAAATACTATTTGCATTGTGCGTATTTATAAAGAAACACAGTTTTATGCCGACTTCATATGCCGAAAATGTAAAGGCAAATAGTTATTATATTTTCGATGAAAAAAATAAAAGCCAATTTTAACATATATTTTTGATATTTGTTTTTCCAATTTTTTACACTGATGATGCAGTAATTTATTTTTTTAAATTATTTAGCCCCAAAAATTTTCTATGATTTCAAAATCGTCATCGCTTAAAGCTTTTTTAGAGTTTTTTGAGATATTATTATTTTGGTAACTATAATCAGATATGTATTTACAAAATAAAAGCTATAATGATTTTATTTATTTTAATTTGAATTGTCTAATTTGCATTTTTAATTGTTTTTTAATTTCTCTACTGCTGCTAACTATTAATTATATTAATATTATGTATTATGTTCAAAAGTTGGACAGCACTGTACTCTATATTTATTTCGAAAAAAATGTTCAGAAAACCGCAGTAAACATTATAGCCAACTTCTTTAGAACTGTCTTAGAAAATTTGAAACACGATTTCTTTTTTTTTTTTAACCAAATGAAGCACTGCACCAACCTTATATTTCATTTTATGCATACAACTACTCGCGCATATGTTTGTAATTTGTGGTTATTGAAATTTGAGCATTACAATTTTATAATTTGAGATAAACCTACTTTAGCAAAGAATTAAATTACAATTAACTTGCCAGCCACAGGTATTATTTATTAAGTGATGCATTTTTATTACTTTTGCAGTTAAACTAAGTGTTGATTATTACTTTTGCAGTTAAACTAAGTGTTGATATTACAAATTTACTCAAAGAATTCTCATTGTTTACTTCCCCACTATGAATAAAGGCGGGTAGGAGAAAAATCCAACTTGGCGAAAGTCTGTAAACCACAACCAATCTTACTAGAAACTCTTTGGAAGATCGAGTGTCCCCCCTAAATTCGCTTGCTTCATATGTTAAAGCTTAGGTATATATTTCTCCTCGGCAGGCCGCAAACTGGTTCACATAAAAAAATTATACCTCATTACTATCTAAGCATTTATGAATAGTTTCCATCAACCTTATCCGTGATTTTACCTGTTACCGCTTTCAATCTTTCTTTCCCAAGAACTGATAGTAAATTACGTAGCGAAGTAAGCTATACGGCGACTCATTTATACGAGTATTACTGTTGAGCGGGTTCGATACCAAATGTACTCAGAGCTCGATTCTCAAATGGGTCGACAGTGCCCGCAAAAGTACTCAGTACTTGCCACAATTGAAAAGTGATCAGAACTTAAAAGAACTCGAAAGTACTCTGTACTAACTTAAAAATACTATGTAGCAAAATTCACTCTGACACCAGTACTCAGTATCAATTAAAAGTACTCAGTATCGAGTTCTATTTAAAACCCCCAAAAACATGGTTTTCTGATCTGCAAGTTCCTCGTCTAGGGAGTACATGCGGAACCTTGAGCTCGTTGAAATTTGCATACCAAAGTTGGAGACCGTCGTGTAGTATAATTTTTAATCGTAATTTTAGCTCAGAAAACTTTCAGTCCCCAATTGGCATGACTTTCTCTTTTAATCTTTTATTATGATATAAAAGTGATCAACAAAAAAAAAAATAGTTGTTTCGCTATAGTTTCACGGGGATGTAAAAACCACGCGAATATTTTATTTCTTTAAGCTATACATTGCCTTCTAAAAATATGTGCATTCCCACGCAAGTGCACGCAAACGCCCAAAAAGAAATCTCATCGTCTCAATCAGTGTGGAATTAAAACAATCAACGCAGTAATTAAATCTTTTCTCCTGCATCGCATACAATGAACCACCCTTCAAGTGCAATTGCGTGGAATTTTAAAATTTACCTCGACATCCTTTCAAGTAGTTACCGTTAGAATTTGTCAACTAGTAATTCGCTCTGCTTAAATGCGAAGGAAACACACACTTCTTGGGGGTTGTTGCCGGTTTAACGAATAAAGCAAAAAAAGGAACTGCGTATCTGTGATCTAACCCGTGCAACAACGTATTTGAATGAATGCATTGTTGGCTTTTGCTTTCATCAAACTCATCATTATCATTACTTTTATTGTCATACTACGTACAACAATATTATGTATTTCATTTATTATTAACGGTGTATCGTTTCGCGTGTGCCAACACACACGTTTGAATACTCAACGGCAACTGAAGCGTAAGGCGACGCTAGTGCTGAATATCCTCATTGAAGTAGTTACTGTACATTAATATGCATTCATATGCACATATGTATGTATATATATACAAATATATGAATGTATGTTAAATATATTTACATTGCACGGTTGCCCTCTTTGCAATGTCGCCACGTGTCCTGCACACCGCAACAAATCCAGTTCAAAATGACTTTGTAGAATGTTTCTTATGCAAGTTTTGCCTCTATATCCTGTTAACTCGCCAAAAGTTGTTTCGAAAGTAGAGACTAATAAAAAAGTAAAAAAAAAATTCCTTGCAGTCTCGTTTGTCATATTCTTGTGTATGTATATATGCAAGGAATCTCGACCAAAAAATAAAGGATCATATTTTTGATGTTAAATATTTCAGTTTCCGGTATGGGTAAAATTTGCGATAACGCAATAGAAAATTTATAATTGCTTCTTGTGTATTTGGTTTTTTTTTTCTTTCTAAATTTTGAAAACTTTTGGGATTTGTTCGGGGTCTTTTCATGACTAGTTTAGGTCTATTTCAGAACTAGTTGTGGTTAATTTCCAGATTGTTTCAGGACGATTTTGACGATTTCTTGTTCTGGACTACAAGGAGTATATTTGTGGTTTATTTGTCAACATGTCAGATCAATTCAGATGGTTGCGATATAGTTACGGGGCCCGCTAACGACTATTTCGGCACTGTTTCAAAACTAGTTCAAGACCGTTTAAGGATTATTTCACTACTATTTTAAGAACATTGCAAGACAAGATTTAAATTATTTGAGACTAGCTCATACTTTGTTAGACCAGGTTCGGGTTTATTTGACGACTAACCAAAAGCTTTTTCAGAGCAATTTCGAAACTAGTTTTCGATCACATACTGACTATTTCATTTATATTTCATAAACACATCAGGCTACTTTGGAATAATTTCGAAACTATTTTGAATTTATTTCGGTACTAACAAAGGACCATTTTGAAATATTTTTAGAATTTGTTCGCTATCATTTTCCGGCAAATTCACAAAATTTTCAGTACCACTTTGGCGCTAATTCGGAATCTTATCGAAGTGGTTCGAAACTAATATTTCCGAAATAGTTCTGAAAATGTCGTTAACAGGCCCTGCCAAATTAATAAAATGAAATGAAATTACTGTTTCATTTCTAAAATTATAGAAAATACATGTATCTAACTAAATAGCCTATACTTGTCTGTATCTTGCAGAGATGTTTACCCTACAAACTTCATGAGGACTTAATGCTCACGCCTTTTTTCTTAATTTGATAAATTTTTTTAGCACTTGCATTATAACAAGGTTTGCAGAAAGGAAAACAAATAAATTGATTAAAAAGTCATGAAGTGATTAGGTTTGTTTTATTGGCAGTTTGCTAACAAGCAATTCGCGTTGCAAGATTAGAAAAAAGCAGTGCAGGCTTTTTATAAAAGAAAAGAAAACCAATGAAAAAGTGTTTAATGTATATCTATTCACCATCGTAGGTACGAGCTCAACTATATTTGTATATCAACATTTCATTGCACATTAATTTCAGAGAAAATTTTAATACCTTTTCTTTTTACAGGCACTTTTCTTTATTCCTGCACCACGGCCATTAGACTGGTCAATTTGGGCAAAATGTATTTTTATTAGTTATCAGGTCTAAATGTCACATCTTTTACGATGCGACTTTTCGGCTGCAAGCATAACTCTTTTAGTTTAATACGTTGTGCTGAAACAGCTGAAATTTTCATTAGTCAAAATATTCCAATTCGTGGGCACTCTAAATTTTCTCACACAACGATACATATGTATGCATGTATGTATGTATGTAACTACATGTGTGTTAGTTAGACATGTTGTGGGCTCGTAAAAGTTTTTATTACACTTCCTACGTTCTGCATATGGCTGTACTTGTACGTGGCAAAGTGCAACAATGTTTGCTAAATTTGGTTGAGCAAGGAAAGTTTTTTCTGCCCACTAATGCAGTTAATCCGCATAGAGACAAAAATGTTCATCCGGCACCTTGGATTTTAAAATATGCATTGTTTGTATGTATGTACTCGTATGTTTATTCAAAAGCAAAGAATGTGACCGAAAAATGCAAATTCATTCAACGGATGATTAGACAAATTTTGTTTACTTAACATTAACCTCCGGCACGGGGTTTATGTATACACTAATAGTCTGAGGTTTCATAATCAATTCAAAAAAACAGAAAGAGTTCCATGGTCTTGGATGAATCAAAAATCTAGTGAAGATGACTTCGAACTCTAGTGACAGTTCATGCTTCAACCTTATACAACAGCTGTAGTATAATGACAGTTGAATAAAACATATTTATGTTTTTTAGGTTTTTATTGCATACTCATTGTTGATACTGAAGGATAGACGATTGCCCAAATCTTGCCCCATAGGTACTATAGCGGTGTTCAAAAGGTAAGGTGATTTTGCATTGCTATCATCCATCAACATTATTGTTGTCCCCCTCAAAGTAATACACTTTTTGGTATGAAAAACCGTCTGATAAAAAATATCAGCCTTTCTGAGTCGGCATAGAATTGCAGGTCGCTCCATATCCGGGACAACAAAAAAAAAAAGGCGCACACACGCAAATGGTCGGAATCGGAATGAAAACATTGCTATACATCGAAAGCGAGCATTTTCTTCTCCATACAATTAAACACAGATGTCTAGGTCATCAACTTCTTCTCAATTGGTGATTCGAAGATTTTCCAACCCTTTCCGACCGTTTGCACCAGTGGTTGACTAACCGGAGTTAGTATAAGAGACTGGTGAAAATTATGGAGAAGCGGACAGACATTGGGCAAGGTTTTCCAAAAACCCCTAAAGAAAATGTGCATAGTTTTTGTGAGGAAGATGCCGTGCCTGAACAGCCTAGGGCCTCCAGTTAAGGATACGACTTTCGTAGTCAGCTAATTTAAATTTCAATTGAATGTTTCGAATTACAAAATATTAGAAAATGTTCAACAGTATTATAAGGTAGTAGTTGATTCATTATACACAAGTATAAAGTCCCAAGTTAGATTAACTATAAGATAACATAATAACTTTAACAACGATGGGGCGTCTAAGCGGTTGAAAGCAGCAAAGTTGGATCGATAGTCAAAACTCCTATCTTCCAAATCTTCTCTCCGCCCCATTCACTTGCCACCCGAAATTATTAAGTTTCCCTATTTTAAGTACCACGAAGTATATTTTTTTTATAGTTCATCACTTGCCAATTTAATTTAGTTTTAGTACAGATCACACGCTTGCTCTAAACTCACAATTATCAAAAGAGATGTGTATTGAAAGATTTTTTTTTCATAATTTGAAAACCAAATCGAAGAAACAATATCAATTTTTTGAAGTTTCAAAGGAAAACGAAAATAAATAGAAAAATATTTTACAACTTTTTTTTTAACATTTTCAATTGTATTTTCGCATAAAGCTGTTAAATGAACAAAAGCGGCCGCTTAAGTACACCAATGATCATTTTTAATCCTTCTGTGGATTATGATCTGGTTCTAACACTTTTTCTGGAAGAATTTAATGGACGTTGGAATAGTGTGCCGTCATCAGCAGAAACCGGTCTCCAAGACTACGAAGAAGTTGCAATTCTTGGTTCCGGTTCCTTCGGTCAAGTGGTAAGTAGCACAACACTGCTGATATATCTGCAATTAGGGTGATTCATGACTCAATATATCATCTGTCAAGGTCCTGACAAGGGAGCGAAGCACAGGCGATTACTACGCAGTCAAATTAATGCTGAAGGAGAAAATCGTCAAGATGAAGCAGGTGGCACATGTACACAATGAGAAACGAGTATTGGCGTGCATAAAATTTCCATCACTTATTTGGTTGGACTTCTCACGTAAAGACAACGATCAACTCTATTTGGGTCTGCCGTTCGTCAATGGAGGCGAACTATTTACCTATCATCGCAAGTACAAAAGTGTGACGCAATAAAATCTAACAATACTAAAAAGGTACCTATTTTCCTAATTATGTGTTCATTAAGAATGCGCAAATTCAATGAGAAACAAGCACGCTTTTATGCCGCTCAAGTATTCCTTGGACTGGAGTATTTGCATTATCTGCATTTGATCTATCGCGACTTGAAGCCCGAAAACGTAATGATCGATGGAAAGGGTTACATTAAAATAACCGATTTTGGTTTTGCTAAGGTAAATCATTTTGGAATGCGCTAAATGTATATAATTTTTTTTTTTACCTTTTACTCGTTTATAGAAAGTTGAGACTCGTACAATGACTTTATGCGGCACACCGGAATATCTTGCGCCCGAGGTTATTCAGTCGCGACCGTATGGTTCGTGCGTTGATTGGTGGTCATTTGGCATATTTTTATATGAAATGGTCTTTGGCTCATCACCATTTGCGCCTTTCAATCGTGATATAATGGTTATGTATGGAAAAATATGTGAAGGCGATTACAAAATGCCACCGACTTTTAGCAGCTCCCTTAGAGATTTGATCGAAAATTTATTGCAAGTTGATTTGTCTAAGAGGTGAGTTTGATTTACAAAATTTGCAAATTTTATTGGAAAGGCATCAGGAATTTATCCCGCTGGAATTTACTTGTAAATCCAACTGAGGCGCATGATACATACTAATACGATGAGAGAGGAGTCATAGAATCACGACACAGTTGCGATTTTCCGAAAAGTCAACTTAATACATAAAATGTTCGAGCAGGTGTGGTTGAAAATTCCAAAATTGCATTTGAGAACAATGATTTTTTGGAATAAGCACGTCAAGAAGGGCCTTTATTTGTGTAAAAAAAAGTTAGAGGGTAAAGGTCAAAAAATCTGATTATGGAAAAAATTTCGTCAACCAGTTGAATATTTTCAAGTGTATGTGACGTTTAAAAAAAAAGTTTCTGTTTAACGATCGATCACATCTTATGGCGAGAATTTGCATTACTTTTTCAAAATCTAGAAAAAAATGTATATACACATGTCATATAAAAATAAAAAAGCTCTCTTTTTTATATTAAGGTTTGGCAATTTAGTGAATGGCAGTAAAGATATCAAGAGTCACGAGTGGTTTAAGTCGACCGATTGGTTTGGCATACTCAATCAGGAAATACAAGCGCCATACGCACCACAAATAACCCAATCCGATGATTTGTCCAACTTTGAAAAGTATGCGGAATCTAAACGAATACCTAGATCGAAAACATGCCGTTATTGTGATGTATTTTCTGATTTTTAATTGAATTTTATAATGCTAATCATTTGTTTGTCGATGACATTAATTTTGTTCACACGACATCTATATAAAGCATATTTATTTGTATTATATTGGAATATATTTAATGATTAAAAAAAACATACATATATCACCTAAGGAGGTATGCCCAGTATATTCGGCGCGAGTCATCAATCAAGTTTAAAACCAACATTTTGAAATAAATGCTTTTATGAAAGGTAAGAAAGTGGATGTCCTTGTAACCGTATGCTGAGTACCGACGAGATCTTGGCTACTCAACAGATGGACTGTGGAAGCGTATAGACAGGTTTGAATTATAATTACTGAAAAACAAGCACTTCCTTTCAACAAATTTTGCTCTGTAAATGGCATAACTGGGCTTATATCCCCCGCTTACTCTACTTTAATTGCGATATAGATTGGAGCCCGCCAATCGCTAGATAATCCAGATGTTCACGAATGATGGGTTTTGCGACCGTAGAAGAATTTCGCCAAGCGGCTAAGAATTTAGAAGATTTAGTGAACTCGGGTATTGTTAGATAAGTTAGAAATCCTATCAATATAGAAATGCGTAATAATATAATAATAATTTGGCGCTTACCCAATATATGCAGCTCAGTGTTTGGCCGAGCTTCTCCTACTATTTGTGGCGTGCGACTTTACATTCTATCACAAATGGAGGGACCTACAATTTTGTGCCGACTCCGAACGGCAGAAGTATTTTATGAGAAGCGTTTTCATGGCAGAATGCCCTCGGAGGTTTGCCATTGCCTGCCTAAGGGTTACCGCTATTAAATAAAACTTTTTAGATTTTAATTGCCCTAGCTGAGATTCGAACCTCGAAGCCAGCGGCATATCAAGTAATAGCACGCACCGCTACCCACTCGACCACAGCGGCTAGAAATGCTTGCTCATTCCTAAAACGAGATAAAATTTCTAATGCCGTTTACGCAAGTATCATGAATATCAAGCTCATTGTTTTTTTATTCCTCATCTGATTGTAAGCATATGTTGCCCGCCCCAATTATTTTTCTTCCTCGTACACTCTCATTCCAAAGTTTGGTGTGATGCGACATGCCACAAAGTGTCACCAATCACGATTTTTTTGGCTTTCCACTTGCTAGCATTTCGAAAGCAACAACTGTGAATATACCACACTTACCAACGAAGCAAAGACACTTATCAAATGTTTTCAATTTGGCGTTATTCTAAGCAATTAATTACTCAATTGCATTTGTTTTCCACGAAGAACAGCTGTACGACAAGTTGAAGCAAGTATTAGAATGAGGTGATGAAATATTTTGCTTTCCCATGCAAGGCGTTGAGATATCAAAGACTACTTCTACGTTGTTGATTGCATTGTGTTGCATGTTTGCTTTCCCCCAAACAGATGTTTTCGGTTTTCTTTTTTTGTTAATTTGAAAGCCAGTTCTATTGAACTGATTGTTTCAGTCGTGTATGTATCAATTCTTTCATATGTATGTACATACATATGTATTTATAAGATTTATGTATAAGAAAATGTAACTGTGTATGGAAAGCACTTTCATAAATGATGACTTTAGGATTTTATGGAAGCTCTGTTGTGAAATTTCTATAATTGTAAGATGTATGAGAACGTAGTTGAAATAGACGATACTTTCTAAACCAGCGTAAAGATTCATAAAAGCTCTAGGCTTCAAAATTGCTTTAAAATTGTTAAATAAACAAATTCCGATCATTTACGCATCTGCAATTTAACCTGTAAATTAGGAGTTAGCCAAAGTGAAGTGTGCTTAATCAGTGGGATTTCGATTTCTTCACACAAGCTTCTCCGTCGAACCCCTGTCACGGGATATGAGTTTGATTTTCTTTTTTTAAATCTCAGATATATATACAAATGTGAGTACAGCATAAAATTCTTAAAACGAGTGCAAATAAAAAGCATTCTCATTGATGTTGGATTTTATTTCAGTTTTTTTTTTCTGAAAAAATTAAACGCAATCAAATTTTATCAAGGCACATTAAACAGGTAGCATCATTAAAGAAAATGCAACCCTGGGGTATGTTTTTTATTTTGTTGTGGGCCATCACCCTTCAAAATAGATATATCAAATTTGACAAGTTTGATAATTCTAAATGTAAACAAAATTCACATGATTCTACATTTTGCTTGAAAAGTACATGTGTTTTCAACGCAAACAGTGCAAGATGCATCATAACTACTACAACGGATCCGCAGGAAACATTGCTCCTGGTCACAAAATTAGGAAAAGACTCTCGTGGTATACCTTTAAATATGCAAATAATGGTCGGAACGCACCCAAACGTTGGCAGAAAACGGCATGCCGAAGTTCTGTTCCAATTGGATATGAAAAGCAAGATCCGAACTTTTCCCGTCTTTTAGAACACAATGTCTCCTTTCTGAGTATGTATGTATGTACATACATACATATGTATGTGCATACATATTTTTTCTAAATCGCGTTAATGAAAAATTTGTAACAAATAGAAATTATAAATATTCAAAATATAGACAAATATTGTTTTGTAAACAAAGTTGTTTTGTTTTTTTTTAAGAAAAAAGTTTGTTTTGTAAACAAAGATTGACTAGTTATGGACCACTTATAAGAAACAACTCAAATCAGCTGCTAACATTATATTGTACCATGATTTTTATGTAAAAAAGTAAAGCATTATTAAATTTAAAAGATATTCCCAAAAACTTATTGTAGGAATCGTATTTAAAGTTTTAAATATACTTAGATTGTTTATCGTATGAATTTGTTTTTTGCGTTTCGTACATGTACACCTGAGCTAGGCGAGCTGGAGCCAATGATTACGAATGTAACAATTTTACTCTTGTGTTAAATTATTTCTGTTTTAGGCTGTAACAAAGGCTGAGCTGATGTGAAAAGTAAACGCTTCTGCAAAGAAAACCTTTTAATTCATTTTAATTTTAAAAACTGCCTTGCGCTAATACCCTATAGATTGTATGATTGGAGCAGCTCTATTAAAAAAATTTTAGCATGAAGAATATTGCAAAGAAATTCACTGGATCATTCTAATGCTTTATTTCTTCGGTAGCCAATTAAGCAACCTCGTTTCGCAATTGACATCCGTCGTGGCTTTTACTTATTTTGCACTTAAATTGTGTACAATTTATTTACAATAGAAGAAAAACTACCAATGTATTACAAGCAATTCAGCTCTGCTCAAAAACGCTCTACACAAAACACTCTCGCCACTTACCTCAAATTCACTAGCAGCACAAATTTCGCATGCAGAACGAAATACATTGATTCCAGCAATAAATACACATAGAGACGATGGAGAGACGATGCAAGGACAAGAAAGCCGCACAAAGTACGTAAGTAAACGCAAACAGGACCTTCGCCGAAGCAGAAACACAATGAGAAGTTGGTAGGAAGGGACGATTGGCGCCGGACTGTCGGGCGCCAAAAAGCTGAGGTAAAATCAGGAGTTGCTCAAAACTATGATTATGGCGATGATGATTACAATAACAAAACAAAAAAATGGCAAGCAACAGCAGTGGCCATGTACGTTGAACTGTCGACGAAGGAGAGTGGCGCGCTACGCGAAGCAAAGCACAACAACAATGCACGAGACAAGATGCTGGAGACGATGATGTTTCATCTTTTCCACATGAAAACTCACGTAACAAAAATTATGATTATAATAATTTTGTGTGTTTTTTTTACACTTTTATATATATAAATATAACATTTCTTTATGCTTCCCTTTTTTGCACACACTGCGACAGCAACAACAAAAAAGGTCCTGCCGTGTTTCGCTGGACAAAGGATCTTGTCCCTTCACATTTCCATAAAAGCAGTCGAAAGTGGTTATTTGAGTTGTGTTTGCCAGTGTGAAGATGGCGAGGGGGAAGGCAGTGTGTGCATATTTTTCGAAGGGTGATTGCACGCACAGATACGGGACAGTCGAGTCGAGCAACAGTCAGGCAGACGAATAGTGAAAGCTTAAACGGCCAGCGCAAGCTTGCTTGTTCGCATGCAGAAAGGTGCTTTTGCCAAGTGTGAGTGGGATTGGAATTTTCAGATAAAACTGTGAATAAATCACAACGACGAAATGAGATGTTCACCATGATTTATGTTGATTTTGGTAACTAGAGTATTTTTTGTGCTTTTTATATTGCGTATTTTCTGGAACGGTGTGATGGAGCTTTGTTCTTAATATATGTACGTATGTATATGTTTGGTATTTAGTTGGTTAACAAAGCAAATTGTCAATATAAATACTTTTCAAAAAGAATAAACAAGAGATGATTTACAGGTCATAAACAGTGTAAGCTCGTAGTTAAATTTACCAAAATAATTTCATCATTTATTTAACTTTATTTAGGTTGGGACAATTTTTTTTTAGCAGACTGATCTCTCTTCTCTCGTCAGAAAGACACGAACGAGGTTTACTATTTTGGCGGTTTACTCCTTTGTGGGTGTAAAGTTATTCGCGTCGAGCTAGTAAGAAAAAAGACATCGACAATGCCTTCTATAGGGTGTTTTTTTTACAGGTTTGTTTTTCGAATAGAGATAAAACTGGCATTTTGTGGTCAAATCTGGCAACTCTAATGTCATTTATGTTCAGTTTGGTTTGCCATTTCATCATGAACAGGTTGACAAAAGAACAACGCTTGCAAATCGAAATTAATGGTTCAGTTCGCGAAGTTTACCGTGAGCTCCGTCCATTTTATGGTCGACATAATCGTCCATCAGAGCAATTAATTCGGTTAACCATGGATCGTTTTTGCACTACGTTTACTCTATGTGATAATACGCATCTGCAGAGACGTCGAACAGTGCGCACCGAAGAAACAATTGCCGCTGTAGAGCAAAGTGTTGAAGAGGACCCGAATGAATCGATTCGCCACCGTGCACAGCAATTGGAGCTTTGTCCATCAACTTTATGGAAGATTTTGCGCAAAGATCTTGGCTTGCGACTTTACAAGATCCAGCTTGTGCAAGAATTAAAGCCGCGAGACCATGCAATGCGTCGTGATTTTGGTGCATGGGCCGAAAATGAGATTGATCTCGATGCTGATTTTCATCGCAAAATTTTGTTCAGTGATGAGGCTCATTTTTGGTTGAATGGCTACGTCATGATAGAGCCATGATAACCGACTATTTTGTTCCCGAATTGGATGGCATGAATGTGGATGAGTTGTGGTTCCAACAAGACGGCGCTACATGCCACACAGCGCACGTCACAATCGATTTATTGAAGGAAACATTCGCTGAGCGCATAATTTCGCGGAATGGACCTGTCAATTGGCCACCAAGATCGTGTGATTTGACACCATTGGATTATTTTCTTTGGGGATATGTGAAGTCGCTCGTCTACACCAACAAACCAGAAACGTTAGGGGAATTGGAAGCCAACATTCGTGGCGTTATTGCCGACATACGGCCCCATAAGCTCGAAAAAGTGGTTGAAAATTGGACCTGTAGAATTGGCTTTATTCGAGCCAGCCGCGGCGGCCACATGCCCGAGATCATATTTAAACATTAATGGCATAAAATTATCCTTCCAATAAAGCCAAATTGATGGACCTTAAAACGATTTTCTTGTGTCTTATTTCAATTCGAAGTTCTATACCCCTAAAAAAAACACCCGATACTTTAGTTATTTATTCTCCTCGCGGCTACAATGTCCGCAATGACCTTTCGTTTGATGTCCATGTTGATGTGTTTTAATTAAACAAAACGGTTTTTATTTAGTTGATCTCCGGTGTCCGATGAGAGTTCTTATTCTAAACATCTTCAAATACGTTTGTAAAATTGCGTTTTTAAAACTAAAAAAATATAGCTATGGTAAGTATCTTATAAAAAATTTACAATAATAATCAAATAGCCATTTTTGGGACATTTAACATAGAATTATTCAAAATTATTCACTTTTGGACACTAGATTCGAGTTCAAAATCACATCCGACTTAAATTAGGGTTAATAAATACTTATTTCGTAGGCATACATTAGTAAAACTTGTAATTTATTGCTAACATTGTAGTTTAAAACTAATTTTGTAACTAACTTTGTCAACCGCCTAATCAAGAGAGACAAAATTTGTGTTAGATTATTAATACTCAAATAATAATTACATACTGACATACATATACATATATCTATACATATATTAAGGAAATATATACGATCAAGAAATAACTTAAATGACTGAGTTATGAATAAAAATGTATTAGTTATTTAAAATTATGTGATTGATGAATTCGAATTTATTGACTTGAATGAAAACTTATTAATGAAATTATTTTCTTTATCGAAATTTAAGAAAATAATTTATAAATTTTTATTTTTTATTTCAATATTCTAAATTAATTTAAACTGCCTAATCCTGCCCTGGAATGCATCTGTAAAAGATAATTTAAATCAAAATAAACTTATTTTTTTTTTTAAATTTTCATTTTATTAAAGTCACAATCCTGTATTTTCTCAGAAAATCGACAGAACCTAAATATTTTTTTATCGACCGGGTCTTATTGTTGCTCTTCAGAGGCGCGAGCTTACGTACTATTTAAGCTGAAAATTGTTTCACAAGTTCAGTACTTCTCAGTGAACAGTTTTCCTATTGCTGGTATTGCTCTGTCGTCACAACGTTAACATAAACATGCCAATACATTTCTGTGATAAAAAAAAATGTTAGATGGGGTGTTTAATCGGCATTTGCCTATTGAAAATTTGACTATAATTTAGCCGTAGTTCCTGCAGAGTATTAAAGAGCTATCAAAAATGCCAGTTTATTAGATTGATTTTGTATAGAAATTTCTTTTTATTGTATAAAACAAATGTTTATGCATACTTACATATGTATGTATGTATGTATATAATGCACATACTCGTATGAAACTACCCAGCTGGCAACCAAACTACTTCAAAATTAATTTACGAAATCCTTTTTTCAAATGACAACTACTGGTGTTTTCATACAATCAATTAATTTATTAAACATAGCGCGATGTATTAAGTAGCAGTCAATTTATCTATTATAAAATTATTTATTTAAAATAAGTTGAAAAAAATAATATTTTTTTATGCTACAAGTATAACTCGGCATGCTGTTGAAGTGCAAGATTCGGCAAGCAATGGCAAACCACTGAGTATTTAAGGGTAGTTCTTTCCTACAGGGTATGTGCATAACATACCTACTACATAATTCAATGAAACATCCCCGAAACATTCTTATTTATATAAGAAGCTCTAATCGAGTGTTTTTATATACATATCACGGATACTAGAATATATATGAATATAAGTACATGTATGTATATCAACAATTGTAGCAATTAAATTAATCCCCTTTCTTCATTTGTAAATACTTATTATCAAACATATTTGATTAAGTACCTTCTTAGTTACATATAATACATACGTATATGTATGTACATATGTTGTACATAAGGTAATTTCATTGGCGATAGCATCAGCAATCAAATTACTATGCATTCAATAAATATAAAGCAATTTTTGGAATTGTTTTTTTTATTTCTTTGGCAAATGAATTCCTTTCAGAAATTATATTAATCATGTCATTGTATTGATTAAGTGCAACTTGAACATTTTCACATGTACATATATTTGATTCGAATTAGTGTTTTCTTTGAGAAAATTTTTTGAAAAATCTGACAAAGCCGTTAAAATTCTACTGATTTGTAATTGCTTAAACAATGTGCTCTTTATATACAAAAATATTATTTAAATCATATATATATATGTATTGTATCTGATCATATTTTACACCTTTTCTTATATGAAACTAGTCGCCCTTTGCAATTTCTCTGCTCAGTGAAAGAGTCCATTAGTTTCCCCTGCTTAATTGTGCAATTCCAAGCTTCATCCCATAAATGATCAAATATCCGAAAGGCATCTATTGAAATCAACTATTTATTTTGACCGACATTTCAATTACCCCTGCAGACAAACATCAACACAACAGCGCAAACTAATAGACGAAGAGATATAAACACACGCCTAACTCCAGAGTGACACACCGAATATTGATGGCACTTTACCTCAACAAAGCCAAGGTGGATTGACAAATTTCCTCAAGAATAATTGCTGTGTGAAATGTTCATTTCCGGTTGCGAATGTCAATTTCATTCGAGCATAAACTTGTATGTGTACATAAGTATATATAACATATTTGAAAGCTAGTGAGTCTGCAGCGACCGATGGCGTTTGCCAGTACTGCCCGCTCTCACATCCTCTGCATGATGTATGTATGTACATATAGTATGTATTTATGTGTGTGTTTTTTTTTTATTATAAACGTGTGCCATCTGTCAGTGTGACTTCTTGACGAATTCCAGCATTTCAACGTAAAAGTAAGAAAAATTACCTAACATCCGTTTGATAAATGATGCCAACCAAGATTACACAAGTTGGTAATTTTCTAGTACATTTATTTTGGTAACGAAATGGTATACTTGAAGAGCTTTATAGTAATATGAACATGTGTATAGGTGGGGCTCTGTGTATAAAAGGTTCACACACGCGTGCGAGTCAGTATACCGAAAGTTTGATTTACGAAAATATCGCATGCAAACCACAAAGCCTGCTAAGGCACAGGGCTACGAAAACTATTGTCATCGGTTTTCAGTTATTTGAATTGGTACATGTGAATAAGTCAATTCATATGTAGATATGGATATGTTATTATATATGGTACTTCTGGGATTTCAAGTATATTTAAAGATGAGCAGCGCTTAGAATTATCTCAGAGAACTTCAGAATATTGAAAGGATTCGAAAATAAAACGAGTCTCTACAACAAAGGTGCCGATGTGAGCATTCAAATCTTGACACAAGCACGCCAATTAACAGCTAAACTTAATATTCTCACTCATCTAGAAATTGAAAAACCAAGCCAAATGTGTTTAAAATTCTTTTCAATTTCTTTTTCTTAGTTTTTGAATAATTTTTTTTTTTAATTTTTGTACTGCGAGTACCTTTTAAATGCGTCTTGGTTAGTTCATTGTTCTTTATAAACAAACAATCGGGAATATATTGATATAAATTGATATTATTATTTATACAGAGAATGCTATCGAATGTCTCCTAATGGAAAAAGTAAGAATGGTATTTGAATTGACACTTGTCGAACCGTGGGAGGTTGAAACTACTGGTTCCAAATAATAGAACCCTATTCCATTATAGGATTTACTAATGCAGTTTTATTAAAACATATAACGTTCTTTCAATTATTTCGACTATCGCTTTACAAATTCAAGAACACTTCCTACTTTACAAACTATGAAATTAACCTTTGTGTGTACACCGAGTTCTGGCTACAACATTTTTTACTTAGAGCTGTTTTTAAAGACACAAAGAATTATAGTACCGTCATGAGATTACATGTTAGGGTAATTTTTATGCGTTGGTGAATGAATAAGTTAAGTTTAAGGAGTATGTTATGCAGATCTTATGACAATTCAATTAATTGGGACATTTGTACTGCCTTATTTATGTAATTGTGATCCCTTTTATTTAGCTAGAGATAAGAAAATATCTATGGCGAAGACCATGTTGAAAACTAAAAGTGAAGCCTTTCTTTATCAACTAAAAATGGTCGTGCCCAAGAAAAAATTCGTTGTCTTATTATTTTTTTCAAATCTGTTAATAAATGAATACTCTTTGTATTTAACATTTTCAAGTTCAACCTAAGATGCTTAAGTTAAGGTGTGTTGCAAGTAATATACTTTACAGTAGATGTATTATGATTAAGATATGGGCAAATCCTGGCGTTCGAACGTTACGTTCAGGTCATTTATTTCAATTTAGGAACATATACATGTTGAGCAAACAAATGATCGATTTAGAAGCTTTTAAATGTTACTTTATTCATATGGAAGAAGACCACGTTTCGTAGATTATTCTCCTAGAAACTTTTAGTTTAAGACTAAGTACGGACGTTACACAAAAAGGAGATTGATGCACATTTTTCGCTAGGTTAGCGAATTCATCAATTTTGGGATAAAAGTTGCAAAGAGAACAATAAAGTAAAATAATCATGCTTTTAAATATGTAGGTGCCATTTTGTTTTGAAATACTAGCTATAAGTGTGGCAACTTAGTATCTTACTTATTCGGACGTTACGTAACGGACGCTACGGATATTTCCCCCTAGTATAAATTATAAGTAAATATAGAAGAAATCTACATACATACATACATACATACATGCATATATGGTTTTATTTTATAATAAAATTAGTCGAATAGACACCGCAAATTTTCTTTCCAAACATTTATTTTTATTGGTTTTGACTTCGTTGTCATGGCTACTTCTAAGTTATTGTCATGGGAGTTATTAAAGCAAGAGTAAATTTTTAAACTAATACATTTTTTTACATTACTCCTTATTTTGCTTATGCTTTCCGTTTCCTTAGTAACTTCAGCTGACGAAATATAAATGCTCTTAATTCCAGCGATGTTTGCTTTTGCGCAATCATAAAACTCTTTAGAATTGCTCAATACTACGTTTTGTGTTCTGACTAGTTCACAGACTTTCCGTTTCACAACAGCTCAAATTCCATCAACTGCGCCTTTTGCATGAGAGGTAACAAAAAAATTCCAATGAAAAAAGTTCACATTGAAGCGTGCATTGTTGCGGTGTATTATTTCAATAAATTAATTAACACGTATATCAGAACATACAGTTCGGACGTTACAAAAATTAAGAGATAAAAATTGTTGGACTGAGTAGCTTTCCAGGATACTTCGATTATTTTTGCTTGCAGCTATAATGAAACTTACTTTAGAAATAACCCCGCTGTCTTCTTTTTTCATTACGGACGTAATATACTAAGAGCTTAAAGTAAATTTATGATTTATAGTTTTACGGTTGTGCTCTTAGTATTGTCATAACACCAGATCGCAGAGTAAAGAAAGCGCTCAGTAATAAAGACTTAACAGAGTTTATAAAAACAAACAAAAAACACATAGCAACTGCATAACATAAGACAGACTTAGAAGATATGCATTTGTGAGCTGTTTTAATAAAAAAAGAAACAAACCAACTTTATTTAAATAAAAGAGCTACCAATGCAACTATTTCTTTCTAGTATTTTACGGTAGCAGCAAATATTTTTTTTTCCTTCTGGTGGACCATTTTCTGGATTTAGCCATATGCTACAGCAGATCGATTTTATTGAAGAGTAAAGAGTAACGTTCGTTGTCTAATATTAAGAAAAACAGAATTCAACTTGATTTGATCGACGTCAAAATTTGTTCGAGTATCGAATACAGCAACATAGCACAAAGTACAATGTTATCGACAACGACACTTCGTATAAAATTTGAGTTAAAAAAGAATTAAAGAAATAAGTAAATTCTATGAACAAATAAAAATTTCAAATCGCTTTGCCACCCTTTCCATTTTGTTACTAAATAAGTTCGGTAACAATTTCTGCAATATGGTTGTATTGATCCAATGGAAAAATGTGTGTACAATACAGTAGTTATTCAAATTGCAATGAAAAATATTATGCACAGAAACTGGTATTTCCCGGCAGGGTACTCTTACAAATTTATTAAACGATTTTGCTTTTTATCTGTTATAGAAAAGCGATTTTCAGACATCTTCAAATCCAATATTCAAAGGTTTAAGAAAACATGGCTTTTTATATATAAAGAATTTCAATCAGTCATTAAGGATATCGCACAAGGAAATAGTGAAATAGAAGGGTGAGTGGAAAAGGTAAATCCTTTTGACAAACGCACCTCTAATGTACACTTGGCGATGCATCAAATAGGCAATTAATCATTATATATTTCACCATTTACTAGTATGTTACTTTTTCAAAGGGGCTGAAATGTGGGTGGATACTTTTAATAGATGTACTTGCATATAGGAATGAAAAAGTTGAACTTTCTCGAAAATGTGAAAATTGGGTAAGCTTTGCAGGCATTTAGATGGCACAATAGGGAGTATGCGATGGAATTTACTTAATACTAGGCGGAGTTATAGTTGGAGTAAGCTGAAATTGTCACCCATTAATTATGTATGCAGAAAGCAAAGAACTTAAAGCACGGCGGTGAAAGCTTAAGATACACATTTGTTGAGTGGATTTAAACTTATTGCAGATATTATAGAACTTGTGCTGAATTTTTATAATTTTAATTTTCTTGAAAGTCACTCAAATGTCACGTATTAATCTTAAGAAAATAATTTTGTCAAACAAAAAATCCAATCTAAAGGATTCATGCATACATACGAGTATGTACATATGTATGTATGTGTAGACCAAATTGCGTGCGAGAACTACATAATTTGAAAGAGCCCTGCGAATCACCTACAAACCACTTTAAAGTGACCGTCATTCGGCGGGCGTAGTTTCTAAATCCCAGCTATTTACCAGCACAGCATTTTGTGCGTACATTTACGCGTAATCTTCGTGGGTACTTTGAGTTAATTCAATTTTCCATCTTTTGTTTTTCTTATCCCTATAAACTGCTCGTTCATGCATATGTCTCGTATGTGAACTCTGAGTATGCGTGAAGAGATTTGCCTAAAATATACACAGCAGCAGATAACTTAACGACTGCAATAAATAAACGGATAATATCTGTTAGGCTTCATGAATGAATGCGACACTACACGCATCCAAAAATGGATAGTGGGCTAGAATAAAGCTGACAACACACATACTCGTACATCTAACTGATGTTGGCTGGCAAAAAGCACCACCGCCCCCGCCCCCACACTCACTTACCCAGTTAGCTATGTATAGATATCACTTTCATTTTGTATATGTACTCGCTTAAGTGCCAAAGCTAGAGATTAAGTCATTGATGTGTACGTTTTTGCTCAAACTAGAAGCGGTTAAATTGCCTGGGGCGAATTCATTAGGCAAAGTGTAAGCGCTGATAGTGCGCTGAGATGTGTGCACAACCACAACTTACACTACGCACGATTACAAGCGATTTATGCAAAATAATTGACGCCTCGATGAACTGTTGACACATATGGCAATTTGTCTTTCGGCTAGCAGTATCTACGAGTACACTCAATACTGTCGCGATGCATCGAAAGCACAACAAATATATGTATGTATGTGTAAATATTAACCAAAGCACATCGTAGGTGGGGATCTTGAGGAAAAAATACGCGTGCGTGCCTAACTTAGCGCAAACATCGAAAAATTACACACATTTTTCAAGCTTAACGCTGACTTAAGAAGGTGAAAGTGCTGATTTGGAGAATTCAATTAGAGTGAAAGCTTTTTTCGAGAACTTTTTTAACATTGAGATTAATAGAATGCCATAGAATGCCACTTTTTTGCGATTAAGTTATTTTGCTAATACGAATTGTGCTATCCAAATATTAGTCAGTATGTGTGAGATAAAAAGTCCGGAATGTCTATCATAGCCTTACGTACTCACCATAGTCTGACGTTCTGCCCCGAACAGTGGTTGATCTGTCTCAAACACTGACTGAGGGAATATTATATGGCGTTCATGTCTCAATTAAGATCTGTTTTAACGCCCTAAGTCAAAGAGTCTAAAGCGTCTTAGCGATGTCAAAGCGAATATCGTCTGATTTAGTTTTTTAATTCATAAATTCAGAAAACGGTACCAACTAGAAGCGAAAAGTGTTTAACAGTTCGCAGAAGTTTTTGTTTTGTAATAGAACATCTTATTGGACCGAAATTAAGTATTTCAGTGTTCGCAAGCTTTCTAACATTTTGATATTTTCGAAATGGCGCCCTCAAACACGGTTCATTTCAAAAATACTAAGTACTGAATGGATAAAAACGGGCTAAATTATTTTCCAACTATTACTTATGTATGTTTATAACATTTCCCAAAAATATTAGCTAATGCAAGATGTTAAAACAATTCCAAGATTTCATTAGAATTGCTTCAAGAAAACTCATTCTCCCAACCTGCTTCAAAATAGACTTCGTTATTTTTGATTTACTTACAATATACCAATTTGCAAATCGTTATTCAGGAACAACTTTACCGCTACAATAACAGTAGTTTCATACAAAACATTGTCAGAATTTAAAGGTAATTTGAAGCCACTTGAAACATGCAAGCTGGGATATTTAAAAAGATTTAAACATTTTTAATGACCACAAAGTTACTGTTATTCAAAATAACATTAAAAATAATAACCGAACAAAAAATTCTTACAATGAAAACTTCCGCTTCGTGATTACTGGGAATGAAACACGGCTACGGTTCCGGTGCATGCAACACCAAATTATAAATCAACAAATTATTATTGCAAAATGAATCCACTGAAAAAGGTAACATGGACATCGACCACCATCATCAAAGCATTTTGGGGGTGAAATTTAGTGAAAAAGTCGAATTTCAACAAACGTACACACATATACATCTAAATATGTACTAGGGATGCACATTTTTGGCATTTTATTGATTCAGGGATTTTCGAGATCTGAAAACTAAAGCCCGGGAAATCCCGGAATCCCGCAATTCTGGAAGTTTTGATTCATAACTTTTAATTTAAAAAAAAAATTTAACACGTCTGCAATCGTACTATTATTGTAGTATTTAAAATAATATTAATACGAGTTTAACAAAGAAGAACACTTTGTTGTAATTCATGTATATACTCGAATTTATTGGTACTTTCAATCCCAAATAAAACAAACGCAAATTTGACCAACATACAAAGTAATTTATTCTTCAAGGTCAAATATACGAGTACATATTTGGTACATCAGCAAATGCATGTATAGTAAATTTATATTTATTTGAGATCAATATTAAGATTTATTTACCTATATTCAAAATTAAAAATTTAACAAATTTTATGTATTCTAATAAGAAATAAAACAGTTTTTTTTACTTAATTATTGATATAAAAAATGTGATTGACAAATTATAAACTTTTTAATATTTGTATATGTTTAATAATATAAGATGTATCGCCACCATTATAATAATTTCTTTTACCAAACCTTCTGATAAATTGTATGCCATTCTACTATTATTGGACACTTGCTCGTTAAAACTTGATAAAATTTATCTTTGAGAGTTACTGCCTTATCCACATCAACCACCTCCTCGTTAGTGTTTTTAATATCGCCTTAATAGTAAGGCTCATTTTCTACTCAAGAAGGCTATTCTCCAGATTAAGATCATATACATTTGAATTTATTAAAAAAGTGAACACATCTGGCAGGATTCTCCTCTTGAATCGAGTTTATTTAAAAATGTATTTTTTAAAGTATATTTTTTAACTTTTGTTTCCTCACCATAAAATGTAAAGCGATGCTACATTTAAATAAGTCCTTGTTGTGAGCATATTAAGCTTTGTCAGTAAATTTGACTGGGTGGAGCTGTTTTATCAAACAGTGTTACATATGAGGCATTCCATACTATTTAAATTTTCCTGAAATCGATTTGGAAAAGCATTTTAGGTCTTCCTCTGCAACTTATCCAAAATTCTCGCAAAAGTAGTTTTTGACCAATTGAAATAGTGTGGAATGACTCTTATGATAAAAATGATATAAATTTAAATTTCTATTAAATTGATTGTTTTCAACAATACCGGTCTTTGAATAGCCTAATCCCGGAATATTCGGGAGTTAAAAAAGGGCGGTATCACGGGATTGACATGCCTAATATATAACATACAAGCGCTTTTACTAAATTTTGGTAAAGGTGAGAATGTGGTAGGGCCACAACTGCAAATGCCAATTCGATACAACAAAAAGCCTGCTGACTTCTCGTCCAAATGTCTGTCATGTCATGTCGCGTGGTGCTTTGATTGCATAAATCCATTGAATACACCTTGGCAAAAGGGTTCGAACAGCATGCAGAACCATATCCAAAAATGCGGATAACGATTAAGTATTGAGGTCTGAGTTCACATATGTGCTCAATCGGTTTGCTGCTATGAAATTAATGCTGCAACAATGCTGATAAGCAACAACGACAACAATGTGAAAATGTATTTCACTGTTCATATATACATGTGTGAGTTCTAACGGCCTCTCACCTTGCGCCTTCTTGCCTTCAGCTGGAACTGATTCGCTGACTGACTGACTGAATGAATAGACGAAGGGGCGCTGCTGTCATGGAGCAAGGCATAGCGCTGAGTTGGTATTCAAAGGGGTGTCATTGTTCATTGGTTTATTGCTTATTGTTACAAAATCATGCGGATTAGTTACACCTTTACGAACACGCCGACTGTGTTTCAGTGTGTGAGGTAAAATTGCACGACGACCATTTGCAATCAAGCACAGCGTATGTACATTGTGTGGGTAGTAAGGTGAAAGGATTGGAGATTTATTGCACGGTGAAATTTTAAATTTATTTCTGGAAAATTATATTTGCAAAAATAATTTCTTCCAAATGTCATAAAAGACATAGACTAGAAAAGTAAAAACAATTCAAATTCTCTTTAGGAAGGTCGAACGTCATTTTAGGACCTGCATAATTTTTTTTAAATATAAAGATTCAAAACTGCTTCATAATTTGTAAGCAGGAAAAAGGATCGAGTTGGTACAGAAATATCTAAACTGGTATGACTCATCAAATCATTATTAGTAAAATTGTCTTCTTAATTCCCTGAGCTGCACGTTATTAAACGCGCCGATCGATGCTGATTTGCAGTGATACGGAATTGACTAAGCACTCCTGCAACTGATGTGTGCATTTAGCTCATAAGTCTTGCCAGCTGTTTTTTTTATTATCAAGCCCACTTGGTCTCTCCAACCCACCGGACAGTTCAAAGTAGCTTCTGCTGGCCATAACGATAACGACTCTACGTTGTATTTGTTTCTGACAACAAGCAGTTCTACGATTAAACTTGGTTAAAATAAAGGCAAAAGTTTTCTTCTACTAACTTTTTAAAAGGACAAAACTCTGCACAGCAACATCAATGTCAATACACGAATTTTTGCTTAATCTCGAACCGCTTTTAGCTACTACGCCACTAAAAAAAAAAAAAGAAGCTAATGCTGTCGCTCGTCGTCGCCTTACATAGCCGTATTAATTTTAATGATTTGTATTTTAAATATTTTTGAGCTTAAGGCCGATCGGTTTTATTGGGAAAATTATTATAAGAAAAAACAACAATACTTAAAGCGTTAGAAGTTATAGTACTATTTCGGAAATCACCACATTTACCCATCAGACTTCTATCTTCTGGGCTTCTGCGGGAGTCGAACCCGCAACTAAATGCGCAACACTTAAGCCGGCAAATAAACACATTGATTTGTGTCTATTATTTTTTCTTGAGAATTTTCCAAGGTTTGATATTTAGGAATATTGCTCATCATTTCATCAACGCCTATTTAAACAATCTGACACGCTTAAACGATATCTTATATGTTATTGAAGTCAAACAATAGTTACTCACTTTATTACCTTACAAAAAACCGGGATATCTTAAAAGGAAATTCTAGAGTAATGCCCGATTTCATTAACTCGGTATAATATGAAGTCTTAAAATTTTTCTCTTTTGTTTTTATTTTAAATATTTGTAACCTGCTCATCACCAGGCCATAATTTAGAGACTTTATTTTGAGTCTAATGAATGCCAACTGGTTTGAAATTGTGACTTTTTTCTCTAAATATTCGGTTTCGCTCAAGATTAACTTTTTTTAACTTGTTTTCTATTCTGACTTATATATGTTCATAAGAATATACAACTTCCTAAAACCAATCGTCACTCAATTCATCTAAACTCAGTGCAAGTATGCGTTTAACCAACAAATTTATTCACACACACACACACACACACCAATAATGTCGTACATCGAACTAAATATGAAGAAAATCATGAGCATGAAAAATGCACAACTGCAAGTGAACAATAAAATTTGGTGCTGATAGGAAATTTGAAAACTCATAAATTTTCACAATAAAATTAATTCAACTCACACCACATACAAAATATATGTACATACATACATACATATATAAGGAAAGAGCAGATAGCAGAAAGCAAAACCGCCAAGGCGCATAGGATGTAATGTGTTATTGGCACAAATGCGTACTCGGATATGCGTACCATGCGTGACCAATTATTGAAATACAATTTTAATTGAATTTCAATAAAATGTGCAATTCCAAAATCTGAATCACAAATGCTAAAGCAAATGACAGTGCAGGGAGCAAACAAGGCGCGCTTTTATGTATTTCATATATGTATGTTATGTACGCATGTATGTATGTGTGTACATACGAGTACATACATATACACTTATGGGCATTTCAAATGCTAACAATAAACTAAATCAGCGCATCGTTTTATTCGCCATCTCTACGCCCGCTTTCCCTCCTTTCAAGCGACTGAGTAGAGCGTGAAAGTAAGTACCCGTTGCATTGAACCATTTTGTATGTAGTTGTCGCACGGCATCATGTTTATTTATCGTAAAAGTCGTCGCATTGCAATGAATTATCGCTGAATGGGCCACTACCACCCAGCCACCAATTACATTTATGTATGTAAGTATGTATGCATCAGGGTGTGTCGCGGTTTCCAAATTTTTTCTTCGTTTTGTTTTTGACCGCAAGACTTCGAACGGAAATTAATTTTTTTCATAAGAAATTTGGATTTTCAATATACTTAGGAAGGATAATATAACCGCTTCATACTTTCACAGGTGGGATAAAGACAGTTTATTTAACACTTATAGAATTCTGAAGGAATGAAATCGACTTTATAAATACCTTTTATTTTTATTACTATTTAAAAAAAAAAAATCGGCGCCATTTGAATCTGAGCTTAGGTATTTTTCTAAAAACCTTGGAGGTTACTGTATAATTGAATTCCAACAATTCAGATAAAGAATGCATTAGTCTTTTGAATAAAAATTTTTCGAATCTTCGTTTTTTTGTCGCTTATGGAACAATGATTTAAAAAAAATTGTAGATGATGTATTAAATATAAATGGTCACGAGCTCAAACAAAAAAATTACACAAAAAACCTGCGAGTCGACACGCCCTAATTCCATAAATGTGCATACGTATGTAGTATGTGTGTACACATTTGCAATAAAATTTGAATGCAACGTCAATTGTGCGTGCAACATTTAAGTTTTTCCTTTGAATTGCATTAAATTCATTTCGGATGTATGTTGTATGTTTGTATGTACTTTGTATTATTAAAATTCTGTTTGTGTATTAAAATATTCCTCACAATTTCCATTCAATTGGAACGCTCGCACTGTTGCTTGTTCCAGAGATTTGTTGACTGTGATTGGGAAAAGGTATCGCACCCACAAGCAGGCTGAACATTTTGTTGCAAGCGCTCAATTGATTTATTGACTATAAAATTACGGTAATAAAATGTTTGCGAACTTATATTTCAGCCGCGTGAGTATATTCAGCAATAAATGAATGCTTAAATTATTGCTAAAATGTAAACTTTGGATGTTTGAGAGGAATTAGATTTTTCGTGGGTAAAGGTTGTATTTTTTTTTGTGGCATAAAAGCGGTTATTTGTAAATTCTAAAAACATGTGTAAGTATTTTTATATTATATACGCAATAACAATGACGTGTATAACGAACACTACAATTGAGTGTCAATTAAGACAACCAAAGGCTAAGGAAACCTTAAGCACGATGTAGTGAACAGTTGATAATAAGAAGCAATAAGAGCGTCTCTTTTTATACTTGAAAAATGAACATGCGACCACTATTTTTGATCTTCCCACACTTAAACTTACCATTATTAAACTCGAGTGATGATGCATTATGTTAAGTTACGTTGGGTTCTATTATGCCATGTTTTTTATTTTGTAATTATACCTTTCATGGAAATTATATATTAACTTTGGTCCGATGTTTGTAAGTACCAGAACGATTGGATATAGACCCATCAAAAGTGTACCGATATGATCAGGGTGACGAGTTTGCTGACCGCAAACTAGTCCCTCAGTTTCTGAGGTATTTGAATGAACTTTGTCGGAACGGGTTAAGATATCATATTTTGCTTCATAACTCCTTCATTTAAGTAGCCAGAGGCTTGAAAGGTTCGCTATTCTAAGCTTTATAGGATAAGTGAAAATCATATAGATCAAAGATATAACACATAGCTTCCATATAACTAATTGGTCAGATATTTCATTAGGCATAAATATTAACTATTATTGGGACTATTATATAACAATCAAACTCACTAATATGTAATCAATAAAACATATGGCTCTCATACAATATTTCCATTCGGCCTAGCATAGAAGACAGCATTTTTTTTTTACTTGTTTTAAATTAACTTCTTTCATTTCAAAGATAATTAAAATCAACTACTGTATTTTATGCGATTTTCTCTTAGCTCTCTTAGCTTCTCTATAAAATCCACTGTCATCTTCAAACTAGTTATGTGGTCGCTTCTAAATAAACGCATTGCTTTCCAAGTTTTCGGATTACCCAAAGTACATAAAAAAGTTGGAAAACTGTATGGATTAAAATTATTTATGTTTTATCAAATTATAATTGTCATAACCAAGGCCCGAAAATAAGAGTTTTTGATGAAAAGTGTCCTTGAAAAATTAACTTTGAAGGAAATTTTCTACAACCAAATATGCCATTCGATTTCGTATCTCTTCGATAGTAAAATATGATACCTATTTTTTGTAATTTGTATACCATTTATGAAAAATGGTTGTTCATTTTTCTGTTGGCCTAGTAAATGTTAATATTTTAGAGTTTTTATTGAGCTCAAGGCCAGTTTATGGAAGATTTTTTGTGAAAAAACAACAACAGCTTTTAATGGTTGAAGTTATAGTACTATTTCGGAAATCACCACATTTCCTCATCAGACTTCTTTTTGATTATTAAATTAAATTATTTTTAATTTAATTTTCATAACCACTTCTCTCAGGCTTTGAACCCGGGAAAAAAATCTTCCATAAACTGGCCTTGAGCTCAATAAAAACTCTAAAATATTAACATTTACTAGGCCAACAGAAAAATGAACAACCATTGTATACAAGGATGAACACGCCTTAAAAATGCATTAGAATATAATGTAAAAAACACATTATACAGAATTTGCAAACAAAAACACAAACAACAAACACACAAACAAGTTAAATAGCGGCAGATCAGTTGCTCTTGTTTGTAGTTGGTTTGTTTAAGGAAGATGAAATAAACACAACAGCCAACTCGGCTAGCGTAGCACAATAGGTAGCGTATTGGCTCTGCAACTCCGAGCTCCCGGGCTCAAAGCCTGAGAGAAGTGGTTATGAAAATTAAATTAAAAATAATTTAATTTAATAATCAAAAAGAAGTCTGATGAGGAAATGTGGTGATTTCCGAAATAGTACTATAACTTCAACCATTAAAAGCTGTTGTTGTTTTTTCACAAAAAATCTTCCATAAACTGGCCTTGAGCTCAATAAAAACTCTAAAATTTATGAAAAATGGTATATAAGTTTGATCCGATGCTTGAAAAAACAAGATGAAAAAGAGATAGAACTGATTGTGCAGGATGATGAGTGGAGTCGATTTAGCCATGTCTGTCTGTCTGTCCATCTATTTGAACGCAAATTGGAACCTCAATTTTAGTTGTTGGAGTCTAAACTAAGCACTACAAAAAATGAATAGTAATACGAAATTGTAATACAATATAATGATTTTTACAATTCTTCCATTCATGAAAGATATGAAGCTTTCGGCATAGCAGAAGACCACGCTGTTTTTATTTGTTTTAGTGTTGGAATTGTTTAGAATTCAAATTAAAAATAAGTTTTTGAAACTAGTCAATATAAATCAATAATAATAATAATAGTAATTCAACGCTCATTTTATGTACCTCAGTGTTTAGCCGAGCTTCTCCTACTATTTGTAGTGTGCGTTCTTGTGTTCTACCAAAAATGAAGGTTTGCCGTTGCCTGCCGAGTGGCGACCGTTATTGGAAAAAACTGACATGCGAACCTTGACCCTAGCGGCATATCGGGTTATAGCACGCACCGCTTCAAATTCTTCCACAGCGATCAATCGCCAAACTTTATTTTAAAGTGACCCTTAAAGTCATTACAGTTAAGTTGATCAATAATAAAAATCTCAATAATAACTTTTATAAGTAAAGTCATGGCAGATTTTTATTATAAAAAATATGTCAATAACTTTTCTTATAAGAAAACTGCTAATAGCAATCTTAACTTGTTGAGAGCCATAAAAACTATTAATTATTAGCTAACACCGCAACATATATTTATGTATTTTTGATTAACATTTGCTACTGGATTATTTTACTCTTCGTTTGCACAACATTTTTTGTAACAAATTTCTTTTCATGTGTAATTTACAAACTCCATCAATATTTCATGTCCAACTGAAACGCATCAGTGCTACTTTGAAAAACTTATGGAAAACGTACATTTTTTTTTACTTTTTTTCTCAAGCAAAATGATAAATGCGCCTCCGTTATAGCCCAACAAATTTGCTCGATTTGTCAACTGACAACTCAAGGAAATTCACCATAAAAATGTTCAACATGCAAATGAAAGAAATGGCCAGATCTATAAAAACAAAAACAAAAACACGGCACAACTCCAAAGCGAATGCGAAGACTTGCGTGTTCGCAAAAATGCTAACAACAAATAAACATCTTTTCTGCCAGGTAGTAAAATATTATTTCGCCGACATGCCAGCTAAATGTAACATCACGCACTCACACATACACAACAGTCGCACCGCCGCCCACCGCGGCCCTAATGCAGAATGCAACCAAATGCAGCCAGCCGCCAGCCGCCACACGGTGTGGCACGTTTCGTCGCGGCTAATTTTAACTAAAATCCAAGAAATGCAAACAGTGCATACAACAACGCGTCGAGTGAGTGTGAGGAGAAGGTGTACGGGTAGGAAAGCACCGCACCATCAGAGTTGGGGCTGCCGCGTTAGGTGTGCAATGTAGGCGTTAAGCTAAACGATGAACAATTTGTTTGGAAAATATTATGAGCAACGCATAATTTTGATAAGTCATAACATCCGTCGCACGCCATCGACCCGCGCTGGGGCGGCATGCGGTGGGGTCGGTTGCGGCATGTCAATTGGCGCGCGCGATCGCTCACTAAAGGGGGTGAATGGCGTGTGTTAACATGTGCACGCGTATGTATGTAAAAACCATATCACTGTAGGTGTTGATCGCCTTTTCGAAATCGAATTATAAATTGTTTATGATCTCCTGTTGCACTTTCTGTATAGTCGCAGCCCACCCGCCACCCTCTCCAACCAACCACCGCGTCACCTTTCCGCCGCTCGTTGGGCGCTCTTAGAGCCGTGAGACGGCGGCGGCAGCCAAAAATATACTCTGGCGTGCGCTAGCCACCTTCGTCGATGCATACTGCAGTGTGGCAGCGGTTGGCCAATCGGACAGCCCGTCTGCCAAACAACTCAACTCACCAAGGAACTAGCCGAAAGTCCGATAGTCAGCCTCGGAGGCAAAGAGCGGCGGCGCTGCAGTCAGCTGCCATCGATGATCAAAAGGATTGTGTTCGTGCAACGGCTTGATTCAACGGTGCAACGATGCTTTGCATGCTTGTGGCGTGTATAAATATGGGCGCAGAAGGTGTTGCCCTGCCATGAAATGTAAACTTGTTTGCCTTAGAATTGACGCGCCAGTCAAATTGGCGTTCGGTGTGGAGGGCGGATGCATCTTTAGCGCGCGAAAAACGTCTTTTGAAGCACGTTCAGGCAATATTTGTATACAAATTTGTACATACAGATGTATGTAATGTGCGCATGTTTGTGGCGATATGTACGCATTTCTATTTATTATGGCTTTTTGATGATGGAACGCATGCAATGCGGGCAATTCTCTTTACTTGCGGGAATTTTAAAATATTTGCCTACATAATTGGGGCAGGTGCAATTAGCTAAGTGCCAAGAGTTCTCGGAGTTCCATTGCTTTGAGTGTTTTCTTCATCGAAATGCAAAGACAGGGTAGGGAAATGTAAATTTTACTAAAGAATTTTTTTTTTATTTATCCCTCTGGTATTCGAAGAACCAAAGCTGTGAAATGAAGGCGTTAATTACCAAGAAAAAATCTTTATTGGACTATGATGCTACACAAATAGTGAAAAATATTTCTTTTAAAACATAATTTCGAGCTTAACCTTTAACTTATTTAAGAAAGTGGACCAAAATGTCATTGAATATAAAACAGTAGAATGCACAATTATTTAATCTCCTGTTCATGGATGACATTATTTTAATGATACAGTATTTTTGTCGCTGCGTAATTAATAATTATTTAAGTCATTTTTAAACTTCTTATTGAACTTTGTTCATCTTTAATTTTGGTAAATAATTTTGGTGGATATTTTAAGATACGCATTTTTGCGAGAATACAATTAAATAATTTTTTTAGCTAAGAACGTACCTAGAATTAGATATACGGAAATCTATAGTACTTTAACCAGGCTGAAAAATTGTTGAATTCAATACCAAATGCGACTTCCGCATTCAAAACATTACATTCATTTACACAGCCTAAGTAAACTCAAAACTGGTGATAGAACGTCTTGAGGCTTCTTTGAGTTTCCAGTATTGGAGGAAATAATAAAAAAATTGTTGAATTCAATACCAAATGCGACTTCCGCATTCAAAACAT
This sequence comes from Philophylla caesio, assembly GCA_963971545.1. Lineage (NCBI taxonomy): Eukaryota > Metazoa > Arthropoda > Insecta > Diptera > Tephritidae > Philophylla > Philophylla caesio. The sequence continues at coordinate 194,552,009 of OZ020604.1, read as the reverse complement.
TACATTCATTTACACAGCCTAAGTAAACTCAAAACTGGTGATAGAACGTCTTGAGGCTTCTTTGAGTTTCCAGTATTGGAGGAAATAATAATAAAAATATTAAAATTTTACACTTAGTGGAGTATTTCGGGGAGACTCTTCTACCCTCTTTGTTTTGCCTCTCACTGTTGTGCAACGAATTAAGGGACCTGCAGATTTATTTATTTCTACGAGAAGCCTTTTCAAGCCAGCAAACGCTCGGTGGTTCTTCATTGTCTGCCAAGTGGCGATCTCTATTAGAAAAAAAAATGTCTATGCTTTAGACATTACCTGTGCCAGCAAAGACTCAGCGAAGTAAAACATACGAGCAGTTACATATCGAGCCATAACCGCCAAAATGACGTAACCGACAAATTAAATATTTTAGAGAAGAAGGCTGATTCTCTTTAAATTATCGGCAGAAGCAAAGCACATTTTAATAAATTTAGTCGCGCTTTGTAGTAAAAACAACGTAAATCTTGTATATAAAGCTGCATTCAAACGTGAAGCTTAACTGCGGAGAAAATTAGCTAAACAGCAGCTTCTGATTAAAAAATATTATTTATTGCTTACGTCCTTTTGGCGGTTATGGCTAGATATGTATGTATAAGTAAATACTGCCACTACTCGATACATAACTTACAATTGTTGAGAAGGAAGGTCAGCTTCTAGCAACTTTTCATAAGTATGTATTTTGCCAATCTCTTCTAGAGAACTGTGGTACAAAGATTAAAAACAGCATTTATGTATATCGTTTAGATAATATTAAATTCTCTACACCCTGTATATGCGCATTCATTAGCCACTTGCAATCCATCAGCAAAATTATCACTCAGTATATGTTTCACCTCACACAATAATTATGGTTTTAATATTGCGCCAAACAAATGTAGTACAACAAATACGACGCGGTGTGAACGTGCAACATGCGTGTGCGAATATGTCACATGGCACTTGACTGCTGCAGCATTTGACAGACGCCCGGCGGCTTATTTATTTAGATTTTCACGGAAAATGCAACAAATTTTCCTCATCGCCGAATGCAAAATTAACAAGTTAATTAATACCTTTATGAGTGCTCGGACATGTTGCAGCTGTTCCAGACACATCACCGCCTCTGTCAGGCGAGTGGCAGAAGCGGCGCGATGGAAAGAAAGCCGTCGCCGTCGCCGCGCCAGCAGCAGAAACGATTCTGGCGGTGGTGGCGGCAGCCTAGACAGAGCAACTCACCTTCGGCGTAAAGGCATTCAATGTAGCTACACGCTATGCCTGTGGCACGTTACTTGATGTGGCATGATGGTGTGGCGCATAGATAGATTTTTGGATCTTAGCAGCTAATTTACCACTTACGTGTCGCGGCCCAATATCTACGTTAATTGGCGTGCTGAGGTACATTTCTTGGTTGGTTCAATGTGACGGGTGGAGGTGGGGCGAAGCGCAGGAGGGTGCACATGTGGAAAATTGATAGAAAAATTAGAGTGCATAAAAATTTTATTAATTTTTTTTTCTAAATTGTTGTACGTACATACATACATATGTACATATGTTTGTGTATACACATACGCAAAAACTTTGCCTGTGGTTAACGTTCTCATTTCTACCCACAGGCACTTGTGGCCCGCTAAATCTGTTGCAAGTGAATTGTTTTTGAAATCTGGCGCATAGAGGCAATTTGCGGTTTTATTAGATCGTTTGTCAATTCCAATATTCAGTTTTTTGCTTACCGCATCAAAATGTTCGTATTTATGTTTCGATGGCAGGCAATATTTATCCAATAAAAAAGAGGAAATTATTTTCATTTCTACATTTTAAAACTTAAAGCTCACAATGTGTTTTCATTGCTCTTCTATAGCAATTTTAGTAGTGTCGAGTACTTTGCAACAAGAGACACGTGCTAACGAGTCCTCTTCATGCAAATCACCTCCAAATCGTCATTTGAAACTCATAAAATTGAGAAAGAAGCGTCTATAAAAAAAATGTGTATAAAAAAGAGCTTTTCTCATTCATATAATTCTTGTTACTTGTAAGTACCTATGTACATACATAAGTGGCTTCCAGCTGTAGTGGCCATAACTTGTTAAATCTCAGTGAAAACATAAAGGAAAAAATAAGTTGAAAAAAGCGTTGGAAAAAACTGTTAGTGGATTCACCGTAATATGAGAAACGGCTGGAGTGCTAGGAAAAACGGCTAAAGCAGTGAAAACAAACCAAAGTAATTTAACATCGCACAGTGATATATCGTTGGTTAAATGATACTTGTTTTTGTTGCCTGATGATAAGTTTATCTAAGCAAATGTGAAAACTAATTAAACTGTGTGCCAATGAAAATATACTTGCCCTGAGAGCTCACTCAATATCCAGGTCAAGTCAAGCTCAAGATAATCTACAATAAGAATGATCCGAGTAAGAGTCAAAATATATGTTTTATTAAGCTTTATTTTAAATAACATAAACTGGCCTTGAGCTCAATAAAATTATAAAAATATTAACATTTACTAGGCCAACAGAAAAATTAACAAACAAAATATATGTTTTTTGAAGTGAGCTTCCGTCATCCCATGTTAAAAAACCTGTTTCGATGTTGTGCCATCTACATTGAAATATTTCGATTCTATCAGATCCCAGGTTCACATTTCAATTCCACAATGTGATTTTAAAAATTTTCTGTGAAAGTGAATTAGTGTGCTCCCAATTTCACAAATGTCTTCGCATATCAGGTCATACCTGTCGCACATATCGGTTATCGCTGTGGCAATTCACAAACAGCTGTTGGTAAAATTTCCCTTTCGGATTCATCTATGTATGCTTTTTTGAGGAGTCATCAGCAAAACACTTAAAAGAACGCATATTTCAATGAATAACTAATACAGAAATGTCATAAATGGCTTCTACAAAAATCATAGAATATTTTTTAAATTATTCCAATCGAAAATAATTAAACATTCACACTTTTTTTGTCATTAACTTTTCATTTCACATACAACCAAGGATTCGGATTCAATTCACAAAAATGTATGTGAATGTGAAATTGGGAGCACCAAACATGTGATTTCAAACCAAATGCACAGGGAAATTTGTGAATGTGAAACTGGGAGCATATGGCTGTATATTTTATTATTGGATACATATTCAATACTTAGAAAAAAACAATAGAATTTGTTAACCTCGAAAACTTGTTAATAGCAGTTTGAAAAGTGAAAAAGATATTTGTATGCAATTAGAGTACTCGTTGCCGAAAATATTTTTTCACTAATATCATTTACGTACCGACTATTAATTGTTGGTTTGATCAGGTTCTCAACTAATCGATGAAGTTCATTTTATTTGAAAGTACACAAGAATGTAATAACTGAAACATTCCACAACTTTCAAATCATATTTAAGAAATAAATCACGAATTTATCGGTAAGCACAAATTGAAAAAAACTCCGATAACCAATAACTATTGACCGCTAACTATTTTAAAGAGATTACTCCACTTTCGCTTTTTGTCTGCTCTTGCGCCACTGTACTTTGTATGCATACCAGGACATACTTACCTAGCCAAACAGCAATCTGTGTATGTCAATGAGTGTATGCAATATAATTTGCCCGCGAAATGCTTGCAACTGCCAACATTTGAGTTAGATCGTTAAGGATATTTCTGTGGTTATTTTGTTTCAACGCAAAAAATTAAGTGTGCAGGGGCACTGGCCCCACGGAAGGCTACTACGCTGTTGTTGCCTTTGATAACGTAGTGCAACACCCCCCCATCTACATACAAACATACGTAGATGTATATATTTATTACCACTTCAGCAACATTTTCACAACTTCTTCGCCTGCATTTGTGCGCATTTCAAATGCAATCCTTGTTCATTTCGCAAAAGGCGACAAAGTTTAAAGTAGATTAAATGCGCTGGCACGGCAGCGGTTGTGGCAATTTTCTTGTTTTTTTTATTTGTAGTTATGTACATATAAGATTTGCCTCTCGCACACTTTCACCGCGCCATAGTTCTAAGCCATACATACTCGTACTTTTTAACGTTGCCACTGTTACATAAATCCCCACTCAAGGCTCGTGTGCTCATGAAATTTATGGCTCATGTTTGAGCTTCGTGCGACCAGGAGATCGTGCAACAGTGGATAGGATTTGCGTTGTCACATCCTCCTGAAAGGCAGGCATGTGTTAAATACATACACACATACATACATACATACATATATTCGCGCTTGTTCAGTTACTTGTGCCTGTGTCCTAGTATTTATGAGCGCGGCATGACCTGCGAGCGTAAATGTCTTTTCAAGCCATAGCGCGTCTCTTGCCTTCGGTGACATGACGTGGCCATGTACGTGTCGGCTTATTAGTGCTATTCCGTTATAGCGGTATAAGCCCACACGCCCTCATACTAATACGAAAAAAAGTACACACTCCTATTTCTTGCACACAGCTATACAAAGACATGTATACGGAGATCAGCAGCACACTTGGCTTCACATCTTTTACTATGTTCTCGTAAATTGGATTTGTGTTAACCGAAAAGAAATTATTTAATCCAAACCAAACACTTAAATTGAGATTTATGCCAAAAACACTTGGCACTTTTAAATGAATATGACAAGCGAAGGCGTTTTTCTTTGTACTGCTAACATCGTTCAATTTGCGAAGAAAACTTTTGCGGTCACAAAATTTGCATTTATTGGCACAAATAATTAACTAAGCTCTTCAAATAGAAAAGTAGTTTTTTTAATCTAGTTTCGTGGTTAAAACTAAGATCGTTCATGTTCTTTCTAATTTAATAGACCGTCCAAGAAACAAAATAAATTTTAGATTATAATATTAGATTATGGTCAATTTTGTTTTGCTTTATTTTAGTTTCATAAGATCGATAGGAATGTACTATGTGCAAGAAAACGCAGTTCACCTTCCTCTCTTAGCAACTTCCGTAGTCCTTTTTCTTTAGTTTTCTTCTTCAACAATGATATATGTAAGATACACCAGAGGTATTCAATTGGTTAGGTTAGGTTAGGGTGGCTGCCACCACACAGGAGCACGGTGGCACAATTAGGCTGTAAGAAGACCATTGTAACACCACTGGCATAAGCCATGCCTTCCCTCCCTCCCTTCTTTCAGAAATTGAACTATCCCTTGCGCTTAATGTAGAGTAGAAAGTTGGAAATGTTTGCCGAGTTCAAGACAGCTAAACAGTCCAGAAAGTAACTTTTAAAAGCTTTGCTGCGCGTCTTGGCCAAGCCGGGGCAGTGGCAGAGATAGTGCTCAATACTCTCCACCTCCTCCTCGTTTCGGCAACTGCGGCAAAAATCGTTTGTTGGGTAACCTATCCTTTGCCATGCGTGCCCATGAGGCAGTGCCCAACTACTAATCTGAGAGAGGTGCGGCCAAGCATAGTAAGAGCTTTAGAGCGCTTCTCATCGGCTTCTGGCCAGATTTGTCTGGTAATGTGGCAGGCAGGATCCGATGCCCACCTTAAATTTACCTTACCCATAAGCTCAGCTCTTAATCTGTGTTTATAGGATGCTAAGTTTAAACCCTCCTCTTAAGCAGAGTTTATCACAGTTAGTTCCGTCCATTTCCTTGCTAGTTCATCAGCCAGGCAGTTGCCAGGAATGTCCCTATGGCCAGGGACCCAAACAACACATACGGAGCATATATCTGCCAGGTGGTTTAGAGCCGCTCTGCATTGAATGGCTACCTTGGAGGTTGTACTGTAGGAATTCAGAGATTTGATAGCAGCCTGGCTGTCAGAATAAATGGCAATAACTTGTTCTAAAGAGCTGCACGTTCTAAGGCCACGAGCTGCTTCCATTATTGCATTTAGTTCGGCCTGGAAAACACTACAGTGGGCCGGCAAACGAAAACTGCGGTTTAGATCGAGTTCACTAGAGTGAATCCCGCTACCTACTCTTTCGTTTAACTTGGAACCATCTGTGTATACAGCCTTCGATCCTGGATCCAGGTCCACGATACCTATCCATTCGCTCCTCTCTGGGATTCTTGTGGAGAATCTATTTCCCGAGAATGGAGGGGGTAAATTGTAATCCAACTTCATCGGGTTGTTGGGCAGAGTTTCCAGGACCTTTGCGTGCCCGTAGTTAAGATTTCTCCACGGAAGGATCGCATTTAGCCTAGCAGCACTGCAGGCCGCCAGAAACTCATCGTAGAGATCCACCGGTGGGAGATTTAACATTATTTCCAGAGATTTTGTGGATGAGCATTGCGGCTGCCCTCTGGACCCTTTCTTGTTTGGCTCTGGTAAGAGTCCTGCTCAATGCCGGCCACCATACGACGATCCCGTAGAAGAGGATGGGTCTTATCATAGCTGTGTAGATCCAGTGTACAATGTGTGGCTTTATACCCCATTTCTTTCCCACGGCCGTCTTACAGGCGTATAGAGCAACAATAGCTTTCTTAGAGCGGTCTTCGATGTTCCGCCTCCAGTCGAGTTTTTTGTCTAGTATAATTCCGAGATATTTGACCTCGGTTGAGAGACTGAGAACCAATATAAACAATTATGAAAAATAAACACTATTTCATACATTCTGCGAAGAATTCCAGCGTTCACTAGGTGCAACTTAGCGATTGCCAAACTATTTTTAACAGGAAATTCGTTGCCAGATTCCCAGAGCAAGAAAGTGGGAAAAATGGAGTTCCAACTTCGATTCTGGTTTGTATTGTTAATATTAGAATTGTACGACACTCACATATTTTCAAGTTTTGATTACCTGTTTGTCTTTTATTTCATTTTTATTAACCGTCGTTGAAAATATAGTAAATTACCATACAAACCAAAATATCGGACTTTTTTTAAAAAACTTATATTAATTTAACAAAAAAGTTCTTAGAAACATCAGCCTTAAAATTCGAGTTAGAATTGTTTTCAGTATGTAGTTTTGTAGCTCCGTCAAATTTAAAACAACAAAGTGCAGGTTTAAAATGGGTAAACATTTCCATAGATTTCTAACAATTTCTTAACTGGCTTAAATTGCGTTATGGGGAAGAAATTATGTAAGAGCCCAGTAAAAGACATGCCAAAAATCAACGGTTATTTTTTACCACATGACTTGCATATTATTATGTTGAAAATTAACGTCCCCTCCTCTTCAAATCAACCATTGAAGTCTTTGTCCTTGTGAATAATTCGTCATATTTCGGCCTATCTAATGTTGTATGCAGGTTTTTGCATAGTCCATAATTTTACAGGTAAAACATAAACAGAAGTTCAAAAATTAACACTAAACTATTGCGATTCTGCAGCTCAAATTTAATTAAAAATCGGTGAAATTGGTAGTGCTTTCTTCTGGAGAGAGCGAAGGAAAGAACCAAAAAATGACAAAAATGCCCAAAAAGTGGAGTTTGGTAATTCAGGGTGCTTTCAATTTACATTAGTGCATTCGCTTAATGTTTTTTTTAATTGCTTTTAATATTTATATTAAATTCATAAAAGGTAAATCTAAACGGAAAATAATAATAAATTAAATCACATTATGTGAGAATAAAGCGCAAGGAAATGTTTTGTTTACAATTCAGGTTGACGTCACACAAACAGCTGGTTCTATCAATTTCAGCTTTTGCTATCGCTAAAACTCCATCGCCAAAAAATGCCGATGATTGTAAGCTATTTTCGCAATTCTGACATAAACAAGCATCTCAGAGCATCTCCTCTATATTTGTATAATTTTTTGGGATATTTTAGCGATAAACAAAATAAACCGCAGAAATTTACAGCTCATACAGCTATAATGGCGATTCAAGCGTGTTTACCATCGCTAAAAATCTCAATTTTTTACTAAAATTAGTGCTAATTTAGGTTAGGTTAGGTTGAAGTGGCTGTCAGCGACCACACTGACACACCTAGGCCATTAATAGGCCCATTGTGGTACCACCTGGATAAAAGATCCCCTTACTCGAACCATCGTGAGTCTTCTGCATGTTTTAAAATCCTGCGAGCCTCTACACTGGCCAGGTCACTTAGGTCGTTTAAGAACGCAGATCCTAAGACTTCCATTCTTATCCTCCATATGGCAGGACATAAGCCAATAAAGTGCCTTATGGTTTCGGGCTTTTCCTCATTTCTGCAGCTCCTGCAGAAGTCATTAAAGGGGGCACCGAGTATCTTCGCAACGCTCTCATTTTGATAATATTTTTTTCACAACAATCACTCTAAATATTTTTTGCAAAATATACAAAGATTGTGACAAATTTTAGCTTAAACTCGTGTGCCATATATGTAAACCAAATCTAAAATTTCCCTTCAACTACACCAGCGACTGCAGCGGTGAATAAAAACATTAGAATTTTCCTTGGAGATTTTTGACGAGGAAAAAGCCAGAATCTCATCTAAGGAAAATAGCCAAAAGTTTGGGTAATTTGTAACATTTGGAATTTTAGAGACTTTTAGAATTTTACCGATACCTGGAATCCGGCTGCAAATTTTATTATTATTTCTTATTAAATAAGCCAGCTGTTATTACTCTTGCTTTCTCTAATAGGTTTAGACATCGTCGCAAGTATTTAGTAGATATTCCTGTTCCTTAATTGGCCAAATTAAATATTAATTGATCGTAAGCTTTCGGAATTAATATATTTCAAATATATTATTTTTCATTTACAATTTTTTTAAAGAATCGATTATTGATATAAAATAAAATAAAAGAATATTTTGAATTGATGACATTAAAAATGCCCTCAATGTACCGATTGCTTGGAATAATTGCCTAAACTTTTGGTTTTTCTGCGAAAAACTTGATTTTAAATTTGAAAATAAAGTGGAAGGTGGGGAGGTATTTTTAAAAGAAAGGCACTATCGTGATTCAAAAGACAATAACAGGTGATATATTTATATGCAGTTTAAACCTTGTTAGAAGCGAGTTCTAAATAAACTTCAATTATTTAGAATTCGTAATATATACGAACCTTAGGGATTGTAAAAAAGTTGTGTTATCAAATATAGGATTCAGCTCAGTCAAAGCCACTATTTCTGTTATGCTTCAAACAATACGAGTTACAGTCTCATATTCCCAACAATTCCACTGCCATGCGCCAACAAACATTCAACATTAGACAAATCAATTCAAGCCATGGCAAGTCATATTAATACCCTAGCTACATTTGTATTTCCATCTTATTACCGCCCGGTAATAACTGCATACATTTTTCCAGCCGAGGACAGTTGCCTTTTAACGCATATTTTCTCAACCATTGAGCGACGAGCTCAAGCGTAAGACACCCCACTGTCCACTACTCAATGCACTTGGGCACCCTCAGATAATTTTGGGATGACCATTGCTATTAACATAACAATAATTATTGTGCCAATGGGATAGTAAATATTTTCTTGCCAGAGCATTGAATAAACAAATAAAGATATTCAAAGATTTTTAGCAACAAAAAAGAAGCGAAGAAGAATAATAATCATAGAGTGGCCAGTCGGCATAGAGGTCAACAGAGGGGAGTGGGATGGGTGGTGATTCAATGCATTGATGCCATGTCGATAGTCGGCGGTTGGGCAACGGCCAAGTATTGCGCACAATTGACATCCTGTCGGACGCGCGTACGCCCACCGACGCGCAGGAGAATATGCGTACGTATGTGCATACAGATGTACATATGTATTTATGCATCAACATACATGCATACGCGTATTTTTGCCAGCTCGTGATGAAGACGTGTGTTTGTGTGTGTGCGTGTGTCACTGCTCCGGACCAACGGTCAGTTTGTAGGACAATAGAAGATGGATGCTTTGGCGGCACGCATCCTGTTCCGCATGCCTTAAAGGCTGCAAATATTAAAGGCGAAAAGGAAATAGCTGCAGCCGTGGCAGAAATTTGAATTGAATTTGAATTTGAAGGCATCACAGCCCACATTCCAAAACCCTAAAAAAATTCATTCAATCGATACTTTAGCATTTCAATACTTTCTTACCGAACAATTCTTATAATTTTGCCGAACGTTTGCTTCGTTCCACATAATTAACTTTGATTGAAATCGGACAAATGTTAGTAAAACTCATCACAGCACAAACGGCTAGGAAAATTTGGAGAGTTGGAATTGTCGCAGAGCATACGCCAACTCAGCCACAAGACTACGCCATCCTATATAGCTGTTTACTCAAGTCTGAATATCCTTCGACGCTTCACGTCATTGATTTGAAAGGTTTTCACAAATATCAATGTCAATAATCATCTACCAAAGGCAATATTTCTATAGGCTCTGCTTGTTGCCGCATATTTTTCTTCAATATTTGATTAATTTACTTTTGATCCGCCGGCAGTTTGCTGCTTGGCGTGCATCGGAAGACGCCCTCGCCGCTCTATGCCTCACAATCTCACAAGCATTGATTAATATGCCCACTTTGTTGGTGCAAGTAGTTAGTAGAGTTTCAAGTGCTCACTCGCCGATCGGATGTACTGCTGTTTGCTTTATTAATTAGGCATTTTACCTTACTCGCCACAAATGCTTGCAGGCACGCACACAATCTATGTGTGTTGGTGTTTGAGGTGCAGTACGTTTACACGCTTGCATTGCACGCCCTAGCAGTGATTTCTATTTTGAGGCGTTGCATGTACTCGAAGTCGAATAAATGCACAAATGTACAAACTCAGTTGGATGCATGCATGTATGTACATATGTATGTTTGTATGAGTGCATGAGAAAACATGTGCGCATCTAAAAATTCGTTCGTCTCTATACATTTGTGCTAATGCCAATTTGACTAATGAACCATCGTCCGAGATCGATTAATTTTAAAAGTATGCTTTATTTAAAAACATTTTTTTTTTCATTTTCTTTGCTTTGCCCCGGTTTTGGTTTTCACACAACAACAGTAGCGTTGACATTTCAGCTCGTCAGCTATTAGATAACAAATGTTTGGCAACCGTTGCAAAGCGTTCCAGCGCATATTCGAATGTGACATCCGTTTGGTGTTTTGGAGCGCCCGGCGTCCTTAAATTGGACAGGCAGATGTGACAACCGATGAAAAATCGAAATAACAAATTGTTTAGCTATGGCATCAACTTATAAAAATGTATACGAACAACATGCATTGAGGATGAATTGCAGAAAACATAGAAAATCAATTGTTAAATATTGTTTGATGTAGGAAAAGTTGTTGATATAGAATTACCGTTCGATTCCGGGAAGGTCGTTAACTAAATATATAAATGATAAGCAGAGCCTCTTACATCAACGGTCTTTATCGGATATGGATAAATGGTATTAATGATGCAACTGTGAATAAAATATAGGCAGGATAAGGCCCAACACCTTTTCCAATCGATCAACTGCTTTTGATATTTTTTTATACAAAAGTAGAATCCCAAAGTTGTATGATAACTTCCCACCACAGATGATTTTTATAAAAAAAAAAAGTTTTGAGAATGGATTTCTGGCATATGAGCTATTCTACACTATTTTAATTGGTCAAAAAATACTTTTGCGCGAATTTTGGATATATCGCAGAGGAGGCCCTTAAATGTCTGAAAATGCAAAATAAAGCCGAAAAATTGTTTTTTTTCAAAAGTTATGCAACTTTAAAAATTTAAGTAGTCCCAGCGTAAGCCATTATTTATCACTTCAAAGCTGACAAAATATTCTTTCTTCTATTATGGAGATTAATAAAAGGCTCTTTGTTTTTTTTAAGTAAATTTTGCATGCCTTTGTTAATAAAAAAAAATCGATTTGTTGAAAAATAATATAATTAACATTTTTTTTTTAATTTATATGTAAAAGAAGAATAAACATACCAATTTTTAAAGGGTGTGTCCTTATTGGGCCTGAGATATTAATTTTTTTGTGAAGCAATCTCTAATAAGCAATCTCTTATAAATACATATATGAACCCACAACCACCAAATTAATTTGCTATTAAATTGATCGACTAAATGGAAGTTCAACTACAATTATTTAGCAATTAAATCAATGGACGATTACTCCGGTAGAAACTTTTCCGATTCTCTAATCGTTTAAATCTAATGAAAATTTCGTCGAAGAATAGAGAACGAAACTTTTTTTTTTTGTTGGAATCAGGCACGAAACGACGCGTGCAGAAAACAGCACTCTGACTACATGCCGTCCATTATACAGTTTTCATGTTACTTTTAATCTGTTTTAAATCTGCAGAATTTACGAATAAATCTTAGCAGATTTTGGGGTGTCAAAGAGCTCAGGTGTTCGTCTCTCAACAATGAACTTTTTATCTCTGTTTGAGAACGAATTGCCAACATCCCGTATTGACTTGGTAGATGCCTTAAGTTATATTTCATTCGATTTCTGATCTAACTCTGACATTCCCCTATATACTTGAATATAACTTGATCCGGTCTGATTCGATATTCGAAAGACTTGTAGTTCGCTCTTGGCAACACCCAAATACTTCATGTCTATCACTACCGACCTTTAAGTGGTGTTCGCGCCAAATATCTGAAGTTATACAGTCTCTTACTTTACGGCACACTTAGTCGTTTCGACCGACATTTGATTGGCAGATAAATATGAGCCATATCACATGAAATTTGTGTACGTTAACACAAATAAGTCCGCAGCAGCACAAAATGTGTTATTTAATTGGGTTCTGTTATACTATATAAATTAAAACTCGATAATCAATATGATTTCTCGAAACGCCAAATGAAGCGTCTTATCCACATGCAACCGGAGAAAAACTTCAGTGCCTACTTGATGGAACATGGTGAACGCCTAAATGCTAATCACTTGCAAAATTCAGTTGCTGTATTTGCCATTGTATTTTGTATTTGTGGTTTCTGTGGTTTTTATAGCAAATACAACAGTGCAAGCAAATACAATGGTTGTACACTGCTGTAAATGTTGTTTTTTTTTTGTACATTTCTCACAGCTGATTGCAACAAAAAATATGAACGTATAAGTTTTTATCTACAAATACGTTAGTCGAATTAATAGATTTTTATTTATGTGTATTAAAGTTTATCGTTAACCTCAGCAATTTGATTTTCACATGTACCATATGTACTCGTAAATTAGCCGTTCAGGAAATTTTACAATGACACGAAGGCCGAAATTACAACGAGGTGTGCTCGAGATTTACTTGTGTAAATCCGAATTCGTTGTAAAAATAGTAAACATTATTACGTTATTAAAAATACCATAGATTCCGAATTTTTGGAGTTTTAAACATTTAAGAGTGTCTCGATTGTTCTCCATTGTTCTGTTATTGCAAATTATTAATTTAAATGCATTTTTTCAAAAGAGAAAGATTAGATAACGTATTGTATATGGTAAAACATATTTAAAAAAATTTTCGTAATTAGATTTAAATTAGTTAATTTTTGAAAATATGTAAAATTCCTTCGATTTCCACGTACATATATTTAAAAAAACTGAAAATTTCGGTATAATAAATTTTTAAACTGATTCATTTAGTAGAAATAACGGTGCAATTAAATTTTCACCATTAAAACAATTTGTCATTTCCTGTCACAAAAGTGAGCGTTTGACTGTAAAATTGAAAAAGCTTTTCGGAACAGATAATAGTTTTATTTCAAGTATAGAGGCAAAGCTAATGAAAAATGTTGGCAATTTACACAGATCTTCGCGGTTCATCGCAATTTTCTAAAAATTCTCCAAGGGTTTGCTGTAGATGACACTCCGCGAAGGAATCCAGCTGCCTTTTTAAGTAAGTCAGTAAATGGATGAGAAATTTTATTCGTGCGTTTGATATAAACATACATACGCGAATAGGTGTGACACTTGAGGTGATTGATTAAAGCGAAACAGTTGAAACCAAAGCGTGTCAAAATGACAAGACGACAACAACAATAACAGCAAGGGCAATTCACACTAGCGCCGACGACAGGCAGGCGAGCGCTTAAATAAACAAGAGCAAAAAGCTCAGTACGAGAAAGTACCAACAGACGGATGTGGCGTCCACGGAGCAAAAAAATAAAAAATTATACAATAAAAAAATAAAAAAATACTAAAAAAAAAAAAGTTGGGGAGTAGCGTGGCACACGCGTGCAGAAACAACAAACAACTAATTTCCACATTTTTCACATTTACGAAGACAAATTGAGGTGCAAACATAGGTCGAAACAATAAAAACGGAATATCAAATAGTGAAATCTGTGAAACGAATAAAAATCAGGCCAATCCTATGCATTTTGCTACCAGTAGGCAGCAGGGATAGGGGTAAAAAGTAAAAATTTGTCACGCTAACACGCTTCAAAATGCGTAAAAGCGTTGAGTTGTCGACTGTCTCTGTTGTTTTTTTTTGTATTTTATGTTCAACGAAGGAGTTGTGGCGAACATGAAAGTATTGTCGAAAGTAGTGAAAGTGAGCGGTAAGGACATTTCGCATTGTTTAAATACAAATCGCCTGAGACACACACGCATGTACATACTTACCTACATACATACATATGTACTTATATAGTTGAGAAACTCTTCAGCGACGTTCAGCCTCCATTGATGGCCAACTTAATGGCAACAATAAAAAGTCAATATCAACAACAATAAATTCATTCTACACACGCAAGCATATCCTTTCAACTCCTTCTCAGCGCACAATTGAATTCGTGGAACGAATTGAAACTGTAGAATTGCGCGCAGATAGGCAAAAAGAGATTTCTCAAACTACTGCCATAGATAACCTCAACTAAAATTGTGTGTGAGTGACAAGTTCCAATAGCCGTTAAAAATTGCCATTCGAACATCAGGCAACCGAACTGTCAATCTCAAAGCAGCGCGTTTAGTTTGGGTTGCACCGCAATAATTTCTGTTTAGCATAAATTGACGGTGTCCTAGATGGTATACAATGTAGAAGTATACGCATGTATGTATGTTCAAATGTTTATCTGAGAATTCTGATATTATCCTCTACTCCTTTCTATCATTAATTTGGATTCTTAGCATCGATTCCACCCCCAACTTATTTGTCCCGCTCTTAAAAGGGTGAATTTAAATAGTCGTTTGTAACTTTTAACGTAAATTTATTAAACTTTACAAATGTGAAAAAATTCGCAAATCAAACTATGTGGAACGCAATTGCCGTTTGTTAAAATCAGTATAAATATTAGGCTTAAACTTTTTGTATTCAACGATTACAATAAAAAAAAAATATTGGCACATAAAATTTTATTGCTAATTTATGCACATAGATTTTGTACAAATCAGCAGTTAAGTTGTTCATGCAAACTTAAATACCATAAATCTAGTGTTACTGAACTGGACGTAGAGCATTATCGTACTTTATATGGGCATGTACATTCATTAGACTCTACCACCTCTTAAGTAAACCAAAAAAATCCAAATTAGCCCTTTAAATTATTTTTGCATGTCGATAATTTTTGGGGTCACCATTTCAAATTTCTCTGATCTAATAAAATGATCATGTGCTCGTCTCGGCTAGAAAATTTTGGTTTCAGCTATGACAATAGTTGCCGACGACGCCTACTCTCGGCTATGAAAAGATTCTTATTTGTGCCACTCTCGAGGTTCGTTTTGTTAATGTAAGATCTGGCTATATGCGCCAAAGATAAATCAAAAACGTCAAATTACAATAGTTTAACTTTATTTTGAAACTTTCTACAATCAGTTTTTCTTTTCTTGAATTCATTCTCTACCAAAAACCTTACAAACCACTTTAAACTCTATACAATATTTATCAAAATTTAATAAATTTTAATACATTTCTTTTAACTTTGTAAACATCCCTGAAGAACCTTTTTGTGTAAACCATAGCCTATTTACATTTTAGGTATTACCATTGATTTTTGACAATTTTTTTATATGGACGAAATTGTATAAGAGTGCCAATTGAATTATTACAATATAAGTTTTGTTTAAAGATTAAAACTTCTGTTTTTATTAAATAATAAACTGAAAAATATTTTAAATTAAATTAAAGGAACAATTAGTTGTCCAAAATGTTAATATAACATTGTGAGTAGCCGAAAGCTTTAGTTTATGTAATATTTAATTATTATTTAAGCTTTGTATAAAATAAAGTAATGAAAAATAAATGGGGTGTGTAGAGGTTGTAAAGAATGCAGCTATTGTGACTTAAGGGGTTATATAAACTTTTTTTGATAGAAAAAATTGTCTTAAAGTATATCCTTTTGAGTTTATTTCTTCCAAATTTCATAAAGATCTGAGCATTAGAACCACAGGTGGAGCTGTCAACAGCGCGCTCCTCCCGCATGCCCCCCAAGTACGTGCCAAAACTTTAAACGCGATTATCTCAACATGATGTTTTTCAAAAATTCCCGTTGCGGTGAGAAAAATTTGTCAAGAACCAGGTGACCTATCGCTCTAATTTTTTGCAGGCTATTTAAAACTGCAATACCTCATACTAGAACGAAGGAAATTTTATTTGAAACATTTTCGGATGAAAAAACTGGATTTTTTGACCTTCGAAAATCGAACTTTTCAGTAAAATCATCACCATTTGTGCAAAAATGTTTATTTCGCTAAATCCTTCGTTCAAGTACGGCGTTATGATTACCTACTTATTATGCTTACCGCAAAGCGTGTATCAGGGTAACAGCACATTTTTAACTCAAAAATTAAATTAAACATCTTCAGGCACATTTTTTCGTGGTCGGTCTAGTGTACATACATACATACATATCGAGCCATAACCGCCAAAATAACGTAACCGACAAATTAAAAATTTTAGAGAAGAAGGCAGATTCTCTTAAATTTATCGGCAGAAACAAAGCGCATTTTAATAATTACATATAGTCGCGTTTTGAAGAAAAAACAACGTAAATCTTGTATACAAAGCGGCATTCAAATGTGAAGCTTAACTGCGGAGAAAATTAGCTAAAAAGCACCATCTGATTAAAAAAATGTATTTGTTGCTTACTTCCTTTTGGCGGTTTTTTTTTTTAATTTTTTAATTTCAGAGCTTAAACACCGCATTATACAAAACTCAAGTCAAAAGCGCAAAGATATTTAAAATAAAAAATAAAAAATCCAGGAAAAGCCGCAAATCCAACGAAATATTTCAATTTTAAATGCGAGGTGCAAAATTGTAACAGTAAAGTTAAACTACATTTAAGGTGCTTATTGTTGCGCTAAAGACCCTGCTTAATTGTTAATTGTGGAAAGTTTCAAATATACATATAAATTTAAATTAATGTAACAAAACCGTCAGAAATATAACATATGTATGTTTCATTATTGTTACATTTTTGCTCTTCAGTGTATACACTGCAAGCCAAGTCTAAGCAGTTTCCCCTGAAATTCAAAAAATTTACACAAACTTTCACAAACGAATAAATCGGCATTTCAGCAAAATTTTATTTATGCAAGAACATTTTTTTTTTTGGAGAAATCATTGGGAATTTTCGAGCCTCAACACTGCAAATAAAAGGCGCTGGTTATTCTTATCCAATAGTGAACTGAATTATCTAGTTGGTGTAAGTGTGATCAATGGCAGACTCGATCATGAAAGCCAGGCCTTAGTGTTAACGGCGACTTTTATTTGCAGTGTTGCAGCAGTGATTGATGCTATAACATTCCCATTATTTTACCTATTTGATTATTATTATTTTTTTATTTAATAATTTATTCAACAGTTTTTTATGTTTTTATTTAATAGTTAATTTTAATGATGAGGAGTTTGTTTATTCGTGCTGAGGACTTTATAATGACAAATATTAAGAGGTTGTTTATTAGTACTGAGAGCTTTGTGCTGACAAAAATTACTACTTTGATTATTAGTGCTGATGAGTTCGTGATGACAACAATGAGCAGTTTGGTTGCGAGCGCTAATTACATTATAAGCATACAAAATATTAGTTGCCTCATCTGTTAGAGCGAATTACATATATTCTTCACCTACATATATAAATTTTTTCTCACGCCCTGAGCAAAAGTGAGTACTTTAATAAGCACATTTGAGATTAAAAAAAATTAGTATCTCATACTCTGCTGTCTTCTAGGATATTTGTACTTACATTTGTTTTTTAACTCAACGAATTTATAGCGATATACATACCTATGTACGTATGAAAAAAAATTGAAGAGATATTGGTGAAATTTGTTTTTTCAAACAATTATAAATAACCGAATATTCGCTCAATTACATTGCTGATGGTTAAGAGTAGTGCAGAGGAAATGGTTTTTGTTTCCCGACACAAAATTATTAATAAACTTCCACATGAAATACTTGTTTGCAATGATTTAAACTAACTAACTATTAACAAACCAGTATTACTTTGATTAATCAACAACAAAAGTATGTAAACGGTCAAAGAACTATGCAATTGTGCTCAAATTTGGAAAGATGTTCTTTTAAAATTGGAAAAAGTAAAGACATATTTCCGAACCATATGACAGACTACCAAGTTGATGGTTATAATTATCTAAAATATTTAAATAATTTACTTGTGACTTATTTTTTTTTTATTCTTGAGCAATTTAAAAAAGAAATTAATCGATATAAAATGTTGTTTATATATTTTGTTATACGAGTATATAGCAAATACACAAAACTCGAATTCGAGTAAATTTTTTTTCAAATCGATTTACAAAATCTCCCTTACAATAATTCTTTATGCGCTAAAAACTATCTTATTTGGAAAATTTTCTTCTCCTCCATTCGGGTCCTTATTTCGGAACGATCTACATATGTATGTACTTATGTTTAGTTAAGCGATGTACTACGTTACTTATTTAGTGTTTAAGTGAATACTGAGAACATCATAATTGTTATGTTGACGGGAAATTAATTATTTAAAAAAAATGTCAATTATGTACTTTGTTTTTCTTATACTCTCAATTTGATTAGTAAAGCACTATCAATACGCATTGACCTATTTCCTGTTTATACATATGTACATACATATGCATATTTTCATTTGAGTATGAACAAATCCATCATTTGAGAAGTGGCATTTGGGAGCTTTCAAATCTTAAGATTTCACTAATAACCCAATTCTCGGAAACAGCACGACCTTCAGCTACTTTTTACGCCAGCTAATGCCAAAACACGAAAACAATATCTCAATTATTTATCGCACTCCATCTTGCATTTAATTGAATTATTCTATTTTCAGACACAACACTTGGACCATTTCCCCACAAATCCATTTGCACATTTTCATTAGGTTCAATATTATTTTTATATGTATGTACATATGTATATGCTTAAAAGTATAAAAATGTTTGCATATATACATACATACATATGTCAATATGTATATGTATATGTATGTACATATGTATGTATGTCGATATGTTTGCATGAAACTGGCCTGCATGCAAATGAAAATATAGTTCAAGTACGCAAAACATGTTTTTTTCATCGAGTTTATAATTAAATATTAACACCGAGCCAATATTGAATCGCGGGACGAGCCGAGGGCGAACTATATTATGGATCACAAAAAAGATGCATCTTCGCACATCTGAAATCAGCAGTAGAAGAGGCTGTCAATTCCAGCGAAAAATCACTATAGAGCCACCGCCACATACGCCACCAACCGCACCACCACCACCACCACCACCAGCGCAACCACATTCATTGCCAATGTGTGGTATTCCAATGGCCATAGCACACTTCAAACTGTCGAGACGTGAGGACAAGGAGAGAACGAGTGGGCGCGAGCTGGGAGTAAAAAAAGTTAATATTGAAGATTTGTATATTGAATGATCGGCAATAAAAAATGCCAAATTTTAAAGGCAATTAAAGAAATTTCTTTAAAAGCAAGAAAACAAGGCAAGCCACCGACATGATGGGAACAAATTTTGTCGAGAACTACAACAACAACAAATACATATGTATGTACATATGTATTGCAAACAATAATGCTGCAAAAACATTTGGCCAGCATCTGCTTCTCGTAAACTGAACCAAAACAAAACAGCGTGCAGCCGAAATTGAGGCATCACACAAAACAGCAATTAAAGCTATCAGATATGTGTGTTACAATCGGACGGACATTCAAGGAAAACATCTCCGACAGTAAGAGCTTTCATTCGTTGGCTATTATTGTTTTTCATTTACAAGTGGCATCGGAAAATACACGGCAGACAGGGAACATTTATTTTAATTAACCTCTAGGAATAGCTGATTATTTATTTGCAAAGTTTTAGTTTATTTTCAATCTCCAGTTGTGTAAAAGTGTGTGATATTTACTTCATTTTATTATTCCGTGTGTTAGAAATAATTTGCTGGCATTAAAAAGCTTCAGGAAGCATAAAACACTGTTTTCGAACGGAGAGCTCTTTCCAAATTCTTATTTGTTATTCGTAAATTTATTTTCGTGGAATACCTACCTAGATCAGAAAGTGCGGAAGTTCTATGTTCTTGAAACTCTTAGCTCCTACTGAAAGAGGAGTTGATCGATGTCGATCCTAATACGGTTATTTTCGAAGGTTTGAGGTTCATTCTGTTTATTGACAAATGTTTTCATTTTTTCACCAGTACTCGTTTTAGCCAGAAGCGCTTTAGTGCGAAATCTTATTTCGTGGCAATTGTCGTAGATTCATGTGAATACGCTGGTAAGCTTAAACAGTGGCTCAGGACCAAATTAACATACCCAACGTCATTTTGATGCACGATTCTTCTGGAATCTTTAAAATAGTCTGCTGTTAAAATTTCTTTCTTTTCATGGAACCATATAGTAATTTCAATAAATTTGTTTCTGTTCGTCAGTATTTGATTGGAGATCTCCCTTCATTGAGAATTGGTCAGTTGTCTACTGCCTTCTGCATACCAAATCTGGGCAATCGTAGAGATAATGAACTACTATATTTATTTATTTTTTGTCCTCGATATTGTAGCTGCGTAAACGGGTGTTGTTTAGTGGTGGTCTTATATGAGCTGTATACTCTCAAAGAGGCTAGTGTACTGTGATCGTTGACGTCAGTCGTTAAATGTCCCTTGTCGATCTGTTTAGAAGATATTTTTTTAACAAGCTGTTCGTTGAAAACCGCTAAGTTCCTCGATTATCTATTGCTTGTCACTTTAAAAATGTTCTTACGAGGACAGTGCACGTCCTTAAGATGAGCTTTAGAACATTCTTACAAGAATTTACCTCGGTCTTGACACCTTTCGTAAATCGCCTCATCTCTTAGTAGTTGCTGAGTTTGACGGAATGTTTCGAAGTGAAGCGAGCTTGTGCATAGGCTGGTCTTCGCAACTCGCACTTGTGGACATTATTTGATGACGAGTTCCATGCGCAAATTACTATTGAAAATATTTTCTTATTCATTTCGTACACATTTATTTCACATAATTACAATAACTTATTCGATTTAAAATCTATCAACTTCGACAATACATGTCAATACATAATCATAGTAAAACAGTGGATGGACAACAGCGCTGCTTTTGTGAAGCCCTCTTTGATAGCTTTTAACTCGGCACCAAGTCATTTGTTTTGTAGTTCACAGATGATGCGTTGAATCTCGTGTTCATCGGTGACATTCACCTTGCCCGTGCCCACTTTGCTAATGAAAGCCTCCATGACGAATGGTAGTCGCTGCTTAGCGCTCAGCCGATGCCACATAATGAGCGTGCGTTCCAATTGACGTTTGGTGTTGCATTTATTTGGATTTTTGTTGCCCACATAAAAACGTTTGAAATTCTCAAAAGGGTCTTCGCAGAGTATCTCATTGGAGAGCGCGGCCCAGTAGAATGGCAATTTCTGCCAACTTTTAAGATCCCACCAGTTGGGCAATTTTCCGCAAGGATTATTGCGCAGATTCGAATTTAGTATATCCCACAATTTGGTGGCCTGCTCTTCGATGCATTGCAGTTGCAGCATTGTAGACGACGAACATTTTTCAGCAATTTTTGACACCAATTGTTTGCATACCACTTCGCAGGGGCATTCGTCGCTATCTGCAAGCGCATTCAGCTCATTTTCCTCACACTCTGGCTCTTTCTTTACGTTATCCATGAGACTATCACATTCTGTCATACATTCGTCACTGCTCACTTCCAGCGGCTTAGACTGGCTGGCACATTCATACTCCTGCTCCACCTGTTCTAATTCAGCGCAAAACTGCGACAACAGACTATCTCGGTCATCGAAATTGTCATCGTCGTCGTATTGCATCATTTCATCACCGTTCGTGATTTGTGGACGTGGCTCGTAGACATTGGCAATGCATCGCTCCACCGATTCGGTGAAATGTGGCGTGGAAACGCTCATGCAACAGAGGCAGCTGTTGCTATCTTTGCCGAAAATTCTGGTCACATCAAATTGCAGAAAATTCAAAATATGATTGATAATTACGTCCATTGAGGCACTCGAATTTGGATATCGCTGATTATTCAGTTGGCAGTCGAAATTATAAACTATTTTCTAGGTAAATTGACGTTTTTATTTTCTACTTAATATAATTTATGTTTTTGCTTATTTCCTTTTTCGTTTGTCTTATGAAAAATTTATTATGATTTCGAATTTATAATTTGAAAAGGAAGTGTCAACACAGCATTTAGGCTGTAGGCAATAATCGATATTTAATTCAACGAAAGAGATATTTAAAGCTCTAAGCAATTGCTCCTAAAACGGTGTTTTCACGGCAAGTGAATCACGTGTTTCACTTTTTGAATTACGAATGGCGAATCACCCCGTTTACACGACGCATTCTTGATTCGTTTGGCATATCTGTTGCTGTTGTAATACTTATTTACATATGTACATACTTTTGCGTCTTCATTCACTATAGGTTTGCCCAACAAACCTCTTTCACATAATTATTTTCTTCACAAACTCAACGTTTGGAACCAATTAAGCATTTAATTGTTTCTTCTTTGTTTAATTTTTGTGTTGTTTTAATAATTATATGTACTTTGTCAGTTATTTTCGATATATTTGCGGTTAAAATTAGAAATGGCATCGATTTTTTCGTCATTCGCATGGTGTTTCAGATTCAATCAACTACAAATGAGATGATTCGCTTACAAAAATTTGTTTGATGTATCAAGTGGATTCGGTTGGTGATTGGGCTGCCAATTACGAGTGAGACAGCGAATTACGAATGGGAGAGCGAATCATGTGCCGTGGAAACATGGTATAACAGTAGTAAAAAGCTAAATGGAGTGGTATTGAGCGGATCTTTTATTATCATGTGAACTATCTGTCTTGTCAAATTTTACCTTCAAATCTTTGATTTTTGCATAATTTTGAACAAATCTAAGTTTGGTCTGCTTCTTCCATAGATATAGTGTTATTCAAGACCCCTTCGATATCAACGAATGTTATATTTTGCAGTTGAAATTAATTTCATGTAGGCATGCTGAGATGTTTATCCGCGTCTGATCCCTGAAATAGGATTTAATCAGTCAATCTAACAGTTTCGCTGGAAAGAGGATAGACTTATAGGCGTAAGGCCTTTGGAGATAGTGTGAGAGGTCTTTTCTGCCTTGCGGAGAAATACGACCTTCAATTTGGGGTAGTTGGGGTAATTTTTAGATAACGAAAAAATTACGTTTAAGGAACATAAGTAAATACTTATATATTTATTTATTTAGATATTTTATCTTCAGCAAATTATTTAAGGTAAATTAGTAGTTAAGGTGACCGATACATAGGTAGGTATATACTCGTACATATGTATATAAGTATGTACTTATTACATAGTCAAAAATAGTCAAAACTGAAAAAGGCTTTTAGTCAATGTCTCTTCAACTAAAAAACTACCGACATGTTAGTATTTGTAAAACTTTTGTTTTATTTAAGAATATATTTCTGGAGTTAAGTATTGCATGTGTGGTATCCATTTTTTTTCTTGACAACATTACAATGCACATACTATTTTTTTCTTTTTGATTGTGGTTATTGTTGTTAGTTCCGAACTCTCCAAATCGCCCATTCACATGTATAACTATTTATATCAGTGCTTTATCTGCGGGCAACTTCGTAGAGCCTTCAAATATTTTTTAAATTGAAAAGCCATTTACTTTAGTATTCCACAAACGCAAGCTCAGGCGAGTCTACGTACCCACCCTATCCGATTTTATTTTAATGGAAACCAACTTTTTACTAAACAATAAAATATCCATTTTATGAAGATAAATCAACAAAGCCATATTATAAAATCCAACATTTGTTCGAGTATTTGTTTCCATGGCTGGTGTCGCAAAAACATTATTTTCAAACATTTTTTATAGCTTGTCAAAAACCTATTTAACGCATTTGACGAAAATGATTTTTATGGCGGCACTTTTTTACGACCACACAAGAAGGCGAAAAAATTAGCAAAAGGTACAACAGGGAATACAAATGCTTGAGTATAGAAAATATGTAAAAAGAAGCGTGACGAAAAAATGCACTCTTGTCACAATGTCGAAAAGGTCGTTAAAATGGCAAGTGAAAATCAGGTGACAAAATAAAAAGCACAAAATGAAAATTGGCGAAACTGATTTTTGCGGATTGTTTCAGTAATTATTCTAAAAAAATGTGATTAGAGAGAAAGAGAGAGCGTGTAGCTAGCGATTGTGGCACGCTAATACAAAGTTTTTAATTTTAGTAGAAAAGCAATAAATTGTATTGAATTATTTTCAGCATGGAAAGTTATCAGCCTTAACTTGATTTAATTTTTAAAAATTTTTTTCTAAACCATTTCCGCTTTCGTAAATTTTCTCATTGTCAAATTGTTTGACATCTTGGCACGACTGTCAAACTGCATGTTACCTTAAATTTGACTTAAATTTGCAGCCAACAGTAATAGGCGGCACACACACACATCCGCAACGAATTGAACTGGATTGGGTAAACGGAGCCTAGCGTGTCACGGCGATTTACTATGTGTACATGTGCGAATGGTTCCAGACAATTGCCCCTGCAGGAAGTCTGGCGTATCTATATTGTATGAAATAAAATGTAAAATAAATCCTACTTGGATAGAAACTGAAGTAAATAGAATTTTCAAACGCAAGTATTACACTCGAAATCCGTTTTAAAGCAAACGACCTTATGGATGGAAAAAGTTCAACAGATTTTTAAGCCATCACGTCAATGAGTCAAAACCTCAATTGTATACTTTGTATGGCCGAAATCTGCACTACTACATACTATTATCCAAACGATTGAAACTCTTTCTAAAACTTGATTTTGGACATCAAGTTTATCGGCAATCTTTCAAGTTTATAAGTGCAGTGCTGCTGCTATATCTTCTAGGGTAAAGAACATAATACGTATAAAATAAAATTGGCCTAAAATAAAATCTGACATTCAGGCGGTGGAATTAGCAAAAGCAGCTCCTGTATTGCTAGTTTATATTTAGAATTAAACTTCCGTCTCAGTCAATAGCCAACTTTGTCGTCTGTATAAGTAGTTTGGAGAATAAATAAGCTGAGCTCCTTTAATGTAGCGAAGCGAATATTGTTAGACATTCAAGTATATATGTTTATTAACAAATGATTTTTGAGTAATTTATTTATATATTTATTTCATTTATTGCAGCTTTTTTTACCCATTTTTCAGAAAAGTTTACTGAGAGTTCATCATCCTATGGCTAATTTTGTTTTAAAATCAATTATTTATGCACAAGTTTTAATGACAATTGCTAGCCTATTAAAATATTTAAGCCTTTTGTAAAAAAGATTTTGGTGTATCCATTTCAGTTTTATATAATTGTAGTTTAAAATTCTCTCCATTTCATGTGTTAAAATTATGCGTTTGTTTTTTGTTTCATTGTAACACCATTCACAAGCCATTGCCAGAAATGCCATACATGAAATAAAAATATCAAGTTTTATGCATAATTTGGATGTATGTCAATTGTTCAAAAAATTCTTACTGGGAGCAAACTTATTTTACTTGCATTTCACATGAGTTGGTCTGTGTGTATGTATGTATATGCATATGTGTTGAGTTAAGCGATGCATGGAAGCATACCAAACTTGTCTCATTGGTAATATCAGAAAAGTGCATGTGTGGCTTTTTGTTACCTTGCCAAATTCATTTGACCAGAAACTTAAGTTTCATTTTGGAACGCTTCCAATGAGCAAAAGTCTTCACAATCACACAACACACACACACACACGCACACGCACACGTGCCACATAATACTACGTGTGTAACGCATCAATAGCTACAACTACTATGTTGTCTCCCAATTTTGTTGGTGCCCTTAACTCTAACGAGGCCTCAGCGTTGACTTTGTCCTTTTTATGGAATTTGTTGAGACAAAAAGCTTTTTGCCATAACGGCACACGTTGGAGATATCAATGTCACGAAAATGCTTAGAGAAATTTTGACACAAGCAAACGCATGCGAGTACAACTCTAGTTACAATTGGAAATTTGTTTTGGCTTTTTATTTAAACCTCAAAATTTAAAATTTTTTTTTGAGTATTTTTACTTGCCCATACACATATGTATGTACATGTGTATATAGAGCTGATAACTCATTTTTGTAATTTTTTCAGTATTAATAAAATATATCGAACCCTAAACCAAAAACCGTCACAACTCAAAATTTCAAACTATTTTTTACTCGAAAAGTACGTTTAAAATATAACAACCATTTTTACATAAAATTTTTTACTTCTCTTGGATATTAAAAAAAAAATTTTAAATCCTTTTTCCAAATAAACTAATTCACGGAATACTTCCCCAACTGCTCCAGAAATTTTTTCGTAGTTACTATCTTCTTTTACTGGAAAAGTATGATTATAAAATTATCATCATTATTGTAGAGACTGTTTGTTTTGCCTCTCCTGAACATTTGAGATTTTTTGAGTTGTGACTGTTTTTGGTTTAGGGTGCGATATATGTACATAGGTATTTAAGTAGTAACTATGAACTGCTCTCAAAATTTTACAATCATTTCCAAGGTTTTTCGCTTTTCCATTAAAAACAGTATTCCAAATAAATTAAATTTTGTAAAGTTTTTTTTTCATTATAATCATTTACTTCTTTAAAATGTGGCAATTGTTTTCGTGAAAATCTTTTCATTAGTCCTTTTTAAATAAATTTTTTGTAAGCGGGTTCTTTGGAGTTAATTATTGTATAGCATTATATTATTAGTTACTGTCTGTCTAGTATTCAAAGATATAATGGCTACAATTTCTTATCAGATTCGGCAAATATTCTGATGAGCTCTTGAGCACTATATCATGAACTTATGTTTATTTTCCGAGCAATAACCACGCAATTGTAGAATTTCATTATACTGTTATGGCATTTAAGTCCAATTTATCAGCCAACATTTCTTGCGTAAGTTGTGGTTTTTCGTTAATATCCTCCATATCCAAACCATGCTTTGAATGTCGGTTTTGAGTATCGAAGGGCAAGAAAAAAGCTTTCCGATATGCGATTCCTATGGTATGGCGCGAGCAAAACAACCATAGTGATGATTGTTAATTTTGTTCGTGTAATGTGAAAGGGTATAATTCAAAACGGAAGCAAACAATTTCATACCACAATCTGCAATCAGCTACTCGTCCCATCACTCATGGGACCGAAACACCAGTGCCCAAGGTCCATGCTACCTTGGAAGAGATTCCAAGTTCTGACGAAGATGGTGCTGTACCTGAACCCGATGACATATCAAGTTTTGAATTTGAAGATGGCAACAGTCCGAAATTGTTTTTTCAGAGCGAACTAAATGATTTGGAAAGAGACTTGAATCTTCAAAAAACCCTGCTGAGTTGCTTGGATCAAGGCTCTAAAGCAGGAACTTACTTTTGCTGGGCGCTTCAAAGAGACCTTCCCGATGCTTCCCACAAGCGAAAATGTACCAAGAGGAGTCTCACTGAGAAAAAGAAATGTCTTTAGTGCTGACTAGTTAATGTATTTTACATAAATAAATTGGTTTTGTTACCCAATTATAAATTAAAATTTTTTTTTAAATATTTTATGTTTTATTTTAAGATGATAACTTGTTAACATAGACACCTACATTGTCAGAAAACGTGAAGTTCTATGACAAAATTAAAGTTATTTTCGGATTCAGCACACCCAAAAACATAAGAATTACATAAAAAAAAACCAGACTTCGCTGGAAGACATACCGCTTTTGGCCAGTCCAAGTCTATTTTGCATAAAAAAAATTTTATTTCTGCGTACATTTAAATATAAATTGTTTACCCCTTTCCATTCGTACTAATTTTTCATTGCAGGCCACAAACTATGCAGCTTCATCCTTAGGCGTTTTCATAACTCAGCTACATTTTCTTTGTTTTCTTTGACAAATCCTCTTAAAATATCCGGCTTTTCCTGCACTCTACTTGATATTATCCCTCTCTGAACTTTGTTTACTATTTAGTTCCCGGAATAGGCGATCTTATGTAAATAAATTTTAATTAAATTACTTACATTTTGAATCTGTTTAAATTTTTCGAAAAATTAACCGTTATTTGTAGTCATTAGGAATTTGCACTTTATTTGAATGAGTTACTAATCACTTATTTTTCATTTCAAATTTTTGATGAAATTTCGTTAAATTATTGTACTTTTAGAAACTGAACTTCTTAATATTAAAAAAAAAATTTTAATTTGTAGTTCTACATGTGTATGTAAATATGTAAGTTGCAGCGAAAGGTCGTGAAAATTTACGGAAAGAATTGTTTGCTGCATTGGCGGTGGTATTTCTACCGACGTTTTTTCGTTTCATCTACTCCGTTGTAATTGGTTTTTTTTTTTAATTTAAATAAATTATGACTAGATAATTTTAGGCTTAAAATTATAAAATATTATGATATATAGTTTTAACAAAGATATGTCTTTAAATAACCGATCTTCTGATAGTCCCTTCGTAATGTTCTACAAAACTTTTTCTTAATAAAAACGCAAGCGACCAATTACAAATGAGTTTAACCCACAGCATATCGCACAAATCAAACAGGAATATTTTCCATCTCCTTTCTTTGGATCGCTCCGTATGTAAGTACATTTTTAATATTTGTGAGTAATAATAACCTTTCATGCATACATACATAAATGCGCTTGAGTATGAGTAAAATTCTTATTACCGCTATAAAGTGTTTTTCTTGCTTAATGAATGAAAATAAAAATGCACAAATAGCCATAGACATGAATCAACAGTATACTATAAGGTACTGTTAATCATATTAACGGAAAGCATTAACGATTTTTACTGCAATATTAATATCTGAACATTCATCAGCTTATGATTTAACTTCAATCGGAGTAAAAGCAGATTAATGGTAAAATCAAAGTAAAAACCCAAAAAGTATAAATGTGTGTAGGTTTGCATTTAGTCAGTTATGCACATGCAATATTTTCTTTGGCGTTTTCGTAAAATCTTAATCGTATTATCCAGTTTATTCCTGACACTACAGACATAGATGTACTGAAACATGCGGCTCCGGCGTTGCAGATTTTTAATGCTCAAAATGTGGTAACAATTTTCAATTTAATTCTTTTTGTAAATGTCATTTCATTTAGTCGGACTGTAAACAAGGATTATCTTAACATCTCGACACTACCGCCACCTTAAGAGTTCGTTTTTAGTCTAAGTATTTCTGAAAAACTCGATTCTAGCGTTATCTATCAGATTTATTTTATGTAGAAGTATCTACTATGACCATGGCTCCTCTGATCCATTTCTCAGTTAAGTATTTCTATTCGTATACCGAGCAAAAATTTATAATATGAACATAATTGGAACATAAACACGTACTGAGCACATTTTTAATTTCAAATTAATAGTTTTAAGAGGCAGATCGGCGACAGATATCTATGTATGTCCCCTACCATCTAAGTAACCAGATCAAGCAGAAAATTTGTGAATGAAAAGCAACAATGGACCATTCGGAACAATTGTGCGGTCTCATTAAATGCTCCGAGAATGTATCCCCCTAAAAGTTTTGGAAAGTTTTGTAAGTTACCATTAAAATATGCTCATATCGCCAAGGCACCAAAACACCAACCGACGCATGCTTCTTTCTAATCAGAATTTGTATTAATATTTAATAATAGAGATTTTGTGTATTTTTCTACAACATATTGCCTGTGTGTATGTGGCACTTAATTTATGATTAACAATAATGTTGTTTATTATTATTATTATTGCTATAAAACGTTTCTACAGCAAAATTTATATTAAAAACAGAAAAAATTAAAAGAAAAAGAAATAAACTATGAAGTCGTAGTCGTAGTTATGAGCGTAGATATCTAAAAAGTATGTGTTCTTAAATGAATATAACATGTGCCACTACCTAAATACTTTGTGGCATCTGCACATCCAACATAATCACAACACTTAAGCGTTCATATACTTAATACGCAGATAGACATATATCCATACGTAATAAATAAGTAAAACAAACTGCTTCTCGCACTTTATCAAAAAAAAAAAATGTTTTTGGTTTATATTTTTTTCTTTATATATTTTTTATTATTATTTGCAGCTCATTTCGGCGATTAAGGAGATTTCATGGTCACCCAAAACCGAATAACAAAAAGAACATAGCCCATACACGAATACATATGTACGTACATACAGATAATCGTATGTGCATATGAATATCTATCCATAAATTCGCATTGAACACTAAACTCTTAACAGCAGCAGGTTGGGGCAAGAACAGTGAGGAGTGCAAGCAGCTATAATTTTGCTGCGGCATAGCACATTGGCCCATATGAAATTTTCATAAGTACCCAACTTTCTATAAAAATATGAGAATTTATGAAGCATTGCAAGGTCTATCTAAAATATAATGTATATACGTCCATACACACATACATACATATGTTACATGTGTTTGTTCGCTCATGCATATAAGCAAAAACATAAATGAAGCACACATTTATTGGCTACCGCTTAATCCATGCTCATAGAGACCATATTTTCCGCTGGCAATTAAACGAATTAATTTCATTTATAACATCGTGAAATTATGTACATTTATTTGGTAATGTTCAATAAGTGTGAGTACATGGTCATAGAATTCGAGTATATTATCGCATAATAACTTTACAAGTTATTACTCGAACATACGACTGCATATATACATACACACATGCCTTCACACATACATATTGACATGCATTCTAGTACATATGTATGTATATTCATTGCCTTCTGCGGCTGCTCAAGGCATATGTTTATTTGAATGCTACAACTTAGGCAATTGTTTTAATCGCAGCGCTTCCCTTATTAATCCGCATATTTGGTTGTTATTTTACTTATATACATACATATGTACATACATACATATGTACATAAATATAAAAACGCTGCCTATAAAATTCAATTCTCATTTTACAGCAAATTTATTGAAATATTGCCGTTGCCCCATTTAGATATTGGCGGCAAAAGACACATAATATTTTATATATAGCCTGATGGCTAGAGATGTATGTATATTCGTATACTTTTCGTGAAACAATTACATACATATAATCGTCGTTATAAAGATTATATCCGTGCTGAACATTCTGATTAAATTTACAACGGATTCATAAACAAATAAAAAAGAAACACTGGATATATTGGGATAGAAAGAGGCAATATAAAATATGAACGGTTCCAGGTTTCTTGGCAGAACATTGAAGGTAGGGCATACACTTCCGTGCTGCCTTAATATAATATTGTTTAAGAAGTAGTTCAAACTTATCCGGTCAGAGGAAAGAAGACTGAGATTTTTCCAGAGCGTGGTGCAATTTGTGCAATTTAACCCCTAACTGGGGTTCGATTGCAATGTTTGCATTGAAATGTAATGTACTTTTCCTGTCACACGGAAAATGAAAGAAATGCACCTGATTTAACGCTTGCATTCTTGGAGTAGATAATTTATTTTCAAGCTGAAGAATACAGTAATTTTTTATAGAAAGGCTTTTATGCGCTGCTAAATCCAAAATTTCTATAGATTTTTCTGAGACACTGCTTCAGTTATGATTTCATACAAATGTGACCAAATAAGTACACCTCACGTAAAAGTGAGGATCTACCCTGTTGAAGGACGTGGAGGCCTCACATCTCCCAGCAGCGTTAAGTCGATGAACTGCGAACAATCTGTGTGGTCGCCCGGCGTCGGTATACTTCCGTGACGCAGTGTCAAAACCGAGAAAAGTTATACAGGGAGTACCACAGGGTGGTGTCCTATCCCCGCTTTTTGGCACAATCGTTCATATATCCGCTTATTTTAAAGAACTATTGTGATAATGGATTTTATCAGGAAATCAGGAAATGAATAACTTAAATAAAAATCTATATATGCGTACTTTATATTTATGAAGTTAATAAATCATCCCAATTTTTTACAATTGAATTATTTCCGAACTTGCAGGCCCGAAAAAAGATGTAAAATTTTGGTAGAGTAATATAGTAAATAGTTATCTAAAACTTTCCTGAAAAATAATGTAAACATGTATGAGGTTTGAAAAATTCACAAACCTATCCGCACTAGAAAAAACAAGAAAATTACGAGATTAGTTTCAAAAAGGTTTCTACTTACGTTAAGAAAACAAAAAATAAATAAGCGCGAATAATAAACTTATGCAATTAGTTTTGTTTCGTATTTTACGACTTACCTTTGAATTTGTGAAAATGCCAAACATAAACCGAGTTTCAAAATATAAAATGGTTGATTCGTTCCGATCCTCATTATGTAAGCACTGCGGTAGCAAATATAAATATCCGGTATATAAAGAAATGTTTTATTTAGTTCAACAAAATAAGTTGGAGTGTAAAGTAAATTTAGCGCTGAGAAATAATCTAAAGAGTACTTTATAAATAGTTTTTGTGATACATAATGGTACATACATATGTACGTAAGTATATGTGTTAAAATTTTTTATAGATTTTAAACATCGACATTATTACGAGTTTATTCGTATTTGCAGTGCAAATTTTACAGATTGTAACCGAGTGAAGACGCACAGTGACTCTGCCGACCTGAAGAAGCCGATATTGGCAAAATTTACACATACATATGTACATATGTAAAGACATATGTACATAAGTAACAACGAAAAGGTATACCACAACTATATCATGGCTAAGACGGCAAAGCACAGTCGAATTTTAGAAGAGAGTTGGAAACTTATTTTTTTCGTGACTACTAATCTTCACCTTTTTTGCAGGGCTTGGTGAGTAAAATTGAGATTTGTGAATTTAAAAGTTTGAAGAAAATTTGCTTTCCATTCTCCCATGAAATTCGACTGTAGACGCATATTGATATATAACCGATCTATCTGTCATATCTACGTTTGTACAAACATACATACAAACAAATTTACATCAAGCATACCGACTTGCTGCAACAGTGCATAAGGAGATCAAAATAGGACATCAGTTTTGGATGTATGGCAAAGAACTCATAACTACACTTTAAAATTTTTGTGAAAATGTTCACAAATTTGGGAAACACCAAATATTGGCACTTTAAAGATTAATTATATTTTTGTTATGAAAAATCTTTTTATAATAGCATTTGTCGTTGGGAGTCGGGGTTAAACTGAAAGTCCTTCCATTTGAGGGGCAAAAGTAACGCCAAGAATTTTTTTAAGAAACTCGACCAAATATCAAGCAAATGTTTAAATAACAAAATTTTAAATCGTATGATGATATTATTAATTAATAGTTAGAGTAATATTTTCTTATATTAATATATTTGCTATCGATTTTATCATTATATTTATTATTATTTTATTATTATTATCATTATTATTAGTACGATTATTATTATTGGTATTTTATTAGTAAAGGGTGTTTTTTTTACAGGTTTGTTTTTCGAATAGAGATAAAACTGGCATTTTGTGGTCAAATCTGGCAACTCTAATGTCATTTATGTTCAGTTTGGTTTGCCATTTCATCATGAACAGGTTGACAAAAGAACAACGCTTGCAAATCATGCAAATTTATTTCGAAAATAATGGTTCAGTTCGCGAAGTTTACCGTGAGCTCCGTCCATTTTATGGTCGACATAATCGTCCATCAGAGCAATTAATTCGGTTAACCATGGATCGTTTTCGCACTACGTTTACTCTATGTGATAATACGCATCCGCAGAGACGTCGAACAGTGCGCACCGAAGAAACAATTGCCGCTGTAGAGCAAAGTGTTGAAGAGGACCCGAATGAATCGATTCGCCACCGTGCACAGCAATTGGAGCTTTGTCCATCAACTTTATGGAAGAATTTGCGCAAAGATCTTGGCTTGCGACCTTACAAGATCCAGCTTGTGCAAGAATTAAAGCCGCGAGACCATGCAATGCGTCGTGATTTTGGTGTATGGGCCGAAAATGAGATTGATCTCGATGCTGATTTTCATCGCAAAATTTTGTTCAGTGGTGAGGCTCATTTTTGGTTGAATGGCTACGTCAACAAGCAAAATTGCCGCATTTGGAGTGAAGAGAATCCACATGAGACCCTTGAAACGCCATTACATCCACAAAAACTGACTGTTTGGTGTGCTCTATGGGCTGGTGGAGTCATTGGGCCATACTTCTTCCGCAATAATGCTGGAGAGGCAGTTACCGTTAATGGAGACCGGTATAGAGCCATGATAACCGACTATTTTGTTCCCGAATTGGATGGCATGAATGTGGATGAGTTGTGGTTCCAACAAGACGGCGCTACATGCCACACAGCGCACGTCACAATCGATTTATTGAAGGAAACATTCGCTGAGCGCATAATTTCGCGGAATGGACCTGTCAATTGGCCACCAAGATCGTGTGATTTGACACCATTGGATTATTTTCTTTGGGGATATGTGAAGTCGCTCGTCTACACCAACAAACCAGAAACGTTAGGGGAATTGGAAGCCAACATTCGTGGCGTTATTGCCGACATACGGCCCCATATGCTCGAAAAAGTGGTTGAAAATTGGACCTGTAGAATTGGCTTTATTCGAACCAGCCGCGGCGGCCACATGCCCGAAATCATATTTAAACATTAATGGCATAAAATTATCCTTCCAATAAAGCCAAATTGATGGACCTTAAAACGATTTTCTTGTGTTTTATTTCAATTCGAAGTTCTATACCCCTAAAAAAAACACCCGATATTATAAGTCTTATTAATATTAGATACCACTAGTATTGCTATTATTATTATTATTATCATCATTACTTTTTATGAATGTCTTATTGTCGTCATATTGGTCTGCTCTCTGGTTTTTTTTTACCTTTTTGGTTCCGCTAAAATCTTAGCGGCTTATATTGCGTCTCTGATTTGGTTTGCTCGCACTACTTTCTGTTAAGATATTGTCTGTCTTATTTGCCTGTTTTTATCGCTTTCGTTATTTTTTTTTTTGCCATGGCTACATTTTTCGGCTTAGACTTTCTTGGCTAAAATTGTCCGTCTGATATTTTTTGTCCGTAATTCTTCCTGTTAAATTATTTGTCTGTCTGCTCTGTCCTAATGTCTGTTTGTTTGTCTGTTTTGATAAAACTTTTTCACAACGTAAAAACCTCTGAACTACTTCTAAACAACTATTTATTTAAGGGATTAAAAATTGTTGCTGGCTTCAAGCGGTAAATGTTTTCATGAGAGATATTTCATAACAGAAATAGTGTCAAAGGACCAACGCTGTTAAAAAGAGTAATTTCAATGATGTGATGCTTCAAGGCTCCTGGATGGAATTCGAACACGGAAGTTTTCGGTGATGGCACACGCTACTTCATACCAGTCTGCGAAAGTCAAATGGAGATAAATAATTTTTCTACTAAAAATGCACACTTTTGCTTGATGAAAGGACTTAACTTCTCGCTACCAATGATCGAGGTATTAAAATATCAGAATGCACCTAAATGACAGAAAACGATTAAAACTGTTGGACGTTCAAACTGGATGATAAAAAATTAGGGATAAGTATTTATGAGCATTAAAGTTAAAAACTACAAACCGTTTGTCGGTACTCTTTTCGCCTTTGCCACTTGAATTAGACAAGATATATTACATCTGTGGTTGAGTATAATAATGGTAACTCTACACAAACTCTACAATTTATAACGAAGAATTTAACTATATATACTTAAATAATTCAAAGTATAATTAAAAAAAATTAAATTTTTAAGCAAAGCTAGAAATGATGAATAGTAGAGTTATGATTTGTATACAAGAGACCATGGAAACTAATTGTTTATAACATTTAATTTGGAACAGCCCCGTTTGAATTTTTCTTTTCAGTAGACTTGCAACCTTCTTCGCAATTAAACAATCAATATAAAGTACAGGACTACAATCGTGCAAAGAAATCATTAACAGGCTGAAGTTAACAACAACAAAAATTATTACCAAATAAGCGTATATATATTTTTGTATAAGTATCTTTAGAAAGATCATGTTTAATAAAATAAATACAAATCATTAAATATAATTATTTTAAACCGTCTAAATATTAAATATCTTTTAACTCCATGAGGAATGATGTAACCCTTCGCTGTAAATATGCCAGACGCAACTGCTTTCATGTGTATGTACATTCATTTGTATTCAGAATTTTTTTAAAGTGGGTTGACGTTATATTTATATACTACATACATATATGTACGAGTATTTGACGGAAGCCATATGACCTGAAATCGAATCGAAAACAATATTGTTTGACACTTGTTTTATTTCTCATTAATTTTTAACAGTTTTTAATTCAAACAAAGTGAATTATCTAACAATAAAACCAAGTTTAAAATTTGGAATAAAATTAAAAAAGTTCAAAATATTTTCATGCATATTTCAAAATTTTTTAAACAGTTTTAAAATATATGCTCTTGATTAATGTGCTTGTTTCAACAGGCTAAAATTCGCTATTAATTTTTTTGTTAAATATGTCCTCTCCCATACAAAAATATATGTGTGTATGCGTTATATGGAAGTAAAACAAAATTTCAAAAATCTTCCTAAAATGGGTCAATTGACTGATGAAACTTATGAAACTTAAAATTATTCAGTATTATGCTACCATTTATTTTTCCAAAGTAAACTTTTGTTTATGTACTCACATAATCCCTGTCATTTACACAAAGTCTTTTTTCACATTTTAAGTAGCAGTAGTGTATGTAAATGCTTACATCATCATTTAAGGTGCAAAAGAAACTTTTTGAACCCATTCGTATCTATTGACAGCTTCTAACACAACAACAAATAACACCTTTTTTGTCACTTGTGTCGCCATTTGCATTATGCCACGCAGCCCCAGTAAATATCCGTGAGTAAAGCAGCAGGTGACGCTGGCGGCTAATGGGTGAAGCAAAAAAATAAGTAAACTTACAAAAATGCAAATGTCAGTCAATATGCTGACAGCCGACTAAATACCCAACTTCTGCTACTTTTCTAGTGCATAACAATCTAATCGCACAACTCTATGTTTCCCTGCAACAAGGACTCTTCTATTCTCTTACGCAAGCATCCTGCTGTGCTTTGACACGGCCCTTAGTTTCGGCCACTTCAGAAAATAATCAATCTTGCTGTGAGCTTTATGTTTTGCTGTACCTACGACGGCCAACAGGACAACAGCGTATTTAAATGTATGTACAGCAGACAGCCTGCGAAAATGTCATATTGATTGCAATGATAATTATTGTATTCGTAAATACAAAGCCCATTAAAACGAGTAACCTTTTTCAGCTGATATGACTTCAAATGCATAGAAGTGACGCATAAACCTCGGGAAAATGGAAAGAAAAAGCAAAAAAGATGCGTAAGCCTATGAAAAGTGTCATCAACGCACAGTCTTTTGTAATGCCGCCTAATGATTGATTAGCAATTAATTAGCTGCACAAATAACGGTAATTATACAATGCCGGAAATGTGTCTCGCTTGCCGGAAGGCAACATCGAATATTTTTACACTCAAATGCCATTGAACAACAAAGATTTTAGAAAAGACAAACGCCGCCGAACAGCACAACGCAACAGCCGAAAGGAGCTTCGAAAGGCATTTTGGCGAGTGGTAAATGCAAAAGGCAAGTGGGAGCACTGTCTTTATTCGGTTGTAAGTGAAGCGAGAAATATGAATGTGCCTACTCTTGTGAGAGTTGTATGCAAATTCAGTGCTTGGTTGTTTTTGCTTCTTCTTCTTCGCTTCTTTAACTACCGCTTCAGCCGCTTAGCCATTCGCTTTTATGCTCAAGCATAGAAAATTACTTATAAAATTTATTACACTATCAATAGCTGTGCTACAGTGAGACAGCCACAAATGTAGACAGCGGACTCATTCATTCATTCATTCCTTTCCCAAATCACTTTCACTGTCATTGTTTGCTCTGTCCTCTGTGCTCTGCCGTACTTCATGCATAGCTCATTTACACAAAGAAGATAAAATAGGTACTCATTACACTGATTTGCATTTTATGTTCCTATGAAACGAATCCTTAGTAAAGCATTTGTTGGCCGCCTCATCGTTATGTTTCGATTTTATTTAATGTAAAATTGCGGTTTTTTGCAAACAGTAGATATATGAGCGCCAGTTTGATTTTTTACAACTTATTAGCTACACTTAATTTGATTGTGTGGCAGTTTTTTTTTATTCATTAGAAAAATTTTCTTCCTTCCTGATAGGGTTGAATTAAGTAATTTGTTCGTTTTTAATGACGATAGAACATGTCACCCTTCTGTTTAAACATATGTATATGAAATACAATAGGAAAAATAGGTATATAAAAAAGTAGTTCTAAAAAATTTCAAAAAAAAAACAAGTTTATTTAAAAAAATTTTTATATGTTTTCAACAGTATAATTCCATTGAAATAAA
Source organism: Philophylla caesio (assembly GCA_963971545.1). NCBI lineage: Eukaryota > Metazoa > Arthropoda > Insecta > Diptera > Tephritidae > Philophylla > Philophylla caesio. The sequence goes on along the minus strand of OZ020604.1, from coordinate 194,513,389 downwards.
TTTTGAATGCATGTTGCGCTTTCCTAAACTCTTAAAGTGAATTAGTGCTGTCCATACGAGTAAGAAAGCAAAGTTTGCTTACATGAAAAAATGCTGTTTTATCTGTAACTAAGCTCTCTCATTTTGTAGTACTTCAAGATGAAAGATTTTAGCCCAATTCGGCACTCGGTGCAAGAAAGCATTTGCACTGCTTGATTACCGGAGTATATTCATACTTTTACACACCTTGCCTTTCTTACCTACTCTATTGACCCTGGCGAAAATATATTAATTAGGAAGAATTCGAAGGTTTTAAGTGTGTTCCAACTTAACTGCCTTACTATGATGAGTTCCTTTCAACAGGTAACGGCTAATGAATACAAATTTGTATTTTATGGTTTTTAATTGAGTTAGATGGGATAATATTTCTGACACAATATTCTTAATAATAGATATCTTGATTTGGTATTTTGAATATGGCTGAAGCAAGGTAAAATAAAACTGTGTTCGAAAGAGAATTCAGAAAATATTGCGAATTTAATGTACTTTATTTTGATTTCCGGAAACATTTTAAGCTAATCTCAAACTGTTTATTCTTAAGTTAATTGGTTCCAATAAGTTAGGTGGCGCGAGAGTGAAAATTTTTGGAAACATCCGTATCTACGGCCTCATTTGGTCTATATTCGGGTCTTGTACTTACCCGGTTTTTTTTTATTTAACTCATTGCAACGCGCTGCCTACCAGATATTTTCTATAATCTCGCTTATGGTCTGATTGGATGACTATTAGAGATTACAAACATGTATTAGTGGGTAGTGGTGCGTGCTATAACTCGATATGCCGCTGAGTTCGAGGTTCAAATCTCAGCCAGGGCAAGTAAAATCTTAATAATAGAAAAGAGTTTTTTTACTAGTGGTCACCAACCTGTGAGGGCATTTCTGCCATGAAAAAGCTTCTCATAAAATACATCGGAGTCGCCACAAAACTGTAGGTCACTCCATTGAGTGGTATAATATAAAGACGAACATCGCAAATGGTATGATAAGCTCGGCCAAACAAATTATTCTTATTATAGGGGACGCTCTAGTCGAAAAGTTTACAAAAGGTATATTTTTATTTTGCATACACTTATTTAAATAAGAATGTTTTAAGTTTTTTCGTAATTATAATTTTAATCCAAACGATTTTAAACCCTTCCATTGCATCCTAAGAGACACTAAGTGCACTAATTGCCCTTAAAAGCAACTTTCATAATTGCATTTTTGCTTTTATTGAATGATTGTACAATTAATTCTCATTTAAAGATATGCATTAACTGTTAGAGCAGTAACATATTCATAAATTTCAGTAATCAGTGAAAAACTGCAGCACACTTCACCCCCACCCGCTTGCTATTTATGTACATCATTTCTAAATAATTTCATCAACTGAGTATGCAACTAGTCATAGCTCAAACGATGAGCATTTCTTAAATGGAACTTATTAAAAAGATTTGTATACTTTTAATTTGAATTCACAACAACCCAAAGCAACTGCGATAGTCTATTTTACTTGCCACACGCCACGCGCCAGGGAAAGGCAACTCGCCGCATTGCTTGGACGGTCACCGAAAAGTGTGCTCAGACGCTACAAAAATAAAAAAAGTACAAATGTAAAGAAGCAATTTAAACCCTTTTCTTAGAAATGAAACAAAGCCAGCTATTCTGGCGTTTTTCTTAGTAATTTTCCATTTATTTAAGGAAAGTGGGCGAAAAGTTATATTTCATGTTGCCGGCAGCGGTGTTGGCTACGAAAGTAAAAAAATAAATGTGAGTTTTTGTTATAGGAGTAGTGCCTAGTCTGCTGTAGTCGCACAGAAATAAAATTAATAACAATATTCCTTTTTCAATGTAAAGTGTAGAATCGAGCCGTCTTGAAGATATCAAAAGAGCAGTGGCCACCTCACATTAGGGTTGTTGATATCAGTTATAACTGCAGTGCTGTGATGTCGGGACCTCCTTAATTTAAGTCCGAGATTAGCAAAAGCCTAACCGAATGAAGTTAGCTATTGCTGTCTGTCAGTGCACCTAAATATATCCACAATAACTCAAGCAAAAATATGTAACGAGATTTTGAGTATTGGTATGGATAGAAATTCGACCAGACTAAGTACATATACTCGTATAAAAGTGAAGTAGATACTAGAAGTGTATTCGGAAAGATTTCTATCTAAATGACTGAATTATTTTTAATACTTTTCTGTTTAATATTTGAGGAGGCTCCTGCATGGTTTAGGTTCACAACCGATCCCGCCAGAGTGTACCAGCGCCGAGTGTTAAACAAAATTAATACCAATTTACTTCCAGAAGGCATCAGAGTCATATTTATTAAACAATTCAATTTGTATTCGAAACGAACTTATTATTGGTAACGAAAAGAACAACTCAACGATTAAAATGTCAAATTCAATATCGGTTGTCTGCTTGTAAATTTGTGGTACGAAATTATAATATCAAGAAAAAAAAATTTATGAACCCCATCAAAGGAGTTCAGTCATTCGGTCAGAATAAAGTCTGATGGTTCCAACACCTTGAAAAGAAGTAAAAAGCTCATCATCGAACGCACTTTAATTCTGAGTTACTTCTCTTCTCGTGATCTTCAGTTACTAAAAGCATTTTCAAATGATTATAGCCCGAAAATTCCGTTTATAATTGATATGGAAACCTTGCCAGCACATAAAACACTTTCCGGGATTATTGTCTCTACTGGACACCACACCCGCACAACCATAGCTGCCACAGTTGTTTGGCTTTTGAATGAAAGTTCAACGTTTTCTTTTTTACTTTTACTCATTCAGAGCACTTTTGCCTGCAAGACATTCGAATGTCTAAATTGGCTCGCATTTTTCTTTAACACTTTTACGTTTTTTACTCAACATTTTGTAATAAAAAAATTCTATAATTCGATGAAATGTGAATGGGCTAAAAAGATATCTAACTGCCATAGGCAAATCTAGCGAAGAAGAAGGTGTAGTTGAAGACAATAAGATGACTTGTGGCAGGCAAGAAGGTATCGTCAGCTTACTAAAGGCAGCAAGGGACAATCGCAGGACATTTGTAAGGCGCGCCGCGTCGCTTTAGAACAAAAAGGAAAAAGCATCAAATCAAATTTGAATAAAATGTAAACAATTTTGTAAATTAAAGAAAAACAAATTAAGGCAGCAATCAGAAGCAGTGTTAAGAGCCTTATGCCCACATCTCGCCGGCTGCGCCACGTAGCACCGTGAAGTATTCAACATTGTTTCCCACACTCATAAATAATCATAATAGTTGTCGGTAATTGTGCTCCCAGAGCAGCATCGCTACCACCTTTTTGCCCAAGTATATAAAATCGCAAAGCGCTATAAATCCATTAGTGATCAATGCAATAATACAATCGAAGCGAAATTATTTTATTCACTACAACAAAAACACCAACAAGAGACCGAAAAGCAAAGCGCCGAATTGATTGTCGACGATAGTGAAAAGGGCAACCGTTGGTGGTGGCATGCGTCGCTTTAGAAAACGGCCAAATAGTGTCAGCATTGCAATTTGTGATGCGCATCAAACATGTTTTTTATTTATTGTTTTGTTTTTATTTCGCATAGCAGATAGATGATGCACACACACACATGCATAGGCACAAACGCAAATTCATCGATACTCACGCAATTACAACCATATCGAATTTCAGCGCAAAAATTGACGCATTTAGCAAAGCAATTGTGTGGTCCACCCTCTGTCGCATATCAATGCACATTAGGCTGGGTCGATAATATTTCAAGCGAGTTGTACGTTCATATAAATCCGTATGTATGTTTATTTATTTTTTAATCTACGTATTCACCCTGTTACCTGCCCAATATAAGTTTATTTTTATTAAATTAAAAAAGCAATAATTTTTAATATGGTTGCTTACTAGTTTTGTAATAAAAACCATTTATAATTTAACTTTTTAAAGAGTTCAGATTCAATATTTCGGCGGAGTAACTAACAAATATATAACTAAAAAAAATTTAGCACATTTACCAGGCATCCGCGAAGAATGACGAGCATAACTCGTTCGCCCATAATAAAATGCATTGTCAGTTTGTTGCATAAATTTGCTTATTGTATGATAATATCTTAATCGATTAATTTTTACACTTTTTGTTTAAAATATTCCAAGAAATATTCAAGTCGATTTAAAGTTGTTAACCTGTAGTTCGAATCAAAATCATATTGCTTTCATTGACAAATCGTCCAAATTTGAAAAAAATTTCAATCAATGCACAATAAAATAATCTCTTTTACTGAATATATATCGTGAACTAAAAATATTCTGAAGACACATTTCTGCCAAGGTGAATTTTTAGAAGGTGGTATATTTCCTTCAGCTGATTGCTTGTTCTATCTACGCGTTATGCGGTGAAAGTGTCAAAATAGTTATTTTGTTTATAGTTTAAATTTCCATTTACGTTCGTGATGGAAAATTCCATGTGTAAAAATAAGCAGAACAAAATATTATAAAGAAATTAATTTGAATATTTTACTATAAAGCCTTAGTACGTTTGCTTTTTGTGTCAAAATTGGAATTCCACTCCTTCGTCTATTTTTGTTTTTCTAAGTTTCTCCGACATTCGCCTTGATTTCAGCATTATCGAAATGTAGTTAAAAATCGACCCAGTCTAATGTAATTCTACTTAAGTTTTCAGTGTGCTCTAATAGTTGGGACACGCTCGTAATTCCACGCTATCGATAGGCAATTTAATATTGTTGTATTCCATAATTTTTGTACAAATCAAAACAACGATTTACCCTCGCTTTTCGCTCGCCGCCAATACTGGTACTATGAAGTGACCCGTTTCACCTCGACCTGCCGTCACTCACACGCTTGTACTACTCGTACTCGTACTTTAATCCCTGCCTGTCGCCGGTCATGTCTCATTGCTTCCGTTTACAGTGCATCTATTCGCGCATCTCATCTCATCTTTCCATTACTAAGTTCTCTTCTTTTCATTTTTGCACGTGTGCAAAATTTTGCGCGTGTAGCACTTTCTATTCTTTGGTATTATTTACGATGACAAGCGTTATGACAACAAAATTCAAACGTTCTACTTTTTCCATTAATTGCAAAATTTCCGTTGATATTCATTGGCGATAAGCTTAAACTGGCGCAGCGTTGGTCGCCTGTCGATCGACAGATACATCACTGCTTCCGTGAAGAATATTTTGAGAACGCTCATGTTTCCGGTTGTTAGTGCGAGCATAAAAACATAAGAGTACATATGTACATTCAAAATGTCAGTTTGCGACAAATGAATAATCGAATTGGATTCACCTTCAAGATTTACATAACTTCCTATTTTTTATTATCATTCTTGCATTACACGGAATTTTAACCTAACAACTTTGAATTTTTGAAATTTTACGAATTTACGGCAATAAGAGTTATGAATACCCCAAATACATGGGTTCTCTTAAAAAACGGTGTTTGGGGTCTTCCGAGGATATCAAAAGGTTCAATTTTATTTATTATTTTTATTAATGACATTAGAACTAGAAAAAAAAGTTGTTGCTCTATGCTCGTGACAAAGGCGAATTTAACAAGGTGATGTTAAGAAGCCAGCTGGTTTTTTCGCTTTGCTGGGCTGAATATCAAAGGGATTCGTTCTGATTGGCTGGCGAAGTAAATCACCTACAGAAATTTGACATTCAGTCCAGCAAAGCAAAAACAAAATACATGGATGCCTTTTACTTATATACGCTTCCCACTACCTTGATAAATTCGCCTTGCTCGCGACTAAATAATTTTTTGAAGTATTAATTGTATGTCAATTGGTTTCTCTCTACAATATGATCTCAATAACTTAGAGAAAACAAATGAAGTAAAACTTAAAATCAAGAAATGTTTTCACATGACAATTTCAAAAATTAGAAGATTGAAAATTAAATAATTATTCGAGATAGTGAAAAGAGGAAGAAACATTTATATTTGGAAAATTTGCGATATCAAGTAGAGCATATGACTTTTCGGAACAATTTAGAATAATATATTTTCGTTTAACCTTAACTAAATGCCAAATAATGAATCTCAATATTATCCTGACCGATTTCGCTGTAATCAATAAACACACAATATCGAATAAAGAAATAATCAACGAAAATCAGAGTTTCACTTATGGAAAGATTCCAGAAAATTGCCTGTTTTTTTAAGGACAAAGTAATATTAGAGCAATTTATTATTGCTTTTTAGTAGAGCAGTTCCACATTTGCAATTTTCAATTAGAAAAAGTAAGATAAAAGCACTTTCACAACTTAAACAGGTAAATCAACAAAGAATTGTCCTGCATGTTCCGTGCAAAAATTATAACCACTCTGCAAATTCACACATATGCGACCATTTCCCTAGACAATAATGAGATTCATTACGTTTACTCTTTGATTGACTAATAAAATGTGACGTGACTCGACTGCAATAATGAAAATAGAGATTTGGCAACTTGAGGAAAAAAAAGAACGTGAACCTTGCGTTTTTGTCTCTCGTCACTGTGTCCGAAGTAAATTTTCGTTAACTTATCTATGTGCATACATATGTATATGTGTGTCCTGGTCCTTCGCTCATACTTTAACTTTTTCTTCTTGCCTCTCTTGCTTGCTGCAATGTTAATTTACACGTTAGGTTACGTGTCATGTGTGACATGCGACTATAACCAGCACTCATGCGCCCTGAGGTATGCAACATTTTATACAAAATCAACCTTCTTAGGTGGATGTGTTGTTTTGATTACCAATGCGACAGATGTTTCGAAGGACTTCGCTTGTGGCAAAATGAAGGTAAATGACCCACATTGTAATGCAAGTGCGTAGAAGGAGCAATTTCAGCAAACATTTTGCTTGAGGTGGGGTATAAAGTAGGAAAACTTTAAATTGGTAAATTAAATTTTATGCGTGAATTGTTAGCCTTAATTTTTTATGTTTGGCGTCAATTGCAAGTTAAATTTTTATTTCAACCAATTCGTTGCATTTAAAATAAAATACTTTACTTTTATTAATACACTATAGACTTTTTTATTGAGCCAACATTAGTTGCTTAGAGTTCAAGTTAGACAAATTTTTCAAAATGGTATACGAAACTACGTACGTATTTCATATAAAATAAATATTTTGCTCCATTGCAAAATATTTGGATTTGGATCCCCATTAGGAATAAATCAAGCTGGTGCAAAATTTTACTGCATGGTTTGGTAGAAAATTGGCTTAATTTGGTATTTTTGAGTTTTTTTCAAATTTTTAATGAACACAATTTATTCACACTCATAAAAAAAATTCAAACTGCATTTAGATTTTTAAAAATTTTACAAAAACTCTCAGAATTGCTGCCACACACATTTTGTAATTAAAAAGAAAAATGTGAAACTTTATACAAAGTAAAAAAAAATTTAATAAAAAAAACTAGTGTTAAATGGCGCAAAATACAAAAAAAAGGCAATTTTGAAAACTTGAAATAAATTTAAATCGGCTACATTTCTGCATAACTGAAAGTTTTTCAAAAACATTCTTTGAAATGTTTTAACTGTGTATGAAAAATCATTGAAATTTATGAATTTTGTACAACGTTTTAAACATAAAAAAAAAATAATGAACGTAGACTTTGACGTAAATAAATCTCAGCACTCATGAATTTTCTCGGAAATAATAGGTCCAGTTATGAATTGCGCACCTATCTATACCTGAAGTTAGTAAACAACTCATATGTGTGTATAATTCTATGCAACATTCCTTTCCTTTGAAAAAATTCAAGGAAGCATTGTATTTGTACTATAAGCAAAACATGCTTAAATGACAAATTGTTTCAAAAGTGCTAATAACACCAAAGTACCTGAAAATGTATGTTTATTAAATCCCATGATTTTTCGTGTTATTCCTGAATAGCGATTTCTATATGTATGTATATAGGTGTTATTTTGTTAGTTAAAAATTCTCGACTGGGTATTTGCTCTTACACAAAATTATTAAATAAACAGAAAAGTTAAAATATTTCGACGCTTATGCTTACTTTTATTTAACTTTCTACAATTTACCTATCCTAAAAGGTTTACAGCTCTTGTCCATATGTTGTCACATTCACGCAAATATGAGTTTATTTCTATTCCCCTGCCGGGCATATGATCTTATACGCCTACGAATAGTCTTCATAAAAGGTTCAGTTATGAGAAAAGTAGTGGGAAATAAAGAAAAAATAATAATAAACTTGCGGAGCAGCAAATGCAGCTCACATACGCACGTAGAAACATTTTAATAAATACCTTTCAACACAAACACACATTGGTGTGCATTGCCGGGGACACATCAGGGTGGTCCCAAACACACACGCACACACAATCAGCTACAATAACGAAGTATACATACAGGCGGTACAAGTGAAGAATTTGCAAAAAGGTATTGTCACTGAGGTTATTTTCACAAATGCGCACACATTATACTATGTAGTCGCTCACACACACACACACACACACACATCTATTTGTATTCTTTTCAACACAATAGTTTGCCAGATTCTTCTCCCTTCTGTGCTGCTACACCTTAGGGCTTTTGCCCGCCAACTGTGTCCACATCATAACCGTCGACTGACCACTTGAAGTTTATTCATTTTTGTCTTTAGAACTCCTTGTAAGCATTCACGCCACGGCAGCATCTTAAGCAGCTCAGCTTTGTCGTGCCCGTGGTCACAAAATGACAAAGGATCTGAGACGGAGCAGCCAAGATGGTAAACCGAAATTGTCCTGGCATATGAACACCTTTTTTCGATTATGAAATTCATAATTTGATCCTGGGGTAAATACATTTTATTATGCTTTTTGCATTGCATTGCAAAATAGATGCGCAAGCAAAAATCCGGTCAACCTGTGTACAGGTTGTGTGTCCTTTTGTTAAGTGGAAAATTACAAGATGGCTAGGAATGGGCAGTCGAAGTGTCCTTCATAGCCATCTTCGTTACCAACCACACTCCACAAAGGATTTGACAGTCAGTCAAGAAGGCTGATAGGTCCCTTCGCATATTTTCGAAAAGCACACAAATCTATACGTACAAACACACATACACCTACTCACATATGTATATACATATGTACATACATATGTATGAATATTTGTTTTGGTGCGCTTGTCAGCCGTTTAGGTAAGTGGCTGATTTGTATTTGCGTTTAATATTTTGTACATACACATATTTTTATTTATTTAGGACAATGCTGGCATACTTTTATTCACAACAGCCGCAACAACAGCAACAGCAACAACATAAGCATCGTTAAAATGGTGCCCCAATAATACAATAGACTGCAGAATAGCAAATGAAAATATGCCAAGTGTGGTAGCATAACGGTGAAAAGGCCAAGTGAGAACAGCTGCAGTTTATGTTTGAAAGGTAATCTTCGGTAATCTTCGGTAATGGAGTGTGCGTTCAATAATTTTTATTAGGCAGGCAAGGACAAATCTCGGGGCAAGGCAGAGTATTTTAGTGGCAAAACGAGATGAATTGCGGTGAAAGCGGTAAAATTGGGCGAAGCTATTGTGACGTAAATATTTTAAGGTATGTAACAAAATTACAATAGTTTAGCTTAGACATAATAGCTACATTAGATACATATTCGCTGACTTATGCAAAATTGGTAGATCCTTCAAATATTTCTCATTTTATTGCTTTACCATTTTAGTGTTCACAGCATTAATGATATGAAGTGATATGCTCACAATAAGCTTTCGAAGCGTTTTCGTAAAATTTCGGGTTAAAAGAAATAAATTACCATAATAAGATTTCTTGCAAACTATTTTGGAAAATGTGTCCCAAATTGATGGCTCAAATTCATTGCAATTTAAAATGGTGAAGCAAATATATTGACGGCTCAACAGTCGATCTTAACGTTGCATAGAAATTTGCTATTTATATTATTTGGTATTTTATAAAAATCCTAATATAATAGAAATAATGAACAACACCCCTTAATATTTTGTTATCAATTTTTATAGTTTATTAATTATTTTTATAAAATTCGTTATAACATAGATCTTATAAGCTAATTGTGTTAAGAGCTTTCAATCAAGACAAGCAAAGAAATTTCTTACTTTTTTTTTAATGTAAAAAATCAAAGTATTCGTCGAAATTTTTTATTTTTATGTTGTTTCGACTACGCTCGTGAGGATAAAGGATCCTTAACCAAAAAAATTCCTGTCTCATATTTTTGTCCTATAAGTAAAATAATCGCAAGTGATTATGTAGAAAGGCCCTTATGTAGAAAGGCCCGTTACTTCTTTCATATATCAGTCGCCAGGAGAAAGATTTACCGCACTTAATGGACCAGAACTTAATGCCCCCATTATTTAAACACCTGCTGTTTTTTCTATAAATCCTTACACAGTGATAGGCAATGCACATTCACATCATGAGTTTAGTTTTAAAGTAAGTCTTAAGTTAGCGATATATTTTTCTTTCGAAATATATTCACCACTAATTCCTGTTTTAAAAATGTTTCTGATCTTTCGATTACTTTATGCATAATTCTTAAAAACAACATATTTTATCTCTGTTCGAAATATGGGAATGCAGAGCCTGCATTCTTTATTTCTTCAGCGCTTAGAAATAGTTTCCCACGAAGATCTCTTTCCATCATTTGGATTAAATAATTATCGTTAAAACCCAGGTCAGGGCTGTAGAGCACGCCAAGTTTATTCTGAAAAATGTTAGTAATAATTGTACCGAATACTTCATTTAAATTTGCGAGCTGTTTCCTTTAATCAAGGTTCTAATATTTTAAATATTTAAACCTTTTGAATAATTTTCGGAGTAGTTATGCCGATTGTACCCCGGGCTATTTTTAAGTAATTTTCCTATTGTAAGTAATAATTAAAAACTACTCTACATATATACTACTTTTCTGCGAACTTACTCGTCATATTAACCCATTGAAAGTAGTTCTACGGCTCACAGAAGTGGAACCGGCTCATTCTTCAGTTCCTTTTCTTTAATCACGGTAGAATTCATTGCTCTGTGTGAACTGATAACGAGACTAAATCAGTGTATACAAACTCAAACGGACTTTTTTCTATCCAGATGGCCGCTAATAGAATGGAAACAACAGCGATAAACCCATCATTCTATTCTTAATTTTACCTTAATCGCAAGACCGATTCGTTAGCCAAATTCAGCCAAAACATTCAAATATATAAACGCTTTGTAGAATTTAGCTTAGCATTTTAGTAACGGTAAATTTAATGAAATTTCTATTATGCTGAGTTGTAGCACACAAATAGGAAGACAAATAAATTTAGTAGGCGTTAAAGTAGTTCATATTTCACTTGTACGTGGAAATGCATTTGGCAGCCAAAAATGATAACAACAATTTACACAGCAAAGTGATGACAACACCAAGCGGCAGAAGCACATACATTTGTATATACCGAGTGTTAAATTTTTGTAAGAATGAGAACGTATTTAGAATATATACTTACATTTGCATGCATGTACATACTTACATACATATGTTCTCGTATGTAGGAGTGTGTTGCAGCTGCAGCTGTTGCAATTGCACTTTGATGCAGCAAATACGCACCGAGTGACGCAGACGAATCACAATTAATTAACAAATTCAGCTGAATGAAATTTGTAGAAATAATAAAATAGACAATTGTGAAAAAATTGTGAAGCTACGAAGAAGCAATTTGAAGAAAGCTAATTAATTTATAAATGAGACAATAATTTGAACACACAGATATTTATATAAAATTGTCTACAAAAATATCATAGAAAAATTGTTTCAAAATCAATTACGAATATTTTTTGGGAAATGTTATGTGATTTCGGCAAGGCTTATATTGAAAATTAAAGATTTTTTATTTAATTTTTGTGTGCAGAGTAAACGGGCGCCCTAATGTACATACTGCAGTGATCAACAAAATAATAGGTACAGGAGGCTAGACTTTTCTTATTTCTGTTTAATTCAAATTAATTTGTGTTATATTAAATAAGGTAAGTTTTTTATATTTTGTTTTTTGCTTTTGGAGGAAAAGTTCTTTTTAAGTTTATCTTTAATCCACTTGTAATATTTTCAAAGGGATATTGATGTACCTATACAACATACTGGAATAAGCGTTTAACTCAAAATAATTTGTATCGCACTGGTTAAGAAACCAATTACTTACGTAGGTGTTCAGGCTTCTTGTTCGAAGGAATTTGTATAGATAGACTTCAGATAAAATTTCCGTCTTCAATTACGTACTGCGAAAGCCAAGAAACTTTCCACAGAACGTTTTATTGCCTATATTTCTTGGATGTTTCTTCTTTACCTGTCTTTTAAAAAATATTGTAATAATGGAATATAAAAAAGTTTTGACAAACCAGTAACGAGCTTATCTAAGTATAAAACTACAAGAACAACAAACATCCATTGAAAATGTAAGCAATGAGTAGTGGTGCATCGAAAATTTAGGATCGCAAAAAATATAGCAGATCCACAACGTAACGCTTTAATGTGCCATATTTGCAATTTTTTTTATTTTGATAATAAGCGAACAACGTTGGGCATTTAATGTTTCATTAAAAGATAAACAAAGTTCGACCCTTCAAGGGTTTCACCAAATTACCAAAAAGAAAAATCAGCTGTTCTGCTGCTACTACCTGTTTAATGTGCCTTGCACTTATCTATGAACAAGCCTCGGCAACGTATTATATAAAATGTTACGCTTAAGCTCCAAGATATTAATTAAAAATCAAGAAAAAATTCCTGAAAATCAAGTCGCTTTCAAATTTTTGAATTTCGGAAAATGCTTGTTTGTTTTTTTAATAGTATAAATTAAAGAAAATTTATTTCAATATTTCTGACTACAATCGATTACTTGCCTAGCATAAAATATTCACTGTTAAGGTATGAATTTGTTTAAACTTAATTATTATTATTATTTATCGCATATGATAGTTTGATAGTAAATAAAAAAGAAATCTGCATTTTAGAAGTGTATTACACTTCATGTGTTTTATCTTGAGCACAGATAAAAATAAAATTTTATTAGATTTGTTTAACGAAATTGCGCTGTACTCATTAGGAAATATTGACTTTTCAACTACAAAGTCAAATAATAAAAATAAGCAATAAACATTAATGCTCTAAATTACACACATACACTTCTGTATTTCAACACTTATTTACATACATACATACATTGACATATAGCCAAGTATACAAATACAATTCTAGTATATTTTCCGAGTAGTTATACAAACATCTGGAAAGAGCATAACTGAACCTGTCTGCTATCCTTCTCGCCATTTTTATCAACCACCCACGTTCCATACACAGTTACGCACACTAATTCTTCTACCATAAGAGTTCTAGTTAAAAGTCTACTTAAATTACTCTTGACATTTACGACACAAATAAAAATACTACTTTTTATGATATTTCATTCAAAAAGACTTTGGCGGTATTTTACAACTCCCACCACTAACATTGAAGCACTCATATGTGTTTGCTGGCATGTCTCTTTCAACCCCTTTCTATGGGTGGTTCTCAATTGCCAATGACCGGCAAGGCATTTCAGCGCTCCATACCGTTAGCATTTTAAGGAAACCTTCTAAGATTTTTACTCTGTTTTTGGAACAACAAAGCAGCCATCAATACTAAAGCATTTGATTGATTTGGAATTATATGTAAGAATGTACGTTTGTAGTATATTAATATCACCCACTCACACATGGTCTTAAAAAAAAACATTTGTATAAATATATACTGCTCTTAACTGTATATTTATCTGTATGTAAATGTAATGATTTGCGAACACAAAACATATGATACGTAAACTAAACTCAAGTGTAACCATAAAAAGTAGTTTTTACAGCCACCGCGCGGAATCAGCTAGTAGTTGGATGCACCCAGTGGGAAATTTGTACATTACCAGGTATAAAATTAATTTTCTGAATCTGTAAAGTTCATTTTTCTCTATCGTTCTCTCTCTATTGTAAAAGTGCAGGAAGAAAGTTCGTTTGTTCAATTTAGGAAAGTCGAAAATAGACTTTACCGTTGGGTCTGAGATCTGAAATTATTCTCGTTAATACATTCAGCTTTTTAATTCACATCTTGCAGGGATTATTGACAAGCTTACAAAAATTTGTTATGCTTTTCAAAGGTTTATTGACAATATAATTGATAATATATTAAGGTAGTGGTACTTTGAAACGAACGTAGCTAACTTCGGCTGGAGCTTATTCTGCTGGCAATAACTCCAATTTTTCGCTTGTGTTTTATGTTCAGCAGCTATGGCGTTCATTGCTTTGAATGCTGATTTAGGGAGCTCTGCGTCTGTCAGATGTCAAATCGCATATTTAATGATTTTCGCGCCGTAAAATGCTTAAACTCGTCCAAGGCCCTGGTAATCTCGTAAAATTAGAAATTAAATAGCGCCATCATAGTCCAGAGCCCTTTTGCAGTTATATCGTAGAACTTCATAGATATTTCTGTTAGCTTTATGTTTTCTTTTCGCAAATATTGATTACTTAATCGTTCCCTGCAAGTTAAGAAGTTGTCTCTGCAGCACTGCTCTTTTCTTAACTCCTCACACTTAAACCCATCATATCTAAGCTCACCATAACTTAGTTCAACACACCATATCTAAAACCGAAAGAGCCAAACTCGCCACAGACAAACTCGCTACACGTAAAATTATTATTATTACGTAAATCGCCCACACCTTAACTTACCACAGCACTTCGGTTTTTTAGATTTTGGTTTTTGTCAAATGTGTCTTGAACTACATTTTGTTTGCTGATTGTCAAAAAGATCACTGAAAGATAATTAATATATATTATATTACCAACTTTTTTTCCTTTCCACACTGCATATAAATTTTGATTAAAATTGTTTATTTTTTATAAACCGAGTTTTTTCAATAAACATATTTTATTAAAACGTTTGTGGCCGCGACTACACGTGCACGCGATTGTAAGTATAATTCCATTCCCATTTTTTCCTAGTGGGAATTTAAGACATCATTTAACGTGCCAGCCAGTTTCTTGTGTGCATTTTTAATTAATTGATTTTAGTTTTTATGGCTTCATTAATTATCGAATGTGTGTCCGAAAATGTTGACAGCTAAAATGTATCGACTACAATAAACAAACTCTCATTACATGTATGTATAAGTGTGTGCGTGTGCAATAGGTTAAGAAAGCAAGACCACAAGATGCTTAATTTTTATGTGGCCATAGGGAAGATCAACGTTAACAGAGATAAAATATCAAATTAATTGTTCATAAAAAGGAGTGAATATTCGTACACATGCCCACAACACAACGGTAAACATGCTTATGAAATAAGAAGAAAATTCCACAAAAGAATTTGAATTATGCATTAGAAAGTATAAAAACTTTTAATACCACTATGTAGTTCAAGTGCGTTATAAAAATAAGTAAAAAGGCAAATGTATTAAAATTTTATTAACAAATATTTGCATGCATAATTGGGACACCGCCAATTATTGGTAAGTAAGTAAATATGTCTGTATGTTGGTGTATATGGGCCACACAGATAAGTGGCACTTGGTTACCCTATAGTAATAAGGCGACCGATTTTTCAAAAAGAACGCGTACTTTACCATCGAAAATTCCTTTGCATGCTCATCCATGTATTTCTATACTTTTCAAAAAGAAAACGATATTAAAATTAAATACACAAGCCATAAATAAAAAACAATAAAATAAAAATAAGTACACATATCCATTTTCCTATTTCTACCAGCCCAAATTAACAATTAACGTCAATAAGCGTTTAATCGGGATTCGAAGAAAGGCATTGAAGTGCCTGAAATGGATCACTCTAGTAAGCAGAGGCAAGTTCCCTGGCAGAAGCTAGAAACGAGGAGAAGATAAGTCGAGGATCAAAACGATTTCCCGAAGCCTAACCAGAAGACGGGCAGGAGTAGTAGATGTGCTCTCGAGATTAAAGCAATATGAAGACGAAAAACTATAAGGACAGTTCTGGAGTAAAGTGATATTTATCTAATGATATGCCAATGTTAAAAATGACAGCATGGAAATGATGAAGGACTGGTTCTAGTAACAATAAGGACACTCTGAGGTCTAACCAAAAATGGTTTGAATTACTGCAGGGTATAGTCAATTGTGCAGTTTTTCTTACAAATGGTTATACACATAGGCCGCACTTTGTCTACTTGACATTGTATACTTGTTATAATTTATATATATTACTTATGTACTATAAGTATATGAGTAACTGCTTTCTATTTAATTTTCATTTATATAATTTTTAACAATATTATACTTAAAAATAAAACATCCTCTAAAACAACCAATTTTCCACTCTATGCAAATATTTAAAATAAAATTTCGAATTAAAAAAAAAATTGTTGCAGTTTTATGTGGCTAAATAATACACTCGATTTTTGACAAATATTTTTTTTTTCATAAATGTGGTTAGAGAATTCTCAGTATTTAAGTATTGTAATTACACCACTTAAGAAAAAGAACTGATCGCATTAAACATTGAGTAAGTATATTCATTGAATATGAATATCATTTAGTAAAAGCCCAATAAATGGCCAATATGCACGTGTCGTCGTATAGTTTTGTTACGCACTACGAGTAATACATATATACTGAATGTATGAATGTAAGTAATTTATTAAATATTCAATGGCAAAATTTACGATACAAATCCAAAAAAAAAAGGTCAGAGTGACGTCTGTCATATCGAAAAGACGCCTGCCATTACGAAAACGTAATAAAATAATAATCTTTACAGCAAATGTATTTAATATTTTTATAACATTTTCATATCCTTTTTAGTGGCGGCTTGACAAAGATTAAGCGCATCGCTTTAATTGCTGCCAGCCGCCTGCCGCCAACGACCAAAGGCGAATTGCAGGCGCTGTGATTTGTGCATTTTGCCATTGAACCATTTGAGATCGTGGCAGCTGTTTTGTGGCTTTCCAATACGCATTAAATGCATGCAAGTATATTCACCATGTAAAAATGAATGTATGTATACATATATTTATGTACATACACAAACATAGATACTCATCGAATGCTAAATAGTACGTACTTGAATTATCTTTATAAAAGTAAAAAAATGTTTATGATTATTGATAGTTGGTGGCGTGCTCATAAATTAGGATTATTTAAATCTAATAATATTCAAGTGCATAATTTTAACTGAAGCACTTAGTACATGTGTTCATATTATAAAATTTGAATGTACTCGTATATGAATGTACTTGCCTACGTGTATTTATTGACAATTGACTACTAATATAACAAACTTCTAGCTCACATTTTTTGGTTAACTTTTAATTTATTTTAAAGTCAAAGCGTAATCGAAAACCAATACAAGCTTATCAAAACTTAGAATTCAATCAATAAAGATCTCGTTCAGACAGCGCTTTATTGAGTCAATGAAATGTTCTTCATTTAAATACACCCAAAATTACTTAAGCGTGAAATAAAGCAAACTATGTTACAAACAAAGTAAGGAAAATAATCAGCTCCCTTGAGACACATTATTTCATAAAAAACATTTTAAAATTTTTTATTTTTTTTATAAGTTAATTAACTTTCTTTTAGAGCAGGCACACATTATACTTTCCATATTATTTTCTCTTTACGCATATTACAAATTTTCAGTTAAGTTAATGTTAAGACAAATTATTATTCACCTAAATATCACATTTTTAGTTTTTGTATGGTGCATATGGCGTGGCGTCTTCATACATATACAAAACTAAAAATTACTAACCTAAGATTACGGGAAGCAATCGATGAGGAGGACACATGGGTGCTCCACTTTGCATTTACTGTCTGGAGAGCAAGGATATTACAGAGGAGCGTCTGTCGCTCTCTAGGTTGAGGTGGCGTATATTTGGATCCGATGTTTTAACAATTAATAAGTTATAAGTTATGTTCTTTACATCAACAAGCTGCTAATAAAAGAGTATGTTAAGTTAGGCAAGCACTTACTTTCCCCACATCATACCTCTTCCCATCCCCTCTTAGCTTTCTCTTCAGGTCTTAAATACGCGTACAGTGGGAAGGATTGCCTTAGGCATGGATGAGGTGGCTATTGTTAAGAGTTCAAGGGTGAGATTCTAAGAAAGATGTATTCAAAAAACTTAGATAATTTTGTAGTTAATGCCCAAATTTTGTAAAAAAAAATATGGGAAGAAAAAATGTTTTATTCGAATTTTATGGTTTCTGGTGGATAAAATGATGAATCTAGCTTTAAAAATTGCGTTATTTCTTACACCCAAATTTAATAGCTACTGTAATGGATCTTTCCGATAAAAATTTTTTTCATAGTTTTTTCGGGCAAAAATGTATTTGTAAAAGTCACTGGTGCCCCTTTGGTCGTCAAAATGGGTTAAACTAAATGTATACTGGAAACACTTTCACAACTACAGACTTTCGTTTCGCTTTATCACCTCGGAAAATTTTCCACTCAATTTATGCAATCCTGCAATAAAAATTACAAATTTCAAAGGTAAACACTAAAATTTCACAAAAATTCACGCGTCCACGCCAAAAATAAGTCGTGCGTGCGTCTCCGTAGACCGCCCGGAAGCACAACCGATTGGGGCAAGTGCATATGTACTCCTATATACATATGTACTAGTATGAATGTAAGTATGTAGCCAACACGAATGCCTCAAACAGGGACATGCACACTTGCCCACAACTCAGAGGTCCACTTCCCAATTTAATGTGGCACAGCACAGCTTGGCATTTAATTTTTACGAGTGATCGTAAATTTTTTTCGCCATGATCGTAAAATAATTTGTACGTACACATTTGGCAAATGGAAGACGCAAAAGCTCCTGGCAGTTCGGCGATCGCGCTGGCGATGACGACTGCATTTGCGACTGCGTAAGTGAACGAATGAGTTGCACTGTGAATTTGCTTTTTGTTTTGTTTTGGTTTTTCGCCCTTTTTTCTTTTACATACACGCAAATTTACGCAATTTTGCATATGTAAGTAAACGTACTTAAGCACTTAACAGTTTTTAAGCGAATTTCGATACTTTTATTTTTATGTTGTGCAACATTGTTGCATCGATACATACGCGCACGCACACAAACACATTTGCCACTGCAAGTAAATTCATTTAAAATTGCATAAATTCAATAACTTTGAAAATTCGGCGAAGTTGCTAAAATGTATTTTCAACCGAAAATTCTGTATTTTAGTTATGTGGTTCCATTGACCAATTTCATAATTGGGCTACAACGAAAAGTCACGTACTACAGCGCAATGCACAACACACGCACATACATACGTAATTCACGCTGTCATACATACATATTTACATATGTACATACGTACTAATGTACTTAGTTATTGTTTTGAGTCAGAAATTGTTTACACTTTTCGGTGTTTACAATTGCGCCAGCGAGTCTGCCGCATCTGTCAATTTAGCTCAGGAGTGCATCATTTCGCGTGCATTTTTATAAATCGTACTTCTTCGCACACATACATATATAAACACTCGTATACACTCAATTACTTTCCCACACATCGGCGCAGTTGTTTAGCTGCCTGCTGGTTGAATTGTGTTGCTACATTGTCAGCGCTGTCAACTGCGAAAACTCGTAAATTCTAACTATTCCCTTAGAACCTACCCCCACTGGGTAAGCAGCAACTTGCATTAATGTCTGTAAACATTGATTGACAATCGTTTATCGAGCAATCAATCAATCGTTCGCCAATTGTTGTGCCTTCAGCTTTCTCTTTTGTTTAATTAGACTATAAATCGCAATGTACTTGATAGTATCAGAGATGTAAAATTAACCACACTTACATATTTATATGAAGATACATTCGTAGACACGATAAAAACCTTCCGATTGCTTTTTGAAATCCACTCGAGATCCGAACCTCGAACTCACCGGCATATCGAGTTATAGGAAGCACGCTACCAACTCGACTACAGCGGTCACACTGTTGACAATTATAACTTTGAAAAAGTGGAGGACTTCGTTTACTTAGGAACCAGCATTAACATCAATAATAATGTCCGCCGCAAAATCCAAAGAAGGATTACTGTTGGCAAAAAGTGCTACCTTGGACTGAGTAGGCAACTGAGCAATAAAATCCTCTCTCGATGGACAAAATTCACGCTCTATAAGTATCTCATTATGCCTATCCTAATCTATGGAGCAGAAGCATGGACGATGAAGATATCTGATGAGAAGACTCTAGGAGTGTTTGAGAGAAAGATTCTCCGAAATATTTATGGGCCTTTACGCCTTTGCGAAGGCGAATACCGTAGAAGATGAACCGATGAGCTGTATGACTTTATATCGACATAGATATAGTGCAGCGAATTAAGATCCAGCGGCTTCGCAAAATTACATTTTCGGCAAAATCCAATTTTATTATCTTTAATGCCAGGTTAGTATTTCAATCTAGGGAAACGAAGATGTTTCACATAACTACGAAATAATATTATCTATACTGTTATCAATAGAGATTTTTGTTCTAATTAAGCAATTTTTGTATTGATATCTTTATCGAGTTCCTCTTTGTTTTTTGTATATTGATGAATTTTTCAGGCACTCAAGCATACATACCATATTTGCTCAATGTATATGAAGTCTTATATACAAAAATTAGGGGAAATGGACGACTGTGGCGCGTTTTGTCTCCTCAAAAAAACTCTACAGATGCCAGTTTAAAAGTCTTTTGGGAGATAGAGGACTTTTCATTCTCAAGAGATTTGATAAAAAGTAATCGAATAAATGGTGACCTCGTACCAGAACTAGTAATATCTTTCTTATCTTATCTGCATAACCACACAATTGTGGCCTAACGATCCAATGGATTTTTACTCATGGAATCTCTAATATTAGCGACAAATGAGTGCGCCAAAGGTTAGCTTTTTCCCAACTTACGAGCCAATTCACATTGTTTAAACTGGATTTACACACATTATTAAAAAGACTCTAACTGTGAAAACGTAAGTGTAATCATCAAAGCACTTGAAGGTTAACACATCACAGTTTTCATTTTCCAACGTAAATAAATTAGTTTCTGCACCTGGTACATAATTTTTAACCAGGAATACCTGAGCCTTCGCACAAGTTTCCTTGAGAGATTTTTTAGACGCTAATGCACAAGGCATACCCTTGCGCCAGCTTGATCGTGAAAAAAGTCATGGAATTCCGTAAATTCCGAGTCTACAGCCAAACACCAAGCATAGTCGAATTAAATGTATTTTAGCAATACTTCAGAATCGTTTCTCTAGATCATCAACTATGGAGCAGCATGGCGCCTAATTTTTGTGCGAGTGCAACTCAAATGCAACTTGCGCCAGAATAAATGCGAACGATGCGCGTCGACATGTTGTCTACATAATTGCGGCGACATAGCAGAGAAAGGCTAATTTATTTTGTTAATTCTAAAACTGATGCCTTCCTCTATTTTGCCACATTCATCTGGCATTCGCGGCAACGCATTCACGTTGAGGTGAGCAAACTCTGAGGCCGCAACCTTTGTAGCGAAATCGCTGGCGTCAACCTGATTTTTCGAAATATCCAACATACCAATACACAAACAACATTAATTGCTCATTTTCTTGGCCAAATTGTCGAACAACAGCGACAAGCGCAAACTAATACATTAAATTGTGGCTAAATTAGATGCCATGACAACACCAATAAATACATACATATATGTACATATACATACGCACATACGCACATACGATAAGTATAACAACAATTAAGAAAACAGCAGCAACGTGACCGCAATGGCACGTTAAAGATTTTTCACATTCGAAAAATTAGTGGCACTATGCAACGCCAAAAATCTGAACGAACCGTCGACAATGAGCCAACAAAAAAAGTAGAGTAAGGCATTGCGCTGCGATGGAAGGTGAATGGGTTGGTGGTGCCACGGGCTGGCCAACAGGTAGACAGCGAACAAGTAAGCGAAGTGCCACCGCATTGTCTCAACACAATGCATTAATGCACCTCAGCGACAGGCAGGCAGGCATTTCCTCAATTGCCGCTGCTGCAGTCGCGTCGCTGAAATGAGGCAATGCCAAGAAAACGGCCGTCCGTCAGCCAACCAACCCAAATACTAGCGCCCAAACAATGCACCAACGCCTGGCTAAGGTGTGTGCGCCATCAAATATGATGGTGTGTACGTGTGTGTTGTGAGTGTGTGGCAGCCAACGTGGCAAATGGCACGTTGGCTTTGCGGCTGCCAAAATGTTAAATATACTTTCGGCCGCCACAACGCTTATGGATGCTTTAGCCTGAAGACAATTTATATGTGTATGTTTGTGTCTGTGTGTGTTAGCGATTTCGGCGCTGATTTTGGACGCGTCAGAGGCGCCTGCCTGGCGTCACATTGGCTTTTCCGTGCCGATTTCAGTCTTCAACGCTAATTTCAACCTAACCACAAATTAAATGCGGATGAGCAGCAAATTAAAAAAATTGCTAGATTTGCTTATTCTTCTAAGTATAAGTAATTCTCATATTAATTTGCCTGCTTGGTATTTAGGCTCGCGCATTAGTATTTACTCAAAATTCGCTCATTTGCATGAACACTCGTTTAAGTTAATATACACAAAATGCATATTCACTACACAACGTTAATTTTAATTTCATTATTATATACACCTTTTCTGTGAATTTTCGAAAACTAAACACTTAGCTTTTACTGCGAATTTCCCAAAAATACTGTTCACATTTCTTCAGCGTCCCACTAATTTGAACTGATGCACATTTCCTTTGCTTAGCACATTCATTTAAAAATACTCAAATTCATAGAGTATAGCCAAGTTGCAGCTACTAGATACTGAAGACAGTGTTTTAATACTGATTAAAGCGGGAGAAAATTATTTTATGCAGATGTATGCAGGATGCAATGATTCTCCGGAACCCCTATCGCCTTTTATGACTTCGAAATAAAATTGATAATCCAAAAATATATATGTATGTATGTATTTACGCATTTTCAATTGCGTCTACTGGTGGTCTTACTTTTGAATACATTTTTCTTTTCATAATATTCTATTTAGTATATTTTAAATTGTTTTTCTTTGGGCTTTTACAAACAACCGAAACTCGAACTAAGGTGCACAATTGGGCTTGGCTATCAAAAAAATTAAGCTACACCACTTATAAAAAAGAGTAGGCACACCGCTTATCTTTTTCCGTCTTTCTCTTTTTCGTTCCGCTAGAATTTGAACTCCGCTTTTCTTATTGTGAAGGTGAAATTTTCGCTCGGAATTATAAGTCAATGGTTGCCAACAAAAATTTCAATATTTTTAAGGGTCAGTTCGTCATTTAACTTAACTTAACTTAAGCATTGGAGACAATTACTAAACATGTCAACTTAATTTTTGATGATTAATTTTTGTTTCATATTGTTCTTTGAATATCTCCGTTGCCACAAAGTACAAAGTAGTAAATAAAAGCACTTGTGTGATTATTTTTGAATCGCATATTGCTTGTAAAAATGTTGTAAGAAAAAATGAATTGTGTCGAATATTTTTAGGTTTAGCACAAATGTACAAAATAATAGATAGAGGCTTTTTGTTGTGCCAATTTACATCCAGGGCAGAATTTATCGTACAGTTCTTTATTGGAAGATACGATTAACTTTTCGTCATTCCTTTTTAGGTTTAAATTTTATTTTTGTCCATAATTTTATTTTCATCTATTTGACGGTTCGCCACCTATGTTACCACATCAAACAAACTCGTTTTAAATGTAATACTTGCATACGTTTATTTTCAAAAACTGTAAATGTCAAGATCTGGTGAACCTGATTCTCTCACCGCTCTCAATTTACGTAAGGCCAAAACTTAAGAATCTAAAAGCAACAGATTCTTAAGTTTCTTGCGGTAAGTTAAGTGTTGACTAATCGCTTGCACGGCTTTCCATATAACAGGTTGGCTTAAGTTAAGTTAAGTTATGTCTTGACTAACTGAGCCATTATGGCATTTGCTGTGCGAGAAAAATTCAGCAATTTATGATATTGACATATGTTTAGTGTTAAGTCATCAGTTTGCCAAAACTAACTTTTTTGTTTGTTAAAGAGAGGATTTTAATTAACAGAGTATCGCAACAAGGCCAATTATTAATCAATTAATGCCGGTTGCATATTCCAGCAGTCACGTCAACCTAACTTAAATACCCTTTTAGTAAAAGCGCAGGTACATTCTTGTGTAAGTTTGTTAGTTTCAAATCACATTCGGTTATGCGTAGCGAGAAGCAAACTTTTTAAGTCAATAACATTGACAATATATTTTTAAAAGTGACATATGTATGTATGCACTTCAGTTAGGAGAAAAAGCGTATTAACATATTTGCTAAATTTTTCTATAGTCACAGCCCACTTAAAAATTTTACTATATACATACATACATATGTACATATCTTCATACATCCGTAGATATGCTTATGAAGCGGATAGTGTGATAAAACGATACTTATATTTTTCAGCTTAAAATGACGTGTTATTTCGAGGAATTCACGAATTGCCGGCATGCAGCCACTGACCACCCACAATGCAATAATTGTTTGTACTCGTTGTTAATGTTGCAAGTTGGAAAGAATACTCATAAGAAAACAAAAAAATACATAAATTTACGTACAAATATATGTATATGCATGTAGAAATTTTGTATTTTGAACTTACTATATATTGAGTGTATATATTTGAATGTAAACTAAGTATAGAAAATTTGGTTTGATTTATAAACACAATTGTACCGAAAAACATTGCAAAACACATAAAATTATCATTTATGAATATTTAAACTTCATGAAATAGTAACAAAACTTGGCGCAAAACATTAGTTTTTTAATCTGAAACATTTTAGAAAAGCAATTTATGACCAATGGTGGAAGCGTGGGTTTTAATCATACAATACACGACAAGAAAGAGTTATAAAAGTGGGTCAGGGTCCCGACCAACCATCCTAATATAACCATGATAAAATTGCTTATAATTTTAATGCAATATTTCTGATAATATTGCAACAAAAAAAATTAATCCTATATTAATCCACTTTCAATGTATACTTTCTTCTCAGAAACAAAAAAATCGCCAGGAAACAAACCTTCTGAAACTTATTTTCTCAAAGTTCTCCTGAAGGCAAGATTAATTATTAATACAGAAGAACTAAACTGATAACATGATAACATTCGATGAGCGAAAATCACGGGAGTTTACCAAGCCTCTCTAAACCGAATATTAAAACATTTGATCGAATACTAACGGGGGCAATTGCACAAATGGCGACGAGATTTTGACCTTACGCAACAATTTATTCAAAAGCTCTAAATGTGAGAAAAAGGTAGAGTATATTAAAAAAATGTGTATGAAAATATCCATTAAATAACATTTCAGCTTTTATACGCTCCAATAATTATACGTAAAAAAGTCAGAATGACTTCAAGCGCAACTTCTTGGAACATTACAATAGTTAAATGATTTACAATACAATTTCTCATAAGAATTACATATATGTTTGTATCACTTTCTAAATTTGCATTTCTTGAATTGTAATTTATTTGAAAATGAAAGTCGTCCAGTAAACATGCAATATTATTATTCTCAAATCCTGGCCAACATAATAATGTTGCATAATTTATTGCGTCAGTAACACAATTCGTCTCAGCCACAAAACGTATTTAGAATAGACATACATTTGTACAGCAGAAGGTAGCACATTTCATGTGGTCAATAAATATGAATTTTTCATGTCAGAGCAACCCAAGACGCACGCACATCATTACTACAGAAGTAAGTACTAACACGAGGATACATAGAAATTAGGTGGCAATCGACACTCAACTGGGATCACCAACAACTCTCCAAAGTGGCCAACTACTTATAATATATGTAACACGAATCCTTCTAACTTTCTGCACTCACCAAACCAAATGAGTGTAGGAAAAAAGTAGAAGACAAGTGAAAGTAGCATTCAATACTTTAACCAACACACACGTTTGCCTTCTCACTTGAATCCACAACGTTGTTGCGTACATCGATAATATTGCCGACTACATACGTCTGTATGTACATATCGATGTTATTGCAGCTTTTTTTGTTGTTTTTGTCCATTAACGAACTGATACTTCACACCGGTGCTACGGATCAATGTGCGGCTCTTATCTAACACATCTTTTTTTAACAAGCTCCCAGGAGTAAAATATAATCGTACGGCAAAAGTAACGCAATATGCTCACAGATGCACATTCATACATACATACATATGTTAGAGAACATACATAAATTTATGTATTTAACTACGCATGTCATAAAGTGCAAAGAACGTGCGTAGGTATTTGCTTACGTGATGTTTCGTCGTCAGCAATCGTTATCCTGCCGCAACGGTCGAACATATTAAATGCACATTATATTGCAGCAAATCACTGAGAATGATTTGCAATGACTAAAAGATGGCAAACGTGTTTTCAATACAAGTTTTTGGCCCTTCTGTTGCTTTAGATTGTCTTCAGTTTTTGGTTTTTTTTTTTTGTTTTATTTGGAGGACTTCAAAAATTAGGCATATCAGTTAAAATAGCAGATTGTTCGTATGTGTCTACCTAGATCATGTCAAACTTTAATATTTTCATTCCAGCTGTATAAGTATTATCTTGAAAAATGCTGAGCAGATGAACTTGTATGCGCTGTTTGAATGTGCGAAACACTTGCTTCAAGGGTCTCGACTTCTTTGCGGTGATATCTCATTTTTTGATGGATTGTTGCCACTAAATTTCCACACGTACATGTATGTCCAGCTTTTAAGGACACAATCAAAAATAGAACTGTGTATTATATTAAAAAGCAGCATATACATAGAAGTGTCTGGACTTTGTTCCAAGCCGGTATTGGAACAACTCAAAGTCAACGAAGGATCCGGGTGAAAGTTTAGGGTTTTTGATAACATATTAAAAGGTAAGTACAAAGCCCTCATTCGCAATAATTTTAACGCTACGATGTTGTTAATTTTTAGGGATCACTTCCACAGACTCACGTTGAATGCGTTTTTCGCGATAATTAAATGAAAATACCAGCGGAAAATTTCAAAAAGCGTATTATAGTCCAATGTTTCTAGCGCCATAGATACTCTTAGTAAGACGTTTGATCCTTACGAAAAGTACTAAAATTTCCATTTCATGAACCAAAGCACATACCAGAGTGATATCACAAGCCACATATTAACAAGTTTTATTTTTCAATTAATATACAAGTACAGTTAATTATCGAAAAAATATAAACCCAAGTTTTAAAAATTATATAAAATTTGTAATAAAAAATTTGAAATTCCCAATCAATCTTAATAAAAAAATGTGAAAGCTTCTGGAGATTGAATTTCACCCAATTTTTTTTATAAAACTCGAGCAAGCATTAAAGAAAATAAATTGCTGAAAAGCGAAAAAAAAAACTCTATAAAAAAAAATTTGTCAAAACTCGCCAACATGTAGGTGTCGTATAATTATGTTAAGTAGTAGTCTTTTATTTTTTTTTTCTTTTTAAGAAATATTTCCAACATAATATACATAAGTACTTGTTCATACGAGTATTTCAATTTTGAAGGTGAGCTAAATACTTCACCGAAAATGTTTCATTAGCGTTCTCCAATTATCGACAAATATCGACTAATTATAGGCGATTGTTTATGCGTTCCAATTAATAAAAGAACGACTTCCGACAAAGTAATGACAGATAGTGGCGCCAAAATTAACTGGCTCACGAAATTTTTGCTACATCAACATTTCAATGAATAAGGCAGGGCACAAAATTAATTTCGCACTTAGATGAGCAGATATTATTTTAGCCACCTTCATTTGATTCCAAATATACATTCGTACATTCGTATCAGTCCATAAAAATGTTTACACTCGTATAAACTTGCGCATGTGTACGTGCAAAATAGCTAATAAATGGCGCAGAGGACCTAAAGATTAACCAAATAACGGCATATGTTTACAATAAATGCGTAAAAAAAATTACCTCAATTTCGTGGAGAATCTCCAAGTATTTATAAGCTGTGTACTCCTTATAAATGTCTGTTTGTATTTCGCTTGTATGGAAATGTGTACCACTTTGAGCAAACTTACGCTGCGACACGGCAGATTGGCTCAGATATATCCACGAAATTACGAAAATAATTGAAAACTATTAATTTAATTGAACACATGCGCCATTTCAGCGAAATTAACATGCCTGCTTCTACGAGTACATACTTACATTACTCGTATGTATGTAGATATGGCTGTATGTACGTATGTAAATAATTGCATATTCTATATATGTACAGATGTGCATACACGTACATATGTGAATTAATTTGAATAATGAAATTTGCTTAAGTTTTTGCGTTTGTTGCCAAAGATTGGCGATTGTGTAGCTTGCTCTCGCAGTACGCTGTCACCTTTAACGCAGCGTTTGCTGCCAAAGAGACACCAATTAATTTTAACTATGCCACATGTGCGACGTTATGGCGTTCTAGTCCCGCAGTATGTCTGTCTTACATAAACATACATATATACATATGTATAAATATATGGGCATATATGCAAACGTTTCAAATAAAGAGGATCGCCATCAAACTGCTGAATTGCCCAATATTTCTATTTGTCTTTTGAATGAATGAATGAATTTCAACTAATGCGAAATGCGCCAAAACGCCTTAGAACGGATATTCGCAGTGACATCTGGCATCTAAGCTTAGGTGACAAACATACAAATAGACGTTTATGGTTGTACCAAAGTAATTATAATTATGAATGAAATTTTCGTTGTCATCAACTATTTCTTTTGCTATAGAATTTTTTTCTACAGCAATAATTTTTCGAATTCTATTAACACTATTAATTTAGAGATTAGCAAATGAGATATACATATATACATATGTATATATATTGTGTAAATATAAAACAAAAAATTAAAGCATATTTAAATTCCTCATATCTGTTTTCAATTATCTAGCTTACTTTCGTAATTTTGTATTTAACAAATCACAATCTAAGAAATCTATTTTATAAAAGATTTTCTTCGCTTACCAATGAGATGAGGATAAGTAAAGATATATGGTATGTGTGGTAATGAGGTGTGGTGAAAGGAATTATGGGAATTGAAGAAAGTTAGCGTGAGAAGTGTTTAAGTGTGGTGAATTTAGGTATGGTGAATTAAGGTGTGGTGTATTTGGGTGTGTTGAGTTCAGATGTGGAGTATAAGTACGACGAGTTTAGGTATGGTTCGTAATTTTTAACGTGGCGATGTTGTAAAACGCGATTGACGCATCCAAGGAAAACATACAGCCCTATTCTAATACGCTCACAAAACTTACCTACCTAACTGTTGTGAGGTTCCTGACTATTGTGTGGTTACCCTTATGCTAGCGTAAATTCAAAAGCTCAAATGCTCATAACTGTCAGGAAAGTTGTGATGTGCGAACGACAGCCTCACAATACGAAAGCAGCTGATTTTTATTGAGCAATTATTACAATATTTTGTTAATTTTCGTTCGCAATCAGTGTCGTGTGTTGATTTTTTTTTAAATAAAAAAATATTCCTTTTATTTCTTAAATAATAATCGTATATGACGCGTATTTTTATAAGGATTTAATGCCTACAATGTATGAACATAGTAGTACAAAATCGTTGAACCATTTGAAACAAACAGAACCGCTGGTTAAGTAGCTAAAGCTTTTAGTTAAAGTGTTTAGTCTTTCATGAGAAATATTGTATTGCTTTTTTATTAATATTCTTATTTCATTCACTTTTTTATTACATTTTTAAGTAACGCCTTATGTCTAATTATGCTACATAGAGCCGACGAAAATTAACCAAACAAAAACAAACTCCATTTGCTCATGGACCATCAAATCACTTTGTTTGCGCTTATGCTTAGGCTATTGTCTTTTGCTTCTTTTTTCTTATGAGGTGTGGCCAAGAAAGAATAACCTCGCCTAATAGACCTCATAAAAAACCTCACAAATTGTTGCTCACAACTCAGTTGTGAGGTTTCATTAGAATAGGGTTGATAAAATAATGACAGATGTTTCTAGAAATCCATTGTAAAACATTCGATAACTTTCGACAATGTTCTAAAGTTACCATATGAATGAATTGCTTGGAGTATACAAGTGATTAGCCACCGTCTTTGATCATACAGTTAGTTTGAAGGAACTTGTTTTAAAGTAATAAAATACGAGCGTTTAAGTTGTGAGTATGCAAGTTATTGGTAACCGCGAATTTATAAGTGTTGTGAATTATTTGTAATGCAATACAATTTATAGCATGATATTTCTAGTGATTTTTTTTTAAACAATTTTGGAAATTATCGACCTTTCAAGAATCGAAACTTGCAATTTATTGCAGTAAGATTAACTGAACTTCAAGAATGTTTGGAAATCTATATCGCGAGATAGGCGGTAGAGGGAGCTGCCATACAAAGTGTATATAAATTAATATCTCAGAGTAGACGACTTTTAGTACGTTCATACTAACATACAATATTCTTTGCTCTCGGCTCTTCAACATATAAATTTAGTTTTTTAAATATACATATTTTTTTTTTTTGCAAACAAGGAGAGAAAAATTAAAAACTCAATAACATGCAGGCTTTTTGTCAGAGAGTAAAGGAAGTTTAAAGAGTTTATACTGCCAGATTTCTTAAGTATATTATCAATATAAATTATGATTGGGGAAATATGAGACTAACCTTATTATACTTATGAAATCGACTATATCTATAGGTTTTCATGAATAGACCTGCAAAAGTGAATGTGACTAAACTCTGCCATTTTTTGGACAAAATGGGAAAATCAAACTCTTTACTTTCATTGATAAGAAATGACGCGAGCCTTCCACACATGCAGTCAGCCATCAACATGTTCGCCAAGACGGCTGAAAAGTTTTCTGACATTGTCGTCAGCCAGCATACACTTGCCTAACCTAACCAGTGTGCAAAGGTAGTCGCAGTCAAACATTTAAATTTAATAAATAAATAGTCACTCTCAAAAATAACAGGATCACATATATCCGTTGTTAGTATCTGAAGTACAACTTAACATAAACACAAGTCGCTTATGCAGTAGCTGAGGATCAATCACAATACTCAGACTTACTTACGGTACTAGTACTCGTACACTTTAGAATTTTCAAGAAATCAAATTTTTTTTGCATTTTTCAAATCCAAATAAGTTTCAAACAAATTTTGGTGAAATTCAAAATTTTAAATTGTCCAAATCGGTCTTAAGCGCATGCGCGTTTTCAGCTCTCTTAAGATGCTCGCGTAGCTGCCGAAGAAAAAGCGTAAACTTTAGACGCGTTTTTCTCAAAATGACATTTGTTCAACTTGCGGACAATAATCGCCGGATTGGCTGAACCGCTTTTAATAAATCTTGGTGCGTTTTATTTGTTTTTATATTCTGTGTGATAATTTACCACAATTTGTCCAAAAATTATTAAATTAATGTTTTTTAACCATGAAAACCAGAAGAAAAAAAGGCTAGATTTTTTAAATTGTCACGTGGGAAACCTCCCTTTTTCAAATGCCTTTAGATTTTTTATATTTTAGAGAACCCAATCCTGAGATTAACTGTCCGCAATCTTAACAACTTTTTTCGAGGACTCGACTTCGGCGCCCTCTATTTTATGACTGTAAATGTATAAATAAAAAAAAAAATGTTTGTACTCTCTAAAACTTAACTATTAATGTGCAAAAACTTTCATATTCATATGTAATAAAGAGGCTGAGAAAAAAGTTGTTGAAAATATTTTCTTTATATTCCATAATTGATTCTTCCAAACAAGTGTAATTCACTTTTGCACATTCCCACATTATGTCCGGAAAGTCAGCGACTTGAACATTAAAGCAGCTATTAATTGTACATTCAAATATTAATTTAACAATACAATTAAACCAACACCAGCAATTGCTGAAACAGTAAATGTAAGGAGAAACAACCACTGAGTATCAAGGAGTCTGTCAATTCCTGAGGGCATTTGCTCGATGAGGTGGCATGCTAAGCGGCATGATGCTGCAAATGAACGCTTTTCCACACCCAAAAGTGTTAGTGGGAAAAACGAAAATGCTCAACTCGAATCTCAAATAGAACTGTTGCGAACAGTTTGCACGCGTCACCGAAAGCGAGCGTGTAATTAAAGCAGGTTAGCAGCAGCAGACAGCTAGGCAGGAATGCTAGTGATTGTACATACAAACATAGATGGGAGGATATGTTCACGTGTGATCAAGTCCAATGCACCGGCGTCCAAATGAGTATCTTCTGGCAGTCATTGTACATAGCTACGTTTTAAATGATTTTACCGCTGCAGCTGACAACCCCTAGGAACAGTAACGTGTGTAACGTGTGCTCAATCACACAACAGCGAAAAGAAGCATCAACACCACCACGTAAATGATAGTAGTAATGAAGTATACAAATAAATGGTTAAAAAAAGAAATGAATTATGTATGGACGTTGCACTAAAATTATTTATGTTTATGCGTAAATAAGTGTGTGTTCGTGTGCGTGTGTGTGAAGGTACGCGTGCAACACTCGACAATCATCAACGCTAAGTGGTATTCTCAATAGTTGCGCTGTTGTTATTCCTAAAATGAATATCTACTACACTCTTGCACACATAGATACGATTTGAATGAAATGATGTTTTCGCCGCCGGGTCTCCTGAGATGGGCGTCAACGGCGTGCAACATGCCAAACGTACACAATTCAGCCTCAATCATAGCCTCCTCTCACACTCACTCGCCCAGCCGCTCATCCAGCATTGTCCACTTGAGCTACAGCGTGCTGTTGTTGTTGTTACTTTTATGAATTGTAAGGATATTAAACTTGGGAAGTGTGGTGTTTGCCTATCTAAAGGATATTAATGAAATAATTTCAACCTTAAAAACGTAAACAAACTACAAATGTTGAAAGGTTGGCGTGTATGTGCATTGCATATTCGACGTTTGAAAAGACACCCTGAAAATGTTCGGCCCAATTGCAGTAAGCTAGAAATTATTTGGATTTTATTTCGAGAAGTTTACATATTTAATAATAGAGTAGATTCATGCTTATGTAAATGTACTTTAATGAATTGATCCGCATTGAAAATTCAAATTTTCAAAAAAATATTTGCTCAAAATTTCATTAAATAAAAGTAAAATACTCGTACGAGTATTATAAATTTAGTTACATAACATATATTTTGCTTATTTTTCCTTCTATACTGCGAACGGCTCTTGGTAAGCACCCGACCATTTATTCACTAATGTAGCGGCTCTCTTGTTGTCCTGAACCAAGTGCAGCTGACAAAAATATTTTGCAGGCAGCAAGAAGGTTTTAAGCCATAAAATTTAAGGTCACATAAATTGTACTATTATGGAATAATAAGAGCGGTTAAAAGGGAGATCATTTGAGTCCTCGGAATTTATATTCTAGAAATATATTCACATCGAGGTTTCAAATTTTGACATTCATAAACTCGAAATATTATTGATCAGTTTAAACACATTTTATATTTAAGGTATTAATTTAACGCGCCTTAGACTTTTCGAAACGAGACGAAAGTCTTTCAACGTTCCTTCCTCTGTTGTGCGAAAGCATCTGTGGCGCGAAATTAGTCTGATTGGCAATATTTCCTCGGCGGCAAAAACCATAATATCACAGTGGGTGCAAGGGACTTAATTGCAAGTACATAGAGGTCTTTTACAACATTCCCAACTTTGTTTATGTGAAATCTTTTTA
Source organism: Philophylla caesio (assembly GCA_963971545.1). Taxonomy (NCBI): domain Eukaryota; kingdom Metazoa; phylum Arthropoda; class Insecta; order Diptera; family Tephritidae; genus Philophylla; species Philophylla caesio. The sequence goes on along the minus strand of OZ020604.1, from coordinate 194,479,631 downwards.
AGGTTGGGTGGTTGTTTGGTTGTTAGAAGCGTTGTTCCAGCATCTGTCCATTGCCCTATAAATTTTATCTGTGCCTCTGATCTTACTTGCTGATTAAGTTAGTCGATTGCATTAAACCATTTTGCTTCCTTCGACACCGTCGATTATTTGGTAGGACCATTTTGGCTGCAAGTTCGCCTATTGCCTAGTGCTCCTTTATCGTATCTGTTAAGCAGACTATGTCTTTCTTTGAGCCTTAAGAAGTTCATCTTGTTTAGAATGCGGCGGTCATCGCGGTTTCGCGGGTTTGGAGTTCCCACCACTCCGCTTCTGATTCATTCGGCCTTAGCTAACTCGCCAGCCATCTCTTTTTTTCGTTGGAACACAAGTTAAGATGGACCCGACTGTCAAGTTTAACGCGCATTGGCAATTTCTTACTATTATTCAACTTTTTTATCGGAGAGGCATTTGTGTAAATTGTTACCCCACAAATCTAGTATATTGATATACATATGTACATATATTGACGTCAGGTTTCTTTTGTTAAGGCTCTGAAATTGTAAACAAAATTTAAAAATCCAATCAAAGCGAAACAACGTTAGAGTTGAAAGAAGCTAAGTTTTTGGAGTACAATGATGAGTTGTATCGAAAATGTCCTTTTTAAAATTATTTAAAAATTATAAATTCTTATTTTTAATTGCACGTGCCCTAGTTTTCCTGCGGTAGCGTAAATCCGTAAAAAATTATAATATAATATAATGTTGGCGCGTACACTATATAGCTCAGTGTTTGGCCGAGCTTCTCCTACCATTTGTGGTGTGCCTCTTTATATTATACCACAAATGGAGGGACCTACAAGTTTGTGCTGACTCTGAACGGCAGACGTATTTAATGAGAAGCTTTTTTATGGCAGAAATACCCTCGGAGGTTTGCCATTACCTGCCGAGGGGTGACCGCTATTAGAAAAAACTTTTTCTGTTATTAAGATTTTGCTTGCCTTGACTGAGATTCGAACCTCGAACTTACCGGCATATCGAGTTATAACACGCACCGCTACCAACTCGACCACAGCGGCCACGATCCGTAAAAAATTACATGTTCATATATTTGCGCAACAACAGTCGAAAGGAAACTCTACTTCCTGCTATTGTACATGAATACTTCAATATAGAAAAAAATTTAAAAATGGTGTTTTAATACTTATTTACAGAAAAACAACTGAAAGAACCGTTACACAAAAAAAAAAAACAAGTGGAGAGAAGGAGGCGCTGCACTGACACGTAAAATTAATATTAATTTTTTCTACACGCGTCAAAAATATTTCCATTATTTTTTTTTATCAATTTTTAGCAGAAAATTTGTAAATGGGTAAACCCATCGACTTTCTCCCATTGATAGTACAACGTGCTCATTATGCAATGTCAGTCACTCGCTTGCTGGTTAACGGCAGCCAGTCAAAATGTCACATCAAATGATGCGTGATGTCCTGTGCCTTGCTGATGAAGATGCCGCGGCGTACGGTAATTAATAATCACTGCCACTGCGGCATCGTTATTTAGGGGTGATTTTCAATTTCTAACCACTTCAAACTCACTTGAGGCAATTCCATCAAATTCGTTATTTATTCAAGTGTTAAACAGCATTTTTCCTACTCAAATACAACTTTTACACTTTTCTACGGTAATTTGAAAGGTTGTGCTGCGCCGCAGCAGCTGATGATATTCGTTTCTTTTTGTTTTTTTTTTGTTACAATAACTTTTTTTTTTCTCTCTTTGGTGGTCACACTCCCGTCCGTCGCATGAAAAATGAGACACCTTCTAGCCTTTAACCGGCAACTTAGAAAGTTTTCCACTTTTTAAATTTTTTCCATGCTGATTTTTCTTTCACTTTTGTTTTAGCGCCATCAAAGATTTTCATACACAATCAATCCTTGTAATTGCAACTCGCCGCCCCAACCATAACGGCGGCGGGCGTGTTTGTTAAAAAAAAAATGAAAATTCCCATGAAAACGTATATTGAAGTGATAAATATACCAAGGAAAAGAATAAGAACATTCAAATGGCACTAAAGTTGCGTTAAAAATCAGCTCAAGCTAAAGCAACAAAAAACATTAAAATCAGCAAGGAAATGCAACTGAAAGCAAACGAGAAAGTTTAATATTACTAATCACAGCAAAGCAATTAGGTGGAAAATGAATTTTTCTTTTTGTTTTTCAGCGAGTAGTTTTCTTCAAAAATTTCGCTGTGCGGCATTCGCTTCGCAAAGAAAAAGGTGGTCTGAGGTGGCGCAAGTGCTATCTTTCACGGTTCTCCTCTTACTCGCGCTTTCTTTTCTTTCATATGTTCATCTCTTTTATTTCTTCACTCTGCATATTTGCTTTATCTTCGTTATACTGACTGCTTTTTACAAATTAGTTTCAATTTGTGCAATTTAGTTTTCTGCAACAATTCTTTTTTTTTGGTATTTTAGAAAAATTTTCAATTTCAACGAAGTTATTAATCAACGCTGTGAGCAAGCAAATATAGCATAAAATTGTTTATTTTGTTTTTGTAAGGCAAGCTCTCGGATGGCATGTAGTTGTGTATTGGCCGATTATGGCGAGGGTTAATTTATATACATAATATGTAGTACACTCGGCTTTAGCTATACTTGCAATTTTAGATGTTCTAAAGTTATAAAAAAAATAAAACTTTCTACAAATTAAAGTTACCATTTTCACCCAACCGTGCACCTGGCGTATTAAGTCACACGAAAACCTTAATCTCGTTTATCTCAAAGCCACATTTTTATGGTTTCTTGGCAACTTTTCTCAAAAACTGTACCATATAAATCAGTAATTAAAAATCTAAATTACTCGTATAATCCTCAGGAACAAGATGAACTAGAATTATTTGAATCCATGGGAATTTAATATTATTAAACAACAAAAAATTCCGAAAAAAATAGCCTAAACAAATGACTTTTTATGATAATTCGTCACTATTATTGAGTAAATCATCGAATTGGTGTGATTGTAGGTCATCTTTTAGCAGTTGCGATCCCGATTTCAAATATGTTTCATTTGTGCATTTCAGATACGTGAAACTCATACAATCTTGCCAAAAAGCAGGAGGTGTCGTTTGTACAAGGTCCACTTTGATCCCATCATGGAGGCTTATTTTTTCATATTTGTTGATGAATAAACAATTTTTGTAACCAACTAAGATTACGTACTTTAAGTTTTGATATACAAAATTTTTTTTTAAAAACTAACGGTTTGAGCCACAAAAATCGGGATACCCCCTTAATGGTAACAACATTGAACGAGATGACTCTTCATCTTTCAATGTATATTCTCGGAGAGGTCCTAAAGCATTCTGATATAGACGCATCAGTTGTATGGGACCCCGCGGAATTTGTTGCAAATTGAATGCTCTGCCTTCCATTCGGCAGGCGCACATTCGGTAGACTACATATATTCAACATAAGAGCAGCATAAGCATTCATTGCAGAAATTCTTAAGGGTTTAATGGCTCACTTCGTTTTAGTCAAGTAACTGGAGCTTACCTCTGTCGTCCATGAGGGGGAAATGTGACCTTCTCTGAATTTTCTTCTTCTTCACGCAAAAGTTATGTTGCAATTGTGTTAATTTTAAATATTATCGGAATTTGCTAATTTGGGTATTTACTAAAAGCTGTTACCTAATTTATACTCACTTTGGTTTGCCATTTCATAATAAACAGACTTACTCCGGAACAATGTTTGCAACGTTCGGTGAATAGGCCCAAAACGATATGGCCACCGATCCCGATTTTCACAAGAAAATTTTGTTCAAGCTCACTTTTGGTTAAATAGGTACGTTAATAAACAAAATCGTTGCATTTGAAGACATTGTTGAGACGCCGTTACATCCCCAAAAAGTCACTGTTTGGTGTGCTTTATGGACAGAGGGAATCATTGGTCCATATTTCTTTAAAAATGAAGCCGACCATAATGTTACCGTCAAATGGAAACGCTATAGAGCCATGATTAATGACTTTTTCGTGCCTGAATTAGAGGATATTGATGTGGACGACCTTTGAATCCAACAAAACGGCGCTTCATGCCATATAACCAACGAAACAATTAATTTATTGAAGGAAACTTTTGGTAAGCGCATTATCTCGCGTCGTGAGCCACGTGACCTCCAAGATCGTGCGATTTAACACCGCTGGACTATTTTTTTTGGGATTATGTGAAGTCGCTTGTCTACGTATATAAGCCCGAGATGATTGACGCCTTGAAATTGTTGCAAAAAGTGGTCGAAAATTTGGCTTCCCGGCGGGAATTTATTAGAGCCAGCCCGCGGGGGTCACTTGCCCGAAATCATTGTTAAAACATAATGGCAAATAGTTATCTTTATAATAAAGCAAAGTTCCTAACTATAGAATTTAATTATATGCGGTTTATTTGTTCTTAAAAACCACATACATGGAGTTGTAAATGATTGAAGGCGTCTGAATTTCAGTTTCATCCTCACAACAAATTAAATGGAGTTAGTGCAGCTTTTAAATTAAAAAAAAACGAAAAAGTTAGTGACAAGCCAATTTAATTTCTAAACAAATATTGACATGAAAAATTGATACATTCATGTTGTAATTCTAATTTACATGCATTTATTTATTTTTATTTTCAGTGCATCAAATGCGTAAGTGTAAATAGCTAAATACGGACACACTTTATACCATATATGTAAGTATGTATGTGTGTGTTTAAGTTTGAAAATTAAATGTGGGAGAATTGACTTTGTCAGTGAGTTGCTGTAATGCTTTAATAAAACGAAGCGATCATTATATTCGAACTGGTTCTCGTATTAGAGTTTAATGCCCATAACGAATTCCAAGATTGAATATATTTTAAAATAATAAAAAAATATTTTTTTTTAATAATAAAAAAATTATTTACAATACTTTAGAAACACCAGTCAGTTTTAGGTAACTTAAAATTTCCAAATCATACGCAACTGATCGATCCTGAATTGGTTCATATCAGACTAGTTGGGAGTGCTCACGCATCAGACGTTTTTATTGTGTTGCTATTAATTAGTAAGTATGTTTTGTGTAAAAACACTATAACACTCGATTTACATGCATACGAGTATATGAAAAGTACGATTGTGCGACATTTGTCACGCTGACACATTTCCATATGTCGCCACAACTATTTCACTTTGCTTGTGTAGTTTTTGTTGCCTCCTCCACTATTTTATTCGTTTTTCTACATTTTTTTTTAAAGAAAATTTTAATGATGCGCAAAAAGTTAATTTTTCATGGTGCCATCTTGACAGTCTTCAGTAGTTTCCCTACCATCCGTGTATTTAGTTTGATCCTCATTCCAAGATGCTCTCAGATTCAGATGGTCGCTGCGCAGCTGCGTAAAATTAGCGTTGAAAGATCATTAGCGTAAATTTGTTACAATTTTTATTCTTGTTTAGTTAAGTGCGTATTGACAAATGTGTACATAAATATCTGCTATGTATGTATTTTTATAGAGCTTCTAGTTTCTTGTACTTAACCGGTATTCTAGTAAAAATATTTCTAACTCGCCAAGTTACTGCAATAAGTAAGATTACATTATTTTCTTTTAGACTGGTACTACGCTGCAAAAATTCAAATCTGATAGACCAAGACTCTCAAGTGCGATACAAAACATGAAGAGGGATAATCAGTCTGTTCCTGACAATCATTGATTTACTTGCAGACCAGGAAGCCTACTTTTTCGATTAAATAATACTGTAGTAATGAAAAACAAAAGTTATAGGAGGAACTGTTTTTTAATTTTTGTTCTATTATTTATGTCATATATCCGAGGTATAGACCTAGAAAAATGTTAGCTGTTATTGTGTTAAGCGGAATATTTTTGACACACAATACATTTAATTTTTAGTTTAAATTATTTAATTTTTCATGTCCCCTCCGAATGCCGAATAAATTTTTTGTACCCCTTTACCCCTGTAATTTCAATTTACTTTGGTTTGGTTACCTTCAGTTAGATTCCTGTAGGAATAATTTAGGAAATACCACTACTACAACAATTTGGAAAATCGTGAGTGGAATTGTCCTATAAATATCATATTTTATAAGTTAAGGGATTCAACAAGACTATGCATCACACATTTACAGAGGTTCGTGGAACTAAAGACACAACAAAAATTGCATTATAACTCAAATAAATCTAAAGTTTTGTTGACCATTTTCTAAACAAAAAATACGTAATAAAACAAAACTTGAAATGCAGTTTATCTCCACCGGAATAATATTTCATATACGTATATCTCTATTGCCAAAAATTTCAGATTAAAATTTTTCTACAGTGTGATAGTAATTATCAATTTTTAATTGTAGGCATTTTTAATTAATATTTTGGTTATTAACTGGCAGACTATGTTACCCCAGAAAATCTTCTTGGGCTGTAAGTTAGAAGGATCTACTTTTTCAAGCAATATATCTACTTTCTAGGGGCCATAGCTATATGAATATAAACTCATATGCAATCGAAAGATGAGTACGCCGGTTGCCTTGCATTAGCAAAGTCACTGATTATACGATAGATGGCCGTAATCAGTTGGGTTCCGACAACTGCTGAACTAAGGAACCTATGATTGCCACCGCTATATCGATTTCGAAAGCTTATTTACAACCGTATATCGGAAAGTGTATTGCGCTTTTCCCAGGCGCTTTGGCAAACTATGTGTGCTGTTGTAACTGCCTAACACTTTTGTTATAACTTTTTAGAGAATGTTGATTAAATGCCGTTCCTTAGTCAGATAAAAAAATGTTTAAAACCAAAAAAATAGATTTTAGTACAAAATAAATTGTGATAGATTTTTGTCATGTTTGAAGGAAATTAATATTTAAAACAATCTCACTAGCCTTACATCATAAAAATAAATGCATACTACGAATAATACCGAGTTTTCTAAGTAATTTTTATTTATAAGATACTTGTAAAAAATCACTTTAAATTTAAAAGGCTGATAAAAATGATTCGAGGGACTCGAAAAAATAAAGCAATCTTCATATTTAGGAGGGTTAAATATTTGGTTACGAACCTCTTTACTCGTGTAGCGATCGAATCGAATTCAGTATTTAAAAGAACAGATGGATGTAGAAAAAAGTATTATTTTTGTTTTATTAATTTCCACCTAAACTGTCTCTTATAAAAATTTAATTAAAGTTTAAGTAGAATTTCCTGTTTTATTGCACGTGTGTAGAGATGATGTCTATTCGCTGTCAGTGTCCATTTGAGAAGAAGGAACAACCAAGGAATAGCAAAAAACGAAAGCAAAAATTAACGTACGATATTTGTGCTGCCGGATTACTCCGAACTATAATATTATAAAATGGGTTTCGATGAACTTGGTGTGCTGCCACAAATATATCAGAATCATTTTTCACACCACTTGCAATTTATTTTGTTTTTTTAATATGAAATAAGATAACATTAGACTGGGTGTAAAAATTTGCAAAGGTATGAATTTTTACGAAAAACATAAATAATATTTAAATGCCAAAAAAGGCAAATTTGAAGTGGCGACAAACTGCCATTGATTTTGTATAAGGAATTGTGGGGGATCTCCAGTATACAAATTTTTTTTTTGGGAACGCTAACAAAAAATTTTGACATACCCCTAAAATTTAAACAAAATTTATTTTTTTTTACCTACAACGAATTCTGCATATGACATCGTAGAAAAAGTCCATTTTATACGCATTTTAGATTGTCTACTTTCATTGAGTGTGGCTTGCTTAAGATTTATTATTCCCATTCCTAACCGTTGAATTTATTGCCGATCTAGCTATTCAAAACCCTTAATTTTTTCGGGAAAAAAAAACAAAGAAAACACCATTTTGCTCCATTTTCTTTTCACACGACGGCTAATTAAGTATCCGCATTAATACATATTGAAACATATTTAAACACACTGAATAATATCATTTATGTCGCCACAAATGTCTACCCCTTCCTTCACCCCGTTCAACAATCGGCATTATTTTAACTCGCACAGCGCATTTTCCCACATTATCGTTGGATTTGAATTTTTAATTTATAAACTTGAAACGGCAAAGACCAACAATAAAATTACTCAAACAAATGAGGCAGTGTTGCAAGCAACATAAATGCATTCACCACACAAAACTACACACTTAAGGAAGAAAATGTAGAGAAAAATGCAGAGTGGCGTTGCGATGGGAGACGAGAAAGCACAAACAACAACAATTGGGGTATATATTTTGGAATTTTATTTGTTTGTTGTTGCAGCACAAGTGTCACTGGAGTACTACATAATGCATCTGGCAAAATTCTAATACTCCCAAGTCGCAACAACAACAACAACATTAACTTTTAAAACTAAACAACCGAATGAATGCAGTGAGCAGCACATAAAATTTGTTGGCAGACAATGATGACGTTGTCGTCGCCCATATCACCGACTCTCCCACCGCCATCGCTGTCGCCGCTTAGAGTGCAAATGATGCAACCGTTGCAATGATACTGCGAACATGCGACATTTTCATGTAGTCGAAGTGAATGCCACATTTTGTGTCAAAGCAATGGCAGCAGCAACAACAAGCGCCGATGAGTAGAATTGAAGAGGGGAAAATAAGAAAAATGAGAAATGCTTTTAATTGCGTCAAAAAGTGTTAAAGAGTTTATGTGCAACATTTACCACACAAACTAACACACACACACGCACAGAAGCAAGCAACAGTGCTGCTGCGCCTGAAACACCCGCACACACAGACGCAGAACACTGTTGCAATTGTGCAGATGCACTTCCTATAAATGCGTTTGTGGCAAGTATGCCGCCGAGTGGCAGGCGTGTGAGCGAGGGGAACTGCCCCTCGCCACAGCCGCTTGAGCGGTGATATATACATGCATGCAAGTGATATATAAATGTATGTGTATGTGTGCGCACAATTAAAAGTGCTATAAAATACTTTTCCAACGAAAGCCATAAATTCAAAACGATCGGCCAATCGACGACGACGGTGGCAGCGCTTGTGACAGCGGTGCCATGGGGTGGCAGGGCGGTGGCGACATTTTTGTGGCAACATGTGGAAAAATACACTTGCGCACAGCACCGCCGCCACCGTGTGAAAAACAGAACACGAAAAACTCGCAGAGCAGCAGCAACAGCAACAACAATAACAACAACAACAATATCAATCAATGTGTGACAAACAGAGTTTACGAAATTCATTGCAGTCATTCGGTTCGGTTGCATGCTGCTTTGTTGCAAGTCCAAAAAGCAGTCACTCCGGCAGCTGCTTGTGTGTTTTTTTTTTTGTTATAGCTCGTATTGTTGTTGCCGTTTAAGCGCACAGTTGTTGGAGTTAATCACACCAGATGTTAATGATTTTTATGATCATGTTTATATGCCACGGAGGTGACATCATCATCTGTAACAGCGGTAAAAGCAGCAATAACAACAACAATGGTACGTCTTTGCTGCAGCTTTTTTTATGCAGCAAACTGTTCACGATTTCCGATGGTTGCTGCCGCTTCTTGTTGTGGCGGCGGTGTTGTTAGTGGCTTGTTGAAGTCACCGCCATCAGCGTTGCCACTGCAGCTAGCGTTGCTCCCCTTTTCCAAAATCGAGGGGTGAACTTTAAAGCCGAGAGTTATTATTGCCAAGTTGATGAATGATTTGTTGCTGTCACGAAGTTGACTTATTTTCGAAATTAAGTGATTTAACTGGTGCGAGAAGTGCAGAATGTGGAGGAGTACTAAACGTATGTAAATACCTACATATGCACGACTATGTATGCTTGTATGTATAGCAAAGTGCGTAGATCTGTATGTGTGTGTCATCTACGTTTCGGCGCTCGGGTTAAATCTTGGCGCCCTTTCGCTACGGTTCATGGGAATTTTGTCACTATAAGAATGTGTGTTTTATTACGCCATAACTAGTTATTTAGTATTTGACTGCAGATGTCTTATAAATTTTGGCACTTACATACATACATTTGTACATATGTATGTATGTATGTACATACTCAAGTCCCGCACAAATTATTAAAAAAAAAACAATATGTTAGTAATCGCCGATGCCGATAAGATGAGTACGCGCTACGTAGCAGTTAAGGTGCTTGACTCGGTTCTTTCAAACCGACCTTCCCCGGTTTTTTTTTTTTGCAATCTTGATTTTTCGAATATCGAATAAACCGTATTTTTAATCTACAAAACCGTTTTTTTTTGTAGTTATGAAGATATGTATAGCCTTTGAAAGCAATATGGCAACACATCGACTAATTTTATATCAGATAAATTTTGGTGTAGCCAAAAATTAGTTCTCAAACTCTAAATTGTTTTTATCGTTTCAAAATTTTTCGTAATTTTTCGTTTATTAATTTTTTATTTTAAATTATAGTTCATTTAACAAAAACCATATGCTTTTAAATTATATACTATGTGCAAAAATTAGAAATCTTCATCAAAAAAAATGAACAAACAAATTCCAAATGAACGACATTGCGAATATTGTAAAAATATCACTTCCGTTTACTGAAAATGGAAATTTAAAAAAATGCATATAAATTAAACATTCACATATAAAAAATTGCTTATCAATGCAAATCAAATCGTTTTTGTTTGTTTGATTTCCAAGAAGCTACAAAATAAAATTTTAATAATTCATCAGCACACTTTATTTTGTATGAGTAAACTTCGTCAAAAAAGGTTAAAAGCCCCCCACAGTGAAGCAACCCTCTTCAAATTAAATTTTTGGCGCAACTACAGATATGTATGTCAAACACGCTTTTATGTGTTTGTCACATCTATTCACAGATACTAATACATGTAAAACCTGTACACGCGCACAACGTACATTTACACTAAATTATATATATGGCTAAGACTTATTCGAAATTCAAGTTATTTGTATAAAGAACGTAGCTAATGTATTTTAGAAGATTTTATATATTAAGCCAAATGTCATGGGAGGACGGGAAAACCTTGACAAATTCTATATACAACGCCTTTTTGATAACAACTCCTTCTAGCTCGCTCAATTTGCTCAATATGTAATTAAGCAGTTTGCTATAACTTCAAGTTTTCAAATTTGAGACATAAGTAGGAGTCGCTTTTGCGTTTTTGTTTCTTAACTCGGACATTAAACGAAATTTAATTTTCCAAAGATTTCATTCATAAATATAATAGCAATGTAGGCACATTGATGTAGCTTTTTCTAACTTGGAACAAGAACCGGTTTACTCGGTTTTTTCTTGATTTAAAAATTAAGAACTGTTTTTTTTTAAATTGCGATTTTTCGAATAATTCAGAAAGTGATTTTACAAAAATAGTCGAATAATCGAACACTCTAGTAGCGGTCCATTCGGCATGGAGGCATCGCGGCGGTTTTCCTGTAAATCGCTCCTCTTTTACTACGATTAATTTGCGCACGGGTAATATTAGAGAGTAGTCATACGTTGCCATGATGCCGATGCGCTTCGCATTAGAAGTACTATTTATCAACTTAGTCGTACGATGCCTACCGTGCTCTTGCAAGAGACAAGAACGTTTCAAAACTACAGCTGTCGAATTTTTACCAATTCATTTTCCATTTATTTAATTTTAAATATTTTTGATTTAAGTTCAAAAATTTATAGCAATTCAATAAATATGTGTCAAAAATTATGAACTTAAAAAAGTTTTAATGTTTTTGTGTAGACCGTTTTCGGAACCATTCAATTCTAGTAATCGGTTGATTATTGACATATTTTTTTTAAGGTCGCTCTTCTGCAGTGGTTTTTATATAAAAAATCTCGAGCATACATTTGGTGGACGAATAAGAGGAAGAGCGTCAGGAAAGACAATTCTAAAATTTTTTTAAGTGTTTATTTTATGCTATTTTACAAGAAATTTTGTTTTCCTACAATTACTGCCATCTCAAAATTATTAGGTCTGTACTCATACGTAAGATTTATCCAATAAATTAATTTCTTAGAATTTGACGACATTCGCTCTCAGAGCAAAAAATTTCCCAAAAAGTACTAGAACGCAAAACCAGTAAAAACTTGCAAATTTGACGAACATCCAAATGCAAAATGAAAACTTAACCAAACTTACTTGATTCTTGCATGTTTGATACCCATATTTCATAATTTTCGCCTTTATAACTCAATGTCAATTCGCTCTTTCCATTTCCCCTACTTGCAAGTTTCTTGCAAGTTTTTGCGTACAACAACGCCAAAACGTGATAGTTTGTAACAATTCAACTTTTTTTTTTTAATAGAAAATCTGAAAAGGTCTTTCAAAAAAATTTGTTTTCACAAGATTAACAATAAAACTATATACAGTACGAGACTTTATTTCTGGAGTCAAATATGTATAAACCAAATTGTTGGCTTCATTTTTGGGTAAGTTTATGAAAAATAAGTGAAAGCAGCAAGTTTTGTCTTCATCGAGTTAACAAACCAAAAGTACTGGAGCAGAAAATAAAATTTTTTTGCCCGAAAAAATAAATTCAAATAATTATATATACATACTTGCGAACTTAAGCAAACCAGAAAAAACACTATTGCAAGTTTTCAAATTATTTTAATATATATTTATCTTCAGTTGATTTCTACTTGAAAGCTGCATTAATCACAAATAACTCTCTCAAAGTAAGGATCTCTCACTTGCCAACTTAAAAACAACAAAGCAAACGCGAATTGGGTAATTTCAATTTAAACAATATAAATTTTGGTAAAGTCGTATATGCGCTAACTAAAATTTGAAGACCTACCTTTACACCCATAGGAACCACAATATAAAAGTGCGTGTAAAATTCGGCGATATATGAGACCAAGCCTAAGAACAAGCCTAAAGTGGCGTACAGACAGTGACTTAATTGAGGCAATTAGCAAATTGTACCCGTTTATATTAAGTGGACAAAATTTACTAATTGACTCAATTAAGCTCTGTCTAAAAGCCGCATTAGTGAATTCAGGCTGAACAGTACAATAATACCTAATTATAATAAAAATAATAATTATAATAATAATAATGTAATAATATAATAATCGAGAAAGAAACAATAATCAATATTGCTATTAAGAGTTTTTTGTAAGCACCAAGCAAAAGCATGTATGAGTAATAACATAAGCATATCTTATGAGGTGCGTCCAAAAGTATCGATATAAATATTTTACAATTGAAATAGACGATGGGCAGTGAGCTGCGTGTACCATGAAGAGATATACTCGTATACATGAACGCACTAGACACGATCCCGTAGTCAATGAAAACAAAGTATATAGCTGATCTCTAAATCAGAAAGATGCCTTCATAGTTCACGTTATGGTCAAGGCACAGCAGACATGCACTTATGCGAGACGATGTATGTACCTCAAGGATATACCCGTTTGTTTAAGCTTTTTAATCGAGAATTGTTGCCATGGTGTCAGAAATCTAACCTTATATCGTTATCGGTCTTTGAAATTTTAAAATAATTGAGAAATGTTCCTCTTGAGCCCGGCGCTGCCCTTAACTATAGCAATATGTATGAAGAAAAGTCTTTTCTAGAAGATAGTTTATGGGTTTATGTACTTCAAACGACAACGCATATTTTTATTAGAAACTTAGAAAATTCAAATTTAGTAAAATCTGTGGCTAAAAGAAGTGAGTCAGTTAGTAAGAGAAGACCTCAACACTTCTCCTATGTTTAAAAACATTCAAAAGTGATCAACTTTAAAATTGGAAATATTAAATAGCGTTCGGTCTTGGTTTTACTTCTAAGCGGCGTCGTCTTGTCCAAAATATCAGACTATTTCAAAATTTCCCTATTTGGTTAAAGAAAAATTTTGCGAAAAAAGATTTTAATTGTGACAAAAGGACCAGAGCTTGAATAAGCTTCATATCATTTGATGTCCTTGCTGTAATGGTAATGGCGAAACTTTTGAACGGTTGCCCACTTAATTAGCCAAAATATTTGCAATAACTCAAAATGCAAGACAATCGAAAACAATTTACAAAGATTTACGATCAATTCAACAAACTAATTTGGACGCGAATGCAAATGCTTGGCGTGTGTAGGCAAAAGAGACATGCAGAATATTGCACACAAACATAGCTAAACTAATGCAAAAGATGTACAAAAGTCGCTGAAAAAAGGCTTTATGTCGTATAAACAAATTGTTGAAGCGAAATGCTTCAATCTAACCCCAGTCAGACATAATAATACTGCCGTCATTTCCGGCCCCCTGCCTTAACTGCAACTCGAAAGCTACTTAACTTAAAGCAATTGAAAAATAAAACGGTTGGGCGTAGGTTGAGAGCAATCTATAAGCGCCGGATATGCAATGAGGAATATTACAAACATTAAACTTATGTTCGCTTATTTATGTCAAATATATCATTTTTTCGCATACAACAAGACAGCAAACAAGCACCGCACACATGCTTATGCATACATACACAAAATCAGGATTCAAAGCAGCCAAACCGAAACTAAAGACAATTTACGCGCATCCTTGTAGACTTTGGCGCTTAGGTTTTATTCCCTTCCATTTTTAAATTGTCTACATGTATGAGTAAATATACATACGTGTGAACGAACTGAACATATGATTGTTTACGTATCGGCTTATCCGGCTTGGCTTCCAATAAAAAATCTTAAACTACTTCTTACGCAAGCGATATAACTTTTCGCAAGGATAAACAATACAAGTAATAAACAAAAGCTAATATTTCATCGAAGTCGACAGGGTTGGGCAAATGGCCATTCACACACTGACAAACACACACACACACACACGCCTACATAAGTCCTTGCTCTACTAGCAATTGGCGGACATTCGCATTATTAAGTTCATTTTCTAGTGTAATATAGAAAAAATTCATACAAAGCTCCCCCGCCATCTTTTTCGCCCTGTTGCTCCAGCATTCTTGTCACTTGCGTAGGAATGTGGCGACAACTGTGTGTCGTCTCTTCTTTCTTTCTTTCTTTTTTTTGTTTTTGTTTTTTAGGCGGAAGCTGTAACGCACTTGCTTTACTATTTCGCTTGTCGATAATTTAATAGCAAACGCACGCCAGAAAACTGTCACACGCCAATTTAAATTTATTTCTATTTTGAGAAATTGCAAATCTTATAAAATTAAAAATTAAATGCTCCAAAAGATTTAAGATTTATTTGATTTTAAATGTTGTTGTTTTTCTTTTGATGACGCGCGTGTATGTGTACGAAACAATTTGCAATAAATTATGCGTGTGGGCTTACACGTCTTAAAGATATATGCAATTTGTGTTAATACCTTCTATCCACTTTGTGTTAATACCTTCTAGGACTTGGGAAAGGTGAACATCGCTCGTGGTATGTAATTAATATATGTACCGAACTTAACATTTATACATAGCGTCACCTTATAGGAAGATTTACAATATATTTAATAAATTTCTATTTTTTTTTTAATTTAAGTGCAGAGTTTTGTTTAACAGAAACCACATAATTTCAAGTTTCAAACTTTTTGCTCAAATTTCAAAATTTAATTTAATAAGAAGTATTTAAAGTGCTAAATTTCATTTTAGTACCGCAAAATGGAAATTTCAAGTGAATGCCAATGATAAAATAGTCAAAATTCAACGGAAATGATTTGCCACCTAAACCATACACAATATTTACCTAAGAATAAATGAGCTATAAAGCTGCATACTAAGGAAAATTCTACAAATTTTTTGATAAAAATGTGCACTTTTAATAAAAGTCTCCGTCAATTTAACTGAAATAATGGGGGTAAGCATGCGCTAATTTGAATATTACGAATGTTGGGAACTCGATTATATGTAAATGAAAATTGAAAAGTAGATCATAAAATTTTATTTGAAAATCGTTTTGACAATTTTGTTTTTAAAAGATGCCATTTTTGATATTTAAAAAATTTAAAAAACTATTTTCTTCATACCTTTCCCGGGCACTGATTTGAAATATACCCCTCGTTTCTTCGAATTGGTTATTCTTTGAAAATTATTTACGATGGTCGCCCATTTTATTTCCAAAGTTTGGTAAAGAACATTAAAGAAGGAACATTTTGAATGGCATAGATAGCACGCTATCTTTTTTATTTCCTGATTTTGTAATGATTTGTTAAAGATCTTAATGAGTTTCATTGTGAATTTAGATGTACATAAATGTTGAATATCTATCGAGTTAGAATTTTAACAAAAAGAAATCATTGCGTCATTGCAAATTAACGACTATTTCTTAGCTTTTAGCGGGTGATACAAATAATGGAAAGGTTTTCTTTTCTTTTTTGTGTGAGTGCAGCTTATTACCTTCCGAACAAAATGTTGTCCTCTATTTTTTTAGAGTTGATAAAAGAAAGATAAAATAAATGATGATAAAAACTGTAATTCGTGTTACTTGAATGCCATGAAGTTTTCGTAGACATGATCGAAAGTTTATTAGAATTTAAAGACATAAGCGACTGCCTTAATCTTCAACAGGACCTTAGAAGGTTTCAGGAATGGTGCACACTAAACCACCTTTATTTAAATATTCAAAAATGCTGCGTTGTTTCATGCAAGAAAAAGCTTAACCCTATAGCCTTTGATTACCACTTGAATGATCTTAAGCTCACTCGCAAGGAAGAAATTACGGACTTGGGCGTAATTTTCGATTCAGGACTAACGTTTTCTAACCATGTAGACTATATTGTTGCGAAGACGTTTTTCATGATCGGATTCCTTCGTCGCAATACCGAAGATTTTTCGGATCCCTTGACACTAAAGGCACTCTACGTCTCTTTAATTCGAAACCGCCTAGATTATTGTTCACTGATCTGGAACCCATACTATCAGTCCCATGTAAGCAAAATCGAAAGAGTCCAAAAAGTGTTTACCAAGAATGCATTATATATACTGCGCTGGTCTAATGGGCTCCCCAATTATTTAGGCAGACGCAAATTGCTCGGTCTGCAAAGCCTTGAAGACAGACGTATCTATTTTTCATTATTATTCGTGTACAATTTAACACACTCAAACATAAATTGTAAAGAATTACTAAAATTGATACACTTTCATACCACTCACCACGATTTTAGACGGGTACGTTTATTCGAAGACAATGTCCATAAAACAAACTATGCCTTTAATGAACCAATGGTAAGATGCATTCGGCTCTGCAACAATTATACTAACCTAGATTTTAGTCTTAATTTATATAACTTTAAGCAACAATTGTTCGCTATATTTAATTGATTATTCTTTATATATTCTTTATATAGTCTGTAAGATGCATCGGTAGACTGGTGCGTGCTATAACTCGATATGCCGCTGGGTTCGAGGTTCAAATCTCAGCCAGGGAAAGTAAAATCTATATCACAGAAACGTTTTTTTCTAACAGCGGTCTTCCCTCAGCAAGCAATGGTAACCCTCCGAGGGAATTTCTGCCATGCAAAAGCTTTTCATAAAATACATCTGCCGTCATTTGTGGTAGAATATAAAGGCGCACGCCACAAATGGTAGGAGAAGATCGCTCGGCCAAACACTAAGCTACATATATAGTGTAATACAGCCCTAGTGCGATACTCCTCCTTGTACACGCAAAACATCCTTGTAATAAACTTACATATTTTGAAACATTATTGAAATAGTGTTTTTATTTAAAAACGGAAAACCAATAATTGAAGCCCTTGGCGTAAGAAAGTGTTAACTCACTTTCTTTAAAAACACGTTTTGTTGCCTTTAATGTTTGTATTTCATAAAATATATGAATTTTATTTGTGCAAGTTCCAATGCCTAAATTTAAAAGTGGTCAGCCGCGAAATCAATGGTGGGATAACACCTTCTTGCACCAACGGCTTCATTGGTATACTATTATTTGGCACAATATTTTGCTGACGCTTTTCTCAATATAATGACAAACCCTGATTTCAATGACGACTTCGAACTGAGGACTGATTTAAAAAAGGACTTTCAGCGCAGCAACGCACTCTGAGGTTTGTCTTGCCTGTCAAGAGGCAACCGCAAAAGCTAAAATAAATGTGAAAATAATAAAAAGTGAGGATCACATGACAAACGTTTATGTCAATTTTAAATATATCAAAAATATTTTGGAATAACTTTGAAAAGGCCAAGAAACAACCCTGTCGGAAATCAAAGTACTTTAAAAGCAATTTAAAAAGTACTTTTTTTCTAACCACAAGTGGTTTAAATTCATTCTATTTTCTTGTCATCAACTAACTTTTTTAACATAGCGATGTCCTAGGAGCAAGTCAATTATCCGACTCTGCATTTGATTTCAACCAGTTTTAAATATATTTGAAAGAAAGAACATTAAAATTATTTTTTTTGCAACTGTAATAAAATGTATTTATTTCCAGCTAATTTAAAACTTCTTTTTTTACAACTATTTTCAACTCGATTTGTTTTTAAACTTCTTTATTTTATACCTACTCTTTTCTAACTTTTTAAAAACGCATTTTAGTTCAGTTTTTATTAAATATATTTACATACATATGTACTTTTGTTTAAACAAAGCAGGAATTCGTTTTTAACGTAAGTTTAGACGTTTTAAATAAAATTTAATTTAGTTTCTTCTGCATACATACTTCGTAAAAACATTGTTTTTTTACACCTGAATGGCCTTGCGTGTAACTTCCTCGGGGTCACGATTTTCGATACAAAAGGCATCTATGTATCTTAAATATGATAAAAGCGGATAGAAATTAGAAAAAGCTTTTAATATTTTATTTTCCGGCAGTTTAAGGTTGATATTCATTGCAACGTCATTGGACAAAAGAGCGAAAACCATCTCTTTAGATCTTAATTTCATTAGGCACTTCATATTATTAAGCTATGGAATATATGGGAGAAAGCTTTAGGTAAATATTTAGAATTTTATAAATATATTTTCTTCTCACGTAAATTGTTTTGTTTTCTTCGTAAATATTTTCGACAAGGGCTGTTATTTCGTCATCTGTTTTTATTGGAAATTGTAAGTGACTGACACCACAGCCTTCTGCTGTCGGATGAGAGTTTTTATGAGTATAGTGTATGTACATATATGCTATACACATATGTTTTTCTTCACTACAAAAGTTTTTAAATTATTTTGTATTAAGCTCATACTCGTATAAATATACGAGTACGAACAATTAAAGACTCGCGCGCTGCATTTGTTTCAAAGCAGTTAATTTCCAACTACTTTAAAAATGGTTAATTTTTCAGACGGTCTGCTTTTTTCCGACAGGGAAGCAATGAATTAAAGTATAAAGTTCAATGATTTTCAGAAAACCACGAACGTCAATAATTTCTTACTAGCAACACTGTTTATATCACATAGCTTGTAAAGTTGATTTTAGAATGTGTATTACTGGCCATAGAATAGAAAATATGTACAAATGTGCACATACATATACATATTAAAAAAATAGCTCCTGTTAGAAGTTTTGGATACAATTATTCACTTTTTTTTCAAAAGACCTTAGTAGATTTTGGGCAAATATTGAGGCATCGCGAGGCATTGCGGAGGGCTCTCTAAAAAAATTTCAATTTATATAAAAGCTGAAAATCGCCATATATATATATATCTATTAATATGCATATGTATATACTATGTCTATGTGTATTTACTGTACGCAATTAAGCGCGACACCACAGAAGTACAAATTCAACAGCATATGCCATACAATTAATCGCGATAACTCGAAAAGTGTTCACATTAAAAATTCATAGAAACACTTAATTTTTTTATGGTCGCGGTAAATTTTACCTACAAGACGAGCGACTAAACGACAGAGCAACACATCGCACTAATTTAGCTCAATTGATATTAATTGCTGGCGAGGCTTAAAAAATCCGTCAAGCGTTGAAATCCACCACCAACATGCATGTATGTACATATGTACATTTTGTATTTATATATAACTATGTATATGTATATGTATACTATGTACAAACAAGCGTGAACATAAAGCAGAGGTCAGGGTACGCTTAGCTAAAAATCGAGCGAATGCCGGCGCATAAAGCGTTCAACATCGACTTTGCTGGCTGACAGTTGCTGTCAAGCGCTGGAACGCCATCAACAAGCATAACTGCAAAAAGCTAAAGAAGTTATTATTATTAAACACGCAAGGCAAACAATTCATATTTTTTTTTCTCTCCCAGCTATTCTGCTGGCTCATTTTAGCTGCCGATCGCTTGGTGACTTGGTGATTCCAGTATTTACTTTTCATTGTGGGCAATTTAGTGAAAACGCTCGTAAACATGATGTACAATGATGTATCTATGAATTGTTGCACGACGTACCGTCGATTGCAACTAACCACATTCGCGCCAATCAACCACAAATGCTCTTCGAGAGTATTGAGTGTATTCAGCGGACAACAACTTCGCTGTTTGCTTGCCATACGCGCAAGCGCAACAGCGGTGTTCATGCCACAATCTTGCTACCGATTGTGAGATATGGATATGCGATACCCAGCGGAGTGTATGAATTGAAAATATTTTATTTTACCCAGTTGGAAAGGAGTACACCGATGACAGTGTCATCAATGAAGTGAGAAACCTGTCATTTGACCCCTTCACTAATGTTGAAAGCCATTTCTCACTTAACATGCCCCTAGTAACATACATACATAAAGGTAAAATCCAAATTTATGTTTACTTACCTAAACTGTTATTTATGGCTCTTTGACGAATTCATCGAACGCGTCAACAATTCTCACTTTCGTACTTATTTTTTGCTTGACGTCGGTTTGCCACTTTCCTACTGGGTATCTTTAAATACGATCACAACCACGTATGTATTCGAACACAAACTTCCTTAATTGTCTGTCATGTAGACAACAATTGTATTCCGCGTCCATTTGAGGTGATCAACTTTAATTAAAGCACTGAAGTACTCATCAACCCATATCTGCAGTTCATTCAGAACTTCCCCCCAGGCTCAGCACATTTATTTAATAATCGCATTTCGTTGAATTCATCGAAGTTGCTAACTACATACTCTTACATATAAAATATGTATGTACATATGTATTTGTTTGCATGACTCACAGCATGACTGCCGTGACGGTCACAAAAGCATCGACGTCACATGCATACACACATACATACATACATATATGTACACTGATGTAGCAAGGACTGCCGGTTGTTCTTACGCGCATGCGCCACACGCTTTATTGTACTGTATTTTTATTTTGTGATATCTTCCCTGCGATCACCACAAATTCCACCACCGAAATATCCATCACTTTCATATAATTTAGATTGAAATTTTCGATTAAACTCTTGATTGCTTGAAAATTATGCGGAAAGCAATAAATTGAGCGTTGCCCCCTTGCTGGTTCGGTACTAGATTACAATGCGAGTACAATATGGTTAATTGGGAAGGTATGAGAATTGAAAATGCTTTTTGCCCGCTATTTGCCTGTGCAAATGCTTAATTGAAGAAATTTTCCTAAACTCATTTATATGTACATCCATATCTATGTACATGCATATATCTACTATTTATGACAACAGAACAGTAAAAAATTCTACGCCTCTTAACCAAAATTTCAAAAAAGGCCAAAGAAAATATCATAAACTCAATTGTCACTTCGTAATCAAACCATTCAAATAATCTTACGTTATCGGCATAATTTTTATTCAACTCGCGGCTTCTTGTTTCTCCTTAGCTCCTTTTAAAGAATGTTAGATATGTAAATGAAGGCTTCATTGCGAAACTTTCAATTCATCAATGATCTACAATATATGAATTTCAGACTGTTTTTCCGAGATGAAGAGACTTATAACTGATCCTTAAATGCTGCTAAACTTATCACATTACTTATTTTTTTTTATTTTGAGTTTCGTGAATTATAAAGAATGACGAAAAACAGGCACCACAGCCTTTACAACTAATCTACAAAAATCACAAACCAAACAATCAGTACATAAATTTCTTTATATCTGTGAGCCCCATCCGATGCTTCGGAGTATAGAAAAATAGTTTTATGGGAGCGCTGTCGCATTGTCAACATTCCAACTCAACAGACAAGTCAAATTTTGAGCTCACAATTCAACAGTCGCAACTATTTCCAACTTAGAAATTTTGAGCTTCCACACGTTCATGCATACACATTTCGTTCAGGTCTAGACACTCGGAAGTAACATACTACCAAAACTTGAAAGCTAATCAGGAACTACAATGGGTCTCATTGGATAATTAAGTAGAGATTCAAAACGGTTTAACCAAGGATTGAATATGCTTATTGCGAGTTTCATCCGAAATAAATTTCGTTTCGAAAAATTTGAACGTGGAAATTGCAACCCTGAAATTTATTTACTTGTTTAAGGGAAGATTAAAATTATCAAATAGTCAAACTAAATAGTAATTTTACAAAATGCATTCCATTGCAATGCGACTTTTATGAGAGGAAGAAGAGAATTTACCTCGACGTGCAGGAAAAAGGCACTTATGAGATAAATCGAATCCGCTGGAATTGCCTGAGACTTTGTAAGAAATTCTGTGTAAACATTCATGCAACTATTAATGAAATTATCAATTTTACAGGTTTGTGAAATATTACAGGGTTATTAAGGAAGCATTCAAGTATTCATTTGCCGAGCTGACCACTTCCATACCAACAGTACGACAAAATTTTAAGATCCAGTAGGAAATTGACAAAATTATTGGATCTCTATTATTCCCGCAGTGGGTACGATGGCCTACGTTGGAATTCATACCGTTATTGGCAAGTACAAGCCTATTTTGTGTAAACAATTTTTTTTCTGCGCACATATTAATATTTGGACTAATTTTTCATTGCGGGCACCAACTATTCAACTCCATTCTTAGCTGTTTTCATAACTCAGCTACCTTTCTATTATATTCTTTGACAAATCTTCTTGCAATATAAGGCTTTTCCTGCATTCTTCCTAATAGTATCTCTCTTTAAACTCTGTTAATTGTTTTGTTCTTGAAATGGGCGATTATATGTACAAAATTTTAAATAAAATTACTTACATTTTGAATCTGCGTAAATTTTTCGCCTCCCAAAAAACAACGAAAAAATTCAAACAACCCGCCAACTATTTCCGCCCGAAATTAGTGTTGCCGATAAGGGGATACAATGTTCGAAAGCGGAAAATTTTTGCCCGGAATTCATACTAAGCAAACAGTGTAAAGTTAACGATTTCGTGCGAAAACGAAACTAACGATAAGGGTGATTATCTCCTTTCCAATGTAGCACATCGAAATGGCGCCGAATTTGCTAAGGGAATACCAGTGAACCACTAGAAAGTGTTACTTTCTTCCCACCTTTTCTTCTGAATCGATAATTTAATAGAATAGAAAGTGACATTCGGTAATGGTATATGACACATACGAAATATTTATCGCCAGAGAAATGATTTTGCATACGTCGCGACGTTTGATCTAATCCAATGCTTATGAATTTGTAACAAAATTATCCGCTCATTTTAAACTCTTTTCTCTCTCTGCTATCTACATATAAAGGCAGCTTGACAAGAGGGAGGGAAGCACTTCTGGTATCCAAATACACATTAAAGAACGAGTACGAAGAGCATCCACTGCTAGGATACTACCGACATCAGATTATTATTTTCAGCTGAGTGAATGATTGGCTTTATGAGACCATAACTGCACTCATAATGCTCGTCAAGTACTTGATTTGTATAGTAAGCTAGAAAAGGCTTTGTAAAATAAAGAGCCTGAACAAATGCTTCCTCTCCAGCGCTAGCGAATGAGTTAAAGTACGAGTAAGTAGAAAATGGTGGTAAATGTGCATTATGGCATCTCCAACGACCTCATCACCCCACGGCCTCCTGGTCACTTTATTGGTATTTCTAAAAACTTATTACAATTTAGTATTTTTCCAACTTAATATTTAGTTGTACAACAATGAATAAAATGATGTATTCACCATAAAATAAATTTCGTTTTTTAGGTCACGCGCAACTTAACAACCAACTCGATGATATCTCAAACTAATGGCTAAAAGAGTATGAATTTCCCTACCTTCGAGTGGCTGCAGAACTCAAAAAGGAAAAAGAGGATTAGCTAAATATGTGCATCTATGTTTTTCTTAGCTGAAACCAGAACCATACCGATATACATAGATGACATGTTTAACAGTTTTATGAATGGAATGGTGAAATGCCAGCTCTGAAAGGATTAAAATAAAGGTACGTAAATCAGACTTCAGATTCTTTAATGTATCGGAATCTTTACTTAATCTCACAAGCGTCGAGCTAGAGAGAAATTTTATTATCTATTGTCTTTTTCTTTAACAATTCTGACCCAAAAATGCACTCACTCTCACAGTCAAGATGAGTATAAGAGCTTCATATTGTGAGTATAATAGTCAAAAAAAAATTATCCATAAACGTTTGAGAATACTGTAGGTGAGACGGTCTGATCATTCCTAAGTTGTCCGATTCATTCACACTTTATTTAAGCAATAATTTATTTATCACCTGATGATATTTCAACAAACAATTAGTCGCCCTATTTATTAGATCCCATCAGTCCTCACTATACGTATACAAGGTATGAATATTGATTGTCGTAGGTCTATTGATTAGTCGTAGCAATATATAATTAATGTTAACAGACAAAATGTTTTTGTCAAGCATTTACAACTATCAAAAAGATGGCTTAATACTCCACAATTGCTTTAAAAAAGCAGTAGCCAGGTTGCAGAATAAAGCTTCACATAAATACCTAGTAGAAAGGTTCATTCAGTTGCAAAGCCTTTCAAACTTTTTCTTGGTTATCTTCAAAATGAAAAACATACATACATACATATAACTTAATCAATACTGAATATTCAACAGAAATTCTCCTTCAACGCATCAATTTTCCTATTTTCCCAAATTATTCATGTCCTACACCATTAATCCTGTCAGCGAGATGCTTCTGCTCGAGTACTTAACACCAATGCACTAACAAATTTAGGCAAAAAAATTAAAGAAACATAAAATAAAGCAACATTCGCACGCCCATAACGGAAGATTAGTGGAACGTTTGCTGCCCTCCAACTTTTTTGTGTGTTGTGCAATAAATTAATTCATGTGCTAAATCAAGCATAGTATTACAATAGCAACAAAAACAATAACCAATGCAACAACACTAAATATCTACACATATCTACGCTCATATGTCCAACAATAACACCAAAAGTGGCAAAAATAACATGAATAAATAAAACAAAAAACGAGCACTTACAACGACAACAATGAAGCATCTTAGTTAAGGCAAAAGACAAAAGTTGATGAAGACGAAAACAATAACAACAACTGCATGAAGCAAGTAAACTAAACTGAATGTGAGTAATCCGCCACTAAAGTTCGAGCATTAAATCAATTCGCAACATTTTCGTGCAACACAAATTCTGTCAAATGGAGGGGTGGGAGATGGTGGATGTGGCTAACATGGGGGCAACAACATAACTCAATTGACTGGCGCATGTAGTTGAAGTGTGAGTTGATAGTTGTGTGTGTAAAAAGGCGTCTGGAGAGGAAGGAAGAGTCGGTGCGTGCCGTATGCAGGAAGTGCGTCGCAGGAAAAAACTTTTAAATACGAAAATAATCCAAAAAAAAAAAACATATCGGAGCAAGAGTGCGGGCGAATATTTTGTGTAGGTAAGCATAACAGTGTTTTAAATTTCACAAAATGCGCAAAAGTATAAACAAGTATCTGCTGATCACCTGACGACCATTTAAAGGCTTTATTTTGAAGTTATAGACTTTACTTTAAGATTAATGAATGCCAAATGGTCTAAAAGTGCGAATTTTTTGTAAATTAGAGACTAAATATTGCTTACTGAATGGCGGCGTTAGTTTTACTACAAACATTAAATCGGCGAAATCATTAATCTGACAATTTTTGATGGCAATCAGAAAAGGCGACACGAAGTAACACAGGCTTGACTCAAGTCTGCTAAATGCTTCTTGAAATCTCTTCCATTCGTTGAATTCAAATTTTTGTGTAAAAAGTATTTCCATGTCTGAAACGCGGCGGCGAATAGGTTGAAGATTTTCTTATAAATAATGTACAAATTCAACAAAGACAGAAACTCGTGTATTTTAAAACTTGAATTCAGAATCTGTATACTGCCATTCCTAAACTACTTCCAAATATTCAGCGAGACCATTGCACAGCTTTTAGGTCAAAAAAATACAATTTTGACGGCGAAATCAACGATCCGATCATAATTTATGTTTATTCATAATTGAATTAAAGCCAACTTCGTCAATTCTACAGATTATGGCTTATACTACACAAAGTAAAATCATTTCAAATAAGATTATAGTTTACTGGGTTTAGTACTTCTTTACATGATTATATTATAAGAAAATCGTAGACATTATTATATTTCCCTAAAAACATGTATTTTATTATAATCTACATAAAATTATAATTTTTCGCGTCAATACATTGTCAGAATACGGAGCGATTTTTATTTATTATCATAAATTTTTTTTGATTTTAGGAAGTACTAAGCTAAGCTACGAGAACAACGGTATTTGATGGGCTTCACTTTAAATTTCCAAACGTCTGTGGTTCATAAAATGTCCTACTTATACAAAATTTGGTTCTCTGTGAATATCAAACTATATATATTTATATGTACATACATACATATATTTGCACATACTCGGTTGTCTACTTAGGTATAGTTGGACAAACAAATGCGAGCACAAGCTTAGAATTCTTCATTAATTCTGATCGATGACCATAAATCCTTTTATATTCATACCTACGAACATACCTAATGTACAAGTAGAAATATGTGTGGATAGCGAGTTGCTAACGTTATCCCCTTCTCTTTCCGCCTTCTATTGTGCTTTTTGTTTTTGACAAGCGAGCATAAAGCGCGTTTCGTTGCGATGTAGCATGCTTTTGGGGGGCACTGAAGCTGCACAGTTGATTGAGCACAAGTTGCAACTACGCTGTCATCACTTTGCGCACACACTCGCGTACTCACACATACGATTATATTTGTATGTAGATACAAACGAATGAGTATACTGATTGTTTAAGCTACTATTTGTTGCTTCCAATTGCTTGTCTTTATTTATAAACAGTAAATAGCAAAGGGCGCCA
Source organism: Philophylla caesio (assembly GCA_963971545.1). Lineage (NCBI taxonomy): Eukaryota > Metazoa > Arthropoda > Insecta > Diptera > Tephritidae > Philophylla > Philophylla caesio. The sequence goes on along the minus strand of OZ020604.1, from coordinate 194,452,590 downwards.
GAGAGCGGACAAATAACTTGTAATTGGTATTTTTCGACCTGCACGCTCTCCCCCGCTCCGCAGCTGCTTTCTTCAAACGCATATCTTTGCAAATGTTGCCACAAAAAAGCTGCCGAAGAAGTTGTTGCGCATTGAAGCGAGTGAACTTATTGCTGTTGGTAATTCATTTAGTGATGCCAAGCGATACAGTAGCCGCTGCAGCTCCTGTCGCTGTTACCCTTACAATTGCTGCAAAACAAGTTTGCCTCTTCAATAAACTCCCTGCCACTTCCTAACTAACTATTTATCCACTGGCTGCTTGCCTTGGCTACTTTCATTCATTATCCTGGTTATCGTTTTTACTTCCAACTTACTTACTATTTTCGTAAGCACATATCAACTTCAATGTTTGCAAGTGATAAATTAATCGCTACATCAGTTTTTAATTCGGTGTTTCTGGCGATTTATCTTCATGTTGGCTTTGTCATACAACAAAATGATGTATGGCGAAAATTTTGACAAATGCGCGAAATGAGTCATGAGCTCGTGCAAACTAACTCACACAAACACACACGAGTGTGTATATTAACAATTCACTTGCCTTTCATTTGCACTCATGTGTGCAGCTCCAAAGGATTTTCGTGTGTGTTACGCCTCTGTGTGTGCATTGGTAATCTTACAGCGTGTTCTAGTTGTTTCATTCTTTTTTCGACTTCACAAATTCGCACATTCAAATTTGGTTGCATAGATGCACACTTTTCTTCTGATTTTGTGAATTGTTTGAATTTGAGTATTTAAGTACTTGTTTTTTTGTATTTGACAACGAACAAGTGAAATGTGTACTGTGGCACAATTCATCAACGGTGTACCTTGGACTTATGTAATTACATTAGTTTGTTGAGTGCATTTACACATTTTTTGATAAATAAAAGCATGCAAATAAATATTCCTATTTACAAACAAAAATTATATTTAATTTGCAGTATTTAACGATATAGAATTAAATTAATTAATTTAGAATGCCTACATGGCCAGAAAAATTTACTCGATACACAGAGCACAAGTTAGATAAGGAATAGTGTTGGAGAATATCAGTGAATAAAGTAGTGATATAACAATTATAACTATTTATTGTATCGATACTTACACCCCTCAGTGCTAGTATACAGTGTTAAAACAATTTGGTACTTTTTCGTGCTTTTGCGTTACTTTGTGGTATCTACATGTTTCCGGTACGTTGATGATACTTTTTAGTTAATTTCCCGGTACTTTTTTGGCACATTCTTGGTATTTTTCCAGCACTAATTTAATAATTTCTTCGGTACATTTTCCATACCTTTTCGAAATTTTTTCTATACTTATTAGTTACATTTTGGTACTTTCCCTACAATTTTCATGGGTTTTTTTTTGCAAATATTTTAGGTACAGTTTTAGTAATCAATGATTAAAGTAGTGATGTAATAATTACGAGTATAGCTATTAGATGTATCGATACTTACACCACTCTTAATTTTATTTTTGCTAATTTCCTGGTACTTTTTTGGCACATTCTAGGTATTTTTCTGAAAGTTTTTCGGTACATTTGCGGTACTTTGTCGGTACTCTCCCAACAGTGATTTAATAATTTCTTTGGTACATTTTTTATACCTTTTCGAATTTTTTTTCGGTACATATCTATTAGATATATACATTTCGGTACTTTCCCTACAATTTTCAGGTATTTTCTTGAGGTATATTTTCGGTACATATTCGATACATTTCGGTACATTCGATACATATTCGGTACATTCGATATACATTCGATACATTTTCGGTTCATTTTCGATAAATTTTTAGTACTTTTCCAATAATTTTTTGGTATCTTTTGTTAATATTTTTTGGTAGATTTTCGGTACAGATATATTTATTTTGTTCTGGATGTATACTTATGTACAGTTCTGACTCTCACCACTCCAAAAATTCTCGACTCTCAGGATATGTACTATATGTATTTTGGTAGCAAATAGCCAAAATGACGCATTTGTATGCAGAAGACTACGGAAGAGTGATTAACTTCTGATTACCATTTATATGAATATGTTGATTTCCGGATGATATGAAAAAATGTGAACTGGCTAGTGAGCTAAATCAAGAACCTGGAACGGGAGCTTAACTCTCGCTCTTGTTCTCTAATGACATTTTTTTCTGTCTTAAATAAAAATTACAATGAATTAAATGGTCTTAAATTTAGCTTAGAAGAATCGCTGAGTTCACAAACATGACAATTGAGTAGTAAGCCCTCTTACGGCGAACCACTTATTTTATTGGTATGAATCTAAAGATATACAATTTTTTAATGACGCAATGAAAAAATTACTGTGAACAAATTTAATACTATAGAAAGGATAAAGTTTTTTCTTCCGAAAGTAAATACTTTGAAAAATTTGGAAATCAATTAAATTTTTATGGATATAATACATTTAAGTACTTCCTGATTAAACGGATTTTAATTGAATGCTTGAACAAAATGAAGAAAGTAATCTGCTCTTGCGTCTCAATTGAATTTTCTACGGACATGTGTCCTTAATCGCCTAAGCAATATGAATCTATTTGCAAATCGCAGCCAATTGCATTCAGCCAAACAATACCTTAGCAATGTATGTATGTAAGTACATAAGTATGTGCATATATTCACTTACGTACCGTTAAGCCTATAAATATTTTGTATTCATTCAATGAAGCGCGCAAAATTTTTCTTTTCCAGCACACACATAAAGACAAACTGCCATAACTGTTGCTACTTATTACACTACATTAGTGAAATTAAATTGATGGGAAGCTCTAAACTCATGAATACGCACACACACATGCATATATGTAGAAATGTTTGTATGTAGCAAACCCTACTATATTCTTGCAGTGCTCATGCCACATACGAGTATTCGAACATCCGCAAATCGTATGCGTAGTTTGTTTTATTTTTTCTTTGTAAGTTTTCTGGTTGATTGTTTACACCACCTTCGGTCTTGGCGCTGCAAGCATTCGAGCAACAATAACAACAGCGCGAAAATGCACCAAAATTGTTGCAACTTATTAACAATCATAACGAGATGGTTGGTTGCCTCCTCTTTTCCATATGATTTATGGCACGCACTTACGCCATTGGCAATATTTTGTTATAACTAAGTATTTTCCCATTCATTTTTATAATCACCATAGCAATGCAGTTTTCCATTAACGCTTTAGTTTTGCACAAGCCATAAAGTTTGGCGAGCAACCCAACGTTATCATCCCGCCACTACTGCCTCCACCATCATAATCAGCACCACCACCACCACCAAACTCATTCCCACATTCACGGCAATGCAGCGTTGCGTTGAGGGTCGTGGTGGGTTATTTTTGCAAATGCACTTGTTATTAAGGGTTTCAAAGATGAACCGAGGTACAAGTAATCATATTAACTTAAATGAAAGTGCGTATGACACACACACACACACACACACACGCACAGATTTATACAGAGCGCGTTAAATACCCACTCAGACATGACATTTGTGGCATTTTTGCTTAGGTAACTGCAACAAGAAGAAAGATCGCAGATACCCTCTAAAATGTTCAACATGGGGTGTGTGAAAGGCAACCCCCTCGCAACTTTTCCCGGGAACAAGTTGATTTTTGTACGAGCTACGAGTTGGCAATATTGCCATTTGAACTAATTGAGTGACACAAATTCGCTTCGTGCTTCGATTTCTGTGCGCTCTAAGTGGTATTGGAAATTTTAAGATATGTATGTGTGTGTAGTATGTTTGTATGTCATGCATTTTTAAATTCGTTTATAGTTGTATGCCTGTCAAGTATTTTAAAATATATGTTTACTTGTATTGTTGTTGTAAATTTTAAATTTATTATTATTGAACAGGGATGCATTAGAAAAACAAATAAATTAGACGAGTGCACACACACTTTTAACTCGCGATTTAATGATTCAAACAGAGCGCTTAATGCTCATTAAAACAAATTGGTTATGTAAAAATTTCATCTGGCATGTATTGGCAGCTTAGGTACATTTTCAAGAGTTGCCTAAAAAAGTTAAAAATGTTGGTAGATTTGTGATGACGTTTCCAATCAAATTTGTAAGGGGGTTCTTGCTTTTGTCATTTTTTTTAGCGATTCTAATGATTATTATTTTATCTGAGGCTTAGGCTGACACTATAGCGAGATTAAAACTAACTGCGGGCGGCTTCTTCTCGGTTAGCAATTATTTGGTTATTGAAATTAAGAGATGCGTTTTTTTTTTACTATGCTTATTTCGAAGAGGCGATAACGACTTACGATTTCACAATTGTTTAAAATTTGTTTATTAGATTCTTCTAAAATATAACAAACTTGAAAAAAATAAGGTTATCTTTTATTAGAAGTTACCATTTCAAATCCAAAGAAGCTTCGCCAGTAAATTATATTAAACACTAGCTATGGTGAGTTGAAAGAAACAATTTGTAAACATAAATTTACTATACAATTTGGACGTTCGTACTCGTAATATTTTTTTACAAGAAAGCGTTCCCGTAATTTTTGGTTCCACTCTCTCGTTCTGAGACATTTTTTTAAGTTTAACATTTTAATATTTTTAGTTTGAAAATTAAAAAATCAGAATTTTAAATTAAGTTAACTTCGAATTTAAAAGGAGTACATTTGTTAGGTTACAAAAAACACGTTGACTGGCCAAATATTGCATATGCAATTGTATCATTCCACAAGTTTCTGTTTTCTGTTGGAGAGTTTCTTAGGGCTTGCCTAGATCTACCAATTATTATCTGTATTGTTTTCTTCTTTTTCTTGTCTATACTGAGGACATTTAACATTTGTTAACATTTACGATTATTCACCAATACCTGATTGACCAAAAAAACGAAATAAATACGGAACAACAGACATAAACTGAACTGAACGAAAATTGACACTGAAGATGGCACAACGCCGAAACCGGTTTGTCTCTAAACCAAACTTGACAAGGGATGACGGAAAATCGTTCCGACAAATATCATCAATTATTATCCTTTAAAAACGGAGCAATGTTCTTTCTTCTTTAGTCTATAGGTTTCATGTCGTCATTTGGTGTCAAATAAAATTGATGCAGATTTGAAAATCTCTTAAACATAACCAGGATACTGTACTTATTAAGCCTGTCAATCGATCTTCCATTTCACTTAGTAAACTGAACGCCCGCACCCTGCACCAGAATAAATAACTATTGATATGACTCACTCTATCTATACCTAAGGCGACCTCAAAATAGAAGCCTTTCTAAAAGTTTTCACGCAGTATGCAAGTTACTTTAATTTCGAGTGTTTTCCAAAGTACATTTCTTACCTAGAGTTGGTGCCAATTTTATTATCCTTGTTTTCTATTTCGAATTTTTTAAATTTCCGGAAATTTCGATCTGCAATAAAATTTGGAAAGAGATGAACAAAATTCGTTCCAAATAGCATAATCGAGAGATTTACAATAAACATATGCTGTGAGAATATTCTCCAATAAAAAATGCGCTTAACTTGGGAAACATTTCTCCGTTTTCGTACGTCAGGGAATTGTGTTTAGATGATGATAGTGGCACTTTCGCGTATCTGCTTTTAGTTTTAGTGTGTATGGTTTCATGGCAAAAACTTTTTGGCAAGTAGCAGCATAACGATATTCGCAACAATACTTTTGAAAATACTAAGCTCAATAAAGTCATTTATATAGACATTATTATGTTTAATAATAGACAACCTATTAAAACTCGAAAAAAAAAATGTAAAAGAAATGAAAAGATTTAACCATATAAATATAACAATGCGAGAATGTCAACATCATTACAGGTTCATACACCTTAAGAAAAGAATATAAAAAGTTCATTGGAGATTATTAAATTACACCCTGGCGCGAGTTAACGATAATGTCAGCTTATGTGACGCATTATCCAAACTCAGCAGAAAACAAAAAGACTAAGCAAACGACAAACCGAACACAAGCATGAAAAACAGAGCACAGAAAGTTGCCAAGAATTGCCTCAAGGACGTATAAAAGAACTTAATGTGTTGCAGCAAGCAAAGCCAAGGAAAATAAAAAGAAAAATCAAATGAAAGCATAGGCAACACCTTCATATTTTCATTATGAACTCATTTGGCGACATTTTATGATGTGTTCGCACAGATGGCCGTGGGCAGGCGGCGTCAAGATGAAAGCAAAGAGCAGCCACCGAAGGTGATGGCAATGATGAAGACGATTCCGATTGCTTCGGAGGGTGTTAAAAGTTTCTGCTAGAGGGCCGCAGGCAAAAACTTCCACTGAACTACGATGCTAGTGGCTAAAAGGTAAATTTATAATATTGCCTACAACTTTTTGCCGTGCCATGTCCAGCTGTAAGTATAATAATTTTCATTACCGCAGTGGAACTTAGCTGAAAAGAAGCGGGGCAAGGCAAAATAACGGTCGTAATAAGGTATGCGCTTACCACACAACATCCACGGCAAAGTTGGAGTGTGGCAAAGTGCGTGTGACACATTAGCGTTGGAGGAAAAAATAAACAACAATAAAAAGAACACCCAAGTGGCGACGCAAGGCCGAGGTGGCACTTCAAAAGAAATAAAAATGTGAAAAAGTCCTTTAATTCCAAGCATTTTCAACAGGATTTTAGCGTATTTGCGTATGACTTTAGTTCCGGCGGGCGGATGCCACAGCGGTCGGAAGGTGAGGGTAAATTGAAAAGAGTGGAGATTGGAAATGGAGTTGTAAGTGAGAAGGAGCTGAGAGCTACGGTACAATATTAGCCACTAACCGTGGAATTTTTCATTTCTATTTATTTCACTTTTATAGCTGCTCAAAGAACGCCTGTAAGCTTTTAAGGCAGCGAGTGGTGGACCACTTGGAAGTCACAAAGAAATTAAATTGGGACACGGTTCATGAGCTAACTGCCCTCTCAGGTCGAACTAGAATGTTGTGCAGTTTCATCTACAAACTTTTGCGCCGCTGCTCAAATGCGCGCATTTTAGAAATAAAGAAAGAAATGAAGAAGGTTGTGCACCTCAGTCAACCATTCAAAAATTCAATTTTCGTATGCCACTTATTTTACGGTGTGGAAAGCTTGAAAATCTCAAAAGCATTTAAAAAAAGCCACACGACCGAAAAAGGAGCGGAAGAAAATTAAAAGGAAATTAAGCCAATTTGCTTGGGTGTAGCACAAGACAGCAGCGATAGCAAAAGCAACAGCAACAGCGTTCAACATAACCTGAACATACAAAACATCGGTTGGCCGCTCGTCGGTCATCGGCTGTCCTAACAACAACGCTGCCACTTCAAATCGGCACTCCTGCCCGCCCGCCTGCAGATTCCTTTTCGTTTTCCAGGGGTCAATTTCAATTTAGCAGAGTATTACTTACTTGTCTGTTTGTGGCTCGTAAATCTTCGCGCATAAATACCCGCGTCTTGAATACTACATATAAAGCTACTTTCGTTTTGGCAGCTGCCACTTGTCGTTGTTATCGGCCAGAAATATTTGTGCTTGCCCAATCACCACTTACCGTCGCAGTTTTTAGCGTAGCTTCGATGGAAATGTCTTCATTTTGGCGTTAAATTCTTTAATCTTGTTCAATTCAATTAGTTCGAGTTGAATAGTTAATTCGCCACTCAATTCGCCGTACACAATTGAAAAGCTGCAAGTATTTTACGATTTCCAGCCTACAGGCTGAAGCCAAAGTTGAAGGTAGTTGCGTAGCTGCGTTTGCGATTAAGGTACTTTTCCATTATTTTTTTTATATGCACTTTACTTTAAACCGCTAAGTTCTTTTTTATTTCTTTTGATTGGCCATTTGGGCGTCGAAACACATTAACTTTGAAAATTTTTAGGTCATTTTGGCAACTGCCAATTTCTAGTCCGATCTCCTTAATGGCTTTGTCTGTAAAATTCAAAACGCTAATCAGGCCATTTGAAAATTAGTTTGCACTTTGTATGTATGAGGATAATTAAAAGAAAGAGTAATTAAATGCATTTTAATGGATTAAACAACCAAGCACTTGACGAAATTTGTGTAATTAGTGTTTTTAATCCATCTGCGCTTAAACGTCAATTATATTTATATTAAATTAAATAATATGTAATTATTAATTTACTTTTACCACACAAAAAATTACTAGTTTTAGCTTTTATTATAAAAATCATAAGCTAAATTGGGTTGTATTCAGAATCTATCATTTATGTACCAGCAGTGATATGAAAAGCAACTATTACATACATACTGAAATGCTTGGTTTCAATAGATAAAATTATGCCATGGGTTGTCATACCCGTTTTCGTTCAACTGAAGGCTTTTGATTGCATTTGACGTCAAATTTGACGAAATGAAAACTTAGGGGTTAGGCCTGATCATTTTGGGCGGATGGCTGCCTTTAACCAGCTCACCTAATACCGTCCGAGTGCTTTAAACTAGTTACAACTATTCCACTAACAACTAATTTATATTCCGAAGCAACTTTATCAAGTACCTAAAACTCGAATGCACTGAGATCGTCAAACTCATTTAAAGTATATAATTAATATTTTAAAGTAAAACCAAGTAATATAGAAATTAAACAAAGGTTTCAGCAATTTATAATATTTAAGTTACAATATACACTTGAATAGAATCATAACTAATTAAAACACTAAAATGTTGATAAGTAGATGGCAGTAGATGATTCAGATATAATTTCGAACGTAAGCTCATTAAGTTACAGCAGTATTTCCCATTAAAGCTTATAAAGAATGCTTAAGCTGCAATGCGTTTTTAATTAATTTCGAAAAGTGTCATTAAATTAAATAAATTTAAACTTTTTCTAAATAAAACATAGCAATATGGGTATTAGTAGAATGGTTATTGAGAAGACTTGAGTAAGGTTGCAACAATAAAATTTGTTTGTAAATAAGATATATATATATATTGGAACGATTTTCCGACAAGCCGGTTTGGGCGTTATGCCATCTTCAGTGTAATTTTTTTGTTCACTAAAGAAGCCACATCACCAAAACCGGTTTGTCTATTAATGAAATTGGACAATGGATGACGAAAACTCGTTTAAAATACATCGTACTCCAACCCTGAAAGAAGCAATAAAGCAACAACGTAACTACTTTCATTCTCTCGTTTCAGACACAGTATAACGATCTGACAGAAATGATGCAATAATTTTCATGTAAAAAATAAATTTTTCGATAATTTTTAAACTAATTAAATAAATAATTTACCATAACCGGTTTCGGCGTTGTGCCATCTTCAGTGTCAATTTTCGTTCTCTGAAGATGGCACAACACCGACACCGGTTTGCCTCCAAACCAAACTTGACAAGGGATGACGGAAATTCGTTCCAACAAATATCAACAATTCACCCTGTCGGACAAGAAAAAGAAGAAAACAATAAATGTACCATAACTTGGTAAAATGCCCAATTATCATCTAAAGCAATAAACAAGATAATTTAGTTTAAGTCTGCAAGTTTCTTACTCTCCCGTAGTTACGACGAAAGTGGATATTTAATATTTTAATGAAACGCTTCGTGAAACATATTTGAACTCCGCATACTAATTCACCATCTATTACGAAAGTACATATGAACATACTTAATTACATAGCAAACCTTACATTAAAAAAAAAAAAAATTTGGGAGCACTTTACTCGTTCGGATTACATTTTTGGACCAATCCATAAACAAAAATGCGTTGCCCATTCAAAGAATAAATCTCAAGTAATTTGGTTAAAGTTACTACCAGTTTCCTTGTAAGTCCTGGAGTAAATTAAAAAATGAATGTTTATTTAATATATTAGGGGTATTCGGGATCTGCTGTATTTGCCATTGTATTTTGTATTCATGGTTTCTGTGGTTTTTATAGCAAATTTAATAAAAATCCAACAATAAAATATACGTCCCTCTTCAAATACAAGAGTGCAATATAGGATGGGTCCTGCTGTAAATATGGTTTTTCTTTAGTAAATTTCTAACAGCCGATTACAACAAAAAGATGCATCGTCGAATCATCTACAAATACGTTAGTCGAATAAATAGTTATTTATTTGTGTGTATTCAAGTTTAACGTTTATCTTAGCAATTTTATTTTCACAATTATTAGTAATAAAATCTAATATTTTCGTTTTTTCGCCTTTTCGCGGCATATTATCCACTTTTGTTTGTACACGTATGTACTCGTAAACTAGCCGAAGACAGATATTACAACAAGGTGTGCTAGCGATTTACTTGTGTAAATCCGAATTCGTTTCAAAAATAGCAAATATTACTGAGAATACAACTGATCCCGAATACCCTTATTATTTGAATTACTGCACAGTAAAACTTTTAGTTTAATTTTAATACCAATTTGGCATTTATATATAACAATGCCAGATAGTATTAAATTAAAACCATGCGAGTTTAAGAAAAGAGAGAGGAAAATTCAAAAATTCTCTCTCTGGAAAAACAAATCAATGGACTAAATTCTATACTTTTTGGGGTTTTAAAACAAAACTGGAATGGTTTTGGATGTATCCGAAAATCGGAGTAGAATTAATACTTTTTTGGAATTAAATCTAAGCCGAAATTGAATTAGAAGTAGTACATTGTTGGTATTAAAAATAAACCTTTAAATACTATTTTGATTCCAGAAAAGTTTTAAATCTAAGCCAAAAATTGAATAGGTTTAATACATTGCTGGTATTAATATTAAACCATTGAAGCCTTTTCCAATGCATACAGTGCTCAACAAACTTACACGCCCACTGATAAAAAATATCACATTTGAATTCAAATTATGAATAAATTGAAAGTCCCTGTGATATTTGATATTTTTTATAATGGTGATGGTATAAAGTGTTGAAAATAAAAACCAAAATAAATTTTTTAAATGAAAATACAGATTTTATTTAACATAACATACAATTACATAAAAGAAATAAATAATCATTAACAATAGATTTTATTCTATTAATTCACAGGGCATTAGCAAAAATCTTTTTGAATGTATAAAGTGAAATTCAAATGGTCGTACATTTTCAAGGCTAGAAAAATTAATTACTTCTGAAAAATCCGTTGAACTAATTTCATAACACTGTAAGATAGAATTATATTCTTTACTGGCAAAAATTTCTAAATTAAGGAAAATTTCGTTATCGATAACATACATTCTTTTGATTTTTCCGAAAGTAAGAGATCCATTTTCTTTTTTTAAATATAACACAAATTCTGGCTTATAAAAATATCCATATTTACATTTGAATTTTTTTGTTATAAATATCTGAGGCATTACATTCCTATCAAATGTCTTAGAAAAATAGTTTTGGGCACTTAAATCTAAATCTTCAAAGCTTGAATTACACAATTTTTCAAAAATAAATTCATTTTCAAATGACATGGTTTCCCATATAATACTCATTTTAGTTTGATATCTCTTAGCAAGTGATTTGCATATGTTTTTGTAATTATTGATTACTGAAACATCCCTGATAAATTCGCGATGCTTAGCTTCGTATCTCATTGCCCACGTATGAATCAGAGGGCCCATTTTTTTTAAAACTGTCGGGTAGTGGGTTAAAAAGTGATGTTTTGGAAGCAAGTTTTCTCCATAAACTTCAACTATACATTTTAAATGACACTCTATATCATCTCTAAGAGATTGTATATGTAGTTGCTTTAAGACCGAAGACAATGTAACTTTTATTATTCGAATAAGCGATGTAACCCCATTCCAAAAATGTGGCAGAACGTCATAAAAGTTATAAAAAATAAAAGGGAAGTGCAAAATAAGACATAAATTTTGAGAGGCTGACAGTCCAATGAAAGTTCGGCACTTTTTCTCAAGAGTAATTTTTGAGGGAATGCAGGTACTTTGTAAATAACCGAATTTGAAACTTTTAATTTTATTGTTAATATCTGTTATTGATATGTATTTGCCTGCTATAAGGTTTTGAAAAAAAAGTTTTAAAATGAAAGCAATCGCGCCTTCCAAAATGTCGTGCATAACATCAACATTAAGGGCCAGTTTTTCAGTGCAAGTTGAACTCTGTTTGTCGTTTAAACTAAGTTTAAACTCAGAATGCACTTTTTCAGTCAACTTTAAACGGAGTTTAAACTAAGTTTAAACGGCCGATTGTGCTCGGTTAAACTTAGTTTAACTTATCAGCTGTTTGCTAACTGCTTCGTTTTGGTTGCAACAAATTTATTTGGGCGCAAAGAAACTAAGTTTAAATTTAAACCGAGTTTAACTAAACTTAGTTTAAACTGAGTTTAAACCAGCACTGAAAAACTGGCCCTAAGACTTTCAAAAATTTTGTAGTGTGATAATTTGTTAATTTCACAAGTATTTTTGATGCCTTTGGTAGTTTTGGATCTAAAAGAGTTACTCCGGAAACAGAAGACAGTATTTTTTCGTACTCTGCGTGTGTTCTTAAAATGTTATTGTTTTGAACAAATATGTGCTTAGCCTCTTCTCGATGAATGGTGCAAAATCTACAATAATAATCCGCCCTTAAGGAACAGACAAATCCCAACAAAGCATTGGCCCTTAAGTTGTCGTGAGCAACAGACACCAAAGTACCTTTTATGACCAATTGTCCACACTCACACCGATGTTTTCGAGTGCTCGAATGTCTTTGATAATAGGATATAATACCGTATTAAAATCAACGTTTCTATTTTTGAGATCTTTACATAAGAAAAGCGCAATTAAATGAATGTTAGCACACTTTGAATTGTATTGAAAGGGAAGATTTCTTATTGTAAAGTAGATAGCACCAACTTTATGGATTCCGGTTTTGCTTCCTAAGGGATTAGTTATTTCGAAGTCATCATAAAAAATTTGTATTTGCAAAGCATTAGATTCCTTTTGAAAAAAATTTGAAGGAGAAAAGTTTTCTGCACAGCAAAAGCTTGTAAGTGTTTCCCGATTACATATATGATACCTTCCAAAATACAGATCTTTGAAAGATTTGTTTTGAAATAAAGTTTTTAGTGTCTCAAGGATAGGGACATATTGAAATGTAGATTGAACGAAGTGCTTAGTAGGGTGCCAACTTTTCTTTTTTTTTTTAACAACCCAACGACCTCCTATAGGCTTAGCGAAAGGTGAAAGAAAAAAATCATACTTCCTACATTCTTTTTCTCTTCTAAATTTGGTTGAATATTGTTTGAAGTCGTCGGTCAGTTCTCTCCGAAAGCTAACACAGGTTTCTTTAAATAAGTTCACTTTTATCTCGGGATGTCTTTCTATTAAGTGACTTTCAAACTTATTGAAACATTTATTTATAAGGACTTCAAACGATGTAAATATTTCACCAGTTTTTGCTTCTGATATACCACATGATATTAATTTCTTTGAAAGTGTTGAAGCTATGGAGAAAGTTTCCAAATTTTCGTCATTGGGAAGACTTTGAATATTTACATTCTTTGTTATTGGTATCTGTTTCATTTTCTTTGCTGGAATTTCGCTGTTTATATTTATAAGACTACAAAGTTTGGAATGTCTACTTAATGAACTAAATGTATTAAATACTTTTTTACATGTTTTAGATGAAGCGCACCCTAACATTAATCCATGAGACTCGGATAAAAAATGTTCATTTTTTAAAGGAAATACAACATATGCCACGGTTTGAAATTCTTGTCCACATAAAAAGCAAAAGTTTGCCATTGTTAATTAATATAAAACTTATTTAAATAATTCTTTAAACTTATTCTCGAACTTCGATTGCACTTCTAATGACCTAGTGCTTGGCTTTTTTTTATCGTCTATTTTGTAAATAAATGTGGCAAAAAAACCCAAAAAGTTCGCTAAAGTTACATCAAATTGTATGTTAAATACATAAAATGCTTTAAAATACAGGTCGAATACTTGCCTAAATTTATAATGGGTGGGAATAGCTACCTTGTTGCCATCAATGGTTATAAAATATTGGCAAATTGTGGCTTTATCTTGTCCAACTGCAACGATGGTAGGCTGGCTAGATACCGCTGTATATTCCCCTACTGCGGTGTTGAGCTGTAAAGGAACCAATTTCTTATTTGTGTTAATTAAGAAGAAAAATTTGATAGTAAATTACGTTTTCAAAAGAAATAAAATTATCTGCAGATTTTTGAAAGTTTGTTTTTTTTTGGTCGCGTCCACTGGCATTAGAAGGCAGCAGCTTTAAGAAAAACAAATAAGGTATCACGTCACGGGCCCAATCAGTACTATTTCCCAAATTAGATCCGCCACTCGCATCATTAAAAATTTTTTCCACACAGCTTTCATAGTTTTCTAAAAAACTGTTTGAAATCGCCTCTCCATAGCGAAGATTAAAATCAAAATCAATCTAAAGAAATAAAATTTTTTTTAAATACGAGTACGCTTGGTATAATTGTGTGTATATTACCAATGATGAATCATATCAAAATATTGGAAAATGTTCCAAAACATTGGGTTCAGTTGCGATAAACTTTTGTCTTGCTTTTAACGTTTCGCGCAATTTCTGCTGCACCAAATTCAGTTCGTCTGCAACTATGCAGTTTTGAAAAAAGCGGAGGTCGTCCTCACAAATTACCGCGTCATCATCGCTTTCCTTTCCGACCTCAGACAGTTTACGTTTTTTGTTTCCACAGCTGCCTAGTTTCGTAAGTTTAGTGTTTATGTTTTTTAACTTTGCAGCTAAATAGCCGGAATTGTTCTCGGGATTGTAGAACAAATCCTGAAATGATTTTTGAGTTTCATTGAGATAGGTTGATGTTTCAACGTTTTATCAAGGTATTAAGTGATCTAATTGCATACTTACAATTCCTCCCAACTTGCTGTTATCAATCTTAAAAACTGGAAAAAGACGTATTACTGATTCAGCTATAGCAATTTTTTCCTCACGCTTCGGGTGATTTCCACAATGCTGACGTAAAAGGTTAGTAGCCTCGCGCACTAAGGAACGACGGGAACTATCACTTAAACTCCTAGATTTTTTGTACTCTTCAAGAATACAGGAGAAATCTCCACTTCTTATGTAGTTTTCCAGCTCCTATTAAATTTGTTTTCATTAAAATAACTCTTACATTTTATGTTCATACTAACCTTGTGGGTTAAGCTTAAAGCAGCTGGTGATAGCTTCTTTGACGAATTTTCATTTATTTCCAACAAAAATCAGCTACAGCCTTTATATTGGAAAATAATTTCTTGGAAATAATCCACACAAATTTCAGCACCGTCACGGTCTCGCAATGTTATTGCACAATCGGTATTGATATTTAATTGTTCCACAACTGCAAAGAAACATGTAAATTTTACAAAATTTTAATAACTTTTTGATAACTTACTTGATACAATTGTTTCATTCGAAGAGAAATCTTCACTTTCTGGATTGACGATTTTAATAAAATGCACCTCCGCGTGGTATTTAACTTTCAGGAACATTGTGACGCTTCTCCAAAGTGACACACAGTTCAGTACATTGAATATAATTGGGAATGAGAGAACTTAATACTTTTTTGGCTTTACTTTTAAACCAAAAATACTAAAGTTCAGAGTAATTGAGAGTGAGACAACGTTTTAATACTTTTTTGGCTTTAGTTTTAAACCAAAAATACTAAAGTTCAGAGCAATTGAGAGTGAGAGAACGTTTTAATACTTTTTTGGTTTTAATTTTAAACCAAACATAATTAAAACATCAGAGAGAGCACAGAAATATTTTTTAGATCTTAATTTAAAACCAAAAAGTTTTGTTTATAAACCATTTTGAGTTTAAAGCAAATGCAAGAATATTTCATAGTATTGAAATAAAACTTTTTGGGATTAAAATTCAAATTTAATACCAAAACTCATTAACTTCAATACCATCTGGAATTAAAAGTAAACTATCAATTTTTACTGTGTGATGTTTTATACAGAAACAGTTTTTTGCGCTTTCATAACTCAATGTATGTATGTAGTATATATCTCTTCGATGCCGAGTAAGTGTCGATGCTTTTATTCGATACTCGAGTAGCGTTAATTTCCGACGATGCTAGATACGAGTAAAACAGTCGATAGCACTTACATCCAAATATACTGCTACTGATAGTATGCAATATCCCGTTATTCATTACCACACATCACACTCCCTCCGTACATGCGCACCTCATTAAAGCTCAATAAAATAACGATTAAGTCATAAAAATGTTTAATGTTAAAACTTTAAATTTACACACCAAATGAAAATAATTGCGATACAATCAGTAATTGTCGTTTAAAGTGAAAGTGCGCACATGTGAAAATAATAAAAATGAATTGACAATTCATGCCATTTAATACAGTAATTCCGAATGAATTTATGTTGCAGCCAAAGAAACAGCAACAACAGACGACGGAAGTTAACAAAATGGCGCAAGAGTTTAAATGTTATCGCAAAAAACTCCATAGAAGGTCATCACTTAAATTATGTTAACATGACAAATATACTGAAAAGTTGCCTAGTCCCAAGAGGTAGTTTTGCTCGTAGAGGTGGTGCGCATAGACATTTGAAGTTAGTTAGCAGCGGTCAACCCATGAAGCCGCTATACTCAGAGCATTTCGAGCACAACAAACCCATTTAAGTTTATTTCAAAAGATGCGAACTCTTGGATAACGTCTGACATTGGCTGGGCAGCAGCGCTCCCCTGTACCGAAGACTGCCATTGCAACGAGCGCTAAGGGACCGTAGGTTGCTCAACACCGGCGCGTACTTGATTTTACAACCAGCATCGCATCTTAATTGCTAAGTATGTACGAGTATGTACGAATATGTCAATTGTCCTTTTTGGTAAACACTAACACACACACACACACACATACCTTCTAGCATCACACTGTCCAGGCACTACACACCAATTACAGAGGTGACAACAGCAGCCGCACTACAAAACAAAGTTGAAGCTGACCGTAGCTAAAAGTGACAAAAATACTTACCAGCACAGCAGAAGACAGAACTTTGCCGGCATCACGGCAGAGGTGGCAAGGGGGAGAGTGAGTAGCCAGTAATTGCCATGGCTGCATTCCCACATCTTGTTGCACATTACGTACTGCCCTGCGCACATTGCTTTCCAAACATCGAATGTTTAATTGCCATTTAGTCCTTTTTAATAGTCTTCATAAGAGGCTCTAGCCAACTGCCGGAGTACTTAAGTATCTATCTATCTATGTATGTACGAGAATGTGTGTGTAGCGATGCTACAGCAGATATCACCGACGATGGGTGTAGTGATACATTGCTGCTTTTCGTATCTAAATAGTGTGTCCATTTAATTCTATAGCAAATCTGAGGTTCATTAATGACTTGCATATTCAAGCACACATACATACATACATACTCGTATGTAAGTTTGTATGTCTAAATTTGGGCAATTGAAGGGCGCATCAGCTTCCTGCTGTGTTTTCTACACTTGTTTAGATAAATTTGCAAATGTTAGCATTTTCTCACTGGCGCAATTATCAAAGAGTGTTCGTAAGCTTCGCTCGCATATAGTTTTCCTCCTTTGGTTATAAACACTTGGTTGGCCAGCGCCGTGTGGCAGCAGTTTACTGACTCTTTTGTCGGTTATCTGCGAATTGCCATCAACACATAAATTCAAAGTTTATTGTTGAAACAATGATAAGCTCGTCGAAGTCGATAGGCGAACAATTATAGAAATTCTGGTGCACGAGTTCAAGCTGGAAAGTCCATTTAAATTGAAATGGTAAGTTGTATCGGATTATTTCTGATCTTCAGTTCGTTAAATGAATTTGGCCTTTAAGATATTGCCGTCTCTTCGTAATAGCGAGAAACAAGAAGTAGATGTTGTCTTAAATCTATACAACAATTACATATTTTAAGCTATTGAGAAATGCAAAAGAAATTAAGAATTTACTTAATTATAAATCAGAAACAAAATATCCAAACTTTTCTGGGATATTTTAAGGCGCAGTCTTACTGAAAATTGTCAATCGCAGAGTGTTATTCTTTGAGGAATAGAGTTTTAGTTGAAATTTTTATAACTCAGCGTACTTGTACACAAGGGTATCATATAACATTGTTAGTATAACGGTTGTTTGTAACAGCCCAAAATAGCCGAGATCGGTCAATAACCACGCCCAACTCGCATATAACGAAAGTTTTAAAAAATGTTGTGTTTTCTGTATCTATTAGAACAAATTGTATAATGTTTAATACTAGCAGAGAGTATACAAAATTCGCTGAATTTTGCTTTCCTTACTTGTTAATTTTCTTTTATTTATTAAAGTACAATTTATTTTCTTATAAAAACCATATAAAACGAAGTTTCAAATTTTACTGAAAATTTTAAGAAAATATTTTTCTAAGAATTTTTTGAATTTTTTTTTGTGGAGAGTTTTAAAGTTTACTCAGTTTTAGAACTCAGAAGATTCTCTTGCTAACTCCAAAAATCCAAATTTTCAAACTTTGTTCATCATATAAAAGATTCAACAACTTATGTAATTGAAAGAAACTTTTATTTAAGTTTTATATCGGTTCAATAAGTGCAAGAAGTGTACATTGCTTTGGGTTTTGAAAAAAAAAAATTCACTGACGTGGTTGCGCAGTTTTTCAATTAAAAAAAAACTCATACGTTTTATTTGTAAATTTGCAGAAGAGCTCCAATAAAACAATTATAAAATATTGACATTAGTTTCTAGCCACTAGTAACTTGCAATTTATAACACTTAATATCTACTTATAAAAAAATTGTTTCAAATTGCATTTTTTTATGAAATTTTGTTGAATTTATTTTCTATTGTTTACTAAATTGGAAACTTTTCGTCTTGTGGTTTTAGTTAAAGAATTTTCTGTTTTTCAATTGAAATGAAATACAAGTCTTATAAAGGGAAAATTTGCTATTTTATTATTTGGTGCAAATTTAAATATGAGTTGGAGTATACAAGCACTATTTGTATATGTACATAACACATATATTAAACCTCTTCATACTTTTTAAGCGTCACATTTTTTTTTATCATCTCTATAGGCAATATCTATATTAGATGATAAGATATATTCAACGGATAAAAATGCTTCGATGATAAAATAATTGAAATCAACAAAAAACCCAACAATAATACCGATAGTCAAATTAAGGTCAGCTGAACACATATAAATTAACTTTGTTTACGAAAAAATTAAAAAGCGGACAATATAAATTTTTAAAATCGACATTTCTCTATTTAAGAATGTCCCATAAATTTAGAGAGAATTCATGAAGCGACAGCTAAGAGTTCGAAGATGTGAATGGAGCAAACAAAAAGAAGAGGGTCTGAGTAGCACGGGGAATATGAACGTATGCATACATACATACATACATATGTATAAACCTCACACGCTGCGGTGCGTACAACAAACATATCGTACATGTGACTGTATGTAAGTATGTATGTAGTATATGCATAAGAACGCATGCAGCAGATGTCAAGCGGGTTAGGTGGTAAAACTACGTATTCCAACATAAACATTCGCGCGTAGCTCCAAGTAAATGCATATCTACTATGGGTATGTGTGTGTGGGTGTCCATGTGTTAGTCGGTATTTGTATTTTTGTACTTGACGGTTGTGAATGGTCTCTTAACGCTCATTTAAAATAATTTATTGCACAAACTGACAAGCGATTGCCCAACGTTCTAAACATTATTGGCTTATCACTGCAAGCAAAATCCAAAGATGCCACAAACAAGCGCATGCCATTGCATTTTCAAATATCAAATAGAGCTACAATGTGCGCAGATATGTACATACATACATATGTACATACATACATATGTAACATAGAATGTGTGAGTATTTAGAAAGGCGAAAGTAACTTAAGATTGATAAGCGGGCGGTGGCGCTATGCATTCCTCATTCCGTGTGAGTGTGCGCTCGCTGGCATAAGATATATGGCTGGTGAAAAAATTTTCTAATTAAAATATGCACATCTTTGAATTTCTTGACAACATTAAAGGCAATACATTTATATCTCACCGACAAGCAATGCCAACCAGCTTGTTGGGCTACCGACAGTAAAAGTGCGATTCCTGGCGACACGACCCCTGCCATCAACATCTGGATTTGTATTGGTATTCTCAGTACACTCAGATATTCAGATTCAGATACGTTGTCCAATCACTTTTATTGATGTTGTGCCAATTAAAATTGATTGGAAATTCTTTGCATAGTTCTTTTCATGCGACACGCCGGCCTGTTTGGCAAAGTTTGACACACATATGCATACCTTGCTTGCACGTGTGTGTGTGTGTGTGCGTAGTAGGAACGTTGAATGTCGCCAAATACAAAGCATTGAATGGAGATTTTCGAAAGGTGAAATATTTTAGAAAATCTAACCAGATGGAGTGCGACCTTCTAAGCAAGCATTGTTTAGTACGGAAATCTATGTGCCATATCAAAAGTATAGTAATGCGTACTAAACGCTTTCGCTTCAGTTCAATGGAGCTTTTTTTTTGACGAAAATACTCTTATAAAAATTAAATACTAAAGTTTTTATCAGTTTGAAATATTTTCTATCAAACAAACGAAAGCTATGAAGATCGTCTTCCATTCTGAAAAACGACCTGCTATTTTTGTCAAAAACATTTAGTAAAATGTAATACAATTTTTGATTTTATCATTTCAATAAGCAAAAAGATTTGTTAGAAAAAGTTAGGGTTATTTAGATCGCAACTCATTTTAGCGAGCTTTGTTTGATTTAATCAACGTAACAGCTGTTAAGCCAAAATAATCAGATGATTGATATGAAAAAATGTCCTTTCGATATTAACATTTTAAGGACTTAAAATCCTGACTCTAAGATTTAATAAGCTTTTGCGATACTGTTGAAGTTACTCAAAATTAGCTTTAAGTTGAACGGTAATACCGAAGGAAGGATTCGAATTTCGAAAGCCCGGCTGATTGCTTGCTAGGGAAAATGTAACTTTCGCGAACCATACCTAGCTAGAGCTATAGATTGGTATTGTCAAGCCGATAAACACTTGCGAAAAACTGGGTCAAGGGTTTACAAAATTACTTGTGCTAGATTGAAGAAAGCAAAAATAGGGATGGGTCTAGCAGTGAGCAAGACGATGTTGATCAGCAAGATTAATAATTCTGTTTGATGTGTACCGATGAATATGGAATGGTTATGAAAAGATATGGACATAGGCAAGCGCATAAAAATTCAACGATTACGATTGCTGGGACATGTTGTGCGTATGAATAAAGATTTTGGAGTGAAAAAGTAATTCAACTCTGCACCAATGATCACCAACGAACTGGAAGGGTCAAGTGCAGAAGGATCTGTATTCACATGGAATTAATAACTGGCGTAATTTCGCACAGAAGAGAGGTAACTGGCGAAGTTTTGTTGGTCTCGGCAGGCAATGGCAAGCCGCCGAGTGTATTTCTGCGATGGAAAAGTTTATCATAGCGAATTACGGGTGTTGATTGCCTTTAGTTTTTCGAAAGCAGCAATTATTTGGGAAATTCAATTATATTGCGCTTGAATGTAATTTACACTTGCTTTCTTTTACTTTTATTAGCATATCCACAGGCGCTTTCTGGCGATATTCTCTAAACATTTTCAGATACCTCTTACGGATATGTAAAAATCTGTTTAGTGCTCACAACCACTTTCTATCAAAAGCGCACACGTGCCACAGCTGCCTTTGTTTATACCTTTTAGATTTTAAACAAAATCTTAGCCCCCTTTCCACTTTAACCAAACTCATTTTCATTGGATATTAGGAATTTTTGCAATTAACAAAATTCAATCGCCATCACAAGCGACAACTATTCAATGCCTATTTACGACCAATATAACAGCATAGACATGTACCCAATTTAGGTAATGTGAGTGCAACTGATTGTCCATACTTACATGAATTGCCAGTCAAAGTGTACTCAACAACCATTAGCGCAACTCTCTCAATTAACACCCTCCATCTCGGAAGGTCGACGTGAGCCGATCCAAAATAAGCAAAAGAAAGAGTTTACTGCCTTTTGCACTTGCAACATTTGCAATAACTTCCTTTTATTTTTATTATAACATACTAACTCATATTGTATTTGTTACTATTGAATGAGCAAAAATTCGCACAGATGTCTAAACATGGGTATTTAACCCTCATTTGCTGGCGGTGCACGAAAGTGCTTTGTGTAGCTTGCGCGGGTACATCTTCCTTAAAATATCGTTTGTTTTGTATCAATTCGGTTGCTGCTCACCTCCACCGGCGTGCAAGTCAAGCGTGCAAGAGGGCAAAAAAACACACACACACACACACAAAACAAACAGTGGTTTGTGATTGTGCGACTGACTAGAAGGTGAAAACGTGTATTGTTCGGTAAATGGATTTTCCAACGACAAAGAAACTGATGCAAAATTTTAGTGCATGGTCGAGCGACCTACCCAAAGTAGCGCGGCTCATGTGCGAAAGTGCAAAAGCTAAGCTATCGGCCGACAACAATTGCATATTCCCTTTTTTTTTGCCTTCCATCAGCTCACCTCTGGCCCAGCGCTTTGCGTCCGCTAGCCGACCGCTCTGTTGCCCGTTAGCCGCTGCTGTGCGCTCGATTGTTTCTACCGCTGCGAAGTTGATTGCATCCGCGCCACTTAATCCAATCGCGGCGGCACATGGTGTTTCAACCGACAACCAGCCGGGAGTGTGCAAGCAGAAGGCGGCGACGCGATGTGGCAATTTACGTTTCATACGAGTGCATTCAGTCGTAGTTAATCGTGTAATTACACGCAGAAAAATAGTAGGTAGATAATTGGGTTTCTGAAACTTAAACTTTAGAAGGACGAAAAAAGAATTCAAATATCTGTTAATTCATCAGGAAAATGTCCATTTGTAAATCTTGAACCATTTTCTTAGATTGCTGAAATTTTGATTTATTTATTTATGTATATTCCTAAATTAAGAATCTTTGCAGATAGCTGGATGACTGAAGGAACGACCAAAAAGAAAACCAATAGTAGTTAAACCAGAGCTGAAAGAAAATTGTGACGAATACTTTAATAAAGATTACTTGAGGAAATATTCAAATGAATTGTTTTAAATGATCATATTACGCAAAAGAACAAAAGTATGCTAGTCGATGATGAATGAATGAAAAAGCCTCAGAAAAATCAAGGTTTTTTAACAATGTTCAGCAGAAGTGCTTACTAAAAGTAATATATATTTTATGATCTGTGAGAGAACTGAGCTCATAAATAATAAAGATTCTGCATTACCAATTGAACTCAAAATCCTGTCAAGTATATACTTATTGAAACTACTTATGTAAAATATATACACAAAATATTTATGTTGCGGTTTTCACCTAAGTAAAATTTAAGCTTGAGCAATTTGCAAACTTATTATCAAAGAGCAGCTGCTATCTTAACTTATTTTTTGCTGTTGACCAATAGTAGATAAGTTCTAAATTTGTATTCTAAATGAAGTGATAAGAGATCTTTACAATATAAAATAAATATCTTATGATCAGTTTTTGGTCAACTAATCCATGATTTTCGACTTCACCAAAAAATATAACGCACTAGAAATTATCATATAGACATATTTTTTTTTACTATTTTGGTGTCCTATCCTAAAAATTTTAATTCACCATCAAAATCAAGCGGACAACCACGCGCAGAATCACTAGCAGAACCACGGGGATGCGGATTGAGACTGTACTAAAAAATATAATAAGAATCTAGTGAATTATCTATAGAAGGAGATTTCCATCAAATGAGCTGATTTAGGGCAATAATTCCGAGTATGACGTAAAAAATGTGTTGGAGTAAGTACTGAAAGATACACTAACGCAGTAGAAGGAAACGAACAACCTCTGGAGTCATCAAGCATAGTAACAACATTTCATAGTTTCAACGCCAAACAATCGATGAATCCATTGAGATAATCATTTTGCTGGAATATTTTCAAAGGCCACACAACCGAATAAGTAGTTCAAAAGTTAGATATCGAGTAGAGTAGACGGTTATCAAATTATGGAAGCAACCCCCAACAGCCGCGGCAAAAGAATATAAAATCAGAATTTGGGTTGATAACAATATGAACAAAGAAAATTTAATTAACAAAAAGTATTTATTGAACGATAAGAATACAAGAAACGATTATAGTAAGTATATCATATCGATATTGATATCGGAAGCTACAATAAAAACACACGATACGACTTTCAACAGACCTACCAAAAATTAGTAGACAATAAATCGTTCGGACCCTACGCTACCGAAATGACCGATATATATATTTAACCAAGAATTGTAACACGACAAAATTCTCCGAAATTTGTTTGAAACATTTTTAACAATGGCATAGGATCTTTAATCCAAAAATAACTGTGAGGGAAGAAAATTAAAGTTTCATTAAAAATGTTCAGTGTATTTACTTGATTTTGTAGATCTCAATCTGTATAATGCAGATTTTGCTCACCTTAACGTGCATTGTACATATATGTATGTATGTATGTTCATACATTTGGCGATAGATTGATAGTTAGTTATACACCTTGAGTTTGGGGTGGAAGTGCGGTTGCCTACATACATATGTACATACATAGGTGCACTACTCGTAACTAACAACCAACAAAAGATTTATGCTGACGTTTTGGACAGCATCAAAAATGTAAGTATGCAGCAACTAACAGCATTAGAAACACTAATAACAATAACGGTGGTGTAACAACAATGAACCAGCAACGTGTTCGCATGATGGTTTTAGAAATTTGCGACAACATCGAACAGCGGCGCGCAGTTGGGTGTGTGCGAGGGCAGAAGAAACCTGTGCTCATCTGTCACTTTTACATTTATTATATTTTTCTTTCATTTTTTTTTTGACAAATTCTCACTAAAATTTTTATATTACATGGAAAATTCGTATGTTCATACTTACATACATAGTATGAATGTATGTAATTGCGTTAAAGTACATGAAGGGAATGCGTGGCTGACAGGATAGTTCGAGGATAGCTTTAGGAGTAGACTAAGAGGTGAGGTAAAGAGCCTGCCATGCTGATAACGCTTCAAATCAGCAGGGTACTTACATACATACATATCAGGTTATACGTACGAGTATGTACTTACAATATACTTAGAATGGTTGCAAATGCAATTAACTACCCTCAAATATGTCAAAAGCCTCGCTTCCTTAGACTCGCCGACGAGACGTCAAACCATAGTGTGAGTGTTATGATGGATTACGATTAAAATTAAAAGTTTTTTGTAGCCGAGTTTTGATGACCGACACACGTCATTTTAACAATATATATGTAAGTATGTATCTATCAACTAGCTGTATATATATGTATTTATGTACATACATTTAAATGTATACACATATTTGAAGTTCAAGCACAATCAGCGCCAGTCCACAGGGACCGAACGTACGAGAGAGCCCATCGAAAATAATTAAACCAAAGACTCACTTTTATTGTTATGTAATAATCTTAAAAGATTAACAAATATTGTTCTCGAACTCTGCACGCTTTGCGAATGAAATTGAAATTGCAAATTGCAAATTTACAGTGCGCATGCAACAAACTCTCATGCATACGTATGTACATACATACAAACATACAACTGAATGTAAATACATAAATACGAGTATTGTGACTATGACTGCCTATCAATCAGGAATTCGCTTAAAATCTTGCCTTTTCTATTTGTTGTTGCTGCGTTAATTTTTTATTTACATACAAATTTCGTACACATGGGAAAATGTTTACGAGCAAATCGTGCGTTTGAAGAAAATGAACGGCTTTGCCACCAAGCTCATTGAGCGGAATTTCAATTTCAATTTATAGATGAGCGCAAATTGCATATGTACGTATGTACGTTGCCTAAATAGTCATAAAAATTCTCTCACAAATGTAATTTTCAAAACAAAAACAAAAAACCTCTGCGTCCTAGCAAACATCTGCATGAATTAGTCATTGAGCAGCAGGAGCAAGGACTCGAGATATGTGCGAAGGCAGAAAATAAACAGCGACTGAATAAGCTAAAAACAGCAATTGCAAAGACATTGATTCCATAATGAAAAAGAAAGTGAATACATATGTATGTATGTATATTCATTTCCAACTTACTCGTAGCTATCCTTTCCTAGCTCCATGTACATCTTAGAAATATGATGCTTCCCACCCCAAACTCAGATCATCGAAACAAACAAACAAAATTTTCATATAAATGTACCTTTAATGTTCTAAGATATTTTCGACATTCTAACTGTGCGCACTTTATGGAAGGATTATGCTCGTAAACTTGTCAATATTGCCGTAATAATGTCAGCAACACGCTTAGCAACGCCACTATTTAGTATGGAAATTGTCATCGAGCATCCTAATCGAACAATAGCGAGCAACACGTTTGGATTTTTCGGCTGCGCAATATTAATAATACAAAATGGGAGTGAAGCAATGAACTAATACTCAACTGCTCATAATTACACTTCACACTTTCATACTTTAGCGCACTCTGAAGCCAGTAAAGGAATATTTATTCCTTTCGCTTTTGGTAAGCAGAAATGAGTTTCGAATTTATTACAGCAATAAAGCATCGTAAAATGTCATTAATATCTCAACGAGCTAGTAATCATTGCACTTTTATTGGAAGTAACTTAATAAATAAGTATATACTTAGTTTTATATTCAAACAATGCGTTACTTAATCATGTGACCATATATTTAGGTATGTAAGTATGTAAGTATGTACATAAGTAATTACGTAAGTACATTTGAATGCGAAAGAATCCCAGCCGACAATTAAGACCGTGATCCTAAAGACATTCGCTACTAATTTGTTTCTAAACGAGATACGACCATGTCACATTTAATAACGTAAAAGAATCGAAAATAAATTAGAAAGTTCTGTCCATTTTATTGTTGCATTTAAAAGCTGAAGCTTCAAAAATATTGTATCAAATACCTTGAATTGTACTAAAAGCATTATAATCTAAACGAAATTCAAAATCATAACGCAAATTAAAATAAAAAATCAAAATTATTTTATTTATATGGCTTATGAATGTTTATATTAAACTTCATTCTTCACTTGTAATAATATTGGTATATGTATGAGTATATTTCTGCCAATATGTCAAATTAAGATCTTCGAAATTCTTATATTTGGTTGGCAACGCGGTTGATAGTTACGATCGGATTTCAGCATCACAAATTTCGAACTTGCGGAACGGAGCTACGAATTCGTAACTATGAACATTCGGATGACAGCATAGGGGTGATAAAGTGATTTCATATTCGTAAGCAGTGACTCAAAAAACTTTTTGTGCAAAGTCTCCGCCATTTAAAATTTGTTTATAATTTGATTACAGATCCGTTACTAGCGGATCGAAACTCGTATATAGGCCGCATAAAATGCAATCAGTTTAAGAAAATTGTAGGCAAATAATTAAACCTATTTAGCAGTCACGTTAATATCCTACCATTTGAACCCAAAATCAGACGATTTCGATTGGATCCTACATTTTTAATTAACAGATATTCTATTCGGGTTTTCTCATGTTTTCAACATTAATATCCGTCAGCTCAAAAAGACGACAACTAACAAACATATCATGCCCAAGATCATTACAATCCATCAACATGAATTTTAAGCAGAGGGTTGTTCCGTTTCTTTGACCTGAATCGTCTCATACTCGTATATACTCTCGAACAACAGTAAGTTCGGGGTGTTTTTTTAGAACGTTTTAAAATTCTAGTTTTAAAATTCTAGTTTTTGATTTTCGAATAATATAATACATAGTCGCGTTATTGCATATTTTCTTAATGCTATGAATTTCCGACTCGTATTTTACAGTCACATATTGAATCCGTCATTTTGAATTTTTGAAAACTAACATGCGCCATTTTGAATTTATAATAACCGATGTCAGATTCTTAATCATCGACCTCAAACAGCCTTGGGTGTTAAGAAAAGAGAGCATAAGAAGCTCATATAGACTAAAGAAAATAGCTTTTCCACTGTGATGCCACCATATTTCATTCCACGAAACGATAGCAATCGGCGATCAACGAAGATAGAAAAGGCGCTGAGTGCTCATTATAAAGTTACGCAAAACAGCGGACAATCACCACAGAGAGCTTCTTGGGAATGACTTTAAATTACGATACAAGATGTGTGAGCGTGGATCCCCAAAATAAGTAAAAAAAAATTTTTCTGGCGTTGTTGATCTGTTTTTTGATATATTGAAGAAATTTCAAGAAAATCTCACAAATTAATAAAGCTACTTTTAACATGGTACGACAAAATCAAATTTTTTTTTATACACATGAGAAAGGTTCACAGAAAATGAAAATAGGCTTTAAATAAAGAAATACGTGTCTCGGCGTTTTGCTGTAGCACGTCAGAATTTTGAGAAAATCGATTTTTAAGCTTCAAAGGACCGGGAGGTTCACTTCAAATGTAATACTATTATAAAAAGTTCTATAAAAACAGAATGAGTGAACCGATTTTAATGCCAGTTTTGAAAAGGTAATTAAATTTGAATTTTTTTTTTATTAAGAAAACAATTTTGTTTTCTTAGGTAGATGGCTTTAATTTTCATTTAGTAAAGTTAAAAAATAACCAAAAATGTAGCGTACTTTTGTACATTGCTGTAAAAAGTATACTAAAATTTAATAAACTAAACGAGTTATATAAGAATTTGTTCTCATTTCGGGGATCAAAATAATATTCCCCTTGTTCTCCGTTGGGAACTAAAGAGGAGTTTTCTTGGGAAAATTTCGACCAGAATATGAAAGCATTATTTTGCCATAAAATAAATTCAGCTTACTGAAAAGTTCCGGGCTAACAAGTATTACTTTTTCAATCGAATCATTAAGCTGGGCATATTTTTGGTAATAACTAAAATACAAAGTGGTATTTGAGAGCAGAACCAAAAAACATAGGGATCATTTGCGACTTTATTAAAAACAAAAATTTTAAAGTTTATTAAATAAAAAATGATGCCCACAATTGGAAAAAAATTAGTTTTTTATACTCATGGGCCAGAGCTTGAGCACTCTATATATTGTATCATAATAAATATGTTAAGTCGATAATTATTTTTAAGCACAACAGTTTACTGCCAAATACACTCGTAGCAAGTAGTTCGATAATAAATTATAAATAATTATTTATGTTGCACAAAAAGTGTGAATTAATTTGGAGTATATGAAAAATGTCAAATTACAAAGCACTTTTTATTTTAAATCAAAAAGTGATAAAATGCTTTTTCTAGCTTATTGCGGATTTAGCGATTTTAGCTCTCAACGGTTCTCTCGCGCTGGTCCTGAACAGATTTTGATGGAATTCATGTTGCATTCTACTTGCATGACATTGAAAAATAGACATTTTAACTGGGACGACGAAATATTTAACTTGGAAAATCTGCTATAACTATAAAGAAAAGTAGGAAGCTACGAAAACGAATGCGAAATTTAGGTGTCCGTTTCATTCTCAACATTAAATACGTGTACAACAGAGTTCAAAAAGTATTACATATACTACTAATAATTTTTGGGCGGGACGAAGCTCGCCAGGTATTCTAGTCTATATATATAAAACAGGATGTGTGTATGTATGTAATGTATGGACTCAAAAACTGCTGGGCCGATTTTGATGAAATTTTCAGGGAATCTTTAGAATATTCAGGCGGGTGACACTGTGATATTCGGTCCGCGGGTGGAGGGGCGTGGCGAAATCCAATTTTCATATTGCACCACCAATGACATATACATATTTTTATTTTTTTTTGCTTTCTTTTATTTTATTTTATTTTTTTTGAAAGCCGTTGTCATGTTTTTCAAAACGAGATATCAAACTCTTAAATCGGTTATGTATGTAGTTAGTAATGATCCAATATTAAAATTTTAAAACGAAATGTTGCATTCAAAAATCCAAGTTTTCGGTTAATTTACAAAATATTTACATCATTCGATAACACAAGATATTCCGCGCTTACTAAGGTGCAACGTTGTACAATAAGTTAAAAATAATATAGAATATATGATCAAATTTTAAAATTTAACAAGCTTGGTATATGCACTCCTATTATATTGACCGCAACTGTAAATGTTTCATCTTTATATATAAAAATGAAGCGCTATTTCGTTATGTCCGCGCAGAGCGTCCGAACCACAGCACGGAAAGACGTTAAAATTTGCGCAGTTATTCGTTTATTCCTGAAGAAGGTCCTAACGCAGGCCTTTTTTAAGTTATAGCAGAACAGAATTCTAAAAGTGTTCGATTTACTTCTAATAAATTTTGGGCGGGACGAAGTTAGTTAATTTATAATGCCTGAATCAGTTCTAATTTGTTCAAAGAGTTAAATAGACAATTTGTAATTTGAAAATTTCTAACACACTGAAATTTAAATTCTGTTTAATTTTTCGCGGGTAGTAGCGGCTTTATACAGCTTTTCGTCACTTTAACTTTAGAGCCCACTAAATATTGTACAGATAATATATATTTTTACTTAAAGTAAGATCTAACTTTTTTAGAACCCGGTCTTAACGTGACTACGACAATGTCACATTAACTTTAAACACAACGTAAGCTATTCTTCTGAATACAAAATTTTCTCAAGTATTCTTTTACATTGTTTGGTGGCATTGAACAAGCACACACATACTTGAGAACATATTTTTCTATATTTATAAGTTTTATTATTTTTTCGAATTTTCGACAACCGGATGACGACAGCACAATTTGCTGTCATAAAACAATCAACTTTCGCCGAAAAAGAACTAAATTGTGCAATAACAAAAGGAAAGAAGAATTCATATTTTACAAGTTAAGCAGCACTGAAAGAGCTCCCAATTTCTACGTTTCAATTTCAAAACCGCGAATGTACCGCTTACAAGTGCAAGTGCGCTCATACTTTTAAGATGTATCTACAAATTATTTTGCCTGCTCTTAAACGTGGGCACTTGTAGCTGCCACAAGAAAACACAAATTGCCACACTTGCCACATCCATATTACCTACTTACGCTTAAGTAAACATACACATTTAAATGATTTAACATTTTAAATGAATTTGACAGCTGACTGATCTTCATTTTCGTTTACATTGAAGGAATTGGTGGAAAGCCGGGAAGAAGGAATAATGTATGGATCGAGTATTTGGTTGCCACATCTTTAAGTCACCACATATGGATTTGGTTGTATGTATTTGTTTTCATTATAACTCGCCTGCTAATTTCGGCAGCTCATCTGTTTTGAAATAATATTTTTTTCTTATTTAAACTGACGCTGCCGGTGTTTGAGTTAAGTTGTAGTTGCACACTATGCTCTTAATTATTGCTGGAGGTATATACTCGTTTGTGCGTGTGTATGTACATTTTGAATATATAATTTTGGTTGTAGGGTAATTTGTATGCTCCCCATCAACATGGATACGCCATTTTAGGTACACACGAACTTAAATCGCTTTGGCGGTAAATTTACTAAGGTACAATGGGTTTATGGTAGCAAAAATATGGCAGCGTAACCATTCAAATTAAAAAAATGTGAGTCAAACCGATGTTGCATTCGAAGAAAGAATATCTGACAAAAGCGATGGGAACTGAAAAGGAAATGTGACTCAGAAAGAAAGAGTAGTTCTTGAAGTTTGTGGAGTTAGCCACATTCTCCTGGCAATTAATAATAAAATAAAGCCTCAGAAACTGAATTTCCAATTATTAGCAATTTGATATTTGTTGGGACGATATTTTGTCATCCCTTGTCAAGTTTTGTTCCAACAAATATCAACATTTCACCATATCGGACAAGAAAAAGAAGAAAACAATACTATTATTGTTTCCTCAATTCTCAAAGTGCTATATTTCATATGAAATATTAAAAATGTTTTCGACAATAAGAAGAAATCGTCAGAGGAAATTAGCCACGAACTAACGAATTAATACTTTGGAGTTTTGTTATTCGAGACTGCGAGAGTGGAGGATTTTTCGCAATGAACTCCCCAAAAAATGTATTGTTGGCTTTTTAACAGAACCATTAACTTTTCGTAACCAAAACATTTGCTAATCCAAAGCATTGGAACGTCCGAAAGCAACAAATAACAATTAAAGTTTAACAAAATTTCAATAAAATTTATTTAAAAAAATGATTAAATATGATCTGAACTTTAGATAATTATCATAAAAAACAGAATCGTAATATATGTACACTAGACTTAAGGACCTTCAAGATAAATGGGTTATTTGTTTTTATTTTCGACTGTTAGGAATAGCTGCACAAAAAAAAAGCTCACATATTATTTAACTCCATTTGTTGCAAAATTACACACCGTGCACCATATTGCCGAAATCGTTATTGTTCGCCACCAAAAATTGCTGAATAAGCAGTCGCGTCAACGACATCAATAAAAGGCTAAAAATGTTGAAATTGCTGTGAAATGAATTGTTTGTTTTAACAATTTCAAAGTTTTCGCTGGCATACGAAAATCATTATTAGCTCCCTTCGCCGATGCGCTGAAGTGCTGATGTATTTAGTGTGGAGAATATGAGAAGTCACCGCGACTCAGGCACCGATTGGGGTTAATCACCAAAGATTGAACAGTGGATTTGAAGTTGTCTTTTTGTAACGCTGTGCTGTCACTCGGTCACATGCAGTCATTATGAAGCTCGAGTTGATTTATGTACTTCAACAATAATGACCATATGTATGAATGTTCCTACATCTGTAAATACATACATCCATACATACAAATACATTAGTGTTTTCGTTAAACTACTGTTGATGCGTGAAAAGTGTAAAAAACAAATTGGGCCGAACAGAAAATAATGCTGCCTCTGCTTTTTATAGCTGCTTTAAATTTTCCGAACAACAGTTAAATGCATCATAATGCATTTTGGCAAACAATTTTGCATATCCATAAAAAAATTTAATAATAGCTCAATATTGCAATATTCATAAAAAAAATCTCTGGGACGTTTTATTTTCGATTCCCGCACCTACTCTACTGTGCTCCGTTGATTGCGCTCCCAAAGGCGTTGTGGCTACGCATCAGCTTCCACATGCCACATGCCACAGTATGCAAGGCATGCAAGCAGCAATAGTAGCAACAATATTACATCCCCCCAGAGCAATTATTTTACGATGCACAAAGGTATAGTAAATGTAAGAAAAGTAAAATAAAAACAAAAAACGAAAAGTAGACAAACAACAACAACATAAGTACAAATGAAGGCATCGACGGAGCGAGAAGAGAAAATAATATTAATATCCTTCAAAAAATTGGATCACTCTGTCTTCTACATACTTTCAACTTGAGCAGCAAATACAAGTGATTTCGGTGCGAGAAGGCAAATTGTTTGCAAAAACAAATATTGTATTAATGCAAAAAAGATTGCGGCGCTGTTCAATAAGAGCGCACAACAAAAAAAAAACACAAACAGCTACAGCAGTAATAATATTAAGCATGGAGAACATAAATAAACAACAACAACGAAGCTTCGTATATTCATCCGTCCAACCAATCATCTATCCATCCTCAATGCCAGCAGGAGCAGAAATATCTCAAGGATATTATGTTATTACATAAAATCCGCCTGTGCGCTAGCAAATGTGCGGCGGCCCCGAGCTACATACATATCTACCACCATCTCCCACCTCCCCCATCTTCCAACGTTCATTGCCGCATTACAATTTGCATCTTCGCTTTTTTGTAAGCATCTTCACTCAAATGAGATAATTCCCTGTAAAATAATAAAAATCCGCACAACGCATTCAAATATTGCCTTTATGCCTTTTAATATTTTCATAATGCAAATAAACAATATTTTTAAGAGTTTTCCAATACCTAGTAGCTGTAGTACTAAAAGCCCGAGGCCGAAAACAAAGCCGAAGTTGGTGTGAGACAAAGTGTAACCGAGCAGATATTTAAGGTATTTTTCACATGTCGAGGAATATGAGAAAAAAATTGTGGTAGGGGAGAGGTGAATGCCTGAAGCATACCTGTTTAAATATTATCTTAAGGAAATTTAGTCGGATATTATGTTTTTAAGCTAAAAGAGCTGCAGACACCTGTCGCATATTTTTCATACTCTTGAAATACCGTTGATGGCACTGCTCATCTGTGTCGATAAAATTATTATTTTCGATATTGTAATCGAATGCGTTATCGTTATATTAGTTTATAACTATAGATTTCGATACTATTTACATTATAATTGTTTTCATAATTACTGCTTTTATTATAGATTACGGTATTTTTGTACACATTGTTATAGATATCTTTATTGGCATTGTTATCCGCAAATACTCGTACATCGAAATATTATCGGTATTTTTCGGTTGCGATGTTTTTAATATCTCTCTGATTTAAATATTTTTAACATTTTCACTATTTTAACATATTAACTCGTTATTGGCATAGTTATATCACTTCGACTTAATCTTTCTTGTCGTTGAGGTGATTTTCATTAGCGATATTTGTTAGATTTGCCATATTACTATTCTTATCGCAGTTATTATTTAACTCTTCTTTATTCTTTATTTTTAAAGACGTTAATATTAGCAATGTTATCTACATCTTTATCGATATAATTATCGGATAAATAATCATATAATAGGCAACTCTATACAAATATTTTACATGGAGTAACTCGATCACATCCTATCAAAAACATAAGAAAAACGATAGCAACGGTTATTTGAGATGCATTAAAGAACCAACGCTGGAACTTAACTGATCTCAAGTGCATCTCAAATTAAGATGTAAGGAACATTGTTATTAGCTTGTTACAGTAATACAATTTTATTAAATCTCTATCGCTTGCATCGTTTTGTTCAGGAGTTTGATTGTAGTTTCCGGCTTTTTGTTTCCATTCTGAATATCCTTGTTAAATGTTTTCGAAGAAGAGGTGAACCATAGGTTTACCTAGCTGGAATATTAAATGAAATTAATTGGGAACTGTCGTAACTCAGCTTTGTCGTGGACACCTACAACTGACAACTAAGGTTAAACGTATTGCCCATTATATTTTTATCTCAATACTAAACTTAGTTGCATTCTTGTTATTATCCCCCTTCACGACACATCTGAGCTCAGAAGCTTTGGAAATCAGACGGCATCGCGTAATGTAATGATTCTAAATACAATTAATATATTCATTACCGAATTGTGTTTATAGCCCGAAGTGACATTAGTTATGTAGCACTGGACTTACCATAGGCTCTCTACTAAATTCAGCTGTGCCAGTCTGTTACCGAGTTTTGGAAGTTCCGCGGACTATTTCGTCATGTATTCTGATATTTGCTACTAATGCTGGCTTTTCATATAAAATATTTCAGATCTAAATTGGAAATTTTCAAAAATATTTAGCAATAATAATAATTTTAGCGGTTACACTACATATATAGCTAGGTGTTTGGCCGAGCATTTCTAGTGTGCGTCTTTACATTTACATTTTACCACAAATGGAGGGACAGTTTTGTGCCGACTCCGAACGGCAAATGTATTTTATGAGAAGCTTTTTCATGGCAGAAATACTCTCGGAGGTTTGCCATTGCCTGCCGAGGGATGACCGCTATTAGAAAAAAACTTTTCTAATTTTTAGCAAATTGTACCAACTTAATTAGACCTACTTTTACGCTATCTTTCTGACGTCAATCGATGTAATTTACACTTTGCATGACTTCTAAGATAACTTTCATGGAGAAAAAATACAAAATGATTTTAACATAAGACAACCTCTCATTTCTTTGCTCTATACAAACATAGCACAGCCATATATTTAACAATTTTATTTGCAATTTTTAAAATACTACATTACTTACGCACCCACAACTAAATATATCAACGATTTAGTGGTTCTACAAATTGCCAGATTTTCTTTATAGTTCCTACAAATGTGTCAGAAAATTTGATACTTAACAATTGGCAACAAGAATATGGCGCATCATTAAATCCATAAACAACAAAACAAACGAAAAAATATAGTAAAAGGGGAAAGCAAGTAGTAAAAGCAAATATATGGCATGGCAATAATAAATGTCCTAATTTTATTCTGCCACCTCAGCAGTTTACTTATCAAATTGCGATTTTAAAATCAGCGCACAACAGACAACAAAACATCTTAGTAATGGAAGGATATACAAACTTAAATTTATGCGAAGATGTACACTCACATGCGTTTGAGTTTGATTCCCATAAGGTTGATACTTTTGCTATCAGTTGTTGAAGATCTGAATTTGTAGATAGAATTTATTTTACCACACATCCTTTTTTTGCTTAGAAAATGTTGTATTCAGATACTTTTAACTGGATACTTTTCCCCGATGCACGTGTGTGTTTCATATCTTATATCAAGTTCTTATGTTGACAACTATATACTACATACATACATATCTAAATATATACTTATATCTGTGTTAGTTTGTATTTTATGAGCTCCTGGCGTTTGCTGCTGCTGAGATTGTGCAATTTTTTCCTTGTTCTTGTTCCCTTCTATTTAGCCACCTTATCAACCTACAACATCTTTCCAAAAGTTATTTAAGTTTTGTAATTTTCGCCATACAACTGTTGGCCAGTATTTTATTTTGTGTAATTTTTTTTGCACACTTGGCTAATTTAATGGATGTATCCCTTAACAAAGATATATACATTACATGTGTACATAACTGCCTATTTTTCTCATTTTATTTGGTTAATAGTGGATAGCTAAGCAGCCATAAAATCAATAGCTAAACATAATTGCTTGATTTATGGTGCAGATTGCCGAAGCTATTTTAACTAGTATTTTCGCATTGAGTGAATGTATAGTTGTTGAAACAATAAGAAATTCGTTTGTGGTTACTGTATTTGGTTTTTTTGGGTTGATTAGAAAGCATATTTTATATCCAACACTAAAAGTAAGAACGAAAATTTAGAAACCCTTTCAATTACCTGCATCATGACGCGTACTCAAAGTTCACTGATTCTTAAAAAGAAATTTGAAAGATCGTGAATACAAACAATGAAGTAATATGTTTGTTCAATCTCAAAAAAAAATTTTTTTTCGCAGACTGTATCTAAGAAATTTAAATTTAAATTGTTTGCTGGATAAAATTCTTCGCGAAATGTTTATGACATCGCATCATTAAAATAATATTTGTATTAAAACTTATTTTAAAATTGTTTTGAACAGAGTTTAAGTGAGCATCGTTTAAAATTATTTAAAAATAGTTCGAGGTTTGAATCACAGCAAGGGCAAGTAAAATTGTAATCATAGAAAAAGCTTTTTTTTCTCACCCCTCGACAGGTAATGGCAAACTTAAGAGGGCATTGGAAAATCGAAAAGCTTCTCATAAAATACATCTGCCGTTCGGAGTCGGCATAAAACTGTAAGTCCTTTCAATTTTGATGTGCGTCTCACCAAAAATTGTAGAAGACAAATTAATAAAAAAAAAGCATTAAAAATTAGAATATATTTTAGTTATTTAAAGGGTAGAAAAATGCGTGAAGTTTTCTTTAAAACACCGTGATTAGAGAACAAAAATAAAAGTTTAATCTAGCAACGAAACGGTTAGCCTAGTGCAGGGGCGGATACAGAAAATTAAATTGTTCCAAAAAAAATGTTTTTGTAGACAAATCATGATTGATGAACTGTTACATACATTTAGATAGGTAAGATATACATTTAAATTTGCTCAGATGGTTGTCGCCAATCATCAAAATTCAATGTACAATAAAGAGTTCGACTGATAATATGAACCTAAAATTATCCGATTAAATCCTACATGTACAAAGGTACAAATACACTATGAAAATAATAAAAAATATGTATTCTATTTTAAAACTACCAATATTTACATAAAAAGTAGGATTATTGGATGTAGCAGAACAAATATAAAGTATATCCATGTATTTATAAACAATGTCAATCGAAATATGCAGTACCAATATAGTATTTAAAAAATCAATGGCGTCACCGAGTTCAGCCATAACATTAAGTATTTAATCAGTGAATGTTGAGAAACGCCAAACCGTTTAATCGGTTTTCTCCCGTCTTGTTTCGCAAATAGGTCTTTAATCGTCGTTCGCAGCTACTGTTACTGGATGTTTTCCGCCGATCTGGAGAAATCGGTAAACCATCTTATTGTATGATTTGTCGCAAACGTCGAGCTTCAATAAATTTTTTCGGCCAATGAGATAAAATTCTTATATTCATATACCTAAGTATACTCGAACCAAAAAAAAACAACGATTTTCTGAAAATAATGTTGTTTTTTCATAAAAAAAAATTATACATAAATCTATTATGTACAGAACATTAACAATTCCAAATAAATGAAGAAAAACTTAACCCTATAATTATGATCTAGAACTGAGTTATTCTTAATTCGTGAAACAGAATGTTTATTTCTTAGCACTTATGTTATTTGCAGTTGTCCGGACACAGGAACGTTTTCGGGGAATGGTGAATGTACATATGTAAAAGAAAAATAGTAAAAATTTTTAAAAATATTTCTGCGTATAAGGTTCTGATATTTCGCACTTGGCCTGGTCACATTGAATTGCACTACTGTGACGTCACTTACTCACCAACGATTCTCTTAAACTCACTGAGAGCGTATAAGCATGCGCAACATTTGTTCGCCTCAATCGGTGACTTTGTAGTTTTAGACATTTAAATTGTTGCACTATTAAAACATATTTTGAAATTACAATTTTTGCTTCTTTAGAGACTTCGACTTGTATATTTATTTTTGTCCTGTTGACGAAGGTAGGATAAGCGACACTGCTTTAATTAAAGTTTAATTTTATAGTTAATGCGTTTATTTTTGTCTAGTAAGTATTAAGGCAAAATTACATTCGGCAAGTAACATAAGTAGATAACCTGCCTTTTTTTCTACTTATTCATGTTCATCAAAATTCATAGCAGTCACTAAGGCAGGTTCTCTTTTTGAAAGGCCAAGAAGTATAAACAAAATGCATGCCGCTATTACATGTACTTCAGTAAATAAAATGGTTGAAATTTGAATAAATCAAGCTTACCATACATAATTTCAAATCAAATAATCGTATGCTTGGTAAATGTTCGAAATTTGGAGATATCGAACTTTAATCTCCACTAGCCATACCTACTTGCAACTGAGTTCAAAAGATACAACAGTTGGAAAGAAGAACACGTTTGAAAAAATAATAATGCGTCTAATAATCAAAAAATATAAATAAATTACTTCACTGAAATGACGTCAAAAGGGCGATCTAATACATATTTATTTCTAGTCCAATATAGTGGACTACGAAAGTTTGGTTTTTTGCACTGCACCAATAACCCATACTCTCTCCATCTTTATTATTTTTTTTTCAACAGGAGTCAAAAGAGCGTTGCTTATGTTTTTCTGAGCGTTCTAAGAAAGAGATTTTAAAAAAATGCGGAAAGCAGGAGACGTTTCAAGGTTTAGATATGCAATTTTTTTTATTATGAATATAATTTTCTTAGGCATCAAATCTTCAACTCTTCCAGCTTTTGTATTTGTCCAATGTATGTATTTTGTATGTATCGAATTATTTCGGCACTAGTGAACTTAAATAAGTAGCGATAGCCAAATGTAAAGTAAAAACTTTTCTTTGTCTTCAACATTTTCGAATGAGTACCAAGCTGCATACTCTGTAAATATTCGGCCTCAAATATGTTCCAACACCCATTAAGATAAAAACTTTAAAGCTTACTAATTTTTAATGTAATATTTTTCAAATAATAGCGCCTTGCACTTTACTGCTACACCACCGTAAATCCACATAAATAGCCGAGATAAGCAAATGAAGTGCAATGAAGCCAAATCAGCAGGAAAATATGCAAACAAAAGCACACAGTCAACGCAGAATGCACAAACTCTCAAGCGATGAAGTGAAATAATTGAAGCTGTTGCACGGTGCGTGAGCTTTTCGCAAGCAAACAATCTAGCACATTTGCATAAGCACATGAAAGTGTTTGTGTGTATGTGTGTGTTTCTATGCGTGTATTCATTTTGTTTTCACACTGCCACGCAAATGTGGCAAATTTTTGGTCACCAGCATATTTGTTCGACGCATTTGAAACAGCGCAGCCATTTGTTTGTTACCATAAAAAGGGGTGCAGTTGTTTGCAACACATGTGAATGAATGCATTTTGGTGGCCAAACGGTCAATGGTCAAGTAACAACATCCAACACCAAGTGTTTGGAGGTGACTGGTGACTAAGCAAATACGAAATAAATGGCAATGGGGACGAAGTGTTTGACTAGTCCAGTGGATTTGTGCGTCGTTTTAAGAGGTGGCATGCAACTCAACGCTAATACCGGCGAGTACGCACTTTATCTGGCTGTGTTGCAATACAAAGCGCTACAAAGTGCAAATTTCCTGTAAATAGAAGCAACAACAAATAGGCTGTAGAAGAGATAGCGACTTCGTGTAACAAGCGTCAGACAAATTGCTAGCAAAGTCGAAAGTACTGCATGCCACACATGTTACCACTGCGAGTGCTCGTAAATGTGTGCAGCAAAAAGTGGCAAGTTCCGTGTGTGCTAACAGTGCAGCGTACGCGATTTATCGCACAAGATAAGCGATAATAAATTAATTAGAAATATTGAAATGGACACAGTAGCCAGGATATCGCTGTTTAATGAGAATGACTTGGGGGGCCAATAGCAAATGTTTTCATGCCACATTTCCACTAAAAGTAACGCTTGTATTTCAGTTGACTTTTTGTCTTTATTGTTTTTTATTTTTTTTATTTTATGTACTTTTGTTGTTTCTTCTTCGCTGCTTTGTTTCAACTTGCTGCTGTTGTCGTTGGCATTGTCTGTTTGCCTGCTGGAATCATTGAAATCGTTAACCCGCACTTGTTTTACGCTTATCCACTCGCTCCCACTGAAATATTGTAGGCTGCTTTTAGGCGCTTAACGAATTTCTACATTTAAGTTATCCAACGTTGTAGATTTGACGCATTTTTACGAAACGGTATTAAACGTATATAATACTTTTGTTTATTAATTTATTTTTTATTAATTATATTTTAGAACGGAGACAACATTACAATATATAATAATTTTGGTGCGTACTCTATATAGCTCAGTGTTTGACCGAGCTTCTCCTACCATTTGTGGTGTGCGTCTTTATATTATACCACAAATGGAGGGACCTACAGGTTTGTGCCGACTCTGAACGGCAGACGTATTTAATGAGAAACTTTTTCATGGCACGAATACCTTCGGAGGTTTGCCATTGCCTGCCGAGGGGTGACCGCTATTAGAAGATTTTGCTTGCCCTAACTGAGATTCGAACCTCGAACTCACCGGCATATCAAGTTATAGCACGCAGCGCTACCAACTCGACCACAGCGGCCACCAGGGAGACAACATTATCTAATTTAAATTTCTACAGCTTGAAAATGGTAGTCCTTCCCATGCTATGCTGTCCAATTGTATTTGATAATGGAAATTATTCAATTTTTGTGAAAAACTTAAGCTTAAACTATCAATAATTTAGCAGGATCGACAGCCAAACTTAACCCTCCGGACTCCGACATTGATGACAGTCAGGCTATCATTAACAATGCAGTTGTGTGATTAGTTCTTCTATTATAGTGTTGTCCTGTCGTCAAAATAAAACTTGCCATATTCCGGTTGCCGGATGACAAGCCACAAATCTGCTCTCTAGATATTATTAATGAATACTTAGCATTTTATATGGCAGCCAAAATAATGTTCGACCTACTTAACCAATTCCTCAAGAGAACGTTATTCAAGCAACACTATCCCAAGTAATAGCATTCAACCAAATTAAATTATGTGTTGAGAAAAGAGTGTATGACATGTAATGAGTATAACGCTAACAGTTTTAAAAATAGAAAAGAGATGAAGAAAGCTAAAGTGGAAGAAGAAAGGAACGAATATGGAAAAAATAGTTTTTAACCCTTTTCAGAGAAGAAGAAAAATTTTGTAGCCGGAATACTCAAAATAATATGTTGAGCAATTTCCATATTTGGGTAAACATCTCGAAGACTCGGTGAATGTAATACATTGCATATGGTAAATTTTTCGTAGAGTATACATCTTCCCTATTTGCTGAGCAATCTTTTAGTTGGCAATATAAATCAATACTTTCGTTCCTAATGTTTCTTTCAAATCTTCAGGATACTTGTTGACTAGTTTTCAATTCATTTACATATATCAATTTCAAATAAATTATCAAAGAAAATTTTGTAAACCTTTTCACTTTTTCTCTGAGTATGCACGAAATTTGTATTTTCAAGAAAAAGGGGTTTCTTTCATTTTTTAGTTACCCATCCCGCTGAGTTTTTATAGTTTTATCATCGACGAAGTTTGGCTTTTTCTTCAAATTCAGAAAATATTCCGACTCTAATATCCTGAAGGAATAGAGCCAGAGAATTTTATATCTGCACAAGAAGAAGAAAAAAGTCGACTGCTTCTTTGACCGATACAACTGCACATGATCATACTAAATTTAAAAAAAGGGCAGCACAAGGAACGTAATCTGCTAAAGGATTAATTGTTTTAATTCGTTTATCTAAGATTACCCACTCCATGCAGGCAATCAGCCAATCGTTTATTTCTGATCACATTTGAAAAAAAAAAGTTCGCGACGTAGCGCTTTCATTTTATTAGTTTTCAATCAATTTTACCTGTTATATTTTGTAATTAAAACCATTAACTATTACAGTGCTCTATTTTTTTTTTCTTTGTGTTCTTCTTTGTACTTAGTTGCAAGGCTGCGCAAGAAATTTACCTTTTTCCGTCTCTTTGTAAAACTTCAACTTGTCTAGTAGCTCAAATCTTTTCAGCGCAATTTACTTCGTTTTCTCGCACCTCACCTCACATTATCTTGCGTCACTTCATCTCACATTGATTTAATAAATTTAAAATTTCGCAACCCATCCTTAAGTTATTTTAGTTTATTTTAATTTATGTTAAGTTCAGTAGATCGCAAGATAGAATTATTTATCAGGATTAAAAGAAGTTTTAATTCTATAGCACGGCCTAGGCGGAAAAAATTTTTTTTTTTTATTATTCTTTACAGTTTAACTCGCAACATTATTTATTTTTCAAATAATTTTCTATCATGGGACTTCAAACAAATCGGCCTCCCCAGCTCTTTTCCATTTCTACGAAACGGAAATTTTAATTTCATTTTAGTACAACAATAATAACTCTTTAACGAGTAATTGTTAGAGCCTCCTCTTGTGCGTTAACTCATTGCCCACTTTAACTCCTTCCGATTAATTTACCTTCACAGATTAGCGATAAAACCGCTATTGAAAGTTTTCCAAACACTTGCTGACCTATGACTTTCGAGCTTTTAATTTCCCAGCCAAAAGCAACCAACAGAAATAATACTCAACTGCAGAGTGCACGACCTCTTACTCGATGCAATCGATAACCACAACAATCAGTTGGTGTTCGAGACCAAAAAAAAATCGCAGAAAGGAAAAAGCTAGTAAAGGCAAAATGTGCAGACAAAAAACTGCAGTGAAAATAGCTAACTAAGCAAGTTTTTTCCGCTGGCTTAAACTTTCGCACCACGGCGAAGACAGAAAAATTAAAGGTATGCTTGTATGAATGCGTGTTAGAGAGCAAGTCGGTTTAAAGCTACAAACATACACTCAATTCACATACAAATACATATACTCGTAAGTATCCTGTAACAGGCGGCAAAGTCTAATTGATCCCAAAACAGATATTTTCAATTAGCAGAAAAGCATTTTATATTTTTTTTTCACATTTTATTTTCTTTTGAGACTTGCAACGAAACTTTTTGTATATTTATATATACTTAGTTGATAACATTTTTTTCTTTTTGTAAGTTAAACCAGCGGCACCTTGCACATTTAAATACCCGTGGGCAAAACGTAAGAATTTCTGAAGAAAAAATGCCAATAAAAGGTACGCAGTAGAGCGAAGAGAAACAAAAATGTGAGCCTTAAACTTTTTAATTCTATTAAAAAGCGGAAGACAGCAAAACTTTGCGGACGATTTTTGCGCTATTTTTCATTTCACTTTATTGGTATTTTTTTCATGCTAGAGAAACATTTTTATTCACAGGCAAATTGAGAGCCACTGCCAGCGACAGTTGTGCTAAAGTGGAAGTGTCCAGTGTCTCCAAAGGTGCAAACTGCCGGACGCTGAGGTAGCAGCGGCAACGTTTTTTTTCTTAGGTTTTGCAAGATGAAGGAAAATTATACTTATACGAAAAAAAAAGAAATACGTAGAAGTGCAAAGTTTGTGGGCGGCGAGTTTTTGTACAAGTTTTCAATTTGCAACTAACAA
The DNA here is from genome assembly GCA_963971545.1 of Philophylla caesio. Taxonomy (NCBI): domain Eukaryota; kingdom Metazoa; phylum Arthropoda; class Insecta; order Diptera; family Tephritidae; genus Philophylla; species Philophylla caesio. The sequence goes on along the minus strand of OZ020604.1, from coordinate 194,408,391 downwards.
ATGGTGAAAGTGAAAACTTATGACGGCAAAAAAATAAAAATAAATAGTATAGCAAAATATACAAATATAGTAAAAATAGAACGTTAAGTATATTCTCAAGGCGGAAATTAGAGGAAAGGGGATCTATCCATACTACTTTTGTCGGGTGTAAAGTAAAGAAGAGCCGAAGCAAACATACATACATACATAATCGGTGCACATTTACAACGCAGCTTATGGAGCTTACGCAAAATAAATATAAAAGTGTATTCCCTTTTTAGCTAAAATTAGACATAAAATATATGATACCGACTTATGGCTAGAAATACTACTAAAATGATTTGCGCTAGATGTCGCTGTCGTCGAGTTATTTAGAATTTTCGTGTTTAGGATCATATGTTGAAACTTTTAGAAGACTATAACTGTTGGTGCCAGTAGAAAATCTTTCACTGAAAATTTATCCGCTGAATGCCCCTTTAGTCGAGATGTCTGATACTTTAAAAAATCGGTCTGCTAGATGGCGCCAAAGTCATTTTGAAAATCCGCATTTATAAACCGATATTAGAATAGTAAGCTGCGGCAGGATTAAAAATAAATTTACCGAAATTGACTAGCGCATTAATTTTCGGTAAATGTGGCACTGAAATCGATACTCTCGTATTGAGCAAAGGTGTATTTATGGTGCGGTTTTGATGAAATTAGAAGCGTATGCTGGCTGGTGCGAATAGAAATACTTGTATGCAAAAAACCAAATTAGTGGTTCGACTTAGTTCAAACCTTATAAACTTTAATATCCCATTAAAAATTAAACTAATTAAAAACTACAAATACTATCTTTAGCGTCTTCTTTATTTTAACTGTGAAAAATCGACTGTTTCAGCTCGTATCTCACACATGGGTTGCCCTTTTATAACTTAAGAAAGTTCTTTTATTTTTACTATTAAAAAATTTAAGCCCACTACAGGTGAAGCTTCTTAAATAACGTTTTGTTTTGTACCTTAAAATTTAGTAATTTCTATTAAATCGACTGCCGAAAAGTGTGACTTTTGACTAAAAAAGGACACAAAAACGCATTTCTTTAACACAGAAGTCGATATGATTGTTAAGTTAGTGAAGTATTAGCCCTAAAAAAAATATCAGCTTTGTAAGCAAAACACCCCGTAAACATTGATGGCAGAGAGATTGCTTTAGTTTTTGAACATAACTTCTTTATTTTCTATTTAAAAGTAGATAACGAAATAATATAATAATAATAATAATCCCAACGGTTTTATCCCTCCATACCCGCCCGACCGTCGCGAGGGGCGGATCCGCATGCCACGCGGATCCGCTGCGCCGAGTCATGAAAGGCAGGAGTTTGTTAAGTGTCGAGATCTAAAACTGTTCAGATACAGAACAAATGCTCATCAGCTGATCGAATAGTAATATATATATGAATGTATGTAGCAATTATTGAGAGCATTGAGTATAGTTTTCTTTGTGTAAAAAAGTAAGTCTGAAATATCAAAAGAACCGGAGTGAGTGTTAAAATCCTTATATAAACTACGGAGTGGCTAGTTTAACTTAAAATTAATTTTACATGGCTTCTGGAAAAGAGGCCGAAAATGTCTTGAAATTCGGGATAGAACATTAAGTTTTTTTTTCGCTCAGAAAACATGGGAGAGATCAAGCCTGTCAGTAACTTCACCAAAAATACAATGTCTAGCATTTCTCTGCGACTAGCAAGTGTAGGAAGATTTATGATAATTCTTTATAGAATATCTAATAAATTCGGCACGAACAAAAATAAGTACTCGTACATAAACACATCCATACTTCTCTTTATGTTTGTATTTTCACAAGAAAGCTGAGTACCCGTTGTAGAACGCTCCTGAAACTGCGAATAAATTAATGTAAATTGACACATACTTCTCTCTACTCTGAATATATCTATGCAACAATTGGTGGCACGATAAAGCGCATCCGCCAGCACAGAAGTGACAAATTCAAATGAAGCGTAAATTTAATTACAACATTTTATTGGATTACGTATGCTTTCCAGAGTTATTTGCAAACCTATCTCAGCCAAATGCAAAACACAAAACGCAAAACGCAAACAACCTGCCCAACAACGCCAACACATTGAAATGCATTGAGAGTGTCACTGGCCAAATGCGAACTGCTTCGCAAACAAACAAATGGGTGTTAGTGTGAAAAAAATCCTGTAGCTAACAAGCATATCAGCTACATACATTAGTATATATGTATGTATATACCATTCATTTATATGTATTTACATGCAACGAATTGGACTCGGCTTGTCTACATATAAAGGTAAATAAATAAGGCATTTTGGGTTGCATGTGGGAAAGGTGTAAATTTTCGCTTGCTAAACAAATTTAATTGCGGTGTAGGTGCAGTGAACGCGCGTGTGTTGCATACAACAAATGTTCATGTTGTGCTTTTTATGGTCGACGTGACAAAAATGTGAGCACTTTTTCTAAAGGTGAGGTGGCGATTGCTATGTGGCCATGCAACGGTTGAAAGTGTGTGGTGCTATTTGCGGATTTTACGCTACAAATGGAAAGAGTATTTTTTCATTACACCGGCTTATATGCCTGCCGAGGGTCGACTACTATTAGGAAATAATTTTTCAGTAATTTTAAATTTACATGGATGAGATTCGAAATTAGCACAAAGGAAATGCAAAAAGAATTATAAAATACAAAATCAATTTTTAGCCACAGCATAACTACTAATTTAGATAACCCATACTTACGTATCTCAAATTTTGATTAAACAAGTAAAAAAGGCTGTCTTGTACGGGAGCCATTTGTTTTATTTATTTCATATTTATGATTTTGATTTCTATAATAGTCCCAATAATAATTAATATTTGTGGAAATTTTCAAGTCTTTAGCTGATTTAATGAAGGAGTTTTGGTCCAAAATGCAATATCTGAACTATCAGTTGTATGGGAGCTATGTATATAATACTATATTTATCCGATTTAAATGATTTTCACTGCTCTAGTTCTTATGGTAGCTTGAACTCGTGCTAAATTTCAAGACTTGGGCTACTTAAACGCAAGGGTTTTCGTGCTAATTGCAAAATTTGAACAATCGGTTGTATGGGAGCTATATGTTATATCACTTTGATTTTTAAGATTTTCACTTCACACATATGTCTAATAATGAATAATATTTGTGCAAAATTTTAAGTGTCTAGCTGATTTAATAAATGATCTATGGCCAAAAATGCATTATCTGAACTATCGGTTGTATGGGAGCAATATGTTTTATTTATGCGATCCTTACGGTTTTCACTTATATTATATAATTGACAATGATTGATAACTGTGCGAAATTTCAAGTCCTTAGCTTATTAAATGAAGAAGTTATGGCCCAAAATGCAATATCTGGACTATCGATTGTATGGCGGCTATTTGTTATATTTATCCGAACTTAATGATTTTTACTGCTAAAACAGTTCTAATAATAGTTTTTATTTGTGCAAAGTTTCAAGACTTTAGCTGAAGGGGTTTTTCCAGCTTAATAGAATATCTGAACAATCGTCTGTATGGGAGCTATATGTTATATTTCTTTGATTTATATGATATTCACTGCTTATATAGAGGTAACAATAGCGAACGTTCCTGCATAATATTATATCTGAACAATTGGCTCCTATATACGTTATAGTCGTAAATTATAAAAAGCCACCTGACTGCCAATTTTCATTCAAATATCTCAAAAAAAAACCCAAAAAAAATTTCATAAGTAAAAACTCATTTTTGTTTTAAAGTAAGAACTCATACATCTCAGGTTTATGTTGTCGAATTCGAGGTTTGTCGAATGAAATATACTCGTAATAACATAAATATTCGAAAAAGCTTCGTCTTAAATATTACAAAAATATCACTGTCTTACTTAAGCTGTGGGCATCTTCATTTAAAAATTTTGTAATTTTTTCAAAGGACATTGACTTCGGCCTCTCCGAGGTAAGATTTCTTATTCTAGAAGAACTATGAAGGTATGAGAGTAATTTTCTCATACTTTTAAATATTTAGGTCTTTATTTTTACGATATTTTTATATCACAGCTGTACATCGAAGGCTCATTGTTATTTCTAGAATAAAACTTAGTGAAATTTAAAGAAAGTCCAAATGACAATATTTTATATCATTCTAGCTCGAACAGTGAACCGAACTTAGCTTAAAGCATTGTACCTAACGAACAATCTGTATACCCTTTTCACGAATTAATTCCACTATGTACCTTAATAATCTTAAGCAAATTCATTAGTGCTCCTGTGCTGAATAATTGTTTTCCGGTATCGTTCAGCAACAACCTCTCAACCCACACTCAAACTCATTCTCTCTTTCTCTCTCTCTCTCTCTGCAAGCTTCTCTACGCAAAAGCAAGTTGTTGTTCACGTGTAAGCAAAAATTCGACTTGTTTTTGTTGCGAAATTAATTTCTACTTTAACGCCCGCCTCAATAACCGCCGCCATCACTCCACACAATTGCGCCACAGCATTCGCACATTCACCCTAATCCACTTCCAAGCTCCACTCTTACTCGTTCTCATATTGCAACATGTTGTTTTCCTGTCGCTGTCGCTAGTCGTTGTTGCATGACATGACACCGATACTAAACTGACACTTTGACATGGACTTAACCCTAAAACGCTTAAATGCTGACACAGCCAAAAAGCTTAACAGTTGCACGTCCAAAGGTCAGCAGTTTGGTGTGTTGCCGTGTATTGCTTGCTAGAAATACTCGTAGGTACTTATTTACAAATCAGTAGGCAGGTTGGATCACTGGCGGAGCTTAAAATGTGTGCATACAAACAAACAGGTATCGATGTAAAAATGTGTATGAGGACATGTGTACTTAGGATGCGAGAGCTGGTAGGAGTGGTGGGCATTAAGGTAAGCTTTTATTCGCATAATACCGTTTACGTAAAGTGGATTATTTATTTGATTTTTGCAATTTCAAGGTACACGTAAATTTATTGTGTTAAACACCTGCTAATTGACTGCGCACAATATCATAGTTAACCATTGGAGTTCTTAAGGTGTGCAATTTGGTTTTAAGTCCACGAGCAAAGAATCCAAGCAGTATCCTATATTTTCCAATAATTATGTGTTTGTATTTGTGAAGTATTGATCCTGCCACACAATTACCGCTGCCTTTTAATAGAGGTTGTTGTGGAAAGGATACAATAGGTATCTCTATCGGTAATCACCGTCGCTCGGCGCATAGAGGAAGTAAGGAAGGACATTGAGATACAATCTATATCAGAAAAATGCTATGTGCATTATAATTGCCAATCAAAACCACAGCCGAAGAAGTATCCAAATCGCAGGATGATTATGGATGGAGCTGGATCTGATAGCGCTATGACAATTCTTATATTTCATATATTCGAAACATTCGAAAGAATTTTGGAAGACACTCAAGTCCAAGCCTTTATTAACCCAGCTGTTGCCCGATTGCCTCCCTTTGCTTTTGAATATGCTTGCCCGCTAACTCTAAACCACAAAAGTTCCACGAATTGTAAACGAATAGATATGAACGAGTTCGAAACTAGATTGTTCTGGACTAGGTCATTAGTTAATCGAGGCTAGTGACGTATGTAGCTGAACTAGTTTCCCTGTGTTCCTAAAAGAGTCCTGAACTATTTCCGAACAAGTTTCGAAATAATCCCTAACGGGTCCCAATGATGCCTTAGAATCTTAAACAACTCATGAAATGGTCCTGAACTAGTCGCGTCTATATATATTTTAAAATATTTTAACTGACTTAAAAAGGAGGTTATTAATTCCTAAGAATATATTTTTCTTTTACTCAGAATCATACCTCTTTACTTTGGACACTGTTAACCAATAATTCGTGCTTATCGGAAAATTGAAGGTTGATCTTGATTCTGTTCCAGACTACTAAGTAGTGGGGAAGTAATATATATTAGCCTCAAAAGAATAGTTATACAAAGTTAAACCTATCTTTATCCTGGGTTTATGATATTTGTTATTATTAATCAGCTTAACAACAACAACTTCAGTAGGTATGACTAATAAAATTAAAATCAATGCCTTATTTACAATTGTGGTTTTTGTAAGAAAAAATCATAACTGATTTTTTTTTAAATGTAATGTTCAAAAATAAAAAATACAAATTATAAATTATTGTTAATTTTGATTTATTAAATCAAAATTTAATTTCACTATTTTTTTACTTTTGCTTAAAAAACTTCACAGAATTATTTGTTTAAATACATGGCACGTATCATTAATAAGTAATAGTTTCGCTTGCTGTTATTATCTATTTTTAGGTAAAACTGGAAAATTTTACTTTTAACTACTTAACTTAAATATGTTTTAATCATTAATGAACCATCTTTCATTATCAACAGTTAGAATATTGATTAAAGCTTAATTAATTGAACTGAGTTCGAAAGAGAGCATGAGGGGGATACTCCTAATTCTCAAAAGCTTTATTTAAAACTCTAGAAGTACTTGCAAAAATCTGAACTTAAGAAATTTTAACATTGTTATGATATCTTAAAAATATCTTCTCTCCAAGTTTGCTTATTTGACTTATCCGATTACTAATTCAATTGATTAACACTTCACACCAACTAATAATTGCTGCAATAAAGTTTAAAAATACCACAAGGATAAAGCTGGATACTATACACCGGCAAGAAGAACAGCGAGCTTACAACAAAAGCAATATATGTAGGTATGTAACCCAAGTTATCGATGAACATGACCAAAGTCAATTTGCTGTGAAAAGTTGGCGAAGAAATTGAAAAAAGGCAAAGAGCAAGAAAAGTGTAGCATTCAAAAACACGACACAAAAAAGCAAGCTCAACAGCGGCAAGAACGAAAATTGCCACCCACTGAGTGGCAAAACAATGAAAAAATTACGAAAAATTACATTAACGTCACACATGAATGTATGAGCATGCACATACTGGTATGTACATATGTGTGCGTGTATGGTGGGTCTGGAGGGAAAAGAAATCGCAAATTCATACTCATATCGCACCTCACCAATCGCACACGGCAAATGAAAAAAAAAACAATAACAACAATGAGCGCTATTGAAGTGGAACTTTCCACACAGCACAGGCAGTGGAAACAATAACAAAAAAGCAACAGAGAAAAAAATGAAATATGCAAAGCCGCTGCCTGGATGAGTGGATGAAAAAAGCAACAAAATGGAAAAAATGAAAATGCGCAGTTGAGTAATTTTTCAATTGGTGAATAATTGACGCCTGCGAGCGAAGGTGTGAATGAGCAACATCACACACACACACACAATGCGCTCGCACTCACAATCATGTTGCAGTCCCTTAGGATATGCAACGATTTTTTAAAACGCCAATTTTTTCAAAAGCTAAAATGGCATGTGTGTGTAAGCAGATGACTTACATGTGTGTTTGTGTGGCAATACACGCGTGATGACAATCGGATCACTGCCACAGAATATATTGGTGGCAGCTGTTGTATGTTGCTGGTTGCTCTCTGGTTGTTAGCCAAATGCCTGACACCCCCTGCCAACTCCTTCATGCCTGCTGGCGTTCGCTACTGCATGTTTTATTGCCTGTTCCTGCAATTTCGCCAATTCTTTTGTTTTTTTACGTTTGTTTGTCGTTTGAGTTCACTTGTTGTTGGTTGGTTATGGGCGCTGAAATGACGATGATGATGTGTGGTTTTGTTTTTAAGGTATTGTCTGTTGCAATAGAGTGTATGCGGCATTGCAGTATACTAGTTTGTGGCAATGTTCCTTGTTGCAACAGCAATCAATACACATGAGCGCGCACATGCCGCCATACATACAGACGTTCAGATGTATATATGTATGTCACATATGTAGTAAGCATAGAGCATCGCAGGGACCGTACAACGCAAATTGAGTGAAATGGTTGACCGAAGTGAAAAATGATTTTTAATTGCTGCCCCATCGGTGTATCACACATTGTTTTTGCGCACATTCGCACACACATGCAGGCGCGTTGTCCTTGCACGTTGGTGTTTTTGGTTTTTCTTCTCTTTTTGCAATTTGTTGTTTACATGTTTTGCACTGTCAAGCCGCACCTTTTTGTTTTTGAGTTTATGCAAATGATGTGCGATTTGAAATTGAGCATTTGATTTTGGCTTTCAATATTGTCCGCGCATAAAATTTCACAGTTACAACAAATTGTTATTTAATTTGTGGTGGATTTTTTTGGTTAATTTGCATGCAATTTCTATTCGATTTCTCTCCAATGCTTTAAGCGTGATTGATCAGGAGGTGTAGTTAAGGCAAAACTATTTTTTTTTAATTGTTCCAAATAAAGTTCTGTAAAAAAAGATCCTTTTTTCAGTTTATACAGAAGATGACGGCGATTCATATATGTATGTAAGTATGTTTCTATACTCCTCATTGGACGGCTTTAAGTCACCACACCAAGAAGTGTCCAAAGATGTTGAATTGTGGGGGAAGTAAGCTCAGACGTTTGGGCATATTTTCACACTTATGTAGGAACTATGTGAAGGAATTGTGTATTAATGTACTTTATTTAAAAAGACCGTTAAAGTGATAAAGTAACATAAGACGTCTCCCGCATGTCACAGAACTCGTAGGACCTTTTCACTTTCATGTTTTTCCTTTGTTACGCAAGTGAAACCTTGCCCTGCCGGCGGATTTTCTTTAGTGCTAAAAGATCATGTACTTTGGTTACTTTTTCCGTACTAGATATAGTGTTTTTTTTTTGAGTAATTTAGAGCCCACGAGCGTTAAATCTTAAAGCCGAAGTAAGCCAAATAATACAAGAAGCTTTAAAAAATTAATGGAAAATTATTTCTTAATGCAACCTGACCTATTCCTTCTATGAAATTACTATTTTTAAAAACTCTCTTAGAAACAGAAACAACGTAAACCTAAGAGGAAGTCAAGAAAATGTTCAATGCTTTAGTGGTGAAGTATGGTAAAATAGCGGATGCGGTAATTTGTGTTTTTGTCACAAACGCCGCAGAAATTATTGCTTGATTTCGTGGTAAAAAGTAACAGTAAAATTATAACACTTATTTTCTACTAAATATTTGTATTATTATTTGCATTTGTCTATTCACTTAAATATATGTGAGCATTTAGTGTATTTTCACAAATTCGGGCAATATTTTCGGGGAAAAATGGTACACTTAGTCTAACGAAACACATCGACAATTTGCATAAAACAAAAGATTAAGCGATTGAAAACGTTTTTCATAAATATAATACACCATTATTACCCTCATCTGCGCCCGTAGAACAGTTGTTTTCATTCGCTGCGATTTTAAATAGTCTAATTTTAAATTGATTGTTTTTAGAAGGGCTAACAGCTCATAGTAAACAAATATGTGCATAATAAACGTTTGAAAGGAAAAAAATGAAAGTCATTTTTTTTTTAATGATTCACTTAGTTTGGTGGTTTTGCATTGATTTTTAAATACTTGTACTTTCATTCATCAATAACAATTTTACTGGTAATGCAAAATATACTTCAGCAGTATTATGGAAAACAGTGTTTGTAAACATACTAATTGGGATAAGAACGTATGTTTACTTATAGAAACTATCAAAACCTTTTTTTATACATAGTACATATACTAAAATAACAAAAAGTACTCCTCTATTGTTTTTTTTTTGCAGCTTACTGTTATTTTTTTTTTTCAGAAAAAAGTAAAAATTTATTCGTAATGCAAAGTAAATTTCACTATCAGTACAAATTTACTGTTTACTGCATTTTTACTGGCAATGCATCGAGAACTAAAGTCTTTCTTTACTTCATATTTAAGTCTCTGAACTATACAGTACTTGAAACTCGCTAATTCCATTTTACACATTCATTTGCTTGCATATAGAGAATATGTAAATAAATTTCCACAAGGAGTTGATGTACACCAAAGAATATTCTTCTAGGGTGTTATTAGTCTTGCGACCTAGTAAATTATGATCGCCAAAATCTTAATAGCACGATGCTTTCGAATTCAAACTATTTTCGCCAAATTATTATTATTATTATGTACATATGCATTGTGTATATATATATCGAAATCAGTATCTTCATATAGTACGTCTGTGTCCCCCGAAGTGTGATAATGTCACCAATACTGGAAGTGCGATATGAATTCACCAGCAGGAAGCTCGAAGTGGTCAGTAAGCTAAAGACGTACATATGTAAATGTGTATGTATGTATGTTAGTCGACGAGTGCATTGCGGCGTGTTTGAAAATCGCAGACTTTCAGGCAGCAAAAAATCGCGAATGTAGTCAAAACAATCAGAGAGCTATAAAGAAATGAATGCAACGTCCGATTAAAATGCGACGGCGGCGGTAAATTCAAAAGGTCTCGAAGGCGACGCTGACAAAGAAGTGCGTAATACAAATGTGGGTACAAGTGTACTTGTATCTACGAGTATGAGCGAGTATGTATGATGGCACATACGTATATAACTGAACTGTACAATTTCTACAGGAAATCCTGACACAAATGTAGTACGAGTATAAACAAATTTCCACTTAAAATGAAAAGTGAAAAGCTGAATTATCAATAACGAACTAGAAAGAGTTCGGCCGCTTATCATATTTACGCACTTCAGCGCTTAAATTTCACGAGCGCATCGGTGACTGGCACTGGAAGTGTAGACATTAGGGATGTAAATTTTGTGGCATTTTATTGACAACGGGGTTTTCGAGATCTGAAAACAAAATCACGGTACAATCCCGGGATCCCGAATTTCAGGAAATTTTTATTCATAATTTCTAATTTGTGAAAGAAATGTAACACTTCTGTCATCGTCCTATTATAGTAGTATTCCAAATAACATTAATACGAGTATAACAAAGAAGAACCTTTATTGTAATTCGTGTATATATTTTTTGGTCTTTTCAATACCAAAAAAAAAAAACAAATTAACGTAAAGATTGATAAACATACATAGCAATTTATTATTCAAGTACAAATAAACGAGTACATGTTTGTTACATCAACAAATGAATGTATAGTAAAATTATTTTTAATCACTGTTTGAGATCAATATTAACAGCCAGATTCTGATTATTTACACATATTCAAAATTTAAAATTTATCAAGTTTTATGTATTATAATCAAAAAAAAAGAACGGCTTTTTCTTTGCTCAATTATTTATATATAAAGTGTTATTGACAGATTATAAACTTTTGAATATTTGTATATATTTGATAAACTAAGAAGAACACAGAATCGGACAGTTAATATAATATAAAAATCAAGTAAAAGTTAAATGCATCACCCATTCACGGCGAGGCAGAATTATTACTTTTCTTTTATCAAAAACCGATCTTAAAGAAATTAAAGCATTAAGTGTGATATCCTCCAACTTCGACTTAAACCTGTTTCGCCCCCCTTATAATAATTTATTTTACCAAACCTTCTGATTTTCTACTCAAAGAGAATATTCTCCAGCTCCTTTATAATGGCAGGAAAGTAAGAAGCTTCAGAAAGGCATATTTACGATTATACATATATATTATTTGGATTAATCAAAAAGTGTACACATCCTATGTTGTTTGATTCTTGAAGCAAGTTTATTAAAAAGTTATTCCTCAAAGTAGATTTCTTAATTTTTATTTCCTCAGCAAACAATATAAAGCGATGCCAAATTTAAATAAGTCCATGTTGCGAGCATATTAAGCTTTAAGAACAACTTTGACTGGGCGGAGCTATTAAATTAATTGTTTTCAACATTCCCGTGATTTGAATAGACTAATCCCGGAATGTTCGGGAGTTATAATAGACTGGGATGACCTAGTAGATATACATACATACATATATATACATATGTATATGAGCATATAGTACAAGTAGGTTTATTTGTATACATACGGAGCAACGACTTGAATTGAAAGGTTTACGCTGATCGACCAAACTAAAAGTCGGACGCTCAATCAACACCACGGCCAATTGTTGGTGCGGTGTCTCCAAGAAGCGATGGCTGATGGAAAGCCGAAGTACGAGGCATGGTGACTATTGCACTTTGCAAATCTGTGGTTGGCTATGGTATACTTTCTTTTTTATTCAGTTGGATTCATATGTTTACAAATGTGCGTCCGTCGGAGGCAGTGAACGACCGCAACGTTGAACGACATTAATGCTGATAAGCGCACATACGAGTATGTAACAACGGTGATGGTGACGTTGATGGCGACAATGATGCATACATACATACATATGTACATAAATACGTACACGATGAACGTCTACACGTTTCTTTCACACTCTCCTTCCACTTTCCACATCATCAATATCACTCAACACTCAACGCTCAGAGCCATCTTGATTGCTGAAAAAAAATATTGTCGCATGAATACAATGGCTCACAAAAAACACAAACCTACATACAACATATGTAGACAAGGATGTGTGTATTATATACTCGTACATTTATATATTTAATAAATAAACATTCATACTTAAATACTTGAGTTTGTATAAAAAAAAGTGTCTCACCCGAAATTGTAATTTTCTATATTTTATGCCACAAAGGGAGCTTAAAATGCAAACCAAAGAAAAACATATAAAAATACTCGCCGAGAGGAATTACAACGAAACCAAATTAAAATAGCTGAAATGTAATTTGCATGCTTCGCGCGCTGTCCAGAGTTTCCTTTGACATTTAAAAAATGTATTTAATCAAAACATAAAATTTGCAAACTTTAATTAAAATTTGCGCAATTGCCGATTGTGTTGATTATGAATGAATGCAGTTATCTCAAAATTTCTTATCAACATTTTATTTCACGCACATATGTATGTATTAGGGATGTAAATTTTTGGCATTTTATTGATCCCGGTATTCTCGAGATTTGAGAACGAAATGCCGGGACTATCCCGGGATCCCAAAATTCACGAAGTTTTGATTCGTAATTATTAATTTGCAAAAATTTAACACGTTTGTAATCGTCGTATTGTAGAAGTATTCAAAATAACATTATTATAACAACGAAGAACGATTTTTTGTAAATCATGTATGTATTTATTGGTATTTTCAGAAAAAAAAGAAAAAAACGTAAAATTTTACACACATACAAAATATTTTATACTTCAAGTACAAATAAACATATTTGCTGCGCCTCAACACTTTTTGGTTGGATTGTCGACAAAAAGTTAAATGCTCTCTGTAGGACATAGCAGTTATCGCCTTATTACAAAAACTAGCAATTTCTTTTACCAAACATTCAGATAAATTTTATGAATTTCAATTATTGGAGAATTGCGAACTGCTCGTTAAAACTTGATGCAATTTATCTTTGAGACTTTCTGCCTTATCCACTTCAAGCACCTCGTCGTTAGTTCTATTAACATCGCTTTCATAGTGAGGCCCATTTTCTACTCGAGTGGGATATTCTCCAGCTCATTTATAATGGCAAGGACAAAACAGAGCCCTAAGGAGTTAACAAACTATGGTATTTGTCGATTGTGAACTCTGTAAAAGCTTTATTTTGCCCTTGAAAGGGAAATTTTTAAGAATGATACAAAATTAAAAAAATAAATAATTCGCCTTTTCCTACAATTCTGGGATTTTAATAAACTTATCCCGGGATATTCGGGAGTTAAAAAAGGCCGAGATCCCGGGATTGACATGCCTAGCATGTATATACATATGTATGTATGTACATACATAAAACTTATTACATAATGGCTTGAGTATAAAATAAATAAAATACTCACTTTGCATACAAATAGTATTTTTGCCTTGATTATTGATAAAACTAGAATTCTAAATAGCATTTTGGAAGCTCAAGTAAACTTATGGTCGTACTAAGTAACGCTTGGAGCTTTAAAGATAAGCTACTTTGAAAAGTATAACTCATGGGCAATTTGAAATGAATGCTAATTTTTAGGCAAATATTTTTCGTTAATTTTAATTTCTTCAATCAGAAACGATTCCCATGGGTTCATTTTTATTGGTACACCCTTCATTTCAGTCCATTTCGAACGACGATTTTTTAGCAGAAAGCTTTTTGGCAAATAAAAAATAAAACAAAGTTATTAAAATTTTTAAAGTTACATATTGAGTGTTTGGCATTCCAGTAATGCAAGCTTTACTGTAATTAAGTTTTAATTCACCGTGTTTATTTTGCTTTATTATCGAGCGAGCTATTCATAACAAGCGTGTTTTTATTGTTTTATTTGCAACTGCATTTTTTGATCTAGCTTTTTTTTATTAATTTCTATATTGAAGTGCGCCATTTACATACATGCTTACATTAATAATAATGTATAATATCTCTGTCGGAAATTAAATTACTTTAAAAGCAATTTAAAAAGTACTTTTCTTTCAACTACAAGTGGTTTAAATTCTTCCTGCATTCTTGTAATCAACTAACTTTATTAACATGGCGATGTCCTAGGAGCAAGTCAATTATCCTACGCTGCTTTTGATCTCACAACCACTTTCAAATATATTTGACTGAAAAAACATCAAAATTACTTTTTTTTCAACTGCAATAAAATGTTTTTATTACGACGAATTAAATAAATGAAGAACTAAAGATTCGATCGCTGCATTTGTTTCAAATCAGTTGATATCCATCCACCCACTTTAAAGTTGGTTAATTTTTTAGACTGTCTGCTTTTTTCCGGCAGGGACGTAATAACGTTTAGAAATATGGAATAATTACATACATACATGCATACAAGTATTTTTGTGCATGTTCCACTTCCATTCCTGTTGGCATGTCCTGCAGCCTAAATTTTGTTTGACGCATAGTCTGCTGACATTTCTTTGAATAGTTTTGCGAAGTATTACTTTATGATTCTTTGAAATAGTTTTGGGCCCATAAGCTCGTTATGATGAAATTATAGCAATACCATATAATAACAAAATCATTTTCATTTATATTATTTTAAAAGTAATTTCAGGCCGTTCCGTTGAGAGAAGTTATTGGTGCAGGAGTGCAGTATAAAGATATAGGAAGAAAAATGGGCTTTCGGTAACTCTAGGACATAAATTGAAGTCAATCAAATTTAAATTCAATTTGTGTACTTCTTCGAATAGAAGATATTCAAATAAAAGTTTTGGTTAAGTCAAATATCATTGGTAATTCTAAACAATAAGATGATTTGTAAAAGTTGAGACTTCTCTTTTAATTTATCCGGGTGAACAAGTCAATGTTACCATGCAGAAAACAGCACTAACATGCATGTTTATATCCCGGAAACCAGTCAAGAAAGCTAATAAGTCAATTGAGATATTTAATGTAATTACACTATGGCACAAATGCAAAGAATTTCTTTAGGTTAGGTTCTAATGTAAATATCAGATAGATATCCCATATAACTAGAAGGTGTGAGTTGTTTTGATTCCTTTTTTCTTTACAAATTACTGTTACTTACTTACTAGGGCATAGTTTTTCAATAAAAGTGCTTCACAGAGTGTCCCAAGTATAAGAGAAATCTGACTTTGGGAAGAAAGCATATAGACGTCATTACACTATTTCATTTCTTAGCACGCTTGCCCTTCGAAATCACCAAATTTTGGTTACAATTGGCCACCTGTATTTTCGATAACAAAAACTAATACATTTGAACTATGCTCTCGCAATGCTAAAAAATGTATTGTGGAGTCAGAACATGTCAACACGCACGATTTTAAAAAATCCGCTAACACTGTTTAAACATGGCATGTTATTGGTCTGCGTATACATATGTATATTGTACAGTAGTGCACATCTTTTTTAAGGCATTACTTCGTGTAAGATGTCTATCATAAAGAGTTTGCTATCCAAACAATTATCCAAAATAATTAATTTTCTACAGGTAATTTTCTATAATCCGCCTTACACCATATAATTTGATTTATTCTTTCGTTTCAAACCGGGGCTTTAAATAAGATAGTGGCGACTTAAAAAAGACGCGAGTTTCCCAAAAAGCATAAAACGATTTTTTTACATACACAAATTGGTTAGATAAGAAATTAATCATTCGAAGCATTAAGTTTTATTGATATTGCAGGGAAGACTCCATGACTTAACTAGAAAAACTTCGAAACTACTCTAAAAACAATATGAAGTTTTGAACAAGTCTTCAAATTGTTCCGAAAAGATACCTTTTTAGTCTCTAAATGCTCCCAATTCAGTCTCAAATTAATCCCTAAGTTTTTCAAAACTAGTCCTGAAATCTTGCTGGAATTGACCTTAAATAACCTCAAAATCGTCCTGAAATAGTATGTTGTTTAGTCCCGCGATGAACTTGAATTTACATATATTCATAGTAATATTCGTAATTTGTTTCCCCGAGGTTTGTCATTGAGTAAACGCAAATTGTATCCATACTAGACGCCCTATTCAAGTTTTGCTCAAGTGAACAAAATCAGTAGAGATCGGTAAAACAAGCCTGTTTACTGATGTTTGAACAAGTACATCAAAAATAATTTATGGAAAAAAATATTTCAAATAAAAGTATTTGCGATCATTGTATGGTAAAGATATTGCAATGCGCAATGAAAGAGCGTAGTTTCTACTTTTTAAAAACAATTTTTGTTAAACTTTTTCAATATCTTTAAAAGCATTAAGATAGTTCGATTTAAAAAGAAACATATTCTAGACAGTTTCAATTCTGCGTCATTTAAATCTGACTGAGCCCACGCAACTAACCAACAAACCAACAGTGTATCTTTGCAAACATGTTTGTGGCTGAAGGAAGTAATTTTTCACAAATGTTATTCTTAATATACATTTTATTATCCAGCGAAACAAAAGAGTCTGTAGGCGAAAATTAATAGCAAATTACATTATAATAAAAATATTTAACAAAGATGGGCTAGTAGCCATAAGATTAAAACAATAACAAACATTAAAAAAAACATAAGAAGAATTTAAACATGAGGAGGAGGGAAGACGGTTCGCTCTTATTCAAAGTGGCGCCTGTGCGCTGAAAATGCCCTAATATGCAGGATAAATGTGTTGCAGTTTGTAAATGTGTTGCCTAATGTTGTCGAAGGATATGCATGCATGAGCAAACTCATAAGTAAAATGAAACATTGCAGCAATTTGGCAGCACTTTGCTAGCAGTCAATAATTTCTAGTGGCAGATATGTACCAAACATGTGTAACATATGTATGTATGTACATACATATGTATGTGTATAGCCGACTGCATGTTTGAAGAGTCCAAGGCCTGCATGCTTACGAATTTGCTCCTAAGGATAATAGCTCGGATTTTGGCCACACAACGTAATACCCTACCACCAACCTTGCCAGCTTGTGTGGCTGACGTTGAAATTTCTTTGCAAAGCTGTTAATGCAACGCCAACAAGTTGTCATAATTTGCTTGGAATTATGCTCATTTTTAGTGCTCGCACATTAGCAACATTATTAGCATCATTGTGAAGTAACATTTGGCATTGCAATGCGTTGATATTTTGTTTACTAACAACAAGAGCAACAACAACAACAACAACAAAAGCGCAAACGCGACTATTGGGTAATGCGCTTGCGATACTCCTTCGGTCTCCTCAGATTCTTCAGTCGAATCATTGAGCGGAACTGCGGCCCATTTGCGTCGCAGCAAAACGGAAAAGCTTCTTGATCTTAAGTATGCGAGGATGAGTGCGTCAAATTTTTATTACGCAGCCACAAGTTAAAAACAACACCTACATACATATACATACTCATACATACATACATATGTGCATACAAATGTACATTGGCCCATACGGCTGTGCTCGCTGTATTGTCTTTATATGTACTTGCCATTCTCAGCTCAAAAATAAATAAAAGATAATAAAACATTTGTATATTTTCTTGGCAGCACACAAACGTCATTCAGTCGACAATTAATTCTTGTGAGCAACACACAATTATCATTATTATCCTGATGACTTCTAAAGCATTTTTCTGTACGCACATTAATGTGAATTGCCTTCAACAGATGAAAATGAAAATTAACATTATCAAATAGTCAAGCGGCAATGTAGTAAAATTAGCTATACGAGTAATGCACAAGAAGTCACCAAGCACTCAGTATTTACTTCCTTTGGCCCAACAAGCTGGCCAATTCTAAATATCTGCTGCTATCTTATGTCCCTCGGGTCTTATTGTGGCCGCAGTACAAACGCAATAAAAATTAGAAACATTTGTCAACATTTTCCTGTAACAACTGCACCTTGCTTGCTGGCTTTAGCGGAAAACCGCCCTCGGCATTCGAATTTCAGTTTGTTTTTTGTCATTCAAATATTTTTTTTTTATTATTATTCTTTTCACTCATCTTTCCGCACTTTAGGTCATTGTCATCTCAAGATGTTTATCATTTGAAAAAAATCTGTTCAAATCATTGCAGACAGCTATCGTCGCCGGCAAACAATCATCATCACGCACAATTGCAACGTTATATTTTATGAAATTTTATACTTTTACTCTTACTACATACCAACATACATACGTATGTAAACATACGTACGCAGATCAAAAATTAAAAAAAAATTACTTGGCATTCACGCAGCTCATAAGCATGGCAATTGCCCCAGAATATTTTGGAAAGTTCTCTTTGGTGGAAACGTGTTTTGTAAATGGGAACGCGTATTTCGCCTTAAGCTTGTCTTTTCACACCAAAGGTTTTTTCTAGAAATAACTTTCCTAATTCAATGTTTCGATTTTTTAATACTCGTGTAAACACTTATGGCAAATCGATGTGAATTGAAAAATTCAGATTTAGTGAGTTTAAAAGTGCTATATTAAGGCGTGGTTGAGTTAAAGTGGTTATTTTTAAGGCGTTAGGAGTTTAGGTGTGGTGTGTTTAGGATAAGTAAATTCAGGCGTGCTTAATTATTGTATCGTAGGTTTAGGTGTGGGGAGCTTTAGTGTGTGTTTATTTTTGGTAAGTTCAGAGTAGAGCTACTTTTTGATACGATTGCCCTCTCATGCGCCATTTGAATTTTCTAATTATCTACTGTCACTAAAGTTCGTCACTTAATACAGAATAGCATAAGATCGCAGAAGATTTTTATGAAAATTTCATTATGGCAGCAATGTTTTCGGATATTTGCCGTTTATTCTAGAGAGGCGACTTCTGAATCTTTTTCGAATATTTAATGTCTAACGCACCGACGTCTTCACTGCGGATGTTAGAGCATGCATGTTTGGCTGCGCCGGCAGTTCAGTACAAAAAATGCCGGTAATTGTGTTGGAATATGTGAACATTTTTATATTCTATACGCGGTTTCTTAATTTATACAATCATTGTCCATATTGCTCTGCTATTAAATAAACTTTACGAAACCTAAAAATACCAAATGATGGCATTTCACGGTAAAAATTAGTACGTTCGCCAAGTCGCTTTTGCGAAAACCGTAGCCTTAGTCAATATTTAAAGAGTAGACTTTAACAATACTTAAGCTTATCAGTTATTGTAGGCAAAGATCATGGTGTCATATTTGAGCTCATAAAATGTACAAAGTACTGCCATCAATCGGTTTATTTCTTCCAATTCTATTTAATAAGTAAAAATCATTAAAGACTCATATTTGTCCAGTTTCCATTAGCAATACGAAGCAAGTAGCTCACGAGAGCAGACGGTATTTCAAACGCAAAGAAGCTGAAAAATACAAAAAGAGAAAAGTGAAAAGATAATACAAATGTCGCTATTAAAGATCTGTATTCTTCTAGGAGCATTTGCTCTAGCGTTCGCCGAAGTTGTGGATATTCAACCTTGTGGCGATGTCGACGCCTGTACCATACACGAGGCACGCATCAATCCCTGCCCAGAGGCCAATCAGCATTTGGCATGTCGCGTACGTCGTCGCCGTGCGCATACTATGTCCTTTGACTTCACGCCCAATTTCGCTGCGGAGACGTTGGAGGCCGGCTTGGCTTGGCAGAAGAGCGAAACGGAGGAATTGCCGTTGATCACCATGGACAAGGATGCATGCAAGTACACTACTTGTCCGACTGTTCCCAATCAACGGCAGACATATACAATTGATCTGCCTGTCGAAAGAAAGTTCCCTTTGAGTGCGTACACAATCAAATGGACCTTGAAGGCGCCTAATGGAAAACTGTGCTGCTTCACCAATGTCATTAAAGTGGTGCGTTAGGTTGAACGAAAATATATAAGTACGTTTGCTTATCTTACGAAATACCATTAAGCTATATAAACGTTGAAAGTCAAGTTCAAGTTTAATATTTCTTATAAAATATAAATAAAATTTGATTCAATAATGTTTACAATCACGATTTCCAATTTTTTTTTGATATTTATAACTGTGTCAATAATTTAGAGACCCGAAGATGATCTTAAGTTGAGGTCGACAAACGAGAAGTCAAATTCCTTCAAAAACGAATATTGAAGTTTTATTAAATGCTGAACACGAGCTTGTTAAAATAAATTTTTAAAATATATAAATATCTTTTATATAGTGTAATATGTTTATGCAGATGGTGATATCTATATATTTTTCAAAATATTTACGAGTATGCCTTAAAAACTTATTTTTTATAAATACTGTAGAAAGTTTGATACTTGCCTGTTTGCTTTAGAGAATAATCAAAAAATCCCTTTTTATTATGTTGAATATTTTATAAACACTTATTACTTTTTAATAAGATATGTGCTCTTAAAAACTATTGCATGCACTTCTCAACTTTGTCCACACATGCGACTTTAATAACTAAATTAAGTTAGTTTCCAACCCTGGTTTCAAAAATTGAAGTAAATCAGCCACCATATTTCGAGTTTTGTCAAAAATACCATAGGAATAGTTTTTTCAAAACGCGTTCACTTCGCGTCAAGCAATGGCCAACCTCCGAGGGTATTTCTCCCACAACAAAGCTTTTCATAAAATACTAGATCTGCCGTTCGAAGGTGACTAAGCATTTGGTGTTCATCACTCAAAGTGTAGTATGTCTTATCATTTTGGCGCTAAATTGCATTTCTTTACAATCTATGTATAAATGAACGCCTATAAGCCTTAGTACCATTTAAATAGGTCAGTAGGAATTTCTAATTTGCAACATTTCAAGTATTTCCATTCGTATTTAAATATCTTTTGGTATAATTCTAATTGCCTTTTAAAGCTGATTATCTTGCAACAACGCATCTTAAGCCATTAAATTTTTATAATGTATCCATTACCTTTTCTCAAGTGTCCAATAACTTAATTTACAATAATTGCTTATTCATACCATAAACAAGTAGCTGGTCTACCAAAAAATGCTATGTTCCTAAAAAAATGGTATGTCCACAATGCGATTCGAATTTTTGCGTGCTTGATTTTAAACTTCCACCTGGGAAATGTAAATATTTAACTTTTAATTCAGTTGTTGCGCTCCTCACCGTTGGAATATGTATACTCAATTGCTTATTTATTTTTAATAGCCATTGCGATAATTAATTTTCAGCGAATTGCATATCTCGTGGTGGCAATACGGTGCTCTTAATTGTTATTAACTAGATTCTTAATTAGCCACAAACAACCGTAATTTATTTCTATTTTAAAACAAATTGTTGAAGTTAAATGAGACAGTATGCAGAAAGCCTTATTTCAAAAATAATTTCAAAACAGTTTGTTAGTAATTTTACTTTAATTCAACTAATAAATTACTTGAAGTAAATGTCACAAAGTCATTATAAAATAAAGCTACATTCAGAAATATTTTTGAGAGGATTGTCATCTGTTTAAAAGGTACAAAAGGTTTTAAAGAAATAAAATAGTCTCCATTTTGGTAAGCTTCAGAACATGCTCAAAAATTCAATTACAAAACACAAGCATATATGTATGTAAGTATTTTCAATAGGTTTATATTATCGCGTCAGAGATATGTTCATTACCGCAGCCCCAAAATTCGAAAAACAGCATCTTAAAAATAAAAGTATAAAATATTTCGAGTATTTTCCGTCATCGCTTGTTAAGTTTGGTTTGGAGACAAACCGGTTATGACAGAACGAAAATTGACGCTGAAGATGGCACATCGCCGAAACCGGTCTGTATCCAAACCAAACTTGACAAGGGAAATCGTAAAATTGTTCCAACAAATATTAACATTCCGTCCTGTCGAACAAGAGAAAGAATAAAATAATACACAATGTTGTTAAATGCGAAACGATTTATAATTCAAATTACTACCTTAAAACCGATTAGGAAAACCTCCAATTTATCGCTCTTCAATTTTAGCATTCTACTGTGTGTACATGTGTACATTCATACATATGTATCTGTAATAAAATATGGAACACCAAAATATGTCTTTTATAAATATTACTTGCAATGTATTATTTTATTATTGCTAGATGTAAATTTTTACGATTTTTACAATCCTGGGTTGTTCGAGACATCATTATCAAAATCCCGGGATACCTGCATTAGTCACGGGACTTAGTAACTTTGATTGATAACATTCAATTTTATTTGAATTTACATTTTTTCAATAGTAAAAAACAAAATTCGCATTAAATAATATATCTGTTGAAATACCCTAGGCATGTATACTAAAGAGCAAAAGAAAATTTTGTACTATCTTTTTTATGCAAATTTTAAATTTTCAAACAATTTTATGTTGTAATTTGTCTATACATTTGAAAATATATATTTTCAACTAATACATTTTTCAGTAATTTGCTGACAAAGAACATAATTCAAAAATCGACAAAGATGCATGTGCTCTGGCCAGAAGTTTAAGGCAGCAATGATTTCAAGAAAAATGTACAAATGGAATAAGAAATAACAAATTATTAGCTAACAATCTTGAGATTTTCGTGTATTAAAAAAACTAGAATTGGCATAGCTACTTGCTACACGCCATTTTGAGAATTTTTAAAATAATTTTTAAGGTTTATAGCTCATAGAAGTACAATTGGGAATATGTACATCTGGGCAACCGGTATATTGTGTTGTCACTATGTTTTTTCACTATGCGTGGCCTCAGTTTTTGAATTTGTTTCTTTTCACTTGAACGGAGCTCACATTTTATTTGGTCCACTTTAATGTAATGTAAGAAAAAGTTCTATGCACACATACTTTCTTTATTCAATATATTCAATTAAAATTGTGGAATAATAATGCACATCTGTTTTTGCCCGTGTTGTCAATTCACACGCATTTATTGAGAATTCAGTAAAAGTTTTGTAAAATTTCAACCACAACGATTTCAGGTTTATTTTAAGTTATTACATTTAAAAATACTTCTAATATCCAACATTAATGATATTTTTTTTGATTTCGAAATGCTCGATAACAGTGAAAAGCTACTTATCACATCCAATTCAAGGACATTTGTCAGCTTCGTCAACTTCGCCTTAATGCACCACCTTTATGTTGGTGGTGAAGCAGCAGAGTTGGCCAGTTGGCGCCTTCAGAGTCCATTTAATCGTGTAAGAGCTCCTTGGAAACTTGCTCTCAATTGGTATGTCTATGGTGTATGTCTGCCGTTGATTGGGAACAGTCGGACAAGTAGTGTACTTGCATGCATCCTTGTCCATGGTGATCAACGGCAATTCCTCCGTTTCGCTCTTCTGCCAAGCCAAGCCGGCCTCCAACGTCTCCGCAGCGAAATTGGGCGTGAAGTCAAAGGACATAGTATGCGCACGGCGACGACGT
Source organism: Philophylla caesio (assembly GCA_963971545.1). Classification (NCBI taxonomy): domain Eukaryota; kingdom Metazoa; phylum Arthropoda; class Insecta; order Diptera; family Tephritidae; genus Philophylla; species Philophylla caesio. Next base: position 194,384,829 of record OZ020604.1, on the reverse strand, counting down.
ACGCGACATGCCAAATGCTGATTGGCCTCTGGGCAGGGATTGATGCGTGCCTCGTGTATGGTACAGGCGTCGACATCGCCACAAGGTTGAATATCCACAACTTCGGCGAACGCTAGAGCAAATGCTCCTAGAAGAATACAGATTTTTAATAGCGACATTTGATTTTTTATGCCGGCGACAATCCTTTTTCTCTTGAACTGCAATTTAGTCTTATGAGCTATTCACTTCGAAATGCTAACTTACACTGCACGGGTAATAATATTTTCTATTGCAATTAAAAGGTTTTACAGATTGTATGGAAGTAGGAAGAGTCATTGTAATTCATTTGTAATCTGCGAATGAGTATCGCTGCGGCCAAGTAATGTAATACCGCGATAACCTTTGACTGCATACAACTGATAAGCTATGTATGTACGAGTATATAATTCTAATCGTTTATTATGGTATATATGTTTATATTTAGTTGCGTATCAGAACAAAGAAATATACAATTTGGGTTTGTATGTGTAAGACTGATATGTGTGAGTAGAAACATTTCTAGACAAAGAGGTTCTAAAAATATTTAGAAATTAAGATTCGCCACTTTTCAGCAAAAACAGAAAAAAAGTTTTAGTCTGTGAGGCACGCGAAAAGCTTATCTTACTGATTTAAATATTTTACGTTATTTGGCAGCACTAGCTGATAATCACTGTGAATTCGAGCGCGACTACAAGGGGTACCTATCAAGTCTTTTGACAATTGTGTTCATGAGCTTAATCTGTTGTTTACAGTCGCTTTACAATTTTCAAAAATTAATTTCAATATTTTTCTGAGGAAGCTTTTAGCTGTCCCTTTCTCTATGAGTTCCCTTAAAAAGATAGGAAGTTTCTAGGAGCAGTACAGAATTGACAAATGTGATATACTGCGAAATGAGCATTTACATTCAACCACTTTGAAAAAACTAGCATAAAAATTATCGATAGGCCTTAAAAAAATGGTTGAATAATTTGGCGCTTACACTAAAGAAGAACCGCAGTGTTTGGCTAAGCGTCTCCTATCATTTATGGTGAGCGTCTTTGTATTCTACAACAAATGTAGAGAACAACAATTTTATTCCGATACCGACCGGCCGAGGGTGACCGCTAATAGAAAAACATATTTTCTATGATTTGTATTTTTATTTACCCTTTCTATGTAATCGAATACCCATCTCAGCGCACTTAAGTGAGTACCAATGATTACTTCTTAAAAATTCGATTAACGCTGTCACTGTTTTCCTAAGACAACCCAAGATATCTCGTGCATATTAATTAGTGTTTTTTAAGACTTAAAAGCGCGATGGACCACAGTGAAGCAAAAGGCGCAGCGGCCGCAAGAAGCCAACCACCATCTCTACGATACGACTCGCCTGAACCTAACTAATACTGCATTAATTTGCTGTAAGTTCATTAAGTTATGAAACATGGGTTGTTGTTGCTGCGCGTTTTTTTCACCACTGCTGGCTTTATTTGTGTATTCCAATACGAAAGCCGGGAGCTGGACACAAAAAATGATCAACAAATTTCATTTTAATGAATTAATTCTCTTATTCTGTTTTGTTTATTCAAAATGCTCAGTGAAGTTGGTGAAAAATGCCAAAAAGTGCCAACGAAAACGCGCACGCAAAGCCGAAAAAATATGAGCAACTTTGGTTGCGTATAATTTATGCCGAAATTATGCAGAAAAAAGTGGTTGAATTGCTTTATTTTAATTTGTTCCTTCTTTTATTTACACACTTTTTTTTTAGAAGCAACACGGCGCGCGTGTTGTTCTTTGGGCAAGCGAGCACATGCATTTTCATGGATTTTTATTTTTGTTTGGTTTTTTTTATTATACACTTTTTTATGTGATGATTTTGTTTTTGTTGTTTGTTATGTTTTTGTTAATTTACAATCAATCGAAGCTGTAAACTCTTGTTTGATGCTCTGCTGATTTTTATGTCAACCAGCAGATTAGGTGTGTTCAAGGTTTCGCCACGGCTAAAATTAGAGTTTGTCACTTTTTCTTTTTCTTTGTCTTTATGCTGGCTACAGCAATTGCTCAATTTCCACTTTATTCCCAGCTTCAAAAGCATTTTCTAGGTCGTTGTTGGATACCCACTTTTTGAATACAACAGCTACGTGCGTCGTTTTAATTTGTTATTTTTCACTACTTTTACAAAACTCCAATACTATTAGAAAAAATAGCCTTGAGTTTTCGAAAACAATTCGATATAAACACAGATTATTGTGTGCTTTTTTCCCATATATTATTCGAAATTTGCTAAATACCCCATTTTTCTAAAATTTAAGGGTACGCAAAAACTTTTGAAAACATCAAAAAAATATAGCCGCAATTTTGTTTTAGATTCCTTTATTTGTTTTTCTATAAATAAAATATCGAAATAACTTTTTAAATTTTTTGAAATTTGTTGATTTACCATAAATGTATACATTGTTGAATATTCCAAACGCACTTCACAAAATTTACTTTCGCATGCACTTTTTCCTTTCACTGTCCGTTATCCTATTGTAGCCTACTTTCATGTCATCCCAATTTTTTTTTAACATGAAAAACATGTTTTGATTATTTTTGCATCCTTTGAGACCCATTGAAAAGTTGTTAATTATAGGAATATTAATTTATGTATTTTTTGCGGCTTTTCATATCCGATACTCGCCTTAATTAATAAAGCAATTAAAAGTTGTTGGGCGTGTACAAAAAAAAAATATAACGGGTTCGTCATTAAGTAAAAATATTCGTAATTATGTTAAAAACTTTCATAAAAATATTTGGTTTTTGAAGCCCGTATCACCATGCACTCTCATCATCCCCTTTAAGCAGTTCTTGCATGTAATTAATAACTAATAAAATTCAATTCAAATTAGCCACAAATACACTGAACGCCCAGAGAGTTTCCAGCATGCCACCAAATGATGCATGCAACTCGCTACACAGTTGCAACATGCAACTTAAGCTTCAATGATATTAGTCAAGCTACAAATGAAATACATGCATACATACTAGGCTTGTCAATCCCGGGATCCCGGTCTTTCTTAATACCCGAATATCCCGGGATCAGTCTGTTCAAATCCCGGATTTGCAGAAAACACTGAATTTATTAGCCATTTATTTTTAAAATTTTTTAATTAACATTTTTACAAACAAAAATAAACCTCAAATGATTTAAAACAGAAAGAGTTAAAGCGATGTTAATAGAACTAACGACAAGGTGCTTGAAGTGGATAAGGCAGAAAGTCTCAAAGATAAATTGCAGTATGTTTTAACGAGCAGCCCGCAATTCTCCAATAATTGAAATTCATAAAATGTATCTGAATGTTTGGTAAAAGAAATTGCTAGTTTTTGTAATAAGGCGATAAATGCTACGTCCTACAGAGAGCATTTAACTTTTCGTCGACAATCCAAGCAACAAGTATTGAGTCGAAGCTTCTACACTGCAGATTTTAAATGCAACAAATTTAGGTCCAGGTTGGAGGATAACACACTTAAGATATAATTCTTTCGCCCTACAAATGGAATGCGTGATGTGTTTAATTTATACTTGATGTATTTATTTTTTTACTGAATGGTAATTTATTAATATATAATATCGGTCTCAAGTAGTGATTAAAATAGTTTTACTTGATGTAGGTGCATTTGCTTCGTACCAAATATGTTTATTTGTACTTTGAGTATAAATTATTTTGTATGTATGTGTAAAATTTTACGTTTATTTCTGTTTTGTTCTTGAAAATACCAATTAATACATACATGAATTACAACAAATCGTTCTTCTATGTTATCTTAATGTTATTTTGTATACTTCTATAATACAACGATTATAGACGTGTTACATTTCACTTCGTGAAATTCGGGATCCCGGGATTTTGTTTTCAAATCTCGAAAATCCCGGGATCAATAAAATGCCCCAAATTGACATCCCTAATACATTCTCGTGTGTACATACATATGTGGTCGTACACCAATGAGGCAATCAACGAGCGGTGCCTTGAGCACAACAATAACAACAATATTGCCAACATTTCGCCGAATATCAACTTTGTTGCATTAATGACAAAATGTCTTAGCTCAAATGTCAGGCCAAGTACTCCAAGCTTGTATGTATGTATGTATGTAAGTTTGAGTTCCTCTGTTGCAAGAAGTGTGACTGACAACTAGCGGTATTTGTCAGTCTGTCACCACATTAGTTTATACATATGTATGTATGTATGTATGTATGTATGTACATTGAATTCCTGCATCATTTCTGCGCAACATATGAACTCCTTTCCCGGCATTAATTTCTGAGCTGCACAATTCCAGTGAATTGAATTTGATTTTCTCAATTGACAGACGTTTGACGGGCAGTCAGGCACGGGGCAGCTGCTTAGGTGCATGTCAAATTGTCAACAATTGTCTACTAAGCTGGCAGTATGCTATGTGGCAACATGCAGCAAAAGCAGCAGCAATTGGTACAAGTATAGATAGTCTCAGTCAGCGTTTCATAATGAGGCGTATCGTGCATATTTGTCCCATATGCACACATACTCGTACATAAACACACTCATATACATATATAATTATGTGAATAAATTTGTAAACAAGCTTCTTGGTAGGTGTGCCACTATTGTTGTAAAAACGAGTATGTACAGATGTTATTACAAATTTTACTTGCATGCAAGCATTTAATGATTGCTGATTTATATTTAATGCAAATTTAACAAGTTGACAATTGACAAATAGTTTGGGGAGTTCGAGCGCAGTCGTCTGTTGAGATCGTTGTGTAGTTGAGTAGCTTTCAATAAAATCATAGAAGAGATGCATGTCACGAATGTTTTTTAGATATATGTATGTATGTATGTACGAGTATGTATATGTAAGTAATATACTTCAAAGGTTTCCATATTTGCTGCAACTTTGCAATGAACTCCGTATAAACTTTAGACTTAATTCGCTAAAATTAACTTTCAGTCTCTCACATACATACATACATATGCCAAAACTAATTCTGCCGGTGGGAGAAGAGTTTAAATTCTACTTTATGTGCTACTGAGCCTGGTAGAGTTAACAGTTTTGTTTTAATATTCACCCGATTGGTCTGCAATCCCGAGCATACTCGTATAAAACGAGTTCGGAACCTTTCCTGCATAAAATTGTGTGACTAATCTCTAAAGAGAGTATTCCGGGACTAGTCTCAATCGGTTACAATTGGGTATTAATTAGACGGAAACAAGTCTCAAACGGATGTAATTTTAGATTAGTCCTCACTCGAAGCTAAGATTTCTACATTTATTTTTATAAAACGACCAGTCTATTTATACCCATTCGGGTATAAAAGGAGACAATTACTCTCTTCATAGGACATGCTCGAACAAAAGGGAACAGTTCATTTCATATAAAGAGATCCGTAGTTGTATTAATCGCATGCTCCCTTGCGACTATTGCCGGGCTCATCCTAGTCTAATCGCAGGGTTGCGACTATTCCTGGACTCATCCTAGACTAATCGCATTTTTTGCAGGGTAGTTTTATGGTACAAGCGCCACTTATGTATTATTCTGATTAAGTTTCCAAACATTCCGCCATGTCAAATTATTGCTTAAGATCTGAAGCCTCTTCTACCCGTTGACATGCAAAGCGAGTCTTCCAAATTCAGGGCAATCACGCCATGAAACACGTACTAATTTTGCTCAACTTCGCTCTATGTCCAGACCTTTGTTACTCTGCTCACTGTTAAAATGTCTTATCTTCAACTGAACAACTTTTGGATAGATTGAAATTAACTAACACGTAAGCACTAACTTCATTTCAATAACTCGTTAGATCCATTTTTGCTATTGAGGAAACAAAATTAAAATGTGTCATAAAAACGTGTTTTTAAGTTTTTAAACCATACCTTTTTTTATTTAGCCACACATCACAAATTAATAGCTGGTCTTTTGTGAGGTATTCGCTGTTACACGCCGTGAAGATCAGTAACCCTCTCAAAGCACCTTTTAATATTGCCTTAATGCTATCGCGAGGTTAAATGGATGTATTCATACGATCTTAATTTGCATATAGAAAATAATATTTAATTTATTAATATTATTTATGTTTAACTTTTATTCATTCTAAAAGGATAAGATTACACTTTTATGGGACTTATTTTTATTTTTTGGAGAAAAAAAATTAATTTATAAGGAAACATACTTATATTAATTTCTTTTTTGATCAATACAAATTATTATTTATTGAACCTTATATTATTATTCTTAAAATGTAATTTTTATATTTTTTTTTAAATTTATTTTTTGTTCTTAGATCAAAAATAATACTTAGTTATTCTTGCTCGAAAATAAAATTATTTTATTAGTTTATTTCCTCAAAAGCCAACTATTAATTTTATTTTTATCAAATTTTTAGGGCCAAATATGCTTATCTACATTTTTGAATATCCAATAGTTATATTTAATATACTCCAAAAATAATATTTATTTTATTCTTGCAATTATTATTATTTTTTAATCTTAATTCTAGCATATATACTAAGTAGGAAGTACACGCAATGCATTGCAACTGGAAAAAAAATCATTTTGATGTTCGTTCAGTGCAATGTATTGGAAAATTATTGAAGGCGATGAGTCAAATAATTCAATTGTTCCTAAAATATTGCTATTTTAATAAAGATGGTTGATTACAAGAAAAAAGGAAGCATTTCAACCACTTTTAGTTGGTAAATAAGAACTTTTTAAATTGCTTAAAAGTAGAAAAGTATTTTCATTTGCGCGAAGGTAACTACTCTTAAGTTGTATTCCTCCAATTTGTAGAATAAAATAAACTCATGAAACTTAGAGCAAAATCGAGATAAGTGGAATAAGGTTTCCGGTCGGAGCAACAAACGGTCACTTTTTTATGGATATTTAACAAAATATTCCTATCGCAGTTGTAGAGACCAGGAGGACGAAGAGAGATATCCATCCCTATATTTGCCGCTGTAGCACCCTGGACAAGATATATTACCAATTCATAAAAAAAAATACTTCTTGGATTGTTGAGCCGACCTGAACATATTCAAAAACTATATAAAACACACTGGGTGTTTCATCTTTTGATAAAGGGTAGGGATTAGCCAATACAATATAATCTTATCATTTATGCATCTAAACTACCGCAATGTTATTTATATACTCTTAGAAATACCATTCCAATAATCATTTTTAATCAGGAAACCCTCATATGCTCTATGACAGAAAAATATTTGCTGAGTTCTGTATTCTAGGCCACCTGCAACTACTTTGGTATACAGAACGAAGCAAATGCATTGAAATTATGTGAAAGAGTCCCACTTTATTTTTATGGTTATCGTAAGTCGAAATATATCGATTTTCTTCTTGCGGTCAATTTGCCTTTAAAACTTTTCTATAAGTACTCACAGATCTGAATATCTTTGAAGAATTTACTGAGCGGCTTTATGAACATCCGTTTAATTTTTTGATTATATATAATACAGTATTTGAAATAAAATAGCAAATAAATATGGACTTTCTCCTATTAAGTTATACGTCCTTTAAAAAATACCTCTTTGTTAAGCTAAAGGTATAATTAATAAATCAAACAGTAAGTATTCTCACTTGAGAATGAATAAATTACGCTACTTAATTATTCCACTAAATAAATTTTTACTAAAAGGAAAATCATTAACACAAAATAATCCAAAACGAAACAAAACCAAACGACCAGAAGCCTGGAGTAAAACTGAAAGATATTACAAGCACACCGGAGTTGGGGGACTTAATAAAAGAAAGCTGTTCGAAATGAAGAAACAGCGAAGTAAATTCCAACACATTTCTTCGAAATAAAAAAGATTAAACGATAAAAAAATAATCTAAATAAAATGCTATAGCATTGCCGCTCTCCAACTCTTCGCAAGCTCAAGTGCTTCAAAATCTTGAGAGAAAGGACTTATGTATGTACGTACAGCTTCTCGACTTATTTGCCGCTCCTTTCCAACGCTTTCATTAAGCCATTCTATGCTGTTTAATTTACGCAGCGCCACACGTCAAATTCAATTTGTATTGTTGGACCAAACAAGTGTGGGCGAAACAGAAATTTGCGCGAGCAAAAGATTTTTTCACGCATTAAGCGTAGACAATTTCCATTCGCCCCGATGCCGCCACATAAGGTATCCTCACAGAGAGCGTTTTTTTTTTGTATTTTATAAAGCAGCAGTGCTTGATTTGCGTTTTTTTTTTTTTGTTGGCCGTCACACGTTTGCATGGCGTTACGTTTAATTTTATGTCCTGACGCCACTGATAAGATTATCCTTGCCACAATTTTTTTTTTGTTATGTTTACCATCTCCTCACTTTCATAGTTTTTGCTTGTCTTGTTTTTTTTTTGCTTTGTTTTTATTTGCGTTTTATGATTATTTGACTTTGATTGCATCGCGCTTTTGCTTTTTTGGAAGAGCAGATGGACTGATGTTGCACGGGTGGAGTAGTGAAAGCTGCTGTTGTGATTGGCTGTTTGATGAAATTTCAGTGGCGTTTGCAGTTACATACATTGTTGTTGCGTAAATTTCATTTTTGTGTTGTTGTTGTTATTGCTTTGATGTTGCTTTCGTTCTCGTTCGCCTTGGCTCCTGAGGACAATTGTTAAAATCAAATTAAGTTGCGCTGTGACATTGCAGAGGTGCCTTCAATAAGCAAGTGTTACTAAAGGGTAATGCGTTTTGAGCAACCAATTAAGTTTTTCATGTGGTAAAAGCAATTTTTATGATGAAAAGAACGGCTATTTAAGTTATAAAACAAGAAGTACCTTTTTGGAAAAATTTTTATCCTGCCTTAAAAAAGTTTATTTTTAGTACGTCAAGAATAAGATTGAGGTTGCTTTGAACGTTGAACAGCTCTGGTAGTAGGTATGTAGGGAAAGACCGAGTGCTTCGAGATAATTGCAGGTATTTTCAGGGATCAGTTCAGGACTTATCAATTACCTAATTATTCAAATGGTGGAATAATGTAATACTGATGAAATCAGTCCGTCTGCAGATTTGAGGAAAAAATAATGAAACCATTTTTGGTCCCTGTTGTAAAGAGGTTTCTAAGCGGAAGAAATATACTCACCACCATGAATGGAGTCAAGCGTTGCATTTGAGATTTTGGTGCTTTTGCCAGGACCGACTACAAACGGGTATCGTCAGCTGTATCTGTCACATTGAGGATAGTTAGAGAAATTGAGCGATCGGCTACAATCTATAGGACTGCCGTAACCGATTGTGGAATTAAAAACTGGGAGTGATCTGCACGCTTTCCCCCAAACAATGAAATTGTCGTGAGTGCGAATTTACTTAATTTTTTTCTATATACATTTGGAAACAAGTTAATGGTTGGTTGGTTGAAGCGTTGCCTAGTCCTTTAGTGACAAGGGCCCAATTAGCGCTGGAGGCACCATTTTGCTACGCTATTTTCGTGGAACCTCTGGTATGTCCTGCGGTCTTTAATTTTTGAACTACTTTGATTTGTGGATGAATCTACTTAAACAGTTTATATTACACTTAGAGATCTCCCTTAGCTCTTTTGGAAGAAACCCAAGTGTTTCTTGTCGGAGGCGTGCCAGAGCTGGGCACTCACACAGACAGTGAAGAATAGTTTCTCTGCTGTCTACGTGTTTACAGCTCCTGCAGTGGTTATTGAATGGAAGGCCTGTCTTGGCCGCATGCTCACCATGTGGCCAGTGGCCCGTAATTGTAGCTGTTAGGCGGAATATTTCTTTACTTGATCTGTTAAGGAGGTCTACCGTTTTCGATCTATTATAGGAAGGCCAAATTTCTATAGCGATTTTGCACGTCGTTAACCTATCCCACCTCAAACCTGCTGTTTGCACGGACTTCAAATGTTCTCTCTTGATGACTCCCTGTGGGCAGCGTATTGCTTCCGCATCGGATTCCTCAAGAGAGGCGCCGACTCGGGCCAGCTCGTTTGCCTCTCGTTACCATATATGTTCCTATGGCCGAGAACCCAAAGGAGAGAGATGTCAACCGACTCAGCCGCACACTTGCAGTCATGGACTATTCCGGAGTTGGTTTTCGGTGATGCCAGTGGCAAGAGAGCTGCTTGACTATCTGAGAATATGTATGCTTTTCGTACCCCTTCGCTTCTATCTTTCAGTACCTGACTGGCAAAGTTAGGTAGACGGAACGAGAGCGACACATCTAGCTTCTTGAGAACAAGTTAATAAAGAGCTACTTAAGAACCACCCGTTTTAAACACCCTTTATGTTGTTTTCCTTTGTAATTCCAAACAATGCCAGTGACATTTGTTCATATCAACCACAGCGCAAATCTGCAAGGTAAATGAGCAGCATTGCGAAAGTCGTTGATCCTTGTGACAGCCTTGTGAGCCAATGAAATGCTGCAGAATTATTTTAAATTGTTTTTGCTATAGTTCCACTAACACTTACACTTTTTTATTGTACATACGTTTACGTATGTGCGTATATATTTACTTATACTATCACGCAGCGTACAAAGACGAAACTCGTATGCAAATTCGCAACTTCGTTGCTTCGAAGGTTAGACTTGTTGTCTATTTCATTTTATAACAGTCATTTTCGTATTATTCCTCTTTTTGATACATCTTTCGTAATGCTTAGGTATTGCGAAATGACAAAAAGTTCCTTACAAATCTCTTTGCTACGCAACTCGAATGTCTTGACATTTTTCTGCCCCACCAACACTGCCGCTCAATTCCATTCGTAATTTCAACTTAAGTTGAACGCAAAATAATCATCGAAGACTCAGTCGCCGTTGTCATTACCGTTGTAGTAAAGGACAAATGAAATTGCTTTTGCTCAGAGATTATTCCAAGAAATAAAAATTCTTTGCTAAACAAGAAAGTTAAATGCGGCGTAGCAGAGGTGGTATTAAGACTTTCTGATGTGTCCTCTTTTGGCGGATTATGTATCACTTTTATTTCGTACTCGGTTTCTTATTCTGCACAGACATACGAGTATATACATGTACATATTTTTATTTCTTTTCGCGCCTTCTGCAATTCACTCATGCTTAGATCAAGCGGATTTCCAAAAATCATATGCAACATTTAACCTCCATTAATCGACGCTTTACAAGTTGCACGCAGTTGAGGTTCGCAGGAAATTAAGTATTTTTTTTTTTTAATTTATTGCAAGTGAAGCTGAGAAAAATAATAAGCTTTTGAGATTGACTGCATTTATTTCAATTGGATTACGTTAAATTAGAATATAAATCTGGATTGGATTAAACAATCCAATTTAAACTATTAAAGATAAGTGGCAAATAAAATATTTGCTTCGAAGAAAAAAGCTCAAAAACAACGCGGCTCAAGATCTGTATCATAAGGGGAATATATGTATATGTACGCGTATATCAGCATTTGTGTAACAAAAATTGCAAACACAAACGATCTCCCAACTCTCCGTCGGTTCGAAACTTTCCTGGCGGAAGGAACTCCAAAGTGGTCTCACCAAATAAGAATCCGTTTCCAGCACCCGGTTAAAGCGGGAAACTTGTTAATGTCAGATAAGCAAATCGAAAATTTAATATTTTATTTTGAATTACGAACAAATTTTGCAATTTAGAGTTGTTATTTTGAAGAGTAAATTGAGCTGAATTTGCTTTGATATTTACACAATTAAGTAGTATTGCAACATTGTCATTCGGTAGTACTGAAACATTGCACCGCATAGTTAGAAACGAAGATACTCATAATATTCGGCGATTGAAAAAATTTGTCTGCATTTATAAGGAAGGCTACCAGCCTAAATCTACTTTTTATACCCGAGCGTATTTGTACACAAGGGTATTATATATAACATTGTTCGCATAACGGTTGTTTGTAACAGCAAAAAATAATCGAGATAGATATAGACATATACATATATACTAAAATGATCAGAATTAAAAGAGGAATCGATTTAGCCCCGACTGTCTGTCCGTCCGTCCGTCTGTCCGTGGTTACAAAACTTGAGTAAAAATTTAGATATCTCAATGAAATTTGGTACATTGATTGCTCTTTGGACAGGGTAGGTTGGTATTGAAAATGATCAAGATCGGTCAATAACCACGGCCACCTCCCATATAACGGTGTCTATTAAAACAAATTGAGTGAAATTCGGTATTTGGAGCGATTTTGAGCTAAGAACTTAGGTTTTTATGAAATTTTGAAAAATGGGCGTTACTACGCCCACTTATGACACATTTTCGGTATCTCAATAACAGTATTAGTTAAGGTCACAAAATTTGGTGAATAAATTTTAATCAATATCGCTGTTATCATCGTTAAAAATAACCTCGCCCACCTCCAATATAACGGAAATTTTGAGAAATGCAAAATAAGAGTAACTCTCTCTATCTTAAAAAACATGATTTTTATGAAAATTTAAAAAATGAGCGTTACCACGCACGTCTGTAGGTATCACAATAACGTTGTAAGGTATCGTCACAAAATTTGGTATTGATATCACTAGGATCACCGTCAAAAACTTTTGAAATCGGACCATAACCACGCCCAACTTCCATATAACGGAAATTATGGGAAATGCAAAAAACTTCGTTTTTCTGTATTTATTGGAACAAATTGAGTGAATTTTAATACGAGCTGCGATTTGAGACAAAAAAACGTGTTTTTTATGAAATTATGATCACCGCTAATACAAAAATACATCGCGAGGGTATATAAAAATCAATTTCGCCCGAATTTATCTTTTCTTACTTTTTTTTTTTTGAGGAAATTTTATGCGCTAGCCTCTTGCAGAATATACATACATACATACACAAACTATATCTAGAAACGTGTGACACAAGCATATTAACCATTGTGTCAGCTTGTGCATTACTTCTCAGGTTTTTGACGATTAATTGTCAAATATCTGCTTGCTCTTTTTTTTCGCCGATTTTAAAACGCTGACAACTTGACATTTTTCTTGACATATACTTTTTTCTTAAATTTATAAAACCAAACTTAGCAATAATCTTAATGAGTCCTACATCGATCACAAGAAATAAATCATACTGTTGTTCAACTTTTTCTATAACTAGCAGTTTTCTCTAAATAATCGGCAACAAAATTAAAGAAAAATTAAATCCCTGGAGTCTCGCAGCATTTTTCTGCTCGGTTATGAAAAATAAAAATAGACATATTTTACCAAATGTATCACCAATTTTAACGCCACTTCACAATCGAAAGTTCTCATTTTATATGAAATTCAGAATTATTTTGGCAAAACCATTTCTGATATCAAAACAACACAATTCTTGGTACGAGTATGTATGTAGTTTAATAGCTAATTTAATTTCACTATAATAATGTTGAAGGTTCAAGTGCTTAGCTAAAAGTACTGTTGATTTTTAGGAATTTACTTCTATATAAAATTATATTTCGTTTGACAAAACAAATTTCTAAAAATTAACGGTGAATATAAACCACCTGAAACTTGTACATTATTGTCTTGAAATTGAATTGGCTACAAAATTGCATACACCATTTTATTTGTTTAAAACCAAAACTGATACTGGCACTTCACTCCGTTTCTGTTGCTCTAGAATAATTGTGCGGTTTCCAAGAGGTTTAACAATGCACCAAAATTTAGCAAGAAATACTAAAAAGAAAACGTCTGACAACAATCCACTCAAACAGTTACCAAAGATTATATTTAACCCCTTCTTTAAGGGAATTCAGGGAAGGTTAATTTCAGTCCCTCTAATCATACGCACGTATGTAAGTATGTTTGCATACACAAATAACTAGTCACATGTGTGTGAGTGTGTGTGTGATTTTTTTAAGTACAATATTCAACATACCTTTTAAGACAAAACATGCAACATTTGCTGATTTTACAAAAGGAATTTATCTCAAGAAGCACACATGTGCCAAGGCGATAATACAAACGACACAAACAAGTAAATATGTTTATATGTTTGTGTGTGTGTGTATGTTCAGAACACTAACAATATTGTGGCTATCTTAAAAGTACAGCCCTCCACATGCTATCAAACTAAGAATATGCTGCTCTGGGTCGACAGTGAAAATTGGAAAAGTGTTGTCCTGTTTAAGGTTGCCTGTGCGTTCTGTGCTGCCCGCCGCACATGCCACATGCCACAAGGCGTACTCAATCTAAGTAGCTAAATGAATTGCGTCTTTAAGGTGTGTGGAATTAAGACAAATTTGTGCGGATGCATGTGAATACGAGCATGTATGTATGTAGAAGGACTTGGATAAGTGAATAAGGCTGGGTTGACACTCCTAATGTTAGCAGCAGCTCATTGAAGCTTGGTGGTTAGGGCGCAGCAAAAGTACATTGGATTTAACGGACGAAGGTATCCATAAATCTACTACAGTTTAATAGTTATATAGCAGAGTCTGCATAAGCAAGAGCAGGGGTCTAATAAGCAAGAGCAGGGGCTTTAAACCAACATTGATTCTTGAATTTACACGGCGGTAGTGAGATAAATTCTTTCCTCGCAAGTTTGGTGGGATTTTTCATAAACATGTTCATCGATGTTCACTAGCGAGGAAATAAAAATGCTTGGGATCTCCTAGGATTGTTTCGCTTAAGAGTATTATGGTTCCGAACTTCCGAACACATTTTTTTGGAGCTATCTAAAGTGAGTAACCGAACCTATTCGGTTATAAGGTTCAATACGTTAAGCAGCATATACTCGTATTCACTTGTCTACCTTGGAGCAAAAATATCTATATATAAGTGTGATCTCAATTAAAAATACTTCAGATACCTTTCCGGCACAGGGCTTGAGTTCAGCCACGTAAATTAAACTACCAATGCAGAAGAGGAACGAATCGAAAATCGTGCAAACGGTAAAAGAGTTATGATTTAAGGGCATTCACTTTTAATTTCCAAACGCTTTTTTGGAGGCTCCCTGTGCCCGTCTGGTGGATGTACTCGTGCGTTTATGATGAAACATCCGCCAATCATTTCGCCTATCGTTCCGAACATCTGACTGTAGAAATAAACTAAAAGGAAATATGCCAAACTACTCTAGATAAAACTAACATTCTATAAAATTTCTTTCCAATTATGAGCATCTCGAGAGTTTTCAGTTTTTACGGAAATTTTTTATTTGCTTTGATACTTTCAAAAGAACGCACTTACTTCAAAATGGTTTTTTTACAATTAAAGGAATTATCTGAAAATGTAAAATAAACTTCAATTCCTTTGCATTAAAAACTAAAAGTTTCGTCCCGTGCTAATCTACCTGTAAACGCAGGGTCAGTGTTTGGACTAAGTACATAACATTTATGGTAGATCTCCCACTTTTTTTTGCTAAATTGCATTTCTACGACAACTTCCACTGTAAGCGTAAAAACGAATTGCACAATTTTTCAATGGTCATTAATTTCCTTTAAGATTTTTTTACATATTTATGTAAATATACATTAATTTCAAAGTACTATTAGGTGCTAAACGAAAGCATTAATTGTAAGGGAATTTTGGTCAACAGAAAAAATTCAAAAGAAAGCTACTAAAAATAAGTTACTTGTAACAGGCATTCTGGAATATTAAAGTTTAATAAGCTTGCATACTCGAAATTATCTACAAAGTGTGATTAAAATTTTGTAGATTTTCCTTTCTGAATTACGAATATTTGAAACATCACAGTACGAACAAATTGGCTGTAATTACTTATAGAAATCTGCCACAATTTTTCGGCCTAACCTACTACTGAAAAAACTGTACAGTCCGAACATTGCTCACGATTCATTGCTAGAAATGTTGATGGGATGGAGGGCGAAAATTTAATGAATTGCATTCTAAAGTGAAAGTTTCTCGAGAAACATATACATATGTACATATATGTATTGTATATATATATATATACAATACACACATACTGACACAAGTTTACTCATGTCAAAGGGAATGAGAACTTCTTAACTACCTTACAAGCCCAACTTGCCTGCAATTAATCCTGGTGCCAGCAGTAACACACTAAAGGTCCAAGCCTCCTCAAGTATATCTAAACTAAAAATATGTAGATACATATGTATGTAAGATTGTTTGTATCTACATATATTTACACTACCATGTAAGTTTTATGCTCCTCCTTTTCTGAAATAAATTTCAATTTAAATTGCCACGTGTAAGGTGTATAAAATTCACTTGTGGTTTACAATAAAAGTTTCCAAGTGACTGGCTGGCTGGCTGACTGACAGTTCGCCCAGCAGGCGATAGAAAAGCTCAAGATGGCAAATGCTGCACAAAGGTACATACTACATATGTAGTATGCATATAATTTTTGTTTCATTATTATTATAGTAAATAATTTTAACATTTTACACAAATTTTAATTCATTTTGAAAATTTTGAGGTGTACAGACAGGCAAGCGTTTTTGCAAATTTCCTTGGCCTCTCCCAATTTGACTGCTGCCAAAGTAAACACATTTATGTATAATAAACTTTGAAAGAAAAGTGTAAGCAACACTGCACATATACATACATACATACATACAAGTTCACGTAAACGTGTGTGCACATACAATTTGCTAAGGCTGACACTGATTCTTGATTTTGAAACTTTTCGGCAATTCGCACAAGAATTCTGTGTGGCCCAGCGGGTGGTCTTTGCCGTCCCAGAGAAATCATGAGACTTGTCAGGGTCTTTAGCACATGAATACCTATATACAAATAGCGTGAACTAAAATGTATTAGCCATGGTCGTTTATTTTTATAAATGTTACCTTGCTTTAAATTGAAAAATAATAAGTACATATGTATATACCAAGGCTTGGTAAAATATTCTTTTTATTTTTCATAAAATGCCTCTCATTTTTTTCACTCAACTTTTATGTCGGATCTTAGAACCTGAATCATAACTTATTGAGATTTCCATATTTTTTAAGAATCAGGGAAGTTACCCTGAAAAATTAAAAAAACATTACTGAGTAAACGCCACTCTTTTTATATGTTTTCCATCATAATTGAATTAGATTTTATTCATTGTGTTTCACTGTGATTTTTCTTGAATTTGAGGAGAAGTCTACAAGTCTATTCGGCCCCAAATGATCTTTAACTTGCAGGGAGGCTTTGATTTCTTGCGATTTCTGATGACAACTTCTAGTTTCGAAGTTGAATCAACAAGTACAATCTCTATTAAATTGTTTGATAAAAATTGATTTAAGAGATTTAAGAAGATTAAATTAATACGATTTTTCATTACCTAATTTTAATTATCGTAACTTCGCCAAGATGCATGAAGAAAACCCGTTCTTGTAATTGTATATAATGAATGGTATACTATAGTCACACACAAATTATTTCTGCTAAATTCGTTTAATTTGTTATATTTGTGTGATACATACATACATACCTAACTGAATTCCAGGAAATCATAATTTTCTAATAATAACTTTATTTTCTATACAACTAAAACTTCTCAATCTCGGTTTTAAGAAATCTTAAGCGCGTCTCTGTAGCCCCACTCAATCGATGTTTTCGATTCATTCCCTACACGATTTAATGTCATAATGATATCACTCTCACTTAATGTTTTCTGTAATAAAATTGGTTATCACTACTTTCTTTTAATGCTAAATCGACATAACCTATGATCGAGCATTTTTTTCGATATCGTAACGAACGCTCTCCTGATGATTAATGTTGGTAATGTTACTTTGCCAAACAAAATGCTCCATAGTCAGGTGTAAATAGCGGTATATCTGCTGCTCTTGATTGGAGTTGGTTGTACGAGTATAATAAAGATGAAAACCCGCAACAGTTTATTCGAAAATATTAGCACAGAGTGTAGTGTCTTGCCACTGCTACCCGAGGTTCCATGATAACAGCTCTGGATACAATTTTACTAAAGCCATAAATAAATAAAACATAAAAATTATACAATGCAGAATTTACTCTTAAATAGTCTAAATAATTTTAAGAGAATCTGATGGTATGTTAAAGTGAAAGAAACATTACAGTTCAACATCATCTTGCATCGAAGAGCTTCAGCTTGCTGTAGATGCTTCTCTGTCGGGATAGATGATCACAAGTTCTCAAAGATCGAAAACTTCTCGAAAATCATTTTAGTGCAAATTGGTTTTCATAGATCAAATGGAGAAAATATTTACTACAGTTATCCACATCAACCTTACAAAAATTATTTTGAAGACAGATTTTCATAACAAAAAACTGAAATTGTCTTTTTAACTCCAGGAAAAATTTTATTCTGCCTTATATGTATACATAAATGTGAGAATGTACTTTAGTGTTAGCAACTCCACTTGTAAGATGGCATTCCTCGAGCTATGTATGTAAGCAAGAAAAATATCAACAACTACTCGTATATTCAGACAACTATAATACGTAACAAAGAGAATAGCACACAATTTATTACATAAACTTTCAGCTGGCACAGAAATATGGAATATTTTAAAGTGAGGCGAGTGGAGTGGCAAGGAAAATATGAAGTTTAACACAAAAATGCTAAACAACTGACAGGCGACAAGTGTGTTCGGTCGACCGTCTGAGACTTCGATGTGCCTAGTAAGTAAGTGTAAGTACATCGTGTAAGGCAACAACGCACATACATACAATCGTCTTTGGAATCCCGGTGTCAGTAACAATACGCCAAGGTGTCGAACACAAGTTTCCCAATAAAAACAAAAGTAAGGACAAAAGGGTTGCAAAACTTGTAAAAGATAACAAGGCAAGTTTGAAGGATATTAAGGTGTACCATATTAAAGTGGCATAAAATAAATGTGTAAGATTAAGAAATTTGACACAAGTTTCAGGCGAAGACGGACGTACATTCGGTATGCTTAACCGCACTCACACACACACACACACACACACATGTACTCGCACAAAGGACAAATGCTGTAACACCTGATACGGGGAGCTGGGAGTGTAGCCACTGACTTCTTGTGGTTACTTGGCCAATTAATATCGCTTACTCCTCCTGCCGTTTTGAGGGCACTAATTGTTAATGAAGGCAATAAAATCTAAGCTACTTTACCTTTTTAGCTAAATCTACTCATAAGTTTACTCCACATCTTTCGAGTACGAGTATGTGCTTTGTGACATGTCCCCGCCATTAGTCAGCATCTTCTTGGAAAACTATTGAGTCCGAATGCGTGTTTGGTGGATGAAACTGCGAAATTAATGAACCACATATCCATCAACATTTATCAGCTTCACCGATTTAACAATCATCGTGAGCAAGTGTCTTTAGTTTATTGTTTTCTTAGTCATTGCGCATCTGCAATATTAATTTAACTCATTTATTTATAAGAAGGAAAGTATTTGAGTCACACGCTGGGAACATTAGTAGCATTGCCGTGTTGTTTGCATGAAAAATGATGAAACAGATTGGAATGGAATAGTGAATATTTTCAAGTAGTGATAACCAATTTTATTACAGAAAACATTATGTGAGAGTGATATCATTATGACATTAAATCGTGTAGGGAATGAATCGAAAACATCGATTGAGTTGGGCTACAGAGACGCGCTTAAGATTTCTTAAAACCGAGATTGAGAAGTTTTAGTTGTATAGAAAATAAAGTTATTATTCGAAAATCATGATTGCAAGCGTAGTTACTAATATCATTTCGTCGATTTTGTTATGCTTGCGACAAAATGCAAGTTACGTCCTTCTTATTTAAAAACTTCAAATGGAGGTATTTTAATTTTTGTTTGTCGTCATTACTCGCACGAATTTTTTACTTATTCTTGCTAAAAAATAGCTACCCGCTGCGTCATTCATGCTTCTAATTTTTAAAGACCATTTCTTGCAACTGATGGAGATCCACGACTTCTGAAATGTACTTTTTAAAAAGGTATTAATTGTATTTGTGTTAAACGTAAAAGTGAAAATAATTTGGAAAGCTGGATCTACTAATAATTAACCAACATCCAGACATTATGCACAAGATGAAAAAGTACTTGCTTATTTTTTATTGATTTATATTTAATTTAATTTTTTTATTTTTCTTTTGTTTATTTGCTAAGCTATTTAATAAGTCCAGTGAAAAATATTTCTACAGATCAGCCCCGTGGACAAATTAACGTATATGAAAAGAATCATTAATATTGGCTAAATATATCATATCCCATACAATTATTCTAATTATGAAAGGTATGAAGCCTTCTGCATACCCGAAGACAGCCTTTTTTGACTTGTTTTTATTGATTTATATTTTAATTTATTTATTTATTTACTAAGCTATTTAGTCCAGTGAAAAATATTTATTACAGACCAGGTCGTGTTCATCAAATTTCAATCCATAACCCCTCCCCCAGTGGGATGACTGCTGCACACGACCCTGTTACAGACTATTAATATCAAGGGTATTACATGTTTAAAAATAAAAATTAGAAGATTTGTTTCCATAAATTGAGAAACATTTTGTTTCCTTGTAGAATTGAAAATTTGTGATTAAAATAATGATTTTCATGATTAAATTTTATAAATTCTCTAACAATGCCGTTGCGAATTTTGAACAAAATGTATGAAAATCCGGCATTTATCATAATTTTAAACTTTTCAATGGGAGTTTGTAGATTGATTAGTAGGAGGTACCTGGTAGGCTTGTAAAAGTTTTTCTAGCCTCAAAACAACTTAGAAATAATACATATTTTCTCGATAGCCATGCGAGACATACTGTATTTAGGTCAGGCATCTAGCTCACCAGCAAAGCGTTATCCTAATCTGGGCACTAAGGACCTAAATTTTCATTATATAAAACTGAACGACATGGGTCAGCCCTGACTTTTTCAAAAAATGCAGTTAATTCTCTAAACAAACCCTTTTTTCAAAATTTAAACAAATTGCCAACTTGAAAAAATATATAATTTATTATAGTTCATTTCATTTGATTCCGCTAAATAATACCGTTGAATTTTTAATTTGTTTTTACTAACGTTTTTTAAATTGAATTATATTGAAGAAGTTGCAGTAGACGCCAGTTAAAAATTCTCAAAAATCAACAGAAATTTATAATCAGCAGTAAATTGCATTTTATTTTACCAAAACTAAATTGACTACAAACTACATGCTCTAAAAATTCTAAAAGTTTTTCAATTATTCGCTTAATTTTATACTAGCAAAAACCACTTGTCGTATAATAATTATTTAATTTCAATTATTTTTAGTGCTATCAATGCACTCTCCTCGAAACGCATTTAATCTACTTTGTAAATGCAGAGAACTCACTGCTCGTTCTTTCTATTTTATTATATTTCTAATCACTCAATGTGCTCAATGGAAAAGTAAATATTTATAATCACATATAAATCTGTGATAAATTCAAAATTTCATTAAACTTGTGAAAACTTTAACCTTTTCATGCCGCAAAAGGAATCTTCGAAAAAAGACACGTGTGTACATGTGTATGGATGTATGTATGTATGTATCAAACACACAAACAAATGCAATCGAGTTTACTTCACTTCTTTCCTTCTGTAGTCGGTGGCATAAAAGTAGTTCGAGCAGATAAAAGTTTTTGACGCTAAAGTTGCAGCACACATCTGTTTGCCGCAAACGGTGTACGACACCAATAACAACTACAAGCGCAGCGGGAGAATAGCCGGGGCTGGCATTTGTAAACTTATTGGCACTTTGCAAGTGTGTGCAGAAAAGTTTGTGCTGCAACAGTGGCAACAAAAACTACGTAGTATATACATATGTACATATGTACATATCTATGTTTGTATATATGAAGTAACAAATATATTAATACTCCAATAGTTAGTTGGCTCTATCTGCCTCGGCTGCTGCCCCTCAGCAACGCCAATTTGCCAAATGAAGCCCGTGAGTATTCTTAAGCCACTTTTGCTGCAACTTCACATTAATTTCAATTTTCTATATATGAAACTTTCACAATGTTATTTGAGTGGTTTGGGATGCGTTACACTTTCGTTGTAAGATCACATGTGTGTGTGTGGGTGCGTGGGTGGTTGCAATGTTAAATTGCTTTGGGGTTATGTGCTGAAAGTTGAGGTGTAATCGCCGAAAAGTATGCTGCATAGATAGTTTCTGAGAGCGATGAAGAGATAACTTAATGTGAATAAATAGATGATTAGAATGAACCTGGTGATTGAAGGAAAAGTTTTCGAAAGCATTCGTATTTAAAGACCAAATTTAGTAGGTTGTGTTGAATGCGATTTTTTCATATACTGAAAATGTTTTAATATAATATGTAGGTATGAGGAAAATAGGAACTGATGACTATTATTATACTTTCATTTGGGGGTGTTTAGTTTTTACATAATATTGTTGTTTTTCCTTCCTTTTGCTTATAATCAATTTACAACGAAACTTTTAAAGAGACTGAGAGAAAAATTAGCGTATATCGCATATGGCATTGAGATATCTGAAATATGCTGTAGTGTGCAGGTGATTATACTGTTACAGAGTGGCTAACAATCAAATGAGGTTGTCAGTTTTAGAATTTTTTTTTCAGAACGTTTTTGTTATACTATGACACGTATTTTTATAAGGATACAAGGGTCTAAGGGATTGTGGTTTTGCTTGTTGTAAGAACATGGATACCAATCACTTACGAAACCACAAATGTTCAACGAATCAAAACTTTTTAGCAAGATTTCATGCAGTGTATACAAATTAAGCAGTGTAAATAATTAGGAAAACAGGCTCACCATTTCAATAAATTCGCATAAAATAGATAAAGTCCCCACCGCGACTGGATGACCAATTTTGAAGAAGGAGTAGTTGCAAATTTTTCTTTTTCCCAAAACACAATTTCGTTTACACCAGCAGCACCTCATTTTCCTCTACTGTCATCTACCAATTTTAAAATATTGAAACAAAAATTTTACAAATAAGTATAAAACTAATAAAGCGATTTCGCTAACCCCATTTGTATTTGTTTGCATTTGATTTTAATTGCTTTTAACAGCCAACCAACAATTACCCTTACAATCGGCTCTTAATTCGTCTTATTGACTCAAAACAATATCGCAATCACTTCCACCAACAAAACAAAAAACAATGTTGTACTCTGCCTACCCGTTACCCCTTTCCGTCCCACTACACTTATGCCGCATTATAAGTTCTTAACTTTCTTAAACAATGAAAACAACAACAATTCCAGCTCAAATCTACGACCAATATCTGTTACTCGAGAAAAGTTTCGCCGTCGATGACTGAAGGTAGACTTGCCAAAAGGATACATTTACTCGCATATACATATGCACGAGTATGTATGTTTATAAGGGACTTGTAAATACTTCTTTCAAATACGCCAACAAATTGCATGGTTCAGCTGTTTCAGGACGCTAACGGAAGGAAGTATACTAATACATACATATGTACGTACGAGTACACACCCACCTACGTACAAGTTAGTGAGTACAGAGATTTTAGGTAAACAACTATCGTTAGTGCTTGTGTGCACATTCAAGTGTATTTAAATATGGCGCGCGCCAAACGGAAATCCGTCGTAAACACCAGGAAATATATTATCCCCAAAGAATTTATGCAGCGACGATGGCAATTCCTATACTCATGTACTCGTGCATATGTATGTATTTATATACGTACATAGATGGAACGCAACAAGCGGCTCTATGATATACAAAGTAGATATAGAAGGGATCTCGTGTGTAAATACAGTACTAAATACCGATATGAGTTAAAGGCGCAGTTAGGAACAGTTGGCAATCAATAGACATACTATGAGTTGTACGCAAATAAAAGTGGAAGTTGATCAAAACGTTGCCTTAAATATGAATGGTCAATCAAATTATTTGACAATATTCAGAACTTAAATACTAGATCGGAAAGCCTAAATCCTGTCTTAAATATTGCTCTAGAAATTCAAAATTGGATTATAATTTCAAATCGGTAATACTCAGCAATAAAAACATTTCATTTAGAAAAATATGAGGTCACCACAAAAATTTAAGGAACTTAAGAGGCTTACAGGCTAACCTAATATTCACGGCTTGCGTTTTTGGACGCAAGCACGCAAGTTTTTTAACCACATCCACCCGAAATTGATTTGCGTGCATTTACTTTACAGAGTTGCATGGCTGTCAAAATCGTTTGAGAACAATACAAGGTGAAAGTTTTCAGCGTTGATTCAATTTATTTATTTGGTTTAAAGTTTTGCTTTACCGTATGTTACATATTAATTTTTATTTAAACATTAAATATAATCTTGATTTATATGAAGAGCTTCAACACAGAAACGTATTAACAAGTTCGGAAACTGATTTGTTTCCTCTTTTATATTTTAGAAGCAATAATAATCATAAAAATCATAATCCCATTTTCATTCAAAACTTTTTGATAATTTTTTTGCTAATCCAAACAAAAAAGTCCGAATTCGTTATTGAAATTGAGTTAGCTTCTGGCGCACGTATGTAGTATGAGCATGAGACATTTTTGACAGAAAGTGGCCGGAGTGCGTGAATATTAGGTGAGGCTGTTACAGTAAGCAAGTCATAAACGCGTTTATAATGAAGAAACGTTTACGCTGTGGGCGGCGTTTTCAATAACGAGCAAACCAAAATATACTTCGTTTTACACAGAAATGTAAGCGAGCAGACTTTTTAATTTTCTGGTGGTTTACAATGCGATAAATGGGTTTTCCATAAGGTAATGCATAAATGACCTGCCTTAATGAAATCCATAACTTAGTCTATGCTACTTTCTCTGATAGTCCCATTTTACCCATTGAGTCCAATTAGTGGAGCTACATATGGGTAAAACAATCCCATGGTAGCGAAAATATAGCTTTATTTAATAAAATAAAAGTTATGTTAATCTTTAAAATAAGATTTATGCACATGCGAGCACTTTTAAGCGTTTCTTATGCAAATTTAAAGGATTAAAAAATAATGTGCATAGTAAATAATTTGTTTTTTAATTTTTAGTCATTAGTACCTAAAAAAATCAATTTAAATAATAATAATAATATGAGGAACAATATGACACGAGCATCTCATTGGACTTGGTTCTAAGAAGTACTCACAATCACATCGATTTGGTTGAGGAGGAAATTCCATAAGCATATCTTAAAAATTCTCTAAAAATAATTATAGAGCTTCGAGTTTTTTTTTTCATTTGATTCGAGGATATGCTGGCCTGCCGGTTAAATTCATCGTTTCAACTTAATTTAGACCTAAAATGTGTAGTTTCATTATAAACAAACTATCTATTATTTCAGAGAATAGGCTATTTCTTCTGCACCAATCCTATATAAATTTTACAATCGTCTGATAGAGAAAAAGAAAGTGTTCCCTCGTTGTCTTCGACGAAGGCTCCAAATGCGGATTCAGTTTAATAAACATGGCTGTAGAGCTTGCAATGTGCTTGAATATCTTTTCAGAAGTTAAGTACTTTGGAAAACTGTTACCTTAAGGCCTTGCGAACAATAGGATTTTCTTAATAAAATAAAAATATTTTTTTAAATTAAAATACTTAAATAATTTAGTTGCGATCAGTTCGAATTTGTTTCGATAAATTTTTTGGGCTTGTCTGATCTATTAATTGTTGATGCAAATAAAATACTTTTTTTCCTAATAATTTTCCAATAAACCAATCGGCCATAAAGCTCAAAAATATTTAAAATACTTTTTATTTGACCTTTGCCCGACGTTTCGGTAAATAATTTACATATCTCTACAATTACTACTTGCGTATAAACATACTAAGCGCTAGCATCGGAGACTTTCGGGTGATTTACGCTAAGAAAATATTGAAAATCGGTTATTGTCTGGATTCAGCGCTTGGAAGCAGATGAGAATGCTGTATAATTGTATGGCGAACACGAAGGTGAAATTTACCAGTAGTTCGTCGTTATGGTAAGGGCAAATGTAAGTTTAATATGAGAAATGAGAATGTTGCCAGTCCACTTTGATAGAAATTTGATTTGCCTTTTATGTTTTATAAGCAGATAAATTTTATTAAATAACTTCATTACGAGTATAAACAATGTTTATTGAAAAAAAATTGAGCAATTTATAAGTAACGAGGTGTAAAAAGTGATCTGGGTATTGACTAAATGATATTTCTTTTGATCTCATTATTCGATTACACATCTCAACGATTTGTGAAGAGATTCCTATAACTACACACTCTGCATAAACTTCCTAGTGCGGCTGATACAGAGCATATCAAAAACAAATAAAATGCACTGCAAAACAGTGAAGGAAAGCATAAATTCTTAAAGAAACTACTCGAATGCCTTTTGCAATTTCACATGCTGACTAATTTATAAGTACGTAAGTAAATGCGAGTATGCGTGTATATATTTCAACATCAACTCAATCGCTGATGAATGGAACATCGAGAAAAGTTTGCACAAATAGCAGTCACTTAAAAAAAAAACATACATACATATATGTAATTATATAGGTATGAATGTATGTACATACATACAAAAAGTATATGCTCCAAACAAAATCCTTGTACATACATACATTCTTACATACGAATACAAGGTGTGGCATGATGCACAAATTTATATGTATGTATGTACATATGTGAAGCGTATTATTTGAAAGGTTATGCAAAAGTTTGTCGTAGTAATAAAGCGAATCGCTTTGCAAACAACAATTGCAATAACAATAACAATAATTGTTGTAAGAGTAGCTACTATTTTCAACAACATACATTCACACATACATACGTACTCGTACTTATCCTTCGGCATTGCTACTTGCGCAAATACGACTTCAAGGACTTTTAAACGTAAACTATGCTGAGATATCCCGCCACGGCGTACGAATTTGCATATGCGCACACACTCACCCGCACAGTAACATAAATGCATACCAACATAGTCGTACTCGTATAAATGTACGTAAGAAACACTATTTTCCTTTACGATTTGTTTGTTTTAAGTAATGCGCATTTTTCGTTTGTTCTACTATATTATTTCAAATACTTTTTCTAAGTTTCTTTTGACAAAACTTTCGCAAGTTCCTTTTATTTTGCATAAACTTCAAGCGTGCCGTCTATGCGACTTAGGTACCAGTCGACAACAACAAAGATTTTTCTCTTTATCAATTTTCCTTGGGCTAAAATGAACTTCCGCTTGGGTTTCTTTTGCTACTGTGCTTCCTTCTACCGGAAGTTCATAAAAGTGTTGTAAAAGTTCGCACATTTTTCAGGCAGTAAATATTAGGTTGCGTATTATTGCGGTACACCTTCAAGGTGTCACGCGAATTATAATATATTTAGTTTGTGAAATTTGTATTGCTCGGATATGATTGTAGATAATAATAAAAAACAATGAATGCCTAGAAACTCATATTTGTGCCAAACATGAGATTTGCTCACCGAAAACTACTTGCATCAAGCATTATCCACTCATTCCAAAATGTTGATATTAAATTAAATAATTCAATGTATTTGCGCAGTTTAAAAACAACTGATTAAGAACTAATACTAATATTCAATTTAAATAAAAATTTTCTTAGTTTGACTTGTCCTCTCGTATGAAACTTTTCGACCGATTTTAAACTATGTACCCGTAAAACTGGATATATTAATCAGAACTCAGAGCTGACTCGCTGATAGCGCAGAGTCAAAACTGAGGTCTAACAACTACTCATCGCAGGAGCTTCATCTGTATTGTTTATTCCACATGACCCGCTAAGACCGCTCTTCTAACGCACTTCTCTCTGTCGAGAAAACATGTTTCCTAGATTTCTCGTATAGACGTTGTACAACAAATGTGGGAACATACCGTTATATACATTTTAGACTTCATGACATCCGTTCGAGTTTTGAAACGAATGACGGCATGTACTATTGTACGGCACAGAAAAAATGTACGATGACAACATCGGATGAAAGGGCTCTTGAAGTGTTCGAGAGAAGGATTCTTTGAAAGATTTATGGGCCTTTACGCATTCACTATGGCGAATACCAAAGCCGATAAATCAGTGAGCTGTACGAGCTTTACAAAGAACAAGGACATATGCATGTAGTAGATATAGTGCAGCAAATTAAAATCCAGCGGCTTCGCTGGTTAGGTCACGTCGTTCGGATGGATAAAAGCGTTCCAACTCTGAAAGTATTCGACGAGGTACGACTGGTGGGAGCAGAGGAAGAGAGAGGCCTCCTCTGCTGTGGACAGACCAAACGGTAAAAAACTTAGGTGAGCTCGGTATTTCCAATTGTGGCCTGTTTACGAAAGACAGAAATTACTGGCGTGCTATGCGGAGTTCGGCCAAAATCGACTAAGCGGCTATTGTGCCAATTAAGTGAGTAAGTAAGACGGCATGCACTTTCCAAAAATTCGCCACATTGATTGATAACGGTTTATCTTAAATACGAGCGCACTTTGACTGATGTATAAAAATGCGAGATATAAATTTTAATATTAATTTTTTGCGATACGTTTTTGTTTGCAACTTCTACATACTTTTTAATCAACTAACTCTCCCTGGCTAAGGCATTTCGGTAGCAGCCCGCACGCATGCGCGGTAACAGAAACCACAGAAAACTTAAGCACATTTAAATGAGTGGATATACAAATATGCACTCGTAATATAAACTCCAATTAGGTGGTAGCTAGGTAGGGAAATATATATTTCGCTTAAATTTAAGTCTGTTGTTATGAGGAATGTTTGCATTTTGTGCACATATGTTGGCCAAATGTTGACAACAAAGGCCCAAGTCACACAAACATTCCAGCAAAGTGAAGTGATCCGGTGTGGCACGACGGCACAGACGCAGAGGTGTGAATTGATTTCATGAATTTTTTTTCCTGCCTTGCTTCGTTTGTCATTAAAATGGGCATGCGAAGGAGGCAGTAACTACAAAACAACAATAAAAAGTCAGCCTTTGCATTTTGTTCCTCATCATTAAATCTTTTTGCACACATGCGTACAATATTTGATTTTCATCCTGCAAACACGGTCTTGCTTTGTGCTTAACCGAACGAGCGCCGCTCTCAGTCGGTGTGGTCAGGTCTGTCGATCATATGAGCGCACACTTCTGTGTACATAGAGAATATACTCGTATGTTTGTGTGTATGTATATACAATGACTGAGTGCCGCAACATCATTGATCATTTGCTATCGTAGAGTGTCCATTCACACCCGTGCTATCAGTCATTCATGGCAAACGCTAACAGTATTTACATTGTATCTAATTTGTACTGGCTCCATTTGCCCATTAGCAATTTAGGTAAATTTTGAGTTGCTTGTTTACACACGTTCGTTTTGTTTTTCAACTACATACGAATACCTCCTTTGCTGGTTTATCTTTGGCAAATAGGAGAAAAATAATCGAATGACGAGTTATATACTCTGTTCTACAGCTGTGCGCATGCGCATTGTATAAACAAAGGAAACAAAAGAGTGTTAGCCCTCGTGCTGGACACAATGGGCACACAAACATTGGTTGATTTCAGAGGCGTTACTAATTTAAATATGCCATAGAAAATTTAAGTACCTATGTATATTGAAATGCAAATACATTTATCTTTTTTTCGTTTTTTTTTTTTTGCGTCCTACGCACTTTACGCTTGATTCTTAAATAGAGTTAATTTGTCGGCTTTGGTGAGGTATTCATAGACTTAATGGTGGGTTTTATACATTTTATTAGCAAAACTACAAAATTCGTTTGCGGAATTACCACTTTACAGATTAGGCAACTCAAAATTTGATTTTCATAAGTTAGGTCAATATGAAATAGCTTGGTGGAGTAGTATTCTCATCATTTGAAATGGTATATTCAAATAGATGACGTCATCAAATATGAAAGTCTATAGATCATTTTTATAATTTTTCATATAAAGTACAAAGAAATCTTTAACAAGGTTCCAAGTTCAAACTTTATAGAAAATGTTTAATATTTCGAAAACACAATTGTTCAACAAATTTTAATTTTTTTTTATTTTCACCTTTATAGTTAGATATTCAACTTTAATCAAAGCAAAAGTTTCAAGTGGCTACAAATAACAATTTTTAACAGATGCTCTCGCAATTTTTTTCATATAAAGGTTGCTTGAAGTTATTGAATATCGTCGTCGTAAACAACATTTTTTTAAAATCGGTAAAAACGTATACTTACTAGAAAAAAAAACTCTCAAACATTAGAGAACATTTTTTGCGACTTCAAACTGGCTTTATGTACTAAAGTTGAATGGAGACAAAAGTGCATACTCAAACATTTTTGAAAAAATCTTATACAAATTTTGTAAATGGTGTTTTTTTTTAGACATGTGTTTTTTAAGAAGAAACAAAACGCATAAAATTTAATGCTAAGGCCAAGAATTTAGCTTTACTATAAAGATAAGACTTTGCCATTATATTTTAAAAAGGATTTCGGGCAAGTGACCGCCGGACTGGCTTGAAAAAATTCCAGACGGGAGGCCCAATTTTCTACCACTTTTTGCAGAATTTGGGGCCGTATGTCAGCAATAACGCGCCGAATATGCTCTTCCAAGGCCTCTTCAAATGGAAAAACCAAACTGAGTATACATCAAGTAACAGCTGTCAAAAAGACCAACTCCGAAAAAAGTATTGCCTCATTGAAAACCACAAGTCTAAAAAAAACACCCTTTATATTGAAAATTAATTTTAAAAACTAGATTTGACCTAATGCTTCTCGGTTATCCAAATAAGTACCAATGTATGTATGTATGTATTTACTTATATTTGTGGTCGAGCGATATTCATAAGTTAAATTAAAAAAGCTACGAACAAATAAACAACAACAATAACGAGAACAACAACACCATAAAATGTTAATTACTATGATACAACATATGGAAATTATGAAAAAAAAGCATAGCTAAATTCTAACCGCTTAAAACTGAAAATGCGAATCAGCAGCTCTATTTTTAGAAGTCATCGTCATCAACGGCCAACATGTGTATACAATGGTATGTATTTTTGTTTGTATATCATCACGATCAACGTTCTGCTAATGAACTGTAGACTTTCGGAATTCCTGTTGTAATGAAGCTGCACCGAGTTGCATTGCCTTCAGCTGGTTGTGTGATGCGTTCTTTATCGGGTTTAAAAGTGTCAAATACTGAGCTTAATTAAAGCGACGCCTCCCCAAAGGACATTGACTTCAGCGCACTTTGTGAGTGAAAAAGTTGAAATTACACAACCGAAGCAACTAAAAAGAACACAAAATAATAACAAATTAATGATTTTTGCAAATGTGTGCGAAAGTTTAAGATATATTTGTTTGTATACGTGTGTATGTACATACATATGTACAAATGGGCATGTGGAGACTGTAAATATGCGTGTCTATCGCTGGATATGAGGCCTATAAAACACAACGCATCTGTCATACACTTGTTCGTCTCAATGCTATTAATAGATTTAAGTACATAAATACAAATTCCATAAGTTTAGAGATAAAACTGTGGAAGCGCGCAAAGGCGAGCTTGGTGGAGCTAAGCTGGCCTTAAATTGCACAGTCTTGAAATGTTTGCACATTTTATATTTTGTTAGTATTATATTTTTTAAATTTTCCATGCGATATTTATTTTAATTTTCGCATGTTTTCAACGAGGGAATACAATATTATATTGGCGCCAGCTTCATTAACATTGCTCTTTGTTAGATCGACACGTTAGAAAGGCACTTTTCTGACTTATGCTATGAAATCATTCGACAAATATCTACATATACTTTTATTAAAAGGCGTGGGAAAGCGTAATTAAAAATCAACACCTTGCATTGCATAAATATTATTGTGAAATTCAGTATTTAGTGTTATAGTTTGAAATGTAATAAACAAGTATTGGGTGGGCAAAGCGAAAGGGATAAATAGTGTATTTCGATTCTCTCGAAAGTATGTAGTTAACTTTCCTCGCTTTACTTGACAATTCGAAATTTAACAACAAAGCATGAGGTGTAGAAGGTTTGCTACATAGAACGCTTTGACGGTTTCTACGTTAGTGGTTTGTTTTCAATTGTTATTTGTGTCTATTCCAAATATTTTGTTTAATAAAATATTAAGAAATGAGATTTACTTATATAATTAAGTGGTAGTTATGCTACTTTTATGAATGTTTCAAAGTCGCGAGTGTAATAAACTATATTGAGGCCGAGCATATTTCGACAAGATAAATAAAAACCGATCAAAGAGGTGTTTTATTTGCTATTTATTAATATTTCTCTTCTTTAATCTTTTTAAAAGCAATTATACACGCAAAAACTATGAAATACTAGTAAATTTTCTTAATCGTGTGTAAATGCACGCAGAAATAAAATGGAAATGCAAACAGTTGGTTGTCAAAGTGTACAAAAGTTGAGAGTTCGCCATGATTTTGCTTCGTTTTGCTTTGCTTTACTTTTCTCGCCTTGTATTTAGCAGCACTCATATAACATATGCACTTTAACTTATCTGTCAAAGCGTAACTCTGAAGCAAAGCAAAGCGAAAGTCTTATGTGTACGGCCCTTTAGGCGAAGCATTTTACTTCTCTTAGATGGACGAGAGCGCCGGACGCGAAAATGCTGTTTATTTGATGACAGGAGATACTTTCTTTTTATGTATTTTGATTTTCTTCTGATTTTCCGACAGGGTGGAAATTTGATGTATATTGGAACTATTTTCCGTCATCACTTGTCAAATTTGGTTTTGTGACATACCAGTTTCGGCGTTGTGCCATCTTCAGTGTCGTTTTCATTCTGCTGAACGAAAACACGTTCCAATATACGGAAAATCGTTCAAATATACATCAAATTTCCACCCTGTCGGAAAATCAGAAGAAATTTTATTATGTGTTTAGTTTAGAAGGCTATGATAACATAATTATGTTTCAAACTATGATTTCGATAATATAATATAATTTTGGCGCTTACACTTACAGCTCAGTGTTTGGCCGATCTTCTCCTACCATTTGTGGTGTGCGTCTTTATATTATATCACAAATGGCGGGACCTACAGTTTTGTGCCGACTCCGAACGGCAGATGTATTTAATGAGGAGGTTTGCCATTGCCTGCCGAGGGTTGACCGCTATTAGAAAAAACTTTTTTCTATGATTAAGATTTTGCTTGCCCTGACTGAGATGCGAACCTCGAACTCACCGGCATATCAAGTCGACCACAGCGGATAATAGTAAGTACGAAATATTGATATTCACTGTAGTTATCAAATGAGTTTGATGGGACTAGAAAAGAGAATAATTCATAAAACTGATACATTTATTTCTACTATTTCAAATGAAAAAAAATTAAAAATATTTTCCTTTTGTTGAGTAAGCCTTTTCTTATATATTTGTGAGCGGTAGTCTTTCAGAAACATTATGTATCGGAATAAACGTATCGGTCATTTACTTCAACGCCTTTTAAGTTTGAAATTTACATATACCCCCTTAGTAAAAATGAAGCGCTTTTTTCTAGAGACTTTCTTGGTAATCGGTACAGGTATGCCATTTTTACACAACATAAAATAAGAGGTAATGATAATTTTTGCAAGCATAACTAGTTTTTCCAACATAGTCGTTTTTGTTTCATACTTGTATTAACTTATTCACCTTTTCCATTATAAAAGAATCGATTCTTTAATGCCGAAATTAACTATGTTTGTTAAATTTTTTTAAGTATGTTTTCAAAATAATTTGGATTATTTGAACTGCATAAGGTAAGAATTTTGAGGCGCATTGACAGTCAACAAATACTTAAAGTCTACCTACAAGGCCTGTGCATTGACAGTCAACAAAGTACTTAAAGTCTACCTACAAGGCCTTAGCTGCATATAATAAAATGTCCCTTACTACAAATATTAAACTATTTACCTCCCTTCTTTCTTATGCTATCACAGAGCAACACAATATTAATCCCTTTCATTTCATTTAACAAATACCACAAATTTTCACACCCTGTGCTTAGCAACTAATCTTCACTCCTGCATGGAAAAAAGATTGCGATGAAAAACCAAACGCTTTGTTACAAATTGTAAAACCATTAACTAAAAAAAAAAACTTACTCATTTAAAATACGAATGTCAACACCAACACAGCCACAATTACTGCCACCAAAATTGCCGGGACTTTTAAATAACGCTTATGCAGCAACAACATTAAGAGTCATCAGCCGTCAACGATAGTGAGAGATGTCTTCATCAATATCAACATCAACAGCCAAGTAGATCAACAATCTGCATACGTAATGTTCGTAATATTTAAAAATGTGTACACCTTTTCATGCAACACGTCAGCGCGTCACCACCAAAACGACAGCTACACAGTCGTTACAAAACACCAGCGTCAAACGCCACCACTGTGCACGGCAATTCAATCAATTAATCTAATTTAAATTTCTTTATGCCCGTGCCTCGCATTTATCACCGCTGACTATCTTTACTACATTCATAGTTCGGTTTTTGTTTTTTTTTTGCATCATACTCTTTGTTGTTGTGAATTCTTCCTATTCTTGTACTGGCGCTTATTCTCAGGCACGAATAAAACAACTGTTCCAATTTTTTCGGCTGCCAGCAAATCACAAAAAGCAGAAAAGCTTAAGCTCATCAGATTTACACTAACGGCCTGCAAGAATGGTCGCACTTTCCTGCTTTCGATTTTTGTTGCTGCTTCTGCTGTTGGGTGCACGTTGTGCCGTGTGGCACAAGTGGCAACGATTATGCATAATCACTTTTTTCCAGGTTGATCAAGCGTGTTGCCGTGAGTGGCATGAAGAAGTGTGTTTGTTGAGTGAGGTAGAAAGTAAAAAAAAAAAAAAGAAACAACAACAAGGAGAGTTCCACGTGAAAAGGGTGCAACACAAGTTCATGCTCACAACAAATGTCTGCTGCTTTATTTCATTATGCTTTATTTCTTTCAATGCTTTGCTTTCGGGTTTTACGATGCTTTGCTCTCGCGCGTGCAAAGTGTTAAGCCAAAGCCGGTTTACTTACTTCACTTACCTTTTGTCCTTGAATCGGGAGGAGTATGTAAGAGGGGGTTTGTATGTGGCACAGCAGTTGCAATGATAGTATAATAAGCAACCCCGTGTTCTCAGCCGTGCAACAACTGTGCAACTTTCATATAATACAACAACGACAAGTAGATACTTCACATTTTATTAAATTGAGTTATTCACAGCCAGCATGACTCGAAAGTATACTCTTTGTATTTCATGTATGTACGGGTAAATAATCATTAGACCCTTCCGGAAAAAAAGAGAGCGCCCTAGGGCCGCGCTATGGAAGAGAAACTTCTCATGATTCATTTATTAATCGTTTCATAATCCTGATAAATACTCCATATTTACGATCTACTAAACTAACGCTGGGTTGCCTAATTACAAATAATAGAAGTCACATATTTAGAAGTCAATTTTATTTCTGATTCACTTCGGTAAGCTCACAGTGAAGTGAGGTAAGATAAGATGAGGTGAACTTAGGAGAAGTGATGTAAGGTAAAGTAAGAAGAGGTGTAGTGATTTGTGGTTGGATGAATTCAGTTATGGTGAGTTTAGATATTCCTAGTTTAGGTATGGTAAATTATGGTGTGATGAGTTAACATTAAGTAGGGTTAGCTGTTGTGAGAGTAGGTATAGTGTACACCAGACATACCTGAAGAGTTTCTTCGTAAATTTTAAAAGAAGTATTTATTTTTAAACAGTACTTTTAAGGGCTATTGGAATGCTCATTTATAATACCAATAAATCATTAAAATAAATCACAAAAAAATTTAATAAATATTTTCCAGAGACCATCAAATTTGAGTCCAAAAATGCTCCGATATTCCATGGAAATGGGAAATTAGTAAAAAATAGTATAAAACCTCTCTTAATTTAATTTTTCGACTCATTTTGGGATCTAAAGAGAGCTCATTTATTCAATAAAAAGACCGATAAAAGAAGGGCGTATAACAAAGGGCTGCAAAAAGTTAAGGTGAGGACAATTTCGTAATGAATGAGCTCAGGTCTTCCAAGTTTAGATAAGTTAAGTTTAGATGCGATCAAGTAGGAAGAGGTGAGTTTAAGTTTAAGGTTTAGGTTTAAGTGTTGAAAGTTTTAGTGCGGTGATTTCAGGTATATTTGCCACATCCGACCATTTCCGTGTACACCACTCAATTCGACACCTTTTGCGTCTCATTCGCCATGTTGAATTTTTCATTTACAACCACACCGGTTAAGAAGCTTCACTTCGAAAAAAGTTAGCTGTACACCTTCCAGTTCAAGGTATTCTGGCAAGGCGGTTTGGAAAATACATACCATAGGAGAGAGCATAAACAGAAGTTGCAATTGAGCATATGCGAATAAGTGTGTATTCAAATGTAAATATTTGGTCAAACACGTTCATCTGACTCTCATTTACTTACATTTATAAATGTCCATGCATATGTAAGTGCGTATGAACCAGCAACTCCTTATGAGCTTTAGTTGCCTGAGTTTTTATTGAGGCTTTGCATATATGTAAGTACATATTTGCGTTGCCAAAATCCGGCGAACTGTAGCTAAACTCTAGACGAAATGCGGAAATCGCGCTTAAATGACGTTTTGTGTAGCTAAAGTGCAATCAGCCGTTTGCATGAGAACAAAAACTAAAGCGTTAAATCTACGAAAGCGAAAACGAACAAAATCGTTGGATCGGTGGGCAGTGAAAAAATGTTTGTACCCAGCTTACATGTCAATGTCAGACTTTCTACCAGATATGTTCAAAAAATTACAAAACTGAATATACAAGTCTCGCGGGCTACATAAGAAATTTAATTCTTTAATTTTTGTGGACATAATCAACCAAATTTGTTTTTTTAGTTAGCTTTAGGCAAATATAAAATAGGTATACTTAGAGATTTTTCAATATTTACTCGCTAAATCTTTAACCACACTAGTCATCGCATGTTCATCACTAAGAGCTGCTGAATGACGTACAGCGAAGACCCAGATTTATTCGAAATACACGTGATTGCAGATAAATTATAGATTAATATTACAAGTTAAGTTATACCAATGGAATGGGCGCAACCTGAATAGGCAAGACTCAAAAAAAATTACGGTTTATAGCTTGCAGTAATTTCACGCGGATTCCTACTCCAAAGTTACAAAACGCTGCATTGTATTTCAAGTTGTGTGTTTCAGTTTATATACGTGTATATTCTCTAAAGATGTTTGCAACCGAAAGTCCTGGAAACGAGAGAATTTTATATATTTGCCTGAGCTCTGTTCCAAACACTTTTAAATATTACGTTGAGCTTGCACCAATATGTACAGAAGAACGCCAAACAATCCAGACTTTAACTAACATCGGTGATTAGTCATAGTTACATAGGAAGGAAACTTGATCAAAATACAACTAACTATATTACTTTTGGTGATAAACGCACAATAGGCTTCTATTGGTCTTAGTTTCCAACTGATCTTTTAGCTTTCTAATCCATCGGGAAACTCACTTTTTGATGTGAACTTTTGACTCAAAATCAAAACGTTTACCAGAGCAGACTGTGTTGTCACATGGCGGCTTTTCCTGACAACGACAGATGTGTTGGTAGAGCAGCTCAAGCGATAAATTTTACTTTATTTGGTTAGAGCCATGGATGTAATACATATTTGAGTGTACTTCTTACGCCTCAGATTAAGTAGCTTGCACTTTTCTGATCAAATCGCCGCCTATGAAACGAGATGCTTGTTGACTACTTTAAAACCTATGTATAGTAAGAAAGACAGCGTTTTCACCTGAGCCGCGGACGGGTTGAGAGAATTTCCATCAATGTTTTTCTTTAAAGATCTGCATGCCCAAAATACTACCAACAACGGACATGGATTCAGTTTAACGGAATCCTTAGTTATAGTCGAGTCTCTAAAACTATTCAACTGCAGAATTAAAGTTCATCAGCTGATTTTGAATTTAAATTATTTTAGATAGTAAAAATTGTTTTAAAGCGTAATTGTGTATGTAATCCATAGTAAGATAGATTTTTCGTTTAAAAAATCGTCTCGTTAACTCCAGTAATCCTTTTTAATAGTAACAGCTTTTCCCCTCTTTTTATCATTAACATTTATATATATATATGTTGTACACTAAATAAATAAATATATTTTGAGTCAAATATCATCTCTGATTGCTATGGACTTGCGCAACGATATTTATCACGGAACTTTACCACAGAACCTCGCGACACAGAAATGTTGGGCACAAAAGCGCATCGAGATCTGAAAGTGAGAAACCGAATGGAGAAAAAGTGTGGCAACAAACCACAAATCTTTATGTGGAGATGTTTGTGTCACCCCTTATATCTATACATACATACGTCAGCACATACCAATGTGGAAGCATCACAAACATGCAATCCAACCGCGAGCATTCCAGCGCAGTTGAGCCCGAAATAAATCCGCAAAAAAACGTTCACCTTCGCATAGCGTAATAGCAATGAAATTCTATACACCGAAAGTGAGCAATTTTCGTAATACCTCTGTTGCCAACACTTTTTCAGACAACGCCTGGTCGCACATATTTCCATTAAAGTGTACTAAATAAAAAAAAAATAATAAATGCATTTGAAACAGAGTGTGTACAAAAACTAAAAGCGCTGCACATATCCTTTCGGATGCCAGAGACGACTAAGAAAAAAACAAAAAAAAAAAACAAAGGAAAC
The DNA here is from genome assembly GCA_963971545.1 of Philophylla caesio. Classification (NCBI taxonomy): domain Eukaryota; kingdom Metazoa; phylum Arthropoda; class Insecta; order Diptera; family Tephritidae; genus Philophylla; species Philophylla caesio. Next base: position 194,346,310 of record OZ020604.1, on the reverse strand, counting down.
ATACATTCGCACACAGACAATTTGATATCACATTCGAATTTGCCACACCATCCCCCATTCAGAGGGCAAATATAGTGCCGAAGTTGTACTCAGCCGTAGATATCGCCGAATGCATTGCAAACTCAAATAAAATAAATGCAACTTCCACATTGACGTGCGTGCAACGTGTGCCAAAAGAACAGCCGCATCAGCAGCCGCGTCAGTCGCTGTGGCAAAGTCAGCGTAGATTTTTTCAAGTTCAACCCGCGAGACATGCCACACCGTCGTGCTAAGCCAAAGTCAAGCCAAACCATCTGTCCAATTCGAAATTGCCAACAGCCGAATGGAATGGAAATGGAAATGTTAGAATCGGCTGATATACAAGTTGGTTTTCAATTTTTTTTTTTGTTTTTGTTCGTTTTAAAGGGGTTGTGCAGGATCATCTCACTGCCTGTCTACCGTGTGACTGACGTGTGCATATGATAGTAAAGTATCAAAATACAGAGATTTTCTGCTCACACTGAAATCAGCTGGCAAACGGAAGGAGTAGTAGGAACGTTTATGAAATTGGAAATCGCATTCGCAGGATTACAAAATTTAATTCTTTGGAGAATGGGGGAGCATGAATATGTTTTTGTGTGAAAGGAGTTTAAAAGCATATCACAATTAAAAGAAAGTGTTGGTTCAAAAAAATTATATATATTTTTTCACAACGTATGGAAGTATTCAACATTTCAAGTTGCTGGAGTGCACCCTTATTATACTTTGAGCTCCAATTGAGCTGTTAAGCTTACATTTTAGTTTGAGTAAACTTTATTTAAGTAATAAGTTATTTCTTTTCCCCATCACAATTTTTTCTAATACAATTTCTCACGTTGAATATGCCTAAGTTAAAGCTCTCTGTCTACACCACTTCGTTATCAATGTTATACCTGTTTTGAATACATTTTCATTAAACAAACTGTAAAAAAAAATAACACAGCTTAAAAAAAATCTCGTTATGGAAACAACAGCAATCACATCATGACAGCTATGAGCCTTTTTCTGATCATCGTCTGAAAGATATTTTATTAGAAAAATAAACGATGTTCATAGTTTTCAAGTACATCTAAGTTAATAATCCAGTTTTATTTATTTCGAGAAAAAGATAGTTGTTTAAAACATACTGAAAAATTTAATAGTCGGATGGATGAATCTATTACTTTAGAAAATAATTTTCTAATTTTTATTCCCCATAATAAGTATGTTCATAGTTCCTTAATTCGATATTGCTAACCGACTTCACAAGGAGCAGGCTATTAATTCTTCGGCATATTCTTGCCAGGAAGTTAGTCGATTGGAATATAATTGGTGTACCGAAGCTTTCAGTGCGATCCGTACGATCCGTACTAATTCAGCTGTTTAAAGGATACTGAGCACTTTTTCTAGACTGTCCAGCATTTTTTAAGGTTGGGGACTAAGTACCTCGACTGTCTTAAATATCACGCACGTGTCTTCTGGTATAACTTCCGAAACTTCGAAGATGATTTGCAAACAATTTTGCTCTCATTTATTAATCTTACATTGGAGTGGCTAGTCTGTTGGATATATATCATGACTCCTCAAGAGTGTTAAATGCGATTAAAAACATCTATTCAAGTTTGTATCAACCTTTCATTCGCTTATCTCTTTTATCTTATAAGAAACAAATCAACCACAAAGCTCGAACAACCTGCGCTCTCTATCTACATACATTTTGGAGCAACATAAAGGTGAACACTCAAAATGAAAGGGATAACATCGGTCGAGAATGGAGCTAAATATAAATTGAAACCGCAAATATATTTATATTGTTATCAAAGTGAAAGAAATGTGTGCGACCAGTTATCACTTATTTCCAATGGAAAGTTTTTACAAGATTTAATATCACCAGAAACCTTTCAAACGGCATAACTCGTTCATTTAGGCACACATTTCTAAAGATATTTAATATCATTGTCTGCAAGACTTACCAGGCAAATAACGCCGCCATAAAGAACTCTTGCGACATGTTTTTTGAAGTGACTCCACAATCTTATGTCTATTCATATAAGCCCGCTTTGAAGGGACTTGTTGATACCCAGAGGATGCCGAGAGTGATTAATCGGAAACGAAGTATTCAACTAGATATTGACTATGTGAGAGGAGGTTTATTTTAATGTAAGCCAGTTTGAACGGAAGAGAACGAACAATTGTTTAACACTACCAAAATCACATTGGATAGTTAGTCGAAAGTCGTAATCATTAAAAAAATATAGTTTCCAATCCCGAAAAGTTTTCCACTTGCGAATAATTCCACACGCAAGTTGAATTCTTCTGCATTATGTGATTTAAAGACGATCACTAAGGCTAAGTACTTTTATGTCTGATCCTTCAACTGTTCAAAACAAAATTTTGCGGAACATGAAAGTGCCTTGTAAATTAGGAATCCGATTAAATATACGTATGACATATGTATGTACACTAGGGTGACAGTTAATTTCGAAAGTGATATTTTCTTTGGTCTCAGTATTTTTTTGTGTGTAGTTTTATTTAAAAAAAATTCTAGTAAAATTTCAAGGTCGTAGGAAGAGGATTAGGGGGCGCGTCGGCCCCCCAAAGTTACACAAAATACGTTTTTTCACGCAAATTCTTACTTTGACTGCTTGTAACTTTCTCTGTGTTTTTTTTTTTTAAACATTACTGGCGAAAGATGTTCATTAATATGTCTACAATAACATCTGTCAATAACATTTTTGTCTAATGTTAATATTTAATGAAAAAAACTTAAATATAGGAGAAAAAGTACGCCTCAATGTCGATTTATTATATTTACTTAAATAAAATTACTTATATGATTCAACTTTTGGATTTTGTTCAGATTTATTTAATTAAAGATTCATATAGAAAATTCCTTATGATTTACGTAAGAGTAGCTTCAACAATTATATACAGTAAGGCCTCGCTAGTCCGAACTTCAGACTTTTTTTGTTTACTTTTGTTTTCAAGTGTAAGAATTGTCTTTAAAAGTTTGCTTCAAATTTTTTTTGCCTGTATGCTGAAGCGATCTATAATATTGACAATTATGAAACATTCGAAGTGAATATTTGAATGTGAAAAGTCGAAAATGTCTGCTAGAAATTTACGTGAACGCATGTATTTAATTGGTTATTGTACCAACTCATTAACGGGAAGTAAACTACCCTCCAATATAGAAGTGTTGAAAGTTTTGTTTTTCAATTTACGTGTAGTAAAAAAAAATTTACGGGAAAGTTCAGATTTAGTTGTAAAAGAACTATTCGTGTTCTGGGAAAAAGCCCGCATTCCGGCCAAGGATAAACAACACTGCATTACAAATGTAGAGAAATTGTATAAAGAATGGCAAAGCTTTCAAAAAGATTCAAAGAAGACTTCTAATTTCCATAAGAGCAAAGTAAACACGTGGAAAGAAAAATTGGATATGCTTTTTGACGTGGCGCATGCAAGTGCATTATAAATAATGTCGAATCAAGAAGATATTGATTTCTTGATAAGTCAGCGAAAAACGGGGCGCCCAGGCTTTATGTATGGTATCGATTACGAAGAAGTACGCCGAGAGTGCCGACTTGAAGAACGCAACAACAATTTATTACAACAAGTGGAGCGGAATAATCGTGAAATTGCATTAATTGGTTCGTTGTATGTTATTGTTTATTTTTTATTTTCTTTAAATTAAGTCGTTTTTATTAGATGAAACTGCAGAGTTGCTGTCATCTGAATCTTCAGAGAATGATAACAGTTTTCCAGATATGGAATGTGACCCACGTTGTAGTCAACCTCCAGCCAAAAAATGTAGGGGAACAAATAAAATACTAACACCAAAACTGGCGGCCGCACTCGATGTCTGTAAAATCAGTGACAGACATACGTTTCATCTAATAAGCGCAGTCGTTGAAGCTCTGGGTAATAATGTTGAATATTATATTTTAAACCGAACGTCTGTACACCAGGAAAGGGAACAAATCCGTGAAGAAAGAATTTCAGCATTAAAAAATAAATTAAAATTAAATGAGCTCGACGCTATCTGCCTTCATTGGGATGGTAAACTTTTGCCGGCGCTGACGGGAAATAATAAAGTTGATAGGTTGCCTATAATAATATCGAGCGGTAAAGTTGAACAGCTTCTTGAAATACCTGCACTTGATTCCGGTACTGGAAAAGAACAGGCATCCGCTATATGCCATGCTATTTATGAATATGGTCTGCAAAATCACATCAAAGCTTTAGTGTTTGATACAACAGCGGTCAATACTGGGCGTTTCAATGGTACCTGTACGTTAATTGAAAATAATTTACAAAGACAACTTTTATGGTTACCATGCCGTCATCATATATACGAGATTGTTTTAAGATGCGTTTTCGAAGAAAAAATAAGCTGTTATGGAAGTCCAAACGTTAAAATGTTTGAGAAATTTAAACATGCTTGGGCTAAGATTGATGCTAAAAACTATGAGTATGGCATCAACGATCCAACTGTCAAGACGTACATGAAAGAGTCTGCTGTTCGCATTATCGGTGCAGTAAATAATATCTTGGAAGAAAAACAACCCAGGGAAGACTATAAAGAATTCTTGGAACTCACTTTGCTCTTCCTGGGTCAAAAACCAGAAAAGACACATCCAAACAGCCTAATGTTTCGATCGCCAGGAGCTGTTCACCATGCAAGGTGGATGGCAAAAGCGATTTACTGTCTAAAAATATTTTTATTCCGTAACGAGTTCCAGCTTTCAGCGACTGAATTAAATGGGCTTCGTCAAGTTTGTGTTTTTATTGCTGAAGTCTATGTCGAAGCGTGGTTTTCTGCTCCTTTGGCCATTAAAGCGCCATATCAAGATTTTTTATTTTTACAAAAACTTGAAAACTTCAAAAAAATTGATGCTGCTATATCTTATGTTGCTCTTAAAAAGTTCAGGAACCACTTGTGGTATTTAAGCCCTGAGGCGGTTGGTCTTGCATTTTTTGACAGCAACGTATCCCTTTTTTTCAAAACAAAAAATGGTGGCGGCTTTGGAAAATGATTTTGAACAAGAGCAAAACACAAAGCGAGCTACAATAAATGATAGAGAAATCGTTGAAATATTCCATGACGGAATTGAACAGTTCGTCTCTGCCGAAACAAAAGCATTATTTGAAAGATTTCAAATAAATACTGATTTTTTTAAATTAAACCCAGACAAATGGGAGCAGGACCAATCTTATTGTAAAGCGGCTGAACTGATGAAAAAATTAAATGTTACAAATGACACTGCCGAAAGGGGGGTTAAATTGATGGAAGAGTATAATAAACTATTTACCAAAAATGAACGCCAAAAACAATTTGTTTTAAAAATTGTTAGCGATTACCGCCATCGGTTTTCGGACTGTAATAAAAAGACATTGTCTCAAGTGCTTTAAACAATATTAATAAAAAGAGAAATCATATACATAAGTAGTTTTATTTAAGTATAATAAATCGACATTGAGGCGTACTTTTTCTCCTATATTTAAGTTTTTTTCATTAAATATTAACATTAGACAAAAATGTTATTGACAGATGTTATTGTAGACATATTAATGAACATCTTCCGCCAGTAATGTTTAAAAAAAAAAACACAGAGAAAGTTACAAGCAGTCAAAGTAAGAATTTGCGTGAAAAAACGTATTTTGTGTAACTTTGGGGGGCCGACGCGCCCCCTAATCCTCTTCCTACGACCTTGAAATTTTACTAGAATTTTTTTTAAATAAAACTACACACAAAAAAACACTGAGACCAAAACAATAAAGAAAAAAAAATACTCCATACATTTAATTGTCACCCTAATGTACACACATTGACTCTTATACATACATACATACATATGTACATACATGTATGCTGATTGAATAAAATTGATAAGAATGAAACACATGCGCACACATGTGGCCATAAAATGAAATGCATAAAGGTACAAAAGGCTTTGATGAGCTAACCCAAAAGCCACCCCAAACAAATTTGTTTGCAACCACTGTTTTCACCTTTATAACGTTGGCACATATGTTTCTACAGTATGTAAGATATATATTCGTTCACCGTTGAGCTATATGATTTATTATTGTGGCACGACTTTCGGAGCTTCAAATTATACTTAGTTTAAATGTAGTTATTCATTCCTTTTATTCCGAAATTGAATTAGAAGTATTTTTGTAGGCGACTGTAACACGTTTTTTTTTTAACTTTCCTTTGCGTTGTGGGCAAATGATGTAATCATTGTAAAATACAAGGTGTACGATTTTGGATTGTTCACACTGTACCAAACATAATTGCTCACATAGTATGTAAAGATTTAGTGATTAGTGCCGCAAAAACAAATATCAAAAATGCAATTCAGCAATCAGTACCGAGAGTATCAGCAGCGGATTCAAAAAGCTGACAGTTATTTGAAACTTGCAACGCAGCGGTAGAATTCAACGTGTGTCGAAAGTTAAGGGATGCAAAACATTTTCGTTCAAACATGCGAAATAAAGGTAAATCTGGGCAGATAAAAGCCATGCAGCCATTGCACACTTGCTGCTAAGATTCTAGTCGTATCCTTGCTTCGACGTTGTGTGAGAATTGGACGCAGGTTTTCAATACAATGGCATGAGCAATGTGACGCTGCGTAACGCACTGCCGCCGCTGACCTCAACATTTGCACACAGCTGATGCTCGCTTCGGCGCCGCCACCAACACTGATGTGAGCAATGTGACTTTCTGGTTGACTTCCGTGTCGCCGAGGTGATGAAGGAGGGTGTTAAATCTGCATTTGGGTTTAGCATACTTAATATAAAAATATTGTATTTTTTTGGAAGTTGCTTTAAAGACCCACAATTTACAGTAACATATTATTTGAGATTATGAAATTGATAACTGTGCCATTGTATTGTGAACTCGGACGCATTAAAGGACGGATTTTTAGTACTTCTCCTTAACTATGAAATAAATTCCACGATTGCTCTTTTAAAGCTTTTAAAATTGAGGCACTCTGTCAATCTTTGCATTGAGACGAAATTAAAAAGAAATTATGGGAATTGATCTACGATAATCATGAATTTATATATCATATATAGAGGGGCGACCATAATGCAAAGTCTCTCGAAAGTCAAGTATTTCATCAGAGTTGTCCCTCTCCTTTGCGAAGTGGTGCCAGTTATTCATACCAATTGGGGGCAAGAAAAATGCAGTCATACGCTCGACAGGTTTAAAACATTATAGAGATCATACAGTTAACGAGTTATAGAGCTCCCCACTTTTACATCATCGATATGATCTTATTAGTCACCATTAAACAGGCTTTTGCTATCAAAATTGGCGCAAACAGCTCGATTACCCTTATGGATTGTACTCCGCAGATAAACTTAACAACTTTTCACCGTCGACTCTGAATATCTCAGAAGTCCACGTGCTTTGGGGTTCTTAAAGAGCATTAGTGCTTATTTTACTTCGTCTTACTTGAGTGGATGGATGAGAAGAACCTCCCTGAAGATTGTTCTGGGCTCCTCTTTTTCGATTCATAGTTCTTCTAAGTTGTCATTCAATTTCTTATTAGTCACATTTATTTACAATATTCGTATATCGATAAGTAAATGTTTCTCACACATCAATTCGAACAAGTATTTGGCAAAATTTTGTGTCTAAGTACCACAACTCGAAGTTCGCATTACAACCCACCTTTCCAACAACAATGCGTCTCCGCCGCTAAGCAATTCGGTTTCACTTTACGCCACGTCACATGCCACACAAAGTTACCGATTATAATTTCCTCCCTGGCTAGCCGCTACCCATAACACTGATCTCACTGTACTTTACCTCTACCAGCGCTTCACACACAATAGCAAAGCAATTCAGGTTTAATTTCTGGAATCCCGCATTCAACGCAATGACGTGAAACCAATATGTGTCTTTACCGGCGCTGGGTTGCAACAACCCCCAGGTAATAGGCAGAGAGTGTAAGCGCCCTTCTAAATCAATAGCAGCAGAAAAAAAGCAGAAGGCTAGTGTAAAAGCAGTTGAAGTATGAACAGTAGTAGTGATGCTAAGTGCCAAACTGAGGTGAGCGCTGATGAGCAGGAACTACAAAGCTGATGGAACTGATGCTGCTGCCGAAGCAGTATAAAACAAACATCGCTGCTGCCTTTGATGCTGCTGCTGCTGTTGTTGCCGCTCCTGACGATGTTGATGATGATTACGGTGATTACACTCGGCAAAAGTGTTCAAAAAGGTGGTAGACAAAGAACACGAAAAACAATCAAAACTACCCCATAGAGAAGTATTCATTAATGGGTTATTCGCAACGCATAGCAGAAAGACGAACGTTAGTGCAGCCTAGGGGTAAGGGCAACAATCTATTGAGTATGAGTTTGCTGTTGTTGTTTAGCAAGGTGAAATAAAATGTGAAATTTCCTGTAGCAAAACACCGGCAAGGTGTATGAAAATATATGCTTTGATTCGGAGACGTGCAACGGTGGCGAACATCAACAGCTTTACAGCCATCAAAACAACCCCCAGAGAACTTTTTACCTTTGCACCACCAGCATTGATATCATCGGCAAGTAGGTATGTATGTATGTGTAATATCACTCACCGAACAACCCACTGCAACCTCGCTTAGGGACATTAAAAAAAATCAGCGCATTTGCTGCCAGAAAGGTGTTGTGTCCTTCTTGATTTCAACTCCTTGTTTTTATTTATCACAAATGTATGTAGGTATGTACATTATTAACGTTCACATATTTCTATCTCCGCTTTGTTTTTGTTGATCGCTGATGTTAGTCTCGCTACTGTTATTGTTTTTTTTTTTAATCCCTTTTGCAGTTTTTGTCTCGTTTTTCTATGCCGCTTTTTTGTCCTGATTACGAGTCTTTGTCTGAATGCCGTTAGGCATGAGGTAGGTCGTGTGTCACGTGCCGTAATATTTCAAAATAAAATGCATACATAAATGTAAATCCATTTTTATTTAAATAAACAATCGTACATGAATACACAAACTCAGGTTATTGTGCCTTTAGGTTATCAGAGGTTTTAAAAGCGATCACCGTTCAACAAATAAGTTTAATCAAGAATCATTGTTGCCGTTTGTATCCTCGTAAATCTCTGTCAGTAGCCAAACATAACTATGTATGTATTTGCGTACAGTAGCTCACAAATATGTGACGAATGGATTGTTTCTGTTGCATAGTTCAATTTTCGAGCTACTGTTTCCTAAATATTTCAGTTTTTTCAGCTCCAACTGCTTAGTGTCCTTTTCTATTGTAACCAATGCCGAATTGTGCGAGATTTGATCAAGAATCTTGCACTTCTTACATATACATACATACAAGACGAAGCACTTCCAGTCCATTACCACTAGTATTAAGATGCGCCGGTACACGCTGTTTTGAAATGCTATATCCGAAAAATACTTCCTGCGCTTCTTTACTTTGCTCGATGCGTCGATTTCCTGGCTATCCTACAGCTTTTCAGGCAATCAATATGCCACTGTCCTTAGATTTCATGGTCCGCTGAAAAAGTTCATGTGCCAAATTAATTGATTTCATAAAAATCTCAATAATAGAATAATAATAAATTATTAATTGATTGGGGTAATTTGTGAAGAAAAAAGAAGGAAAATAGCAACAGCTCACACAAGCTCAGTGCGTTTAGCTGCCGGCTTATGTATTACGTCTGATGTCATGGGTTCGACTCCCGCGGAAGCCAAGAAGAAAGAAGTCTGATGAAAAATTATTTATTTAATTCTTTACTTTGTTTTTGGTTGACGTTGAAGCCTCGTCCTTATAACTCTCGTAGTTTTTCACTAATCGTTCCATAGTTCATTTAGGTCAATCATTTCATACCAGCGTTCGAACAGAGTTCTTCACACTTTAATACACACAAACCAGGTTTATCCTGTCAAAAGTATCAAGGTAAATTTTTTCTTTGACAACCACCGTCAGTTTGTCTGACTAGCTGACTGCCTGTGTGACACACGCATACACTCGGTTTCTGTTCACTTTTAGAGCGGTTGTCGTTGCATCAGTGAGTGAGTATTTAGATTTGTTTCTATTTTGGCTGCCGGCAAGATGCGATTTATTATTCTACCCATTCCTGAATAATTTTTTTTTAACTGTAATAACTACATTAACAATGTGTATGTATGTGTGTATGTTTGCTGAATAAAATTGTTTGAAGTGAGTTTGTTTGCGCTGCTGAAAGTGCTCCAAGGATGCACATGCGAACGTGTGCCAAACGAAAACAATTGTCAACATGAGAGATAAGGACGATATTTATTTTAAAACTACCATTGTTAAAAAAAGGTAAAAAAAAATAATAATAATAGACCTTTAATTTTTTTTTTTAACTGCTTGCATATGTTATTTTTTATAGTTAGTGCTGAAAATATCAAAATTCGTACTCGTATGTCTAAACATTTTTGCATATTTATTATCTTTAATCAATTGCGGAATTATTGAGAATTTACCACCACCCCAGAGTATTTGCCTTTTCCAGCCAACGTCTAGGATTACAACATACTCAATATCTAAACAGTCTTATCAGCTGCCCATTTAAACTTTAATTTACCCAGCTGTGGGAGTAAGTGTGTATGTTTGTTCGTATGTAAATATATTGCATCAAACGGTATTAATACATATGTACATACATATACATACATTTTCCATTATCTCCGCTATTTCCACGATTTTTCAAGTGTTTCAACAATTTTCACCGCTAAATAAATATTTGTTTTCATTTTCCCCCTTTCCATGAGAATTCACTTGAAAATATCCTATTACAAAATGATTTAGCAATAATGCAATGTACTGCGTGGTATTCATGCACATACATACATAATTGTACTTAGTATGTACGGCTCTGTTTAGAAAATCTGATCAGTTTACAATTTTTGAAGGACAAGCAGAAAAGCGTATATGAAATGCAAAGCATTGTTTCATTGATAATAAGGTTCTAAAAAAATGTTATTGTATTGTGGAGAAAGGTTAATGTGACTAAAGCCGTTGAAACAGTATTGCCATAATTTAAAACTTCTAAATATCCATTTAGACATACATACACATGGTGACCCTGGAATAATGACTCTTATTTGAGCATCGAATTAAGCGAGTCTAATGCCCGAATTCTGTAACTCAGTCCACTAAATTTCAAGTCAAGTCACTAAATTTGAGATTTTCTATTTGAGAAATTTTTTGTGACTTGAGACATTTTGGGTATTCAGCAAGAGTCTCTAAAAATTTCACCAAATAGTGTGGTGAAAACTTACTGAGACAATCAGCTGATAGCAGATTCCAATTGGTGAACGTAAATTTACTTAAAAATTGTTCACTTATCGATAATATTTGTTAATGCTAATTACTAATCACCTATAACAGACGGTATGAAAATTTTGTTATAACTTCATTAATTTAACATCGAACTATCGATTGCCGCCGTATTTCTTTACTATTCACAATCTATTAAAATGGTCGAACCAGGTAAGAAATTGTTAATAATCGCGTTTTTCCTTATATTTTCCTATTTATGTCAATTAAACTACTTTTATGACAAATATCATCAAAAGAACGAGCAAGGAACAGATAGAATGCTACCTGGCGTTTCTTCAAAAAAACCTTCTGAAAATAGTTTCTTCCAGCATAAATGGATCCTCCGTTTCACGCAAGCTTGCCAGGATTTTCCTGCGAGCATTCCTAAATTATGAACAAAACACTAATTATTTGTATTTTTTTTCAAAATATTAATTTTAAAATATATTTCCTCTGTTCATTTTCGCGATTTCTGAATATTAAATAAAAAAAGCAATGGCAAATTAGAGACTTTTTTTATTAGACTTGAGACGTGAGACGGCTTGTTGAATACCGAATTGTCTCAAAATCAATCTCACCACAGAAAAGTCTCAATTAGTGACTTGAGACTGCTTACAGAATTCGGCTATAACTCTATTACTACAGTAAACTTAGCGATATTGGGTGCGTTTGAGATGTCAATCACAACTGTAGTGTTGCCGATTTGCTAACGTATAACACATAATTTTTAATATTAATTAATTATTTTCTGCGAAAAACTGGGTACTTCGATGACAAAGCTACTCCTACGTTGTTGGCGTAACATGGAAGCAGAATTTATTTTCATTAGTATTTTTCGTGAGAATCGTTAGTATAAAATTATTATAACCTCCCTTCACTTCATGAATTATTAAATTAAATAACGTTTCCATCTCACTGAAGCTTGAGTCGCATCACGTTCTATGGATGAATAATTTACAATATTACAGCACAGTATCAGCTGAGTATCGGCGGCGCAGTTGCAAGCAGGCAACAAAGCTGCAATTTTGCGGCAATTATTACGTATGTAGCTCGAACGCACCCATTATCACCAAAGTAAGCATACTAAAATGCTATAAAAAATTATATATTTTAGCACTACGCCTGACTTGGCCGCGTGGTAATATGTAGGCGTCGATCGATTAGTTATAAAACTGCGCAATAGACTTCACCGTCAAGTGCTGCCGTTGAACTCTATAGACGAACGTCCTACAACAATCCGAAAATGATGTTGCAAACGATACTTTGAGCTGCAAAATTAAATCGATAACACTAATACCTTCAGTTTCACCAATTTTGCTGCTTGTTCTACCTTAAACAAATTGAAAAGAGAAGCAAATAGACCTGGAGGTGAACGAAGTCAAAACGAAGTGTGCTATATCATCAAATCAACGCTCACTGTATTCGGAAGTCGGCAACTACTGACGTCACTTTTGACATAATTGAGAATCTCGTATACTTAGAAACCAGAATACCGGTAATTTTTTTAAAAGATTTCTGACTTTTACAAGCAAAGACAATGGTTCATTTCTATGGATTTCGCGGCCGAAGCTTCTAAGTTCGTGTTCGAAATGAATTAAGGCAAAATTAATTTTTTTTAATGAGGCAATAACATATAGTGCCAAAATACACATTTATCAAAATCGATTCCTGCTTCGTATACCCGTATCTGTGCCTACACATAGCACAGTTGCTAGAAAAAAATTATGATCAAAAATAGTGAAGATTTTTTAGACGTTCCGCTGTCTCTCAATCTGGATCCACAGATCTAATTATGTTACTAACGAAAAAAACAAATACCTTTAATTATCACCCACATTTCTGGCTTTTTAACTCTAGCCTTATCTTTTGTAAGCTACTTGCAAAAGAACACTAGTTAGCTTATCGTATAGCGTGGAAAGCAACAACAAAAATAAGTAAGTTGAGTTGAAATAAGCGGGTTGAAATAAACTCGCTTAAAAAATAGCCGACCTCATTGAAAGTGTTGGAAAGTGATAAAGTGGTGCTATTGTGAATAATAATTGGAAAATATCAAGGGAAATTGGAAGATGTTTGCTAAACCTCAAAATAAGTAAAAACAACAAGATAGAGCAGACATAAGTAAAATCGCCTCTTATAAGAATTATTTTCTTTTGTTTTGTTTTGCTAGCATATTTTTTCAAAGGATCATTAATTTTGACAGACTAGTGTTGTAAAGTGTATTCTAAATATATAAGAGAGTTGATTATAAGCGAGTTGGACGTTCTTTTGCTAGTCGTTTACAAAAGATGACAACTTCTATAGAATTCAAGTAAGTATTTTACAAATCAAAAGTTTACCACACAGGTATGCCTTTTTTTGACCATCATAATATACTTTTATGTTTTTTTTGCAGTTTTAATACATTGTCAAATCGATCGCACTGGAGGACTTTTAGCATGAATGCTTTTTTGACACAACAAATCCAATACAAGTAGATACAATCGGAACACCTTTAACCTTGTAATGGAATCAGCGATGCAATGGCAGTGGTAAGAGGAAGATATGTGTCAAAATAGAAATTTGATATTCTGCTGTAATTTGAAACAAGCTGCAATATTGATTATAATGTATAAAACAATTGCAATAAATTGACATTTTATATAAATCATATTGTACATTCATCAATCTTATTATTATTTGTATGTATGTATTTATACATAGAGTGAATCAAAGCAGTAAACATATTGCAATTGTATGTCTTACTTGATTGCATGTGGCAACCCTATACACGGATAATGCACCCTTATGTGTGTGGCTCTTTTCAATCAAAAATATCCTTTTACTGTTAAGTGACTGCTCATATGCTTGTCAAAAAAACACATGTACTTACATATGAAAAGTATGTGTGGTTGTAAGTAAATACGAAATCGCGCATAACGGTCGCACTATGTACCTTTGCAAACAGGCTCACATACATACATATGTGTATATTGAATCGAATAAATGCACATTTTCATTTCAGCAAAGCAAAACCCCGCATAAGCAGATACATTCTCCCATGTACATATGTCCTGTATGTTAGTCCTGTTACATTATGAATATTCAAATATATGTTGATAAGGGGGCGCGCGTCTTCTTATCCTGTTATATTTCAGGTAGATAAAAGTATTTTTGCACACATTTTATTGTCGTGTAGTGCAGCTGAGACTGACACATTGCCTCTTTGGCAGCAGCCACAAGCGCAATAACAACAACATTATTGCATTTCCCTTGAGCCTGATTGAGGTTTTGTCGTGCGCTGCTGTCATCTCATGAATGAATCTTTTCAATATGAATATGCAAAAGGATGATTGTAAGGATACGGCATTCGAATTGTGAAGCCAACAAGCTGTGTTGTTGTTGTGCGCGTGGTTGGCGTCTTGTTGAAGGGTATATGTTGGTATTAATATGTATGATGGTTAAATGGGCAAATGTTTGGTGGCATTGACAGATCAATTGACATTTGTGGCACTATTTGCGGAAGATGATGTCCTTTTATTGTCACGCTTTTTGTCATAAATTCACGCATACATACATACATACATACAAGTCAATATTTGTACATAAAATGCGAAAAAGGATTTTGGTTAACAGAATTTTATTTTTGTTTATTATCGAATGTGAATATGGATTATTTAGTGTTCATTCGCCAAAGAACAAAGCAGAGGATAGGCGCGTGACAAAAGTTTGGCACGAGACAGAGGCATTCGTGAACAGGGAAAAAAAAGGCTAAGCAGATGATTTCCAATGTTTGAGGCTATCAATTCTATAACTTTTCAGTAATCTTCACCTTGCGTAAATGTCATAGGTATTGTGACTTGATTTGGCTTGTGATGATAGATGGCCTCATTATTGGATTTTGTTTTGTAGGCGCCTGCGCTATTATTTAAAAAAAAAATACTTAAGATTGAGGTTATTAAGTGGATGAAAAGGTGCAGTTATAAAATGTAATAGAAATTTGAGAACAAGTTTAGTAGATAAATACGAATCAGTACACAAACCATATATGATATGTTGGGCGGGTATGGAGGGATAAAACCGTTAGGATTATTATTATTATTATTATATATGGAATTCTGACTCTTAGGGCCAGTTTTTCAGTGCTGGTTTAAACTCAGTTTAAACTAAGTTTAGTTAAACTCAGTTTAAATTTAAACTTAGTTTCCTTGCGCCCAAATAAATTTGTTGCAACCAAAACGAAGTAGTTAGCAAACAACTGATAAGTTAAACTAAGTTTAACCGAGCACAATCGGCCGTTTAAACTTAGTTTAAACTCCGTTTAAAGTTGACTGAAAAACTGCATTCTGAGTTTAAACTTAGTTTAAACGACAAACAGAGTTCAACTTGCACTGAAAAACTGGCCCTTATGGTCAGATCTTTGGATCGCGGTTTAAGGGTCCACTGAAGCTTGCAGCGTTTGTCACTATTTGTTAATAATAAATAATAATATAATATTTTTAAACCTAATCTCAAAGTCTAACCTTTCCAATAAATAAAGAGCAAATATATTGCTGCCCGTGTACACCTTGAGATGCTCGCCGACAAGAAAAATGCCATTAACACAATGCTACAGTCGAGTAGTGTAAAAATGTGTTTGAAATTTTATTAGCATCCTCAAGTTCTCAACTCATTCCAAGGCATTTATATATGTATAATAGGTAGACGCAGTAAAAAAATTTAAAAAAAATTACGAGTCCTCAAAGTGAGTATACAGTTATCAAAGAAATTTTTTTCTATAAAAATTTCTTCAATCAATCTGAAATTCCCAAGAAAAAAACGCTGGTATATTTATTTCTTCAAGAAAATTTACAACAACGGCAAAATATTTTTTCAAGCATTAGAAATAATGAAAATATTTCTTGTGATTTTGCATTCTTAGCAAAAGATTTCAAAAATATTTATTCAACTAATATTGAATTATACTGAAAGCATTCCTATCTTAAAGAAATTCAAAATTTGACGATACAAAATTAAAATAAAAAAATAAAAAAGGTCACGTGCCTTTGTTTATTCATAAAAGTTAAATTTTCAATGAACTTACCTACAAAATAAGCTTTAATTTCTTTAATATTAATGCAACCATAAGTTTTAATATATCTTTTGGAAGTAGAATATAGGCCCTTTTTCAGTCAATAATGACATTTGTAAAAATAATTTGATTATATGAAAAAAAAATGTTAATCAGCGGAGCTGACGATTAGTCATATCATCTGTCTTTTTTTAAAGGTACCTTTCATGGAGCAACAAGGCGGTGTCTTAGAACTATACATATGCGAGTATGTATATATGTATGTAACGACATGTCTGGTATGTCATGGTATTCGATCAAATCTTACACAACTAGATATGTATGTATGTATGCATGTATATAGAATGCTGTTGAACAAACCCAACACTGCGAAGAGTTAATTATAAAATCGGTCGTCTCTGGGCAGACAAATGAGAAATATACTCTTTAATCTCGCTTAAGAAATCTCTCTATATGGATCTTTACGCTTTGCGATGACCAGTACTAAGAAAAGATGGCACGGTTATGTAGCTGTACGAGAGTGGGTTGAAATTCGGTATGAGCTTTCAAAAAAAAATGCAGTTATCTTTTTGAAGGGAAATAATTTTAGCAGTGGTAGTTAACTGAAAAATCAACATGGCGGCAAATGAGAAAAAAATGTTGCCGACGAGAATGGTGTACACGGAAATGGTTGGTGATGTCAACAACTGTTTCTTCTCACAATACCTGAAGTCATCTCACCTAATTACACCCCCAAACCTAAACTCACCATATCTAAGCTCACCCCACCGAAACTTAACATACAATTTCAACTCATTTAACATGAAATCACTCACCTCACTTCCTTCCTTCATATAATCTCACTTCACCCTCCTCACCTCACCTCACCTAAGCTCGCCCTACTTCACCTCAGTTCAGATCACCTCATCTCACCTTACCTCATTTCATCTAACGACACTTTATCTCGCAGCTAAGCGAAGAAAATCATTAATAAAATGGATTGAATTTTGATTTGAACAATTTAAAATTACAAAACCCATTATATGTTATATGTTATTTTCTTTTGTATTATGATAAGTAGATCAGTAGATCGTAACAACTAATTATATACATATAATGATTATTGAATGATTAAGATTTCGTAGCGAGGTCCGCGCTCTCTTTTTTTAATAAAATATGCATTTTTTATGTGTGATTCAGGAAATTCATAGCAACCCTTGTGTAGTGGAAAGAATTTACTGCACTAAAACAAAAACACTCTCACTGGATTACTTCATTGAATAGATACTACCTCGCTGTTAATATTCAAACGCAAATGAAGTTGAATGTAAAAAAAAAACACATTTCATATAATTAAATCACAAAGGGTGTATGCACTATTTGAAAATCCGTTGTAATCCAATTGAAATAAATTTTTGAAAAAATATTGCACACCGACTTTCACACGATTCTTATCCGACATTCATGCATTGAAAGGTCCTTCATCAATTAAGGCTCGCTGTGTGTAGGCATTTAAATGCAATCGTACAACTTTCGCACACAATACGACGCTTATGTCACTTCCTCATTAACTTCATTTAAACCAGTATTCAAAACTGATTTACTAATACGCAGATAAATACAAACACACACGCTATTGCGTTCTCACACTCCTACCAACGTTTCAATAATCAATACATGTAATGAGTTTTTACTAAATCCGCCCCGAAAACTTGAAAACCTATTGTAGAGCACTTATAGCAACCAATAGATATAAAAACAAAATAAAAACAACATACAGGCTAAATTATTAAAACTGAATGAAGTTTCTGCATATACTCGTACACACCCACAGGGGTTGATGATCATTCAATTGATCCTCGAGTTGGCATTGCGCTGGGATCGTGTGCCGAATTTGAAACTGCGGGTAGCGGAAAATCGATACAAGCGCACTCAGACACATATCGTCTCATTAATGATTGTAACAAATCTTAAATGTGGAAACCTTTCAACACTTTGACTGGCTAGCGAAATTTTCTTAATTTGTTTTTTCATTCAATTTATTTCACTTAAGATTTCGATGAGTGTGTCAAATTCACCCTCAATAAAAGTGTTATAATATCCATAGCCAGCATATATAAGCACTCAATGGTATCTTGACACGCCGATCGCGCTGTGCCACGGCTGACTCGCACAAGGTTGCCAACCGAGAAGCGTTGGTCGATCGCAGTTTTTTTTTTTGAGGAACGTGAGAACGCCGTAGCCGCGCACACCCTTTCCACAACATTCGCCACAACATTCGAATTCAAGTAGTAACGGCCACTTCACAATTAGCTACTCACGAAAGTTGGTACCAAAAACACACAACCATGAAAGTTGTGAACATCTCCTAAACCAAAATCAAAAGGGTATGAAAACTCCCAATTAAGCTAAAATCCACATTTACTCGTAGTTGTGGTTATTTTCATTAGAAAACAGTCACCCTTTTTTTCTAAGTAAAACAAAAAGTTCACACATAAATTTCAACAGATTCGAACTCACATGTTGCGGTTGCCAACCACGCTAGCGCCGAGTCATTGAATTGCCAACGAATTGTAAGTCGTGGTTACGAAATTTACGGCACACTTTTTTTTCCTTTAAATATAGAGCGCATCGCCACCATTGCCACCGGCACGAATGCTGCTTCCCTAGATGCCAAAGCAATACCCACTCGCCTCAATAACAGAAAAATTTCACTCTGCTTGTCCACTTTTCCAAAAATTTCTATCTGCTCTGAATCAGGCAGAAAGTCAAAAGAGTGTTGAATTGCGCATGTTTTGTTTAAATTTCTAATTAGCAGTAAACTTTTGTTGTCATTAGTCGCTGTTTTAATGCTTTCCACTTAGAGTTAGAGCATAAAAATGTGCTCTTATACACACACACACTTACACTTACACTTACAACGCCACTTTGAAGTTATGTGGGAAGAAAATTGTTAGTTTAGTTGCTAGGAAGCGTGTAAAAAAGGGGGAAGTGCCCGAACGTATCATATAAATACACATACACACATACAAATTTAGTTAAAGCAGCCTCACATATCTACTTCAAGTGCTTGGCTGGCGCATTGGAGAACCGCAATTGAATTTCGAAATTGCTGCCGCAACAACACCCATTTGACACTTTATGTGGCAATTCAAAATACAAGCCACACTCATTCGAATATTTCATCAGTATTGAGTCACTTGAATGCACTTGAAGTGAATCCACAGCGAATTAACACAAACTAAATATGTATAAGAAAAGAAAAACGATGGGAATATGAAAATCATATCATTTAAGCCTTGGCTTTATACTTAACCAGCGTACGTTAACTAAAAATTATTACATAAATACTTTTATGTAAAATAATTTTTTGAAACTCTTCATTGGAAAGTTGAAAGTAAAAAAAATCTTAGTGCAGTCAAAAGAAATTTATCTTGTCGGTGTTTAAATAAACCAACTGAAGTATTAAGTTTCATTGCCAATTATTTAAGTCCTAATGCATCATTAGTTCTATCACTTTTTTATTAAAATATTGTGAGCATTTTTCGTCAATTACCTACATACATATAGTTAAATCCAAAAAAAATTGTTTACTTCAAGGAAAACAGAAACAGTTTTATTGACTTCATTTAATATTTCGTTCTGGATAGCACCAATTATACCCCTTTTTATACCGGAAATTGAGCATTTTTTTGGAATGCAATAATTATATACAACAAAAATTTTATGTATAATTCGCGAAGTACTTTTTTAAGCAGATCAACGAAATTACTTACTTCACTTTATCTCTTTTATTTATTTATCATCTTGAAAATATAGCAATTTTTTTACGGACTACTTTCAATTAACAAAGAACAGTACTATTAATTAAACATGTCATACAGTAAGAGCTTAAATCAATGTTTTTGATAAAGAGAAATCTAAGGAATTTTGGACAGATTAAACTATATCAACGTCCTAGGAATCAGTATAATGGTTTCGCATTTCTCGAAGGGGTATGCGCAAGTAAAAATGGCGAATCAATCGCACCTTGTATTATAACGTTTACAAATGTCAGCAAAAGGATACTTCTTCTAATATCTAAAGATATAGGAGGGTATCGCGTCCGTGAAATTCGAAAAATGGAGCGGTAGTATCGGTAGGGGAACGGTACATGACGGTAGGAGCTTTAGTTCGATTGAAAGCCCCTTAAAGTTCTACATAGACAAACCGCTGGGAGTTATGCTTTCGATGGTTCCCTCGTAAAAAATCACCCCTTCAACAAAAAGGTGTCAAATGCAATGCCTATAGATTTGTAATAAGATGTGTTCTAAAATTTGATTCAAAAGCAATGTTTGCTTCATTCAAAACAAATGTGGTGTCAAATTAACCTGGAAGAAGCAAGTGCCGAAGGACCTGTCATCAATTGGTAGGAGCAACAGGCGTAACTTCACAAAGAAGAGTGATTTTTAAAAATATTTATTTCACTATTTTTTTTGTTTTTTTCTGCCTTATAAAATATAATAATTGACAATTTTATTGAGCTCGAGGCCAGTTTATAGACCTACATATGTATATAACTAATTAAATAAAGAAGTCTGATGAGGAAATGTGGTGATTTCCGAAATAGTACTATAACTTCTACCATTTATAAACTGTTGTTGTTTTTCCAAAAATAAAAAATCTATAAACTGGCCTCGAGCTCAATAAAATTGTCAATTATTTATTTCACTGTGTAGAATTGTTTACTGAATATTTATGTGCATACATTTATCTATAGCTGAAATTTTTTAATTGACGAATTGCGATAAAGGATTTCCGAAGTTAGTTTCTTTAAACGATTCGACAAAATACAAATTCAGCACTCCATTAGGATCAATACCTTTACAAATATGGTACCTCACGACTGACTTATTTATTAAAACGATATAAATATAATTATTTCCTGAAAATTTGTATAAAATGTAATTAAGAACTTGTGCTAAGAATAATTTAAATAATTTGTAAATTAATTGTGTTCCGACTATTATTTTTTTTAAATCTTTATTTATAAATACATCAAAAAATATATATTTCTTATATTTTGAGCTTCTACTTTATTACAAACGCCGAACAATCGAAAAGACAGTGCTGAGCGGATTCTTGTCTTGTTAGTCTTTCTCCCTTTCACCATTAGTAGATATTTCACAAAATGCACCTACGCATGCACGTACATAAGTGCAGGTGAGAGCGCCCATTATTCCATTATCTACTTCACACATGCACAAATGTAGATATGTATGTACATGCTAGCGATGTGTATAGGTGTTTTTTCTCAACCTCCCATATCCACATAAGTCAATTAATTCCACTCTCACATAAACCACAATAGAGGCGAGTGTGAAGAAGTATCGGTGAATTGTAAGCTCCACCCCTAGCGCCAATGCGAATATCGCACACACACAAACGCATGCAATGGATGCTCCAACAAAACGCACTCATACATACATACCTATTTACATACAAACATGTGTTTTGGCGCTCGCATGCTCACCGTTTCGCCCACTCACCAATACAAAACCTTTGCGTTGACTGAACAACTGAGTGTTGTTTTACTAATTTCGACATTAAATGTTGAAATTATGAAAACGGTGTATTTGTTGTTTTATTGTTACTAATGATCAGTGTGGCCAGGCTAAATTTTCCGAGCTTAAATTTTGCTTTCATTTTTGTTCTTTAGCCCCAGAATTTTAGCTCTGACTTTGTGACTTTTTTTTAGCTTTTTATTCAAATAAAAATGGTATATAGAATTAATAAAAGTTTACGTAGTATGCGCGTTTTAACCTTTAGATAAAGATACTCGTGTGTTGAAAATCAACACATGGGATCAATGGTTGATATTTTTGTAAATTGAAAGACTTACAAATGTCTCTTTTTTATATAAACGAATATATTTTTACAAATTCCAAAACTGTGTGGAAATAATAGAACCCATTTCAATTTGCTCTCAAACGTAGGAAACGGGAGTTGTATGTTTTATTCTCACGGCGAAGCTACAAAATATTTTAGCATGATTTTTCGGCATTATATTACGAGTAGTTCAACATCATTAGCTTTAAAGTCTCAATTTTAAGTTGCAACAGTCTTTTAGCAGATGAGCGATATTATGCTGGTATTATGATACCTTAGTACCATGTGGGTAATCAATGAACTAAGCACGTAATTTTTAATTGAGATTCATATTTTCGCGATTGTTATCGTAATAACTTCTTCAACACTTTTATATCTTAATATAAATAAATAAAATATATAAATAATAGTTTAAAGAAAACTAAAAAAACACGCTTTTAAACATTTCTGAAGCTCTCAAAATAAATAATTCAGGGCACTAAAAGCAGTGAGATGAGCGCTTAAATCGTTTCGTGCCAGATCAGGTTACTGGAAGCCCCATCACTGATCACCGATCGAACTCCCGTCGTGACAAAATCTCCCGTCACGATGCTATCACCAATGTCAACGTTTTCGAAGTTTGCGTTGCCAACTGTTACGCTAAGTTCGAATGAGTGTTAACAACTCTTATATATTCTCAGGCAACGTTTACAAAAATTATTTAAATACAAAAAATAATTAAATGAGTTCCATTGTTGAAGCTGTTGTATTAAAAGAGCAAACGCGAAGCCCGAAATAGATGTTTCCAACCCGTTTTTTTACCGTTTTCTCAACATTATTGAATGTATTTATGTGATTGCTTTCTTTTCTCGTTGCTCTGTGTTCAATTTTGTTTAGATATGTCTTCCGTTGTACATTGCTTTTCTAGTCCAACCAAACCTCTAAAATAAAGGAAACAAAATATCGTTCTACTTTTTATAGTAATTCAACAAATTACCAAACTTTTTTGTCTATTTACTTTTTTTTCATGATAGGCCTGTGGGTCGGGGCTTTTAAATAAGTGACATAAGTGAAATTTCTACTTACTTTAAATAAAATATGATTTTATGTGGGAAAAACGTGATACAAATCTTTATTTAACTACTTTGTTTTATGGGCCGACCAATTTATTCACCGGCTATGAGCAATAATATAGAAAACTGCTATTTTTTGGGTAATGAGTAAAAATGTACTGCTTACTGCAATTTTTTTCAGTAATCAGTAAAAGTTTACTGGTAATGCAAAGCAAATGACAGTAATTAGTAAAAATATACTGCTAACTGCTTTTATTTTCAGTAATCAGTAATTTTTTTTTTCTTTACTGCAAAGAAGGTTTCATTATCAGTATAAATTTACCGGTAACTGCATTTTTACTGGTAAAGTTAAGTGCCCATTTATGGTTGTGATGTCAGATGGTGATGTGATGTATGATATGGTGGTAATATAATGTTATTTAAAGTCATGCTTTGATGTGATGCGATGTGATGTGATGATTGATTCAATCAACCTCATCGTAAACAAACAAACGATAACGGCGATTAAGTAAACGCTTCCCTTGTTTTATCGAATATGACAGTATCAGCTGTTTATGTGACGATATATAACACAGTACAGCATTTTTCAGTTCATTGATTGCCAACTCGATTCTGAGAACTGTATGTGAAATTAGACCCAAAAAGAATAATTTATGCATCATTCTTCTTCTTACCTGCCAAAATATTTTTAATATCGATTTGAAGTTAGTACTATCTATAGGGGAATTTATCTCGTTTTAGGCCCTGTTGTTTGACATGAAATTCATATCTTTACTCAATTGCGAATAAAAGCGAAACGCGTGCATCGATTTTCATGATCTTTGTCATAGGTTATGTGACTTTGCGAAAAAGTAACTAGACTTGAAAAAAATTTTCTTCATGCGCTTATTTTTAACTTGGAAACTGTTGCTTGTATAGGAAAACAATATATGAACAGAATAAGGGAATTGTAATTCTAAATTTTTTTTAATTTATTCCAACTAAATCGGGCTAGTGGCTGTCGAGCTATGTCAAACAACAGGGCCTAAAACGTGATAAATTCCCCTATACGATAGTACTAACTTCAAATCGATATTAAAAATATTTTGGCAGGTAAGAAGACAAAACGAATGATGCAGAAATTATTCTTTTTGGGTCTAATTTCACATACAGTTCTCAGAATTGAGTTGGCAAATCATGTGTTGTACTGTGTAAGGTTCTAAACAAACAATTTATCTGCAACCAATTCAAATTGTTGCCTATCTAAATAAATAATCGCAAAATTTCAACACTCCACCTCCACTGATGTACGAGTATTAGCAAGCGCTCGCAAACAGATGTATGCAGTATTTTAGCGCATAAATGGTTTTAAAAACCGATAGAAAACTTAATGCATTCGTAGTTGCTTCTAATGAGCTCCTTATTCATCGGCTTGCATTTTATACTGATATTTTTACTTACTTATTCGTATTAACTAAGACGAAAAAATAGGCTAAATGTTTGCTTTAGAACATAAACAAAAACACAGTAAACTATAAAATATATAAATAAATTTATTTTGGGTTTTTAAACAACTGAATAAGATACTAGAAAATTTCCAAATTCATTATATGTAGGTAGCTATAATCACGCAGCCACCTACTAACAAACTGAATCTAATGTACATATGTATGTACATACATACATATGAGGGATTTGCTTACTGTTGTTATTACACTTTTATTTTATTTAATTTATTTGTTATTTAATTCCTAATTTTGTTTGAGCTGGTGATATGACGCATATTTGGTATAAAAAATATTTTGTTTAATTTTATTTATTTTTTTGTTTATAATTTCACATAACCTTATAGTTAATTGGACGATTAATAACTTGAATAATGCTGGGTAAATTTGGTAATAATCTACATATGTAGCTCTCTAAATGGGCAAACATATGTACATACATTTAAGTGGCGCGCAGTCAATGCTGTTTTTTACACGAGCGAAGATATGTGTCATAATTAAAAACCATTTTACCAGGGGCTAACGTTATATAAAACTGAATATGGTCCACTATTATCCACTAAAAAACATATATTCCTACAATCTACATAATATTTCGATTCATAACACAGGTCTGCAACAAAAATGCTGTCTGGATATTTCCAACTGATTTCTATGTATTTAGGTGTTCTGAAAATTAAAAAAATACTTAAAAATTTCCAGAACGTAAGGTTGTTTTACAAAGCGCAAAATGTTATTATAAAAAAGGGTTTCTTTGGGCTAACGGTTGGCAAGTGTGCGATGATTTCAAAATCTTGGGCATGGCACTCGGACAACAATCTGGGTTTACCAAATTACCTTGCTTTTTGTGTCTATGGAATAGTAGAGACCGAACAAATCACTGGACAAAAAAGTGTTGGCCTCCGAGGAAGCTTAAAGTTGGCTAAAAGAATGTCGTGAATGAAACTTTGGTGCCTACTCACAAAGTTCTTCTACCACCGCTTCACATAAAGCTGGGATAGATGAAGCAATTTGTAAAGTCACTCCCAAGAGATGGAAATTGCTTCAAATACTTAATATCAAAGTTTCCTGACGGAGGCAAAGTTGAAGGAAGGTGTTTTCATTGGACCAGATAGTAGACGGATTATGGCTGAACCACTATTCATCACAACCAACAAACAAATCGTCAAAATATTGTTAACAGCATTTTAAGCTTTAGGTTTCTTGATGAGTTTAAAAGTACATTTTCTTCATTCCCACCTCGACTAAATACATTCCAGAATATTTAGGAGAACGATTTCACCGAGAAATTAAGGAGATGGAAAAAAGATACCAGGGAAGATAGAGCGTTTCAATGATGGCAGACTACTGTTGGACGCTTCAAAGAGACCTTCCCGATGCTTCCCACAAGCGAAAATGTACTAAAAGGAGTCTCACTGAGAAAAAGAAATGTGTTAAGTGCTTACTAATTAATGTATTTTACATAAATAAATTAGTTTTGTTACGCAATTATAAAGTTAAAAAATTTTGTTTAATCTTTTATATTTTATCCTTTTATCTTTTAAGATGATAACTTGTTTAACATAGACACCTACATTGTCAGAAAACATGACGTTCTATGACAAAATTTAAGTTATTTTAGGATTCAGCACACCCAAAAACACAAGAATTACACAAAAAACGACAACAGCTCTAAATTTTTTTTTTTGCAGACTTGTGTAATTTATGTATTCTTAAGATGGGAAATGTTAAAAAGCATCTTAATTAAGCACAAATTATATTTTAGACATACCATATGCACAGGTTTGTATGCCTAGGTAAGAAAGAATACGACTGTAGGATATTTACTTGTACACTCATGTTTTTAAAACATCATAAGATTTCAAATTCAGATTCCATGAAAATGTTAATAAATCAATTGATTTCTGTTTCCCAAGTACGATTAAATTTCAATAAGTTCTATGACTTTTTTATATTTCTTGCAAAAGCAAGGAGATATATTGCAAATGAAATTAAATCAATACTGACTTTTCTATTCAAATTTTCATGAAAATCGACCGGACCCAAAGTAACTCCAGTGTGTAAGAATTGTTATTATTTGTTGGTATTCGTTCATTGCCCGACCAACCTCTTTTACTTACATAATAAAAATGATTTGGCACTTACATTATATGGCTCAGCGTTTGACCGAGCTTCTCCTACCATTTGAGGTGTGCGTCTTTATGTTCTACTACAAATGGAGAGACCTACAATTTGGTGCCAACTCCGAATGGCAGATGTATTTTATGAGAAGCTTTTTCGTGGCAGAAACAACCTCGGAGGTTTGTTATTGCCTGCCGAGGGGTGACCACTATTAGAAAAATGCTTTTCCAATGATTAACATTTTTACTTGTCGTGAAGTTACATCAAAATGATTTACCTTGCCATTAGAACCCGAACAGCTGGTTAAGCAAGCAAACATTAGATGAGCAGTCAACTAAGTAGAAACACCACCGAAATAAAAATTTATAAAACGAACAGCAACTGGCCACAGTTCCAGTGAAGTTAGCGATTACAGAGTTTTGACAGTTTCGCAACTAGAAACTCTTACATAAGTAAATGGAGTTTTAAAATTAATATACAAAAATTGTATTGAGTAAAATAGAAGTATTTTTTTAAGCCGATTAGAAGTACGCAAGCACGACATAGTATTTGGAAACTGGCAACCCAATTGAAGTTTGATTGATATCGGTAATCGAGCTACATATATGATTCAAATCTTCTGGCATACTCGTATACTGTTCAGATCAAAGTGTAGCTAACAATCTGGCCTCTGTTTTTACCTCGTCTTAATCGAGTGTAGATGCCTAAAGTTTGAACTCCTTGAAGCGCACTACGATAGCAGTCATTTGAAAGCGTTCCCTCCATACTTCAAGTGTGCTCTGGATGTGTGTCATCAGGTCCATACTCGTCTTTGGTCCTCCGGTCTTAAAATTATTACTTGGTTTTTCTTTATTTTCTGTAAGAACTTTCGAGCCTCATTCCTGATAAGATTTTCATATTCCTTCTTTTTCTACCGTACGTATACTGCATGTTTCCTTGCAGCAGCGACGTGTTACCGATTTTCGAAGTAAATATTCCTTCTTTATTGTTCTTCTTCTCCGTATTTCGTAGGGGTTCCACTACAGTTTCATCTCTATCTGCAGTGACAGAATGCTCAGTGAACGCAAGAGTCGGCATCGTGTACTGCCGTGCAACTGTTACTGCATAGCGGGAAGCACCAACGTACCGCTAAACTTTCTATTAAAAAAATAAAGAATAAAGTAGAAATTTTATATGAAAGCCTTATTTAATATGTACCATGAACAAATCGAAATTAAATCATAGTATGTAAGAAGCTCTGTTTCAAAAGCTTAAATAAATATAAAAAATATTTTGTTATGCGCGTGTAAAACGGGTAATTTTTTGAGTGGAATTTATAAGTACGTGGATATGGACCATACATACTATGTATTTATGAACATACACATATCGTTGGTAAGATATGCATACACATATACATATTTATTTGCTGGTATATAACTTAATCGAGTTCATATATTGTTTTCTTGCACTTTTGCACTTCGTTTTAATTCGTTGCGTTATTCTTATTTAAAGAATTTGTTGTGCACTTTTGTTTTCCCTTTTGTCTGCCTGGCTGCCAGGCATTGCGCATACATACAATCAACCAAATGTCATAAAAAAGTGGACTTCGACATTTTTGTTGATAAGCAATACTACTGATCGTCAACTGAAGTCCAAGTGGCCGTGGAAGAGAGAGAGCGGAAAAGAAATGATTTTTCAACGGGTAAAACGAATAGGTGCGTACATATATACATATGTATGTACATATGTAGATATGTTTACATATATGTATGTATGTATTTTACTTGGTTTTACTTGTGCATATATGTAGCAGTTTTATATGTAAATAGGTGTACGGTATCAATTTACAAAGAAATGTATACAGACATAGTAAACAAAGTAAACTCTGAACTACTTCGATACGCCCAGCACCCAGCTTGTTTTTTATCGAATTACTACATACATACATACATACAGTTGCGATCACTAAAATAGTAGTGCGCACTTTCGAAATGCTTTGGGTCCTTAATTTCACAGATTTTGCGATATTGGTATGGTTTTATAATTTTGCTAATCGTAAGTATGTTTGGCTGGAATAGACAAAAACGTAATTTTAAAAGTTAATCTGGGCGAGGTGTGCACCACACTCACGAAAAACGTGATCTTCGTTAAAAATGGGAATAATACAAAAAAGAGGAAAAGATAGTTGGTTGTTCAGTCACCATGATTCGACATACCGTTACTTATCGAAATAAATCTGAATACGCTCGGGTATAAAAAAGGGGTAGTTAGCAAAAAAAATATCAATATATCACTATATATTGAATATTCGAAGACTCATACTACAATGTCAGCAGTAAGGAGATGTGCCCGAGAGCACAACCTTTATGCAAGAAGTTCACGTAAAGTCCATCTTTTGAAAAAAAAAAAAAGCATATGGTATGCAGACGGTACACAGACTAGACTTTGTAAAAAGAAACTGGCCTATTCAGAAGAGGAGGAACATTTAATGGACGGATGAGTCAAAAATTGTGCCTTCCTAATATGGAATATCATCCAAAGGAAACTGCGAAGATGTTGAAGCATAGGGGATCAAGTATTATGATATTTTGTTTTTCTGTTATACTCGTATACTACTATTTTGCTGCTCGCAGTAATTTGCGTAAAAAAGACATCCTACTTGAATTAATTTTTTTACCCTACACTTAGTAATGAAATTGTCTTTAAGTTTCGCAATAAAAAGAATGCATCTTTTATTTTAGTTTTCTTGTAATTTCAAGAAATGTTAACCACAAGTGCACACAACTATTTCAGTGTTTGCAACTGTATGTAATATGTAGCATGAATTGGGACTTAATACTGAGTGTAAATATAATATTTTCCTTACCTCGTTTATGAAAATACTTATCACGAATAAAGGAATGAAATGTTACCGGTTGCTGTTTTGTAGTTCAGCAATGCTTGATAACATTATAAAAAAGGAGAGCACGGCAGTAAGCATTTTCTTCGCATTTGTGATATTCGAACTACTTAATTCAAAAGTTGCAAGGACTAAGTTTTCAACGCTTTTGAAAAAATGATTTTATTTAAATAATACAGTAATAATAAAGTTTTATAATACTGAAATATTTAAAAGTTAAAAATAAAAACATTTTCTTTTGTATCGATGGATTTATATACAGTACATTATTTATTAGCCTCATCGAGATTCAAACCAAAGAAATTTTTTTGGTTAATTTGTTTTTTTTCATTTTCCTTAGAATGAATGCTATTTATTTTCTTCAAGCTTTTTAAGAGCATAAAGGACAGAAACGGTGTCGTTCTAAAAATTACCATGATGAAATTTCATTTAAACAAAAAATTGCAAATACATAAGTAAACTTTAGCAGTTTGTCATAGGCATGTGTTTTTTGCCATAAAGTCCCATCTGAGAAAAATAGCCAATTTTTTGATAATGCAATGAAGTTTTTGAGTGCTCCGTTTGTCTTCCATATTTTAATTGTAGCTGATTTTTTATCAAGATTTTTTTTAACTCGCCTTCTTCTTGATCTGAATTTTTTGAAAAACCGATGTAAAAACATTGCTCTTCGGGCGCTAATCTTGATAGAGAAGTTGTGTTTTTTGTCTAGAAAGCATGGCTTTGACTAAACATTGGCAAATATAACAGTTAGTTCTCTCCTTAATGGTAAGAGCAAAATAAATGGATAAGAATAAACTATATACACATGTATGTATGTATGTATATAATACCATCAGACTATAGTTTTTACCCAATTCAAGCTTTTGAAACACATAAGTATACGTAACAATAAAATAGTTTGAAATTTTGAAAAGCATTTGTCTACTTTTCATACGCTTTTTAATTGGAATATTATGAATGATTGAAAATGTTGCCGATAACACCATTTAAGTTAGTACTACGAACACCTAAATATGTACATACATATGTATGTATGTACATATGTATGTACATTTTTTTTTGTAAATTTAACATTTAATTTTTTTTGTAGTGTTTATATAGAGCATTATGTATGTACAATGTATGTTTGTAAGTACATAAGTGACTTTTTAAGTGGCTCGTATTTTGACCCTTTTTTTTGTTAATAAACATGCATACATACCTACATACATACATATTTAGATGTGCACAATAGTACGAAAATTGTATGGGCTAACAATTCAACAACTATGTAGAACTAGTTGATAATACAATTCCAAATACTATTAGCACCATATGGTATTTAGTATGCAAACGAGTTAAAACCAACAAAATGCAGTGTCATTACGTTAAATGTTAACGTACAAATAACATAACCCTTAAAATGTTAGCAGATATTTTGCTAACAGGGGCTTTAAACGTAACATAGCAGCACAAGGAAATTGAACATTTTACAACAACAGAGCATTAGGAAAAAGTATTTTATGTTAGAAATTGTAGTA
Organism: Philophylla caesio; assembly: GCA_963971545.1. Lineage (NCBI taxonomy): Eukaryota > Metazoa > Arthropoda > Insecta > Diptera > Tephritidae > Philophylla > Philophylla caesio. The sequence goes on along the minus strand of OZ020604.1, from coordinate 194,315,054 downwards.
TTTACAATTTCCCCTTCGGAAAATGTTTCTGTAAAATCGAAAAAAAATATTAAAATTAAGTCAATATGTTTAATAAAATGCAGAAATCAATTTGTTTTGAATATCTTCTTGAAACATATTGAGGTGCTAATACATATGTAAGTACATACTTATGTACATACATACAAACATACATACATACATACATACTTAGATACATAGATATGTATGTATGTATGTATGTAGGTCTGTATATAGATTAGAAAAACTTACTGCCACATGAAAAATTTTAATGCCTATCAGAATTATACTAGAACTGAATTTTGGCAAATTTTGAAAATTTGTTTTCTTATACATATGTATATACACTAGATGACCCGGTGAACTTCCTGTCACCTATCCTCACAACATTAAATCTGTCCCTTCGGTAAAATGAACTCCCGCCGAGCAGTTTACGTCTGGTTTACTTTCGCCGTCAGCTTGACCGATATGTCGCCAACCGATCAACATTTTTTCAGAACTCTCGGGACTTACAAAATAAGGTTCATCTTCAATAAAATTTGTTGAATTGTTGCATTTTTTTCGGACAGATATGTTTCAGTAACATATTCATACATATACATATGTACATATGTATATTTTACATTAGCCCACACGCACAGCATACTTATCTGGTAGCCAATTAAATATCGTTGTTTAAGTGTTGTTCTATGTCCGGAAAAACTTGCTGAATAGGGTCCTATGTATTTGAGTCGGTGAGGTGGTATCAACTGCGACCTTACCATTTCCAATAAATAATAACTGCTTCGAAAACACAATCGCAGTTTGATATTGTTACAAAAACACTCGCATGTTAGTTGTTAATTTGAGTGTCTTACCGTGCCGCCACAAATAAGATGATTTTAGGCATGCGTTTAGTTCGTCAGCAACTGTGGATCGAGGAATAACTGGAAGAGTCCGACGAAAATCACCTAATAACAGAAAAATGCCACCACGAAGATCGTTTAACGTTCTTCCAGCAGATCCATGGTTTACAGCTTCTATCAATGTATCATACGCAATCCTTTGTTGTGCATTCAATTGCGGAACATCTGAACGAACTGTTTCAGACAATACTTCAGTATCGTACTGTTATTCTCTTTGTAACTCGCCGTTAAATGAATCGCACATGGGACCATTTGGTGCTGTCATTCCCAAACACCAGACAACTTTTTTGCCATCAATAAACACATATCTTTTACTCGTATCATGTACAATGTAGAACTGTTTATATGGAAAAATTAAATTGTTGTTTTTGCAACCTTCCTCGTAATTTTTCCAAATATTCTTACGGTTTAAACCTTCCCTGGACTACGACAAACATTTTAAAACAAAAATCTGCTAAATCGGCTCAGCCATTCTCGTTTTAGCGAGACAAACGAACAGCAATTGATTTTTATAACATTTTTTTCATAAAATAAAATTTTAAAACAGTAACAAAATCCGAACTTAAAAAGAGTTTTGGAATTTTTGAAGTATGCAGCTTTTTAGGTTATTCAATTTCGACACATATGTACATAGTTACAAATAAACAAGAAATTTAACTTTTTTTACTGCCGGTGTTGCACATATAAGAATAAAAATCGAGAACGCGTTATACGGACAAAATTTCGGAAGAGCTGCGGTAAGAAATTGTAAAAAATCAATAGTTATATTTAGCCACTTGAAACTTTCACATTATTATGCTAAAATCGAATGGACTGAAAAAGCTCGATGTGAGCTGATATATGTATGTACATACATACATAAGTGGTGTCCAAAAATGTTGCCATGTTCAAAGATCCAATTCAAACAAAAGGGAATACGACAATCTTTTACTATTTTATTAGACGGCTTTATGGTATCTATGTAAACCTTCGTTAGCTAAAAAATTTGCTTTGAATTTTTCCAACATCAGTTTATAATAATGTCCCCGTGCTTCTGTAAACTACTTTTGAATATGAGCCTACTAAAATTAAAGATATACATACATACTTATGTATGTATGTATGTATGTACATATAAAAATTGTGAAATCTTTTATGTACATACATATACTTATGTACATACATACATATAGGGTGATCTCCGAAATAGTGGCCATAATTTCTACCACTAAAACTGTTTTTATTTCTTCCAAATGATACATATGTACATACATATGTACATACATATCTTTCACAAACTGGCCTCGAGTTAATAAAATTGTCAATCATTGTATAAATTACTTACATATGTATTATTGTTAAGTTTTTGGTTACATCCTTCAATTTCGCTCTAATAAATTTACTTTTATATAAACTTCCGAAATGTGTACTTTATGCACATATGTATGTATGTATGTATGTATGTACATATGTACTATATATCTATGTACATATATACATACATACATATGTATATGTATACCCAGGTACTTATGTTATATTGTAAATATGCAAAAACATCTCAAGCAACCAACATTACAGCTATGTTAATATGCCTGTATGTACATACATATGTATGTTAATGCGCACTACAGCACGTCTATTCATGTTCCGACGTGCTCTAGCGCAGCAGAAGAACACTGCGCTGCCTCTGCTCAAGTTTTGTTGTTAATGTGTTACAATGAGAATATGCAGAGAACTAGAGAGTATGTATATTCAACATTCGAGCAGTCAACAAAAATAAGCACACACATATTTACATACTAGACATGTATGTACATATGTATGTATAAACATATGTACATATGTATGTATTTATTTACGTACTTAAAACATGTGATCTGCATGTATTAAAACAAAAACAACAAGACACAACGCCAACACAACCACCACCAATACTAACCCCAACGTCAACACTGGCACCATTCCACCACCAAAACATTTAATGTTAATATGAAGCACCTTTTAACAGAAGAGCTACGCCGCCCTCTCATGAGGTATGCATTATAGACTACAAAAACAACACAAGCTAATATAAACACCGGAGCGAGGTGGCGTATGCCTTCCGTATTGCCGTACGCGTCGCAGCAACAGCAAAATCAACAGAAGTATACAAACGCACAAGGAATTGGATTTGTACGAGTACTCACCTACACACATACATACATACATATGTATACATATATGTACGAGTCGTGGCAGAGCAGCAGGGGAAGTTTCATCGAGCAGAATGCAAAATGCAGCAGCATAGGGGGATGTTGTAGCAGTTGGACACAGCGACCGTGGCTGAGACTGTGCAATCAACAGATGTAACGGGACCATGCGTAACATAACGGTATATTACCCGTACATTTTGTTCTCCATTTCAAAGAAATTCGTGTATTGAAAGAATGTAGAGGTAATGTTATAAATTACCGTTCTGTTAAATAAAGCAGAGAAGACCTGAACTTAACAGATTAACGTACTGGATTCTGAGATGGTGTGGAAAAATGCTGATATGTATGTATGTATGTACATATGTATGTATGCATGAGTTGTAATCGTTTTAGTGTTGTCGGTGGTGCTGATTGTAACTGTGGGTAGTTTTGGTGCGATGATGGGCAGCCTACACCGTTGGCGTTTTGCTTGTACATATGTATGTATGTATGTATGTACATATTTATGTATGTATGTATGTATGTGTGTAGGTAATAGTACTTGGCACATGGGTAAAAATTCTGCTTTCGGCTTATCTCAGCAACTCGCACACACACACATGCGTATGTACACTGCCAACAGTGGTAACGTCTGCGCCGACGCTGCTGCCAACTGGCACGACTGCCGTTGGCGGTAATCGCACGCCGATTGTCGACTGCGGCCGCCACAGTCACGCAGCATGGCAGCATGGCAGCATGCCTGCGACACAGCCACACAAAAATCATCAGAAGAAATTGTAGTAGCGACTAGAACGTCGCGCGGTTAGTACACGCGCTGTTCCCCAAAAGAATTTGATTTGGAAAACATATGAGAATACTAATTGAAAATTATCAAATTAAAATATGTACATAAAGTGTTAAATCAAATGGAATGCACTTAATAAAACGTATAAATATTGGAAATTATGTTCTTAGTATGTACATAAAGAAACAAATATTATTTGAAAGTAGAAATGAACAGTGAAAATTGCAAAGCTAATTGAAAGAAATTTAAAAAAGTTGTTTAAAATTTTGGCCGAGTTAAAAAGTTTACAACTACAATAACTGAAAAATCGTGTAATTTAAAAGTAGTTTTCGTGCATTTCAAAGCCGTATCTAGCAGTGTCTCGCATACATACAAATCTTTATCTGCTATGTACATGCATACACATGCAGTTTCACTAAACAACCGGTTGCATTGTCGCTGCAGCACTACAACAACATTTGTAGAGTGAACTTAATAATATTAAAACAAAAATTACAAAATTGATAGGAACTGCCGTAAGCAGCAAACATTCATATGTAAGTGAACATATTTTGCACACACTGTGCATATTTAATCAAACCTAATCGGTCAACTAAAGGTGTACATATAAACAAACAGGCTGTTTGCTTGCCACCATTTTCTAACAGAAATCACAACATCGCCTACGCTAGCGTTTAAAAAAAATAAATAAAAAACTTGTCAACCCCACCGCTTGTTTAATGGCGTGTAAATTCGGCTAGTTTTCACTTGAAAAAGAGAAACTTAAAACCCACGTCAAACGCAAAAATGCATTAGTTTAACACGAAGTCGAGTGAAAATCGTTGCCGTCGCATTTGCCGATTTTTGCTCATATATTTAGCAAAAGTTAAAGGCTTTTAAAAAACGCGTGCAAACAAAGGAAAACTCTCATTCCAATGTTGTCTTGCCTGGTGCCGTCGTCAGCACGTTTTGGCCAAGAGGATAATATTATAAATCAAAGTATGCCATCATCACCAGCGTTTGCCGTGCAATGTAAGTGTAAATCAGATTCCTAGTAGGTACATCATAAAGAAAGAACTATTATAGTCGTCGATATAGCAGGTATAAGTTGTAAAATTGCGAGATGAAAAATAAGTTGGCATCCTCTTTCTAATTAAAAATACTATTAACATAGAAATGTTGAATCTGCGGTTTTTTCTCTCGTAAATTATAATAAAAAAGCAATTAGAAATCATTCAGGATTTCTCCCAACTTTTCACTCAACTGATCGAAAAAGTTTTATAACAATTTATTTTTGTGAAAAAATCGTTGCTTCTTTATACCTTTTTTAATTGGAAATATGTACATAATTTAATATTTTTTCTTAAGAGATTTTTTTTTGTAACGCCTGCCTTTTTTCACTTTATACTTTCATATATTTCGAAATTAACGAAAACAACTATTTTTTAAATCGATAAGAAATATGTATGCTTCAAAAAGTCTGTGAACTTGGTTTTAAAATAAACTCTAATAGCATTCATCAGCGAGGATTTTACTAACTGACTAGATTCCACTAATAAATTACGAGGTCAGACCAAAAGCGAAGAATTTCTGAAGGATTCGCGTTCGAAATTCGTCGCTTTTGCTCTGAGCTTATAAAATATTTCTCGTCTTTCATCAAAGGCGAAAAATGTTACAACTTTTGTTTAGTTTTTATATATGCTGAGCGACAGCGTTTTTCATCTACCAGAGGTCTATTTTATAAAAGTGACAGTGCTGAATTTGGTCTGCCTTGACATGAAAGATAAAAATTTACGTTGCCTACAATTCTGTCTCCTTGTTTTATATTGTTTAAGGCGTGTAAATATTTTTTATCCGAGTCACAAATGTCCAGACCTTGCAAAGATTTCAGAAATGTATTTAGTTTTTTTTTTAGGGTCGATCAATAAAAGAACGAATAGAGGTCGGTAAAAACGCTCGAAAAAAATGTCACTGAGCCACAATTTAAAAAAGATTATTTGTATGATATCAAATGTTCCAATTAAATTATATTATAACATTTCACAATTCTAACTGGTTTCATCTGTTAATACAGAATTGAATGATTAATGTTAAAAGTTTAAAGGAGTTTTCAAAAATGGCTTACAACTTTATTCGTGATAAATTAATTTTTTACGATCCCTTTATATATATAATTTTTTTTAACTCATTGTACTTTGAGGCTAGTTCGATTTAATGTAGATGTCAATATTTGTGTTTTGCCGCTTAAGATCAACTGCTCTGAAGTGAAAAATGAATGAATTATTCCCTAAGCTTATTAAAAGAAGCAACGAGAATAGAAATTCTGTCCATCTACTATTTAAAAGCAATAAAAAATAATAATTTCAGATCTGAATGAAATTTCACACAAATTGAATTGCATTGTAGAATCAGAGCAGAAAATTTTTACTTTTACTGCCTATTTGTTCTTTAATTCCTCTATATTTTTTTTATTTTTCAACTTAAAATGTTATCAGCAATTGGTGTTGAAACTGAATTGAATCTATGCACATGCGAGTACATTTGTAGATGCAGTGCAGTATTTCCTAAAATAATAATAATAAATAATAAACGGTCTATCACTTCCATTGGTAAATATTTTTCCTTAATTCATCCGTTTTCTACGAGCTATTCATTCATATTTTGCAAAGTAGCCGCGTATTCAGTGTTTTTATTTCGCCTTGCAATTTTTTTTCTTTTTTTTTTGCAATACTATTATTGCAAATAAATATTTTATCAGTTATTATAGTTATGAGCATGAGTTTGTATGTGTGTTTGTAGATGCACATGTGTGCTTTTTAATATTTTGCTTTAAATATAAATTCATGCAATTACATATTTTTCTTCTCATTTCATATGAAAATTACCGATAATTTCGTTTAGATTTCTTTATTACGCATTGAAAATTTGATTGAAATGTTCATTTAAATATACATATATGTACATATGTATGTATACGAATGTATGTATATACATTTATGCATTTCTTGATTTAACTGCAGTTGTACTTTTATAATTTGATATTTCCGCAGTACAAAAAGGTTTTTTACACATTTTCACAAAGCACTAAAGCCAATTTTACTCTGAAGAAGCGTATTTTTTCCAGCTTTACAATAATGAAATAATTATTTGCAGGTGTTATATGTTTTTTATTTCGTAAATTGTTGGAAATTATCTAAAATGCTTAAAATATCTATTGCAATATTAAAAAAAAAATTGTTTAGCTCTTATTAATTTTTGGATACTATTTTCAACTAAGCTGCTTATAAACTCCATCGCAATAATTATTTGTCGTCAGGTTTAACAATTTTTTAATTACAAAATCTTTATAATTACAAACTACTTGCCGCCAACTGACAATTTTATTTTTTTTATGAAATTAAAAAAAAAATTAATTATCTGTTTTATAAATTGCAATTAGCATTGTTACATTTGTTTTTCGTCAAAATTTTAAATTTTAATCGGAATTTTTTGAAATTTCATATATCTATATATTGTTTTATGAAATGTCGAAGCGATCTTAAAAGCTTAAAAAATCAGTTGTGATATATTTTCGAAGAACAATCAAATACTTTGTACATATGCTTAAAATTTTTTAAATAAAATTTCGTGATAATACATACATATACTATAAAACTCTATTTTCGTAAGTAAAAATTTAAGATTTAATACGAAATACTTACATAGTGAACATTTAAAAAAAATAATTACTTATGGTATTCACAAAACGTCGCGCCGTAGTACCAAATCCAAAAAAATGTGCAGTGTCCTAAAATTAGTTTTGCTTTTGTTGTTATAGGATTTAATAAAAAAGGAATAAAAATAACACCTTTTTACATTTTTTGCTATTTTTTTATTTAAGACAATACAACACATTGTGACAACCTTTGAATATAAAATATGATGCAAACAAATTAAAACAGGCTTTTAAGCAAATGTGGAAAGATATCCAATTTTTTGCTATTAAATTGGCGACAAGTTGGTAGTAAAACGATCGTGAGCTATGTTTTAACATTAAATCAATAGCATATCTTGCATGCAAGTTAAGTTGATAAAAAAAAAATTTTACAAAATATAATAAAGTCAAAATTAATATTTTTATAACTGACACCACATACATATGTATGTATGTATGTATGTACATATGTATATTTATTATCTTTTTTAAGCATTCATAAACACATATGTATATTTAAAAACTTTAAGCGAGCTCTTTTTAAAACCACCTTAAAAATCATTCGTTATGTATGTAAATATATGTATTTGCCATCACAAAACGATTTTTGCCATTTGTGCGATACTGTGATTAGTCATCAGTAATTCCTATTAATTTAGCTTTTTCGTGCCTCAATTGATGGCGACTCAAATTAAATACAAACATCTACCTACACAGTTTAATTATAAACATAAATTCACGTCGTTTATATTTACACTTATGAAAACATGTGTGTATGCATGTGTGCATATGCAATTTTCAAGATCACCAAAACTCGCTGGTGGTCTTCATGTAAAAAACGCTGTCCCTAAGGGGTCGAAAAGCGTACACATATCATATACGAAAAATTCACCTTAAATCGTAGCCGCAAAAAAGTGTACAAATAAATATATGTATGTATGTAGCTTGTTCTGATCATGCATCAAATTACCGCTTCGTGCTGTGAGGTAACAAAAAAAAGGCAAAAACAATAGAAGGAGTTTGAGCCAAGCACGCTTTTGTCAACACCGCCTGCACATAAAATTGAGTGCACTATACTTAAGTGCTTATGTTCATGTGTTTGTATGTACATATGCGAGTGTGCGCTTAGGTGGCATACAATGTTACCTCAACTCGATCACTCACTGAAAAAGTACAATAATAATAAACACCTTAAAATTGCCGCTTCAACAAAATTATCAACCAAAAGCAAGATCCAGTGAAGGTACAGGCCCGAAAAAAGGAAAACACTTTATTTGTAAACAAAAAAAGGATTGGATTTTTAAACAATTATTTTATTGTATATTATTGTTATCGAAAACGAGGGTCTTTCAACTCATTCCAGTACGTGCAGTAAGAAACCTTGTTTGAGAGCAGTGAAGATTTGTTTACATTGCAGCTAAAGAAGCGACGAAGTAGGCGATTGTATTAGTTTGGTGTTGTGTAGCATGTTTTATTGGGAAGTACTAAAAAGATTTTTGTATGCTATTATAGTGGTTGATGTAAGGTAATCTAGTTGAGTGGGGGTATTCATAAGGGTGTGAAATGGTGCAGGTGTTTTGTTTGGAAAGATTTTTTTTTTCAAAATTTTTTTTTCAGTACGTGCTTGTTCATATGTTCTTATTTGAAAGAAATCGACTTTTAATCACACTAACAAATGTTTGGTTAATCGAAATCTAATCAGGCAGATACCGAGTTGTTACCGTTTACTCAAAAATGTTTAATTGAAATCTGAGTGACTTTTCATGTTTTTGGTTAATCTGTTTCTGATTAAAAATAATAATTAGTAGTAAATTTAATGATTTCAATTAAACAAATAGGTTTAAATTAAGCGGCTTGTTTATATCCTAGTTAAAAAGAGCTTATTTAATTGTTAGCAGTTAAAATATATTCGAAATAAGAGAGAAACTTGTTTACTCATACATGCATACATACCTAAATACAACTTGTAAATAAAGATAATAAATTTAAAAATTTAATTTTGTATTCATAAAAATATTATACAAAACAACATACACATCATAATTAGAAGAATTTATATATATTCTATTTATGAGCAGCTTTTTCATGGCAGAAATACTCTCGGAGGTTTGCCATTGTCTGCCGAGGGATGACCGCTATTAGAAAAAAAAAACGTTTTTATGATTTAAGATTTACCTGCCCTGGCTGAGCTTTGAACCTCGAACCCATCGGCATATCGAGTAAAAGCACGCATCACTACCCACTCGATCACAGCGGTCAATTTCTATTATGGTTCAGTTATACATACTTAGTATTACTTATACTTAAACTTACAACATAGGGCCAACACAGAGCTGATTCTCATCCACATAGCGCATACCATCTGGCATTTTTATCAGCTGTCTTTGAATTGTCATTTTATTCATCTGGTTTTGTTTGAGTTTCTTTATAAGTACGGTATGGATAGCTATTTGCATGATTTTTTGACAAACTTATAATTTAATAAAAGAAATTTAACATTTATTTAATAAATAATACTTACTTTTTACCGAAATCGAAAATAGCGCCAAGCGTCCTCATCCAAAAACTTGTCAAGTGTGTGAAGAGAATTGTCAAAATCAAGTAAACAAACACAAGTGGCATCACAAATATTAAATGTCACTTGTACTTTACGTAGAAAATCAAGATTCCACAGACTTCCAAGTAAAGTTATGTTGGATTACGTGTTGGCTAATCACTTATACGCAATGTTCATTATATAGAATCGGTATGTGACATTTCTCAAGTTAAGTCAAGTGAAGCTAAGTATGCATAATTGAACCATTAATCAAAAAGCATACCATGATTAAAGTTTTAACCTTCTTAAAACAAAATTGGGAAATTTTTAAAGTACTTTTTTTTGTAATTTTAGTTAAAAAAAAAACTTAATTTCTTTATAGCTTAACCAAGTGCAGCCTTTTTTGAAATTTAGTGTTCTGTTAGACTGTATAAGCCTTTGCGGATTATATTCACTAATTTAAGTAAGTTTATAATATAATCACAAAAAATTTAAATTTTTTAAAATAATTCACTTTCGAGTCTAAAATCTTTGGAAAGTAGGAAATAAATTTTGATTCGAACTATGTAGTAACGATTCAGGTTCAGGTTTTTTTTTTGATCTAGCAAGATCAAATTTTTTTTTAAATCGATCTATTTTTATTATAATTAAAATCAATTAGATATTTAATTAAGCTAAGAGCTTTCTTTTTTAAGTAGAATTGCCAAGGCTTCATTTATTAAGTTTCAAACGTTTATTTTAGAATAATTTTCATTATTATAAAATTTCGCAAATTATACAATTAAGTTAAAAATTATAAATAAATACAACAAATATTTTAATTTGTATTCTTTGCTTTATTTTATTTCTTACTTTTTATTATATTCTATATAATTTATGTACATATGTGCATTGAATTATTTCGGTGATATACTAATTTATTAAAACTCACTTACGTTTGGCACAATTTTCACGCTTCATTTTTAAAAGTCGCTTTCAATCGGAAAATTTTTAAAAAGTAGCTCATAAATCAGAAATATAAAAGATTATAATTTTTTATTTGTTTTTAATGAAAATTGCTTGTAGTCTTTAAAATTAAATTCAAATAAACAATCAAACAACGCGCTAAAGAAAAATTGTGTTTTAACGAAAATGTTTACATGCTTGCATAAGTAACGACATACATATGTATGTACATATGTACATATGTACGCTATAGATTGTACATATACAATGAATGTGCATATAAGTACATATGTGTGTCACACTTGAAATAATTATATTTGTATGTATTCGTAAACACATATTTTTTTGTTGTCGTTGTAGTTGAATAAATTTCTTTAGATTTTTGCATATGTTTCGGTTTTGGGCTGCACCTCGCCGAAACTGGCCAATTGAATTGTGATATTGTCACACAGCCACGCAACCACACACATGTACGCACATACATACATATGTACAAATATGTATGAGTGTGCGTTTTTCTTTTTTGGCAGCCGTATGGCGAATTTCATTTAAAGCTTTCTGACTTAATATCTACAAACGTTGACAAAGTGCAGGCGCTGCCCGAAAAATGCCATTTAGCGATAAAACAAAAATGCCAAGCAAATTGAGTGAAACGTTTTACTGTCAAACAATTGCATTGATGTTTTTTATTTTTACTTTTTTCCGTTTGTCATAAGAAGCCAGCCATTTTTGAAAACGGATACTTTTAATTATCCGCACCTCAGCGCCATTTAAGCGACCATTAACGTTCATTATCTTTGGCCGCGCCATTGTTAAAGCGTCACAACAACCTGTTAAGCCATATAATTTGTTACAGTAACAAACCAGTGTGAATACACACAGTCACCGTGAAAGGTGCCTTTGTATTGAGCATTGTGGTAGCAAGCACCTCCTACCAATTATGAAACAAAACAAGTCAAACCACAAACAAAGAAACACACCGAACGACACCGGCAACGGCTGAGGCAAGGCAAAAAGAGCAAAGAGCACCTGTGTCGACAACGCTATGCAGCGTGAAGTCAGGTAACAAGCTAACAGGTTTTAACCCTCATTGCAAACGCACATACAAGCGTAGACGTTTCATGGCGCTCAGACAAACAAACATATCATCGAGTTTACCAAGTGACTGAGGGTTTTGACATGCGCACGTGAACAGGTACAGCTCGCCAGCTATCGGGTGAGTCAGACTTGCCACAAAACCACATGCTTGCTTGCTACCTTGGCATTATGACACGTGACACTCGCAGTTCACACACCTGCGCACCTAACGCCAGTAGCAGATAGACAAATGTGCAGACAGACAAAGAGCTATGTACCTGTACGACCACTGCAATGTGCGAATGAAGTTGCCGGCAGTGTAAAGAGGCCGGAAAGAAAAAGTAAATAAATTTGTTGAATTCAGTGGCAGGGCATCCTGAATTTATGACCAGACAGCGGTCAGACGACACAGCTGGCATTTAACCAGAAGGCGGTTAAAAAGTCAAGGGCTAACATGACGCACGCACACAGTCACTTGCCGTGACTTGCCAAAAGAGTTGTATGCGCATGTGTGTGTGTGTGTGTTTGTACTTATGTTTTCTTTCGTGGGGTTTTTCTATTTGTACTCCTGTTGATCTATGAGACTCCTCGCCAATGTATGCTTATCCTAGCCGTTTGTGTACTTACTCACCGTGGTGTTTTTGCTATCGCCACAGTTGATTGTTTGCCTGCTACCTTTATGGTGAGAAGATCTGTTGTTTTTGTGCGATATTTTTGTTTTCGTTACACTTGTCATAATCTGTTTGTCGTGTAGTATCTAGCCCAGTGATTATTCCTATCGGCCGACAATACTTTGTAGGTGAGCCATTCATTGTTCCGCTTTGCTTTATCTTGTTTGGTTTTTATTTTTTTTTTGTTTCTGTTATTGTTTGCATTCGTGCACATCGTTGAAACAATTGATTTATTATGGGTTTATCTAAGCACTGTTGTTGACATGCCATCTGCGCTGGTGTAACGTTACATGGACGATAATTGTCGACTCTTTGTTGCATTTTCGAATGAAGAATGTATACACGTTGCCAAAAAATAAGTATTTGATAGGCAAAAATTTCAGCGAAATTCCAAGTGATGAACGCTTTTTACCGGAGGATATAATAGAAACCCGCTTTCGAAAGAGATCTACATTTTAAGAAGCTCTTATTGAAAAGATTTCAGAATCATTTACGCGAGCTCAATATAACGTACCAGCTTCCACTGGAGCCAAACACCAAGTGTAGCCAAGCCATTTACCGCTTGATCCTTCTAACACAGGAGAGGCCTTTATCTTTCTCTGCCACCACCGGCGGACACCATTGGCGCTTTAGTGTTTTCAGTCATAAGTACGCTCTTTGTCGCTGTTCTTGTTGATACAGTTCATTAATCCATCTTCCACGGTATTCTTCATCACCAAGACGCAATGGTCCATGCTTTTCCACGAACACCCCAAAAAACTATCGTCGTCCATCGCCATACAAAAGCACAGTCATAATGAGAGACACATGATAGAGTGTGCTTTAGCTACTCAGCCCAAAGTCGCACTTTTTGGCTATGCACGATTTTTGGAACGCTACCTCATTGGCCCAAAATTCAAATATATGCATAACACTACACATTAACCGAACAGAACAGGGCTGATGGAAAATCGTTCCTACATACATTAACCTTCCACCCTGTCGGACAAAAAAGAGAAGATAAAAAAAAAAATCAAGTGTACTTCTTAAAACATACCGTATTTTATGCAGTTCTAAAGTGGATCGTTTCTAATAGAGTTTTTGAAATGCAACCAAAATCGTCTCCCGTAAATGTCAATTCAGTCAACCGCAGTCGATAAAAATTCCGCGATCAGGCAACAGTTAGCCGACGGCGAACCGCAATGCCATGTTTGTATGCCTACGTTTATTTGAAAAATTCAAAATTTGACTGAAATTATTATTAATTTTTTGTTTAACGAATACTTTAAAAAAAAATTGATGCAAGTATAAATTTTGCCTTATGTATTTTAACACAAAACGCTATTAAATATTGATTTTTTTAATAAAACTTAGACAAAATACATCAACGACAGCATAAATTCACTGCCAGTTTATTTATGTTTGCAAAAAAAATATATTATTTAAAATTGTTTTTTTTTTTCAAATAAATATGAATAGGAAAAAAACGCGAAAACACATGCAAAGCATAAAAATAAGATGTGCGAGATAATAGTGATTAAAGTAATAAATTGAAAAATATCAATAAATAACGAATATATGAGCGTGAAGAAGAAGAAGAAGAGGTACAAGCAAGCAAGCAAACAAGCAAAGATATATGAATTCACTTTATGAGTATTTGTTGATAATATTTGTATAATATGTACATGGGTTTGTGTGGTTTTAATAGCAACGGTAAGTGCTCTCACGCAGCGCTCAGATGGTTTTGTAATTATTGAAAATTTAATACGATTTTCCATTAAGCCAAACAAGTGTCGAACACATACATACATACATACATTTGTAGTATTGGTTTGTGCGACTGACTGACTGACTGATGAACACGAGCACCGGTGGTGAAAAGTGGAGGTGGCATACTTAACTTAGTATAGACACACACACACTCACACACACATCTGCCTACATACATACTTAGTATACGAAAGCACCGCAACTTGGCGATGCCGATGGCGGTGCTGAAGTTGAGCGTAAACAAAACATAAACCTGTCAATGCGATAAACTCATTCCAGCAAATTGAAGGTGCTAACTAAATGTACCACAGCAATGTAATAGAAATGTACGCACACACACACACACAAACACACATTGCCAGATGCATATGCATATAAATTCTAGTGAAGCCACTGCTCCACCGGTTGTGCGTGTATGTACATATGTATTTTGGTGCGAAAGAGGTGAGCTGCATACGCCATTGATTGGGTGGCTATGGGCTTTTCGACTGCAATTCCAATTCGTTGGCCACGAATGGAAATTCACACAGTTAATTGAATTTCAACGCTGTTATGCCGCCAAAGCAATTAACGTTTTGTGGAAATTTATGAAATGTGCGCATAAAGGTGTACATATATGATAGTGTTTATTGGCGGCGGAGCAGCAAAGCAACCAACAACAACTAAAGCCAAAAGTCAAATAATAATAATCATAGAACAATGTGGTGTAGCTGGGAAGGGAGAAAAAATATTAGTTTTATAGTGGAAAATTGAGCGCATCTATGAAAGTAGAAACTAATTATAAGCGCTGTTGATGGAACTTTGGAAAAGTTATTTGTTAGCAAGTGGGCAAGTGTTAGAACGACCAAAAACTGCAGGAAAAGAAGTTTCCGGCAGTACTTTCGCACTTGTATACACAAAATTTACAAGCCTAAAATAGTTTTTAATTATACATTTTTTGAAATAAGCGGAACTAGGAGATATAGTGTTTCTAATAATCTTTTTTATGCAAAAACTTATGAAATTCATTTCTAAGATCGTTTTATTTATATTTCTAACTACAGTTCATCAAACAACAATAATAAAATTGATAAAATGAGAGTTACTGAAAAACTTTTTTGTTAATTAAAATCCTCGAAAGAATGATTTATCGATTAATAATCGATACGTAATACTAGTTTATATAATTTCATATTTCGTATAAAATCGAAAACAGCATTCTACCTCTTCCTGACTTGCAGAGTCAAATGATGAAAAAAAAACATTTTTTTACCATTTTTTAATTAACAATTTTTAAATGTCAACGAATTAATACATATGCATAGATATATTATTATAAACTTAAAAAACAGTTTTTCTTTTAGAGTAAACAACCTATTTAATTATTTACAATAAGGTGCAAGCTTCTAGTAATATCAATTTACCGTATATTTAAAATGTTTTTTCACTGACGCACTTTCGCAGTTTCTTTCATATAAAAATTCCCAAGCACGGTTGTATGAAAGAAATTGCGGAAGATAGTAAGAAATCAATAGTATTAGTTATTTAGCTATTCTTATATGCACAACAATTGATTGGGCTACAAAATTGCATTTGAACAGGGTCTGATTTAATACTTTTTCTGAGTTATTTTTCATGTATTAAATATCCAATATTTTTCAATTAAAATACAGTTTTTAAACGTTCGTTTATACACTAAATTAAAAACATTAGCGTTCTCATTTCCTTGTTTTTTGTTTTAATTTATTACATTATTTATTTTAAGTTCTTTCAGGTTTATTTATTTATTATTTTACTCCATTATTTATATGATATTATATTATTTATTCATTATTCTTGTTTTATGTTATCTAAATTTTTATCTTTATTTAATTTATTTACCCGTCTAAACATGTTTAGATACTGCAAACATAGAGACATATCTACATATTCGAGAATTATTTATACACATATTCCACTGCCTATCGAAAACACTCTAAGAACGCAAAAAGTTTAAAAATTTTAAATTCACTACAAACACCTTAATCCAGCGCAATTTATTTTACTCAAACGTCAGCAGAATAATTTCGTACGTCTACACGCTAGCATCAGCACACAGAAATATAAATTCTTGTTAACTCATTGGGTTTGTACGTTTAGGCGCCTAACACGGCTGCAAGTTGAGGCGACAATTTAATTTAGCCTTCGCTAACATTCAAGTTGCTGAGAAACTATTACAAACTTCGCTTGAAATGTTAGTGGCGAGCAAAAACCAAAATTAAAAATAAAAATAAAATGATTTGAAGACACTATTTCACACACATTTTTACATATGTACATACGGTCATACATACATACATATGTACATGCATATAATAGGAATAACACATGCAAACGAACACCAGCAACTTACTGAGCACTGGATGACTTAAAACTACTTGTAGACGGCGGTAATTATAATTTTTTATAAGCATTTAAGTGTGTTTGTATGTACATATGTATATAGACTTTTAGTCCAATTTCCCGTTCACACATTTATTTTTTTTGGGCGTCGACATATTTTGCGACTAAATACATTAATATGTATGTACGTGTATCATAATTAGAAGGTTAGTTAACTAAAATTGAGTTGATTAAATTTTGATGGATTTCAACAGCTGAGAACGCAGCCAACGCACCTGACAACAAATGAAATCAACACAAACAACTTGAAAAATGTTTTAAAAACTAAACTGATAGGACAGCAAAATTAATTAGCGCTGTTGAAGTGGCCAACGAATCGCTTACAAATTTATGAAAAACTTTTACATTTGTTTTGAGCAAAAAAACAAAAACAACAACATCACGCAAGCAGGTGACATTAAAAAAGCACATGCAACATTCAATCTTGTATGCTTACATACACAGTATATGTGCGTGAAAATATACAAACACACACACACACACGCATACTTCTGGAAAAGAGTCGCTACGCACCGAAAAAAACTTGTCGAGACAGCAACAATAAATCAGAATTTAGTTCCATCTATTTATTCTTGTCTGCTTCAAGGGGGTTACCTAGTATCGTACATAAGTACATATGTACATATGTATCTAGATACATATGTAAGTACATATACATAGATGTATATGTATATCTATGCATGTTTACACAAGCATGTTTGCTAAAAGCCAAAGGTATTTCGTGGTTTATATTTGTGGCGTCCATAATGCGGAGGAGCTTTTAAGTGGACATATGTTTTTTTTTTGAGCACAACGCAACGCACGCATGCAGATTAATCATATAAATATGTATAGTACATTATATATATATATATATACATATTGTATGTGCATAATTACATATATTCATTCATTTGTGCATAACAACGTAATATTTTTTTTTTAAAATTTAACGGCATCATTCATTGTTATTTTCATTTATTTTAACTTTACAAATTGTTATCTCTTGATTTGATATATTTTCATAAGGAAATCGGCAATATTTTGTCAGTCGATCATGAAATAATTGTGTTAAAAGACATATGTAAATATTTAAACCAGAGGAATGTGCCATCGCGTGTTACCAACAAGTTTATGTAAAAATTCAAACTGTAATGAATCAAATGTAGCTAATGTCAGAACATCTCTTACATTCAAGTTCTGCAATATTTACTGTTCACTTAAAGTCATTTAACCTCACTTCGCTGCTCGCTGGCCTACGTAGCTATATATTTGGTCAGCACTTTCCGTCCTTTTCCAATTGTCATAAAACAAGCTTAACTCGCCAACTAACTAATTTTTCTTCTTAGCAACTGAATAATAAAAATATGTGTGTGTTCATGTTAGTTTGCTATTTGTTGTGTCCCCATTCTTTTTCATATGTTGTTGATTTGTTAATATTTTTGTTAATGAAAATATTAGTTTTCATAACTTTTCGAAAGAGTGATTTTTCATAATTTTTATGCTGTTGACATTGAGAGAGGAAGCACACGTAAAAAAGAAGAAAATAAAAGGGGATTTTTACAAATCTTTAGAAGTGACCGAACAGCTGAAATCGCAATGAAAACAAGAAGTTTAATTTTTCATTTCGCATATTCGTACATTAAAGAACTAAACATATATACGATACATTCGTATATATACATATTTATAAACATACACATATGGTTAATATGTACATATGTATGTATACACAAAATTTCGTAAAAAAAATGCTAATTATTAACAAATTTAATAAGGCAAAATTAATCTACATATTACTTACTACTATTTTATGCTTCTTTTCACTTCAATAAAATCTGCTGCTTCTAGACTTTTGAACCATTTAAGCATTACTGAGCTGCTAAAAAGTATCCGCACTTCCCTGTCTTGTAATAAATAAAAATGAATTTCCAATAGAATGAAATTATTAATTCCAAAATATACCTAGGCATCACTTTGGTTCAAACTTTCTTTCAATACTTAAATTCCTTTAATTGAAAACAGATTTGACACTGATCAATTTGTATAACAGTTTCTTTATCTTTATCTCTATCTTTTTTTTCATCTTTGTCTTTATCTTTATTTTTATCTTAATATATATTTTTATATTTATCTCATTATCTTTATCTTTATCTTTATGTTTAGGTTTAAGTTTATCTTTATGTGTATCCTTATATATTAATCTTAAACTTCGTATTTGTCTTTATCTTTATATTTATATTTATCTTAATTTTTATCCTTATCTCTATCTTAATTTTTATCTCTATCTTTTTATTTGTCTTTACCTTTATCTTTGTCTTTGTCCTTATTCATATATTCTCTAACCATTTCAACTAAAGAGATTTATTGGGCTTTGTATCGCGCCTGTCTCTGTAAGCAACTGAGAGCATTCGTCTGTCTATACCTCTTCAACTAATCGGCAGAAGCGTTTTGAATATATATTCACATTAAATATAAAACAAACTACACTATTTTCCTTAAATAAATTTAAAAGATGCTACCAAAGATAAATAACTTATACATACTAGACATACTTATGGATATGTTCGTTGTGCTGACAAAAAGGCATATTTTAAAAATGTCGAATTACAAATGCCAAAAGAACTCTGTTAAATTCTATACGTATATATATTTTATATAAATTATTATTATTATTATTATTTTTATTAACCATAATTAAAATTACAAATTAATATTTTAGCACTAGCTACCAGGGCTATCGGCTTAGTCAGTATATGAAATTAAAATATTATTTTAAATTAGATGTGCAATGTTAACGTTTTTAAGAAAGTTGAAGATAGTTTTTACGTTATTTTCTGAAGGGTTGGAGAGGTGGTTGATTGTCCTCAAAGCATTGAGAGCGGATGGGGAGAAAAGCAGGGCAGTAAAGCAAGATATGGTTGATGGTTAGATCGGAATCGTTGCAGAACATACACGAGGGTTGGCGTGTGGCTTTTAAAAGATGCTCTTGAGTTAAAAGGGAATGTCCCAGCTGAACGCGTACAAAACATTCATTCATCCATGTTGATGTATTTGAGGGCAGAATTATCCCATGCCCATTAGGATTTACTTCTTTATATTGGTGTTGGTAGTTGGACCAGTTGTTAGCAAAACGAGATTTTAATGCAGTCGAATATATATTTTTAATAGATTTTGACCCGAATGGCATGTGAAGGTGTAGGCATAATTTTAAAGCATGTTTCGCAGCTTTGTCGGCGTACTCGTTGCCGGTGATACCAGCGTGGCCGGGAACCCACATCAGCTTTATATTCGGTGAAAGACTTATAAGCATTTGTTGTATGTGATATATAAATTAATATTTTATGTGCCAACTAATTTCATGCTTTAATTGTAGCGTGGAAATTGTATAGTAACCGAGTTACCGTTACCGAATTTACTAAAATTTAACTTTTTACATTCACTTTAACATCCTTCAATTTCGGCTAACTCTTTCTTGCACTTTGATCTAGTTGATATCCTTGAAGAAGGCTCAACTGTGCCAACACTCTCAATGACTTCGTATGCAAGACAGTAATTAATCATTTGTAGTGTTTGTCGACGAGTTGACGTTGACTGTCAGTTTAATAAATGCTGCCGTTACAGGAGCACTATTATCGTGCAGTTGTTATTGTGAATATATGTATAGTAACTCCCCTTTAGCCTTAAAGATACAAAATTAATAAATACATATGTACGTATGTGTGTAGTTAGTTGTTCGTAAACACAAAATAATTTATAAACATAAATTCATATTTTGTCTTAAAATACACTAATATATCTTGTTACTAATTAATTTGCTTAGCTAGCCACTTTAATTTTATCAACATTCAATCACGCCTTACTGAAATTCACCTAAAGTTTCTCATTTCACAATTTCTTTAAAGGTAAACTTTCTTAAGCTTAATCTTCATACTCACACGCTAACGTTGGAAATATGCTAACAAGTTGATAGCAAAGGGTTTTTATATATGTATATATATTTATTTTATTTTGTTTGTTGTTGGCGTTTCAGCCGCAGCGTCCAGCGTCTGCCAAGTGGAAACTTTCTTGAAATTTTGCCAATTTCGGATGCCGCCTGCTGGTTTGCTATTTTAGTTGTTTGTTATTTTTTTTTCTTGATGTATATATCATACTACAACTACTACAATTAGGTTTTGCCTTTTTGTAAAACTTTTTTTTCGCCTAATTTCTTGCGAGCGCGACGCGCATTCTAATAGATATGCATTTTCGATTTCGCTGATTTGCGCCATCGATTTATAATGTGCCATCGAGGCGTACATACATGTGAATAGAAAATTCGAAAATGTGCAATTTAAATTTGAGCTCCTGGCACGCGTTGCTTTTTCACTTTAGCTGACATTAAATGCGCATTTTAAAACATACAAATAGCGCTGTGGGTATTGTACAGATGTGCATACATATGTAGAATTTGCAAAGAGTGTAAGCGTTATGAGATTTTCTCCATGAGCGCGATCTTCTTAGGTGTAATTAAAAAAAAAAATAAACACGAGATGAAAGCTCACAAAGCTGGAACTTTATCATCAGAAACCATTATAATTAGAATCACGAAAAAAGAACACAAAGATATTATGTATCAGAAAAATGGGATTGTCAACGCTAATGGTAGCGACATCTTCAACTGTGTGTATTACAATAAATTTATCAATGCCAAACGAAAAATACAACAAAATTCACTCAGAAATATTGTTTCGTATAAATTCAAATGAGATCGATAACAGTATCGTTATTGATGATAGCAAAAAAGCTTTATACAATGCTAAATGTAGAGATAACTTTTACGATAACGATAATATAAAAAAAACTCGTAAGAATTATTTAACCAGATTCATTGAAATGGTAACGATAACATTGCCGATAATAGTAACTGTTTCATAAAAATAATATACTTAGGGCCAGTTTTTCAGTGCATGTTGAACTCTGTTTGTCGTTTAAACTATGTTTAAACTCAGTATGCAGTTTATCAGTCAATTTTAAACGGAGTTTAAACGGCCGATTGCGCTCGGTTAAACTTAGTTTAACTTATCAACTGCGTGCTGACTACTTCGTTTTGGTTGCAACAAATTTTATTGAGGGCAAGGAAACTAAGTTTAACTAAACTTAGTTTAAACTGAGTTTAAACCAGCACTTACTTATTATAAACCAACAACAATTTCAGCCTTTGAATCTAATTAAGCCTATACATACAAAGCCAGGCTTCTTAACGACCGCACATACATATGTATCTTTTCAGACATATTCTGCAGCTGGATTTTGAAAATTTTGTTTTCTCCTCATTTTGGTATTCGTTTTATTTAAATTCTGTGCGAGTCAAAATTTGTTGTTTTCATTCCCGGGAATCAGTGGGTATTTATATGCATTCTAAAATTCACATGGATTCAGTGATATTCAGCGCTTTTTACAATGAATTCAGTGCCTCCCTCTTTTATCGTAATATCTCTCTAACATTAGCGTATATAAATTGGACTGTTAAAGTGCCAACCGGTTCTGTTAAGTGATGCTGCTATTGCTTAGACTTAATTTTAAGTAATTTATCTTCTAGATAGGTGCCCATTTTTTGGAAAAGCCAAATATCAATTTAGTGTTTGACTATTTAGTTTGAATCTATCCAGCAGGGTTTCTTCTGAACGTGTTTGCTGAACACTTACTCAAGCATAAATTATCGCGTTAGCCAACCACCGAAAGAAAAGCGATTAATAAATCAATGTAACTCACAGAAACACTCCAGTATGAAGCCAAAAGTATGTAGTGTGGTATTTTATTTGTTTTATTTAATTTCTGCGTGTGTTTTTTTTTTTTGCGAGTACAATGTGAAAATTTCCTTC